>CM035120.1:69368175-70048175 GCA_020205555.1 Panax stipuleanatus | reverse complement strand
TGAGGATCCGCATACTTCTTATGTCTATCTTGAGCTGCTACCAGTCGTGTCCATATCAACTTTACCACATCAACCGTTTGTTGTACCATCTCAGGTCCCAACATTCGATGTTCACCTACTTCGTCCTAGTACAGTGGTGTCTTGCACTTCCTCCAGTACAACCCTTTGTAAGGCGGCATGCTTATACATGCGTGAAAACTATAGTTGTAAGCGAACTCTACCAAAGGTAGATGTTCGTCCCAACTCCCCTTGAAATCCATAATGCAAGATCTTAACATATCTTCTAGTGTCTGAATTACTTGTTCACTTTGACCGTCGGTCTGAGGATGATATGCCGTACTTAACCTCAACTGCATTCC
Source organism: Panax stipuleanatus (assembly GCA_020205555.1). Lineage (NCBI taxonomy): Eukaryota > Viridiplantae > Streptophyta > Magnoliopsida > Apiales > Araliaceae > Panax > Panax stipuleanatus. The sequence goes on along the minus strand of CM035120.1, from coordinate 70,047,816 downwards.
TATCTGCTCTTACAAACTCCTCCAAGAATTTGATGTGAATCGTGGATCATGATCTGACACAATCAAAACTGGCACTCCATGTCGTGAAATGATTTCTCTGACATAAAGCTTAGCTAACTGCTCCAGGTTATACCTGACTCTTATCGGCAAAAAGTGAGACGATTTCATCAAAAGATCCACTATTACCCAAATAGCGTCGTACCCCTTCTGCGTTGTTGGAAGTCCCACCACAAAGTCCATCGTGATGTGCTCCCATTTTCACTACGGAATCTCAAGCGATTGTAACAATCCACTCGGTCGTTGGTGTTCGGCCTTAACTTTCTGACAAGTTAAGCACCTACTAACATACTCTGTTATCTCCTTCTTCATGTTCGACCACCAAAAGTTTTGTCGAATGTCTTGATACATCTTTGTGCTACTCGGATGTATCGAGTACCTCAAACTATGGACCTCTTCCATTATCTCATCTTTTAATTCCACATTACACGGAACCCAAATTCTTCTTTCAAAACGTACTAACTTCTCCTTGTCGAGGCTATACTTATTCTCCTCCCCATCTTCAATCCATTTTTTCATTTGCTCGCACTCCTCGTCTTTGAGTTGTACCTCCTTCACCCGCTCCACTATTATTGGTCGAGTCTTTACTGTAAAGAATTTCTCCTCGATTCGCTCGGTAATCTAACTTCTAGCTCCATCCTTGCCATCTTTGTTACTAACTCGTTCTGAGCCGTTAACAATGACAGCTTCTCCCGACCCTTCCTACTTAAGGCGTCGGCCACAACATTCGCCTTCTCTGGATGATATAAGATATCGCAATCGTAATCTTTTATCAACTCTAACCACCTTCTCTGCCTCATATTCAGCTCATTCTGTGTGAAGATATATTTTAGACTTTTATGGTCCGTGTATAGCTCACACTTCTCCCCGTATAGGTAGTGCCTCCATATCTTTAAGGCAAAAACTACCGCTGCCAGTTCTAGGTCATGAGTAGGATAACCTTTCTTAAAACCCTTTAACTACCGTGATGCATACGCAATAACCTTGTCATATTGCATGACCACGCAACCCAGTCCTCTATGCGAAGCATCGCTATATACTACAAAATTCCCCGTATCATCTGGTAAAGATAATATAGGCGCTTCACTCAACCTCTTCTTCAGTTCTTGAAAATTATCTTCACACTTCTCCATCCATACATACTTCACAGTCTTTCTCATCAAATTCGTCAGTGGAGTAGATATCTTAGAAAAGTCCTGCATGAATCCTCGATAGTATCCCGCTAACCATAAGAAACTCCGCACCTCAGTTGGTGTTTTCGGCTGTTCCCAATTAATAACTGCCTCCACCTTCGATGGATCCACTGAAATCCCTTCTTTGTAGATGAGGTGCCCTAAAAAATGCACTCTTTCAAGCCAAAATTCACACTTCGTGAATTTTGCATACAACTTTTCCTCCCGTAGCGTTTCCAACACTACTCTTAAATGTTGAGCGCGATATTCTGGCATCTTAGAATAGACTAGAATATCATCAATGAACACTACGATGAACTTGTTCAAGTATTGCTTGAACACTCTATTCATCATATCCATAAATGCGGCTGGCACATTAGTCAACCCAAATGACATAAACAGAAACTTGTAATGACCATAACTAGTCCTGAATGTCTTTTTAGGTACATCCTCCTTCCTCACTTTCAGCTGATGATACCCCGTACGCAAATCTATCTTAGAAAAATACTTTGCCCCTTTCAATTGATCAAATAAATCATCGATCTTGGGCAACGGGTATTTTTTCTTAAACGTTAACTTGTTCAACTCCCGATAATCGATACAAAGTCGTAACGATCCGTCGTTCTTCTTTACAAACAATACCGGCACTTGTTGTCCCAATTTATATAATGACAAATACGCGCAAGTATACGCGGTCAACAAGTAATAAAGAGTAAGTACAGATATCGTTCCCACGGAGAATTAACTGATAAAAGTTAGCCAAACCACAGGCCTATAATCATTTCAGTCTTATCTAAACGAGCGATAAAGAGTTTTAAATTAAAACTAGACAAGTAAATAAACTTAAACTAATTAACCCTAGAGTAAAATTAGATAATGAAGATATGAGATCTCAACTTCTCCTAATGATTCATCTAAATCAACATACTCCCAGTTAGGTCAAATTAATCATCACAGAATATTAGTCGAGAACACGAAAGTGAGATAAGGCCATCTTTCAATGCACCTAATCCATATCACATACAATCCACAGATGATAGAACGCACATGAACACCCACATTACCTAAACCACTATATGTCTATGCGGTCTACAAATAATTAAGGTTTAAGTACAGGTTCTCAATTGACTACGAGCGATGCTTCGGTATATGTCTATCCTAAGCACAAATCATACATCTAACGCCATGTAGACATACAATCACCCGCTACTACGATTAGATCTAAACCCATATTTCGTCTGTCAAGTCCATATAGGTTATCACATTAATTGGTAGCTAATCAATTAAGCAATGAAAGCATGAATCGTAACAGACAATCTCATAGCAATCAATAAGACCAACATAGAAGCATATCAATATAAACTACTGAAAAGGTTCCATTGAAATCTCAAAATAGAGTTTAAGATATCATAATAAAGCACATCTATCATCCACAAGTTGAATACACATCATAAGATTACAAATAGGAAGCAAAGAGATTATAAAGATAGAGAATGCAAATCTGAGTGCTCAAGCTCCTTTGTTGAATCTCCAATGAAATCCACTTGCTTCAATCTTCTTCTCTAATTAAACCTTAGAAACTAACTAATTAAACCTAGAATTAATCTAATCCTAACCTAATCTAGACAAAATGTAAAGAAAAGAGAAGAAAAAGAGCTAAACTAGGGCTAGGGAAAAAGAAGATGTCTGATAAAATGGGTAAAACCCCTCATATATAAGCCTCCAAGCCAATCCTCGATCTACCTAAGTGAAAGTCAAATGCTGGTCAAGTTTTGAGAACATTAAGCTTTTGTCCTGGCACGGCCGCGCCGGTGTAAAACTGAGAGTTCTGGCCTGAATATAGGCTCGGGGGCGCGTGATGCCTTAGTAAACTCGGAGCGGCCGCGCGGCACCTGCAACTCTGCTGAATTCTATTTTTAGCTGCTGCTTGCTTCTGCTACTGCACTTGGCTGCCATCTTCTTAATGCCAAGCTTCTTTATCCCTATTTGTTTTGTCCAACATCATGCCATCATTCCATTGCTTAGCTTCTTGCCCCTTTTTGCACTATATCGTCCTTTTGAGCCACTTGTGCACTAAGAGAGTTCCAAAACAAGAAAATTGCAAAACAAAGCAAAAACATGTGAAAAGCACAAAGATACTCGAGTTTAAGCAACAAAACAAGTTAGATAATATCTGAATAAGTGGCCATAAAAACCACTTATCAAATACCCCCAAACTTAAACGTTGCTTGCCCTCAAGTAACCAAAACAAAACCAAACAAAAGATGCAATGCAATGATTACAATGAATGCAACCTATTCTATCATGAATGCAAATCCAAGTCTCAGTCAGAATTGATATTCAAATGAAATGCCTCAGAAAAATCACAGGTTCATCAAACAGAAAAGCTACCCAAGATAAAATCATAAGGCATATCCTCGCAAATCCAAACTTGTCAGTAATGATGTAGTGTGTGTGTGCCTAGCAACCATTATACATGCTTTTGAACAAATTTATCACATACTATGCTTCTTAGGGGAAAAATAAGTTTTAACTCAAGAAAAATAGTAAATCCGATAAGTTCTAACCAAGACCATGCATTACTTAAGCTAAGAGTCATAGGAGGTTTATTTATGCTTTTTATTTACTCACGAGGGAGTTTTTGCTCTTTTCCGTGTACAGATCTAACTGTGCAATGCCTAGTCCTCTTAGGCTTTTCAATGATACCCGTGTAGCGAGCTTTCGACCAATGACTCCCAGACCAAAAGGCTTTAGGGCGCTAGGTGTAGCCTAGGGCTTACTTACTCGAATATCAAAGACCACAAGATTTGACGTAACCAAAGTGTTTATTCACAATCAATTTTCTTTTTCTGTTTCTTTTTCACTTTTTTCTCTTTTTATTTTCTTTTTCCACAACTAGCATGCATACCCCCTGTTTCCCTCAAACTTAAGCTTTTTACAGTCATAGTTAATGTCACTTGAATACTAAAATTCTTTTATTAAAACACAAATTTCCCACCAGAAGACAAGTATGCTACAATTTAGACTAAGCATATCATGATAGTTGCTATAGAGTGCTAACCGGTGTCATCAGTATTTGACACATAAGGATTTACATTATGACATTATAATCAAGCTTAAGTCTCAAATTAGTTCAAAAATTAAGTAATTTCAGTTTCTTCATAGGCCAAATAAATAACAAACCAACTAAAACTGGATTCATGCAAAATGTCCTAAAACAGTTAACTAAAACAAAATAAAAAATTTTGAAAATTTTCACAAAATACGACCTACATGCACTATATGAACTAACACAATATGCAATATGATATGAATTAAACTACATGTAAAATAAACCTAATACCCCCAAACCTAAAAACTGCAATGTCCTCATTGGAGGTAAAAGGAAAAAGGGAACTCCCCTAGTCAGCCTCATCGTCGTCGTCCTCCTCAGTCTGCTCTGGAGGTGTGTCTGGCGGAGCGTACTGGCTGCCCATGCCAAAAGTAGGGAACTCTGCATTCACACCCAACATCCCGAATGCCCGAGATAATGCCTGGGAGAACTCGTATGTGTAGGTCCAAAAATCTGTGTACGTGGTATCCATTCGTCTCCTCAGCGGCCTGATCTCCCTCTGCTGATTAGTGGACTCTGTGGGAGTCGGCCCTGTTGACTACTGAGCCTGCACTGGATCTCTTTTTGCTTCTTCTTCTTCCTCTTCCTCATCATCATCATCATCTCCCCGTACAAACCCCAGTCCTCGGGGATGAGACTTTGCCCCTTCCCAGATGATGTACTGCTGTATGGCCTTATGATCGATGTCTCCCATCGGGCGCTACAAAGCCTCATTATCCCACATGACTCCCATAGCTAAACATAGCCGGGCGATCACCAAGGCATGTGGGATCCCTCCTGATGTGCTCCCCCTCATGAACTTTAGCATGGACTGATTGACGATGTGTCCTATGTCAATCACTTTGTTCATGACGATGCCATAAAGTAGGGTAGCTCTCTCAATAGTGACCTCAGTGTGATGACTGGACAGGAGAATACTCGCGCAAATAAAACTATACCAAGCTTTAGAGTAGCGACTCAAGGCAGCCTGTGGGAAGCTCACTTTTCTGTCTGTGCCTGAGTAAGTCGTCCATTTAGTGCCTGGCTTGCACAATTCTTTAATCAGCCTGTCAAGGTCAGTCTTATGACGTTGGGACTTTGCCCAATTTGTTGGCCCAGAAGGAACAGTGTCCACTTTGAAGATTTCATTGATCGCTTACTTTGTGTAAGGGACCTGTTTCCCCCTCACATATGATATCCCATTTTGCGTCTCGTGTGCGTTTGCATAAAACTCTTTGATAAGTGGAATAGGAGCTGACAGTGGCTTGGCTGCAACTAAGGCCCAACCATGCTCAATGATTTTATTCTTCATTAGTCCATCAGCATTACTTGGTTTCAGCCCCCTTTCTTTCACGAATGTCTTGCCTTCCAAAACAATTGCGTAGTAGCTCTAAGCCGTCAAGTCCACAAATCTAAAGGAGTCCAATGTCTCGCTGGCACTACCTCCGCCGTGCTCACTGGTGGAAGGAGGAGATGGGGTTCAAATTCTCTTCGGCATGTTGATTGGATTTGCAAATGATAGAACTGATGTCTGACTATAATGCCTCTGCAATCTAAGTGAACAACTCCCAACTCTATAGACCCCAAACTCTGTCAATTGTGTTCCCTTTGTAGTCTCAATTAACCAATATACCCAAGCCTTCTATCTTCCCTTCAATTCTGTCAAATGAATACCCACCTCTTGTCTGAGCTATTATCAAATAGCTGGAGTGCAAATAATTGAAACCCCAAAATCTGCCCTGAAAAATGCCAACCCTCACTGCTTTAGACGATTGATCAAATCCACATCACCTGAATTATCTCAATGTGTTCTTTGGACCTTGCTCAACCGATTGATGTGCCCCCTAACAGCCTTGATTGCTCTCAAAATTCAGAGTGTGAACAGATGGGGTGAATGAAGGAGTGGAGGTGAGGCTAAGGGTTCGGTACGAGAGGAATGGAGGAGTGAATGTGCTGGAATTTAGGGTTTTGATCTATAGGGTGGGTTTGATCAGGAGAAGATATGTGATGAAGATGAGAGATGAAAAGGTTTTTGTAGGAGGTCTGTGGTTTGAGAATGCAGGCTACCGAAAGTGTTGTTAGGAAATGAGTTGGGACTAATATAAGGAGTGGGCCGGTCGAATTTTAAAAATAGGATTGGGAAGATGGCGCAGCTGCGCAAGAATTGCTTTTAAAGGTGGCGCAGCTGCGCTGCTTGGAGAATATCAGCCTCTGGTCTAAAAGTCGGCGCGGCTGCTTTGATCATTAGGCTCATATTGGCGCGGGCACGCCAATGCTCAGAAATTCTTTTTCTATAGCTTCTCATGTAATTGACCAAGTATCCCTGAAAAAGGCACATCAACCTGATTAAATCACTAACTACCAAAAGTTTATTATGACTATTCACTATGTGGGATATTAACATAAAGGGAAAATTAAACATAGGGGAGGAATATATGTGTGAATTTCCAAAAATTCCTATATGTGTGTATATGTAATAAGCTCGTGCTTCAAAAATATGTCCAATAAACGTCTAAGTCCCAAAAAAATATGCACCAATGCCTAAGTACAAAAATGAAGGCACTGAGCTCCTAAATCCAAGAGTATTCAAAAATTTTCAACTAAGAATTAAACAGGGGGAAGGAAAGTGATATAAGTAGGTAGAATTAAATATGAAGGAGAAGAGAGAAATTTGATGGGGTGCCTCCCATCTAGCGCTTGATTTATAGTCCGTTAGCTGGACTTTTTCTTGACACTGTTATCCGATCCCTCGACAATATTTGAGAAACCCTCCATCCATTAGAATTGCAATGTGTTTTTGGAGGCTCCCCTTCATGAGAGACTTCGGATTTGAGTCGCCTAGCATATGATATGTATATGAATTCCCCATTTTGAAGTTCAGGGAGCTAGGCGCTTCTTCCGTTGTGTTCGTGAAGCTATTGGGGCATTAAGGAACACCCAACACAACGGGATCTTCTTCAATTCTCTCTTCTTCAGACCACCATGGTTTCAAAGGTGCGGACTCTCTCATATCCTTGAGATCCGTATCAATGATGTGACTACCAAGGGGGCATGGGTGTGCAAACTTCATTGGCTTTTCCAACTTAGGCGGAGAAGGCACTTGGGGTGTTATCACGGTTGGCTCACATTAATAATTTTTCACGTCCCCAAGTGTCTTCTCGATATTCCATTCTTTCAGTTCGTCCAGTTGCAAGTGCACTTCTAGCTCTCCATCGATTTCAGCATCCATATCATAACACCAAGTATTCTGAGGGCCATTGCTCACGACTTCAAACAGTTGAGGTATTGGATTCTGAAGATCTTAAGTCTTTATACCATGCTCAATCACTTCCTCCTTCATTAAAGCCATGCTAATTTGATCCGCCCAATTCTTAAGATTCTTAATCGACTTCTCTTGCTCAATCAAGATCTCCTTTGTTGATGCTATGAAATTTCCCCACAAACTTTCCACTCTTTCCTTTTCTGTTTCAGCCTCGGGATCCATGTACTGAGTCTCATTGGTTGGGGTATTGATGATTTATGCCATCTGGTTCTAAAAATTCTGGTTCGATATTTCCTGGCTCCTAATCATCTCCTCTTGGTTTGCTAAGACCCTATACATGAAGTCCTTTGTTGACTGTTCTTCTTGTAAACACAGATATTAATATGTGGGGTCTGGTGCATATATTGGACTTTGCTCGCATTATTGGTCTTGATAATAGCTCGCTGAGGATTTTGGGTCATACTCCAGATCTTGATCTTGATAATAATTAGGATACTCGTTGAAATACTCACCCCCATACTGCACTTGTCTAACACTGATGGGGCACTGATGGCTCAAATGGTTACCAGCACAGTAGTCACAAGTAATTGCTGTCTCTCGACTCTGTTGGGCTGTAACAGTATCCAACTTCCTCGAAAGAGTCTCAAGTTGTACTGATAATGTAGCAATTGGGTCGAGTCCCATCATTCCCTATTTCCCTTGGTTGATCATTCCTCGTGTAAAACCATGGATAAGCGTTGAGATCCATTGTACCTGAGAAGAGAATATATGAAGAGAATTAAAACAAAATAAAAATGTTTAAATTAAGACTAATTTGATTGAAACTAATGTTGGCAAACAGTTATCAAATTAAGTCCCCGGCAACAGCGCCAAAAACTTGTTGTCCCGATTTATATAATGACAAATTTGCGCAAGTATAAGCGGTTAACAAATAATAAAGGGTAAGTACAGATATCGTTCCCACGGAGAATTAACTGATAAAAGTTCGCCAAACCACTAGCCCGTAATCATTTCAGTCTTATCTAAACGAGCGATAAAGAGTTTTAAATTAAAACTAGACAAGTAAATAATCTTAAACTAATTAACCCTATAGTAAAATCAGATAATGAAGATATGAGATCTCAAATTCCCCTAATGATTCATCTAAATCAACATACTCCCAGTTAGGTCAAATTAATCGTCACGAAATATTAGTCGAGAACACGAAAGTGACATAAGGCCATCTTTCAATGCACTTAATCCATATCACATACAATCCACAGATGATAGAACGCACATGAACACCCACATTACCTAAACCACTATATGTCTATGCGGTCTATAAATAATTAAGGTTTAAGTACAGGTTCTCAATTGACTACGAGCGGCGCTTCGGTATATGTCTATCCTAAGCATAAATTATACATCTAACGCCATGTAGACATACAATCACCAGCTACTACAATTAGATCTAAACCCACATTTTGTCTGTCAAGTCCATCTAGGTTATCACAGTAATTGGTAGCTAATCAATTAAGCAATGAAAGCACGAATCATAATAGACAATCTCATAGCAATCAATAAGACCAACATGGAAGTGTATCAATATAAACTACTCAAAAGGTTCCATTGAAATCTCAAAATAGAGTTTAAGATATCATAATGAAGCACATCTATCATCCACAAGTTGAATACACATCATAAGATTACAAATAGGAAGCAAAGAGATTATAAAGATAGAGAATGCAAATCTGAGTGTTCAAGCTCCTTTGTTGAATCTCCAATGAAATCCACTTGCTTCAATCTTCTTCTCTAATTAAACCATAGAAACTAACTAATTAAACCTAGAATTAATCTACTCCTAACCTAATCTAGACAAAATGTAAAGAGAAGAGAAGAGAGAGAGCTAAACTAGGGCTAGGGTAAAAGAAGATGTCTGATAAAATGGGCAAAAGCCCTCATATAGAAGCCTTCAAGCCAATCCCCGATCTGTTTAAGTGAAAGTCAAATGCTGGTCAAGTTTCGAGCTGGCGCGGCCGCGCGGCATTAAGCTTTGGTCCTAGCGCGGCCGCGCGGTTGCAAAACTGAGAGTTCTGGCCTGGATATTGGCGCGGGCGCGTGTGCTGCCTTAGTAAACTCGGCGCGGCCGCGCGGCACCTACAACTCTACTGAATTCTATTTTTAGCTGCTGCTTGCTTCTGCTGCTGCACTTGGCTGCCATCTTCTTAATGCCAAGCTTCTTGATCCCTATTTGTTCTGTCCAACATCATGCCATCATTCCATTGCTTAGCTTCTTGCCCCTTTTTGCACTATATCATCCTTTTGAGCCACTTGTGCACTAAGAGAGTTCCAAAGTAAGGCCCACTTGTAGAGATTAGTGACCAGAATTAAATATGAGAGAGATATATAGAGAAATGTGATGCAAGAATTAAAATGAGGGATAAAAAGATGATGGGTTGCCTCCCATCGAGCGCTTGTTTACAGTCCATAAGCTAGACTCTGTCTGGTTTGGTCAAGTGGTGGACAGAATCAATGCAACCTTCTCTCGATTAACCTCACCGCCATAATAGTGCTTTAATCTTTGTCCATTCACCTTGAAGGGCTCGTCTGGGTATTGATCATAGATTTCCACTACGCCATACGGGAATACGGTTTTCACCGTGAAGGGGCCTAACCACCTTGATTTTAGCTTCCCAGGAAAGAGTCTGAGACGCGAGTTATACAGTAACACTGCCTGCCCCGGATCAAATGTTCTCTCCATAATCTTTCGATCATGCCACCTTTTGACCTTCTCCTTATATAGCTTTTAGTTCTCATAAGCTTGCAATCTGAACTTGTCAAGCTCATTAAGCTAGAGAAGTCTTTTCTCCCCCGCAACCTTCAAATCAAAATTTAGCTTCTTAATTGCTTAGTAGGCCTTATGTTAAAGCTCCATGGGGATGGTGGCAGGCCTTCCTGTACACAAGCTAATATGGCGACATACCCAGTGGCGTTTTGTAAGCAGTCTTATAGGCCCACACCGCATCGTCAAGCTTTAGAGACCAATCCTTCCTTGTGCGATTTATAACTTTTTCTAATATCCTCTTTACCTCACGATTCGAGACCTCAGTTTGGCCATTTGTTTGGGGATGGTATGCCGTAGCAATATGGTGATTTACCCCATACTTGGCCAAAAGCACAGAAAATTGATGATTGTAAAGTGTGTTCCTTCGTCGCTGATGATAGCTCTAGGGGTCCCAAAGCATGTGGATATGCTTTTCTTAAGAAAACGCAGGACAACCCTAGCATCATTGGTTGGTAAGGCTGCTACTTCTACCCATTTAGACATATAATCGACCGCTAGCAAAATGTATAAATTTCCACAAGAAGAGGCAAAATGCCCCATGAAATCTATCCCCCATACATCAAAGATTTTGACTTCCAGGATCATATTCAGAGGTATCTCATTTCTCTTGGATATGTTACCCACGCGCTAACAACGGTCACAAATCTGGACATGTTAGCATCTTTAAACAGTGTTGGCCAATAAAAATCGGCCTAAAGAACTTTGGCGGTCGTCCTCTCACCCCCATAATGGCCTCTATAATCTGATGAGTGGCAATCTCGCAGTATACTTTTCATATCGCTCTCTGGGATGCACAGCCTGATGACCTTATTAGCGCATTGCTGAAACAAATACGGCTCATCCCAATTGTACTATCTAGCATTGTGTAGAAACTTCTTCTTTTGGGCTCTAGTATAGTCAGACGGGATAATATTGCTCACTAAAAAGTTTTCAAACTCCGCGAACCAGGGCATCTCGCCTTGCACCACGAACAACTGCTCGTCTGGGAAGGACTTATTAATCATCACTTTGTCCTTTCTGTCCATCCCCGGGTTCTCCAGTCTAGATAAGTGGTCAGCCACTTGGTTCTCAGTCCCTTTTTTATCTTTAATTTCTAAGTCAAACTCTTAGAGAAGAAGTATCCGCCGAATGAGTCGAGGTTTAGCATCCTTCTTTGAATTCAGGTATCTGATCGCAGCATGATCTGTGTATACAATTACCTTTGTTCCAATCAAATATGACCTGAATTTGTCAAAAGCATATACCACTGCAAGAAGTTCCTTCTCGGTGGTGGTGTAGTTTAACTGGGCATCTGTCAGGGTTTTGCTTGCATAATAAATCACATAAAAGACCTTATCCCTGTGCTGTCCCAATACCACCCCCACGGCGAAGTCACTTGCATCACACATCAATTCGAAGGGGAGAGACCAGTCTAGAGCAGTAATGACGGGAGCCATAGTTAATTTCTTTTTCAAGTGTTTAAAGGCTACAAGGCATTCCTCTTGAATTTGAACGGGACGTCATTCTCGAGTAAACTGCGCAAAGGCTTAGTAATCTTCAAGAAGTCTTTGATGAAATGCCAGTAGAAGCCTGCATGCCCGAGAAAATTGCAGACTCCCTTTACTGAGGATGGTGGCGGTAAACTTTCTATGGTCTCCAATTTTGCTCGATCCACCTCTAGACCTTTCTCAGAAACTTTATGGCCCAGAATAATACCTTCCTTTACCATAAAATGGCATTTCTCCCAGTTCAGAACGAGGTTAGTCTCAACATATCTCCTTAACACCAATACCAGATTCTCTAAACAGATGTCGAAGGAGTCCCCAAAGACAGAGAAATCATCCATGAAGACTTCTACATTATGCTCGACCATGTCCGAGAATATAGCCATTATGCATATCTAGAAAGTGGCTGGTGCGTTGCATAGCCCGAAAGACATCCTTCGAAAAGCAAAAGTGCCATATGGGCACGTGAAGGTGGCCTTTTTTTGGTCCTCGGGGGCTATTACAATCTGATTATACCCTGAGTAACCGTCCAGGAGGCAATAGTAGTCGTGGCCTACTAGCCTATCCAACATTTGATCAATAAATAAGAGATGGAAATGATATTTCTTTGTAGCTTTATTCAGTCTGCGATAATCCATGCAGACTCTCCATCCCGTAACTATCCTGGTAAGTATAAGCTCATTCTTTTCATTAGTCACGACTGTCATGCCTCCCTTCTTCAAGACGCACTTCTCCGGGCTCACCCAAGAACTATCTAAAATAGGATAAATTATTCCCACAACTAACCACTTGAGGATCTCCTTTTTAACAACCTCTTTCATGATCATATTCAATCTCTGTTGTTGCTCTATTGATGGCTTGCTGTCATTCTCCAATAGTATCTTGTGCATGCAGTAGGAAGGGCTGATCCCTTTGATGTCATCTATAGTCCACCCAATAGCTGATTTAAACTCTCTTAGGACCCTCAGCAATTTGCTCTCTTGATCGGATGATAGAGTAGAGGCAATAATAACCGGCAACGTAGAAGATTCTCCCAGATATATATATCTCAAATGATCTGGAAGAGGTTTCAGGTCAAGTGTGGGAGCCACCTCTAGAGAAGGCTTTAGTCGCTCTGATGACTCCCCAGTCTGTCCAAGTGGTTCGATGGGCATTTTAACCTTTTGCATCTGAGGCACCGTGTTCAAGATCTGTATACACTCCACCACATCTGTATCTCCCACTTCAGAATCTCCCTGTAGAGCAATTTCTAATAGATCCATACTCATTAAGCGTTCAGTCTCCTCCTGCAGAATCCTGTCGACAGTATCAATTCTGAAATATTCTTCCTCATTCGTGGGAAACTTCATAGCCTTGAAGACATTGAAGGTGACCTCTTGGTCCTGAACCCTCATAGTCAGTTCTCCCTTTTGTACATCTGTGAGTGTCCTCCCGGTAGCTAGAAATGGTCTCCCCAGAATAATTGGAATGTTCTTGTCTTCTTTGAAGTCTAGGATGTTAAAGTCTGCAGGGAATATAAACTTATCCACCTTTACCAACACGTCTTTAACAATGCCTCTGGGGTAGGTGATGGATCTATCGGCTAGCTGCAAAGATATGCTTGTCGGCTTAGGAGTCGACAATCCCAATTGAGTGAACACCGATAGTAGCATCAAATTAATACTTGCCCCCAAGTCACATAGACACTTGTTAAAGGACAACTCCCCAATAGAACAAGGAATTATGAAACTCCATGAGTCCTTAAGCTTTGGAGGTAACTTTCTCTATAGGACAGACCTGCATTCCTCTGTCAAGGCCACTGTTTCATAGTCCTCTAGCCTCTTCTTCCTTGACAGTATCCCCTTTATAAACTTTGCGTAGCTTGACATTTGTTCCAATGCTTCGGCAAAGGGAATATTGATTTGCAGTTTCTTGAATACCTCTAAAAACTTGGCGAACTGCTTATCCAGTTTCTGCTTCTGAATTATTTATGGATATGGTGCAGGAGGGTAGACTACTTGGGGTGGAACATGGGTTTTCTCAGTGGCTACTATTGGGTTTGTACGTAACTCAATCATGTAATCAAATCACATAAATAGGGCGGAAGCGCAAAAAACTAGGTTTTCAAAAATTTATACAAACCCATAACCATGATCATTCTTGTGCATCAATTATCAGTGAATATAAAAGGAGAAAAATAGAATTATACCTTTGAAGATCCAAGCTTCCTCAGGTACAAGTTCTACTCCTTTGATTCCTTTGATTCCTTTATAGTGGCTCCTTCCCTTGATCAATGTCAGCCACCCAAATGTTTGGCCTCTAACGGTGATCCACCAAGGAAGATGAAGAACTCAAGAAGATGGGTTATTGGCTTAACCCTTGTTTCTATCTCTATAGAATATGTGTACTCCCAACTCTTGGAAAAATTCACGTACCTTATTTCTGATATAAGACTCTCTTATATAGATATTAGGTTAACCCTCCTAATCCAATTAGAATAGGGTTTTATTTAATTAATTAAATACTTTTAATTAATTTATATCCTAATCTTTATTAGGATTGAGAGAGAGTACTGATATTATATTAATTCCTAAACTCCTTTAGAATTAAAATAATAATAATATTAATAAGACTCCTCTTATTAATTTATATTTAATATTTCTAAAATATTAAATAATAAATATTAAGCTATTTAATTTATTCTATCACCATAGATTAAATTAATTATACTTAATGCATTATTACTAACATGCCATTTTCTTCTTAAATAATTCTTCTTCCTTTTATGGTGTGACCCTTTAGGTTCTCCATATTAAACCGGTTATGAATAAATCAATTAAAACAATTCTAATCTTATTTAAATGAATAAATTAAACTAATAATCTATTTAAATAAATAACATTTATTCTATAATAGGGATAAGCCTCCCTAGCGATCAACGACTTTTCAGATAATATAGATTTCAACATTAATCATAAAAGAACCTGTGAGTTAATAGTTACCGTACAATTCAATCCTTCCACCATACAATGTCCCAATTAAATATAAGACATGGATTTACTGTCAAGTCTTAATTTATTTAATCATATGTATTTCGATTAGAAAATGCACAACTCCAAATAATGCAAATTAGAAACCTCTTTCTAATTTCATTCTACCTTGGCCAAGGATTCCTGGGTTGTCATTTAACGAATCACATAGGACATATCTCCTCTTTTACTAGAGGTGGTAGATTCTTTATTGATCATTCATTATCTCCATATGTAACTCATTATACCCAAGCATACCCTATATATGCCTTAAAAGGCCTTAAGGAATTAGTCAAAGTATAATTTGTTACATACAAGATACTATGATGATCTCAAGTCCAAGGATCAATTGTACTACTATCACATTAGGAATTCCTATTGACAGGCGAGTAAAACTCCATTAGGTATTCCATAGCGAGTCACGTTTAGTGAACTTATTCTCCAATAAGCACCTACATACTTGCTTTAGTGTCTCCACACAAATGACCATGAGATCAGTCATCCTCATCCAATGAGCAAGCAACATATGTACCAATCTATCCGGATTTACTAATCCCCATTTTAGGAATCCCACAATTGGGAACTATTTTAGTTTTTAAGCTTTCTAAGAATTTAGATCTCATTATCATGATCTCATCATGATTCTAAAAGCATTGCTTAAAACTATGGGTTGTTTACATATTATAAAAACAGCACCATGTAGATAATTATATGCCTTAAATGAATATTTTATTAATAAATAAATAAGATTGTTTACAAAGTATGTGCTTTATCATCATACATGATTGGCTTGTATGCACACTACTATCAGCTACCTCCTTATCCGCCTCAACTGCATTATCCGCATCATTCTCATCATTCAAATTTTTCTCAGAGTTTTCAGTACTTGGGCGCTGGCGCGCCATGATTTGCTCTTCAATGGGCGCGGCCGCGCCAGTCCCCATATCAGTAGTTTGCTTCCCAGACCTTAAGGTAATTTCTTGGCATTGCCCCTTGCCATCTTTTTTTTCTGGATTGGCTTTCGTATTGCTTGGAAGAGTGCCTTGCGGTCTGTTGTTGACCGTGTTGGCCATTTGGCCCATCTGATTTTCCAAATTCTTAATTGCCACCGCTTGGCTCTTCATTATCAACTCAGTATCAGCAATATGCTTCAGCATCAATTCTTCCATTTTAGATCTCTTTTCTTGCGGAGGGGCAGGATCTGAGTGATGTTGATGTTGTTGTTGATTAAATCCCAGAGGGTGTGACTGTCTAGGGGCATACTGATGTTGGGACTGTTGTGGCTGAGATTTTTGTTGATAAGGTTGGTAGTGAGATTGTGGTTGTTGTTGGACATTTTGGTATAGTTGTTGTGGTTGTTGTGGTTGTAGTGGAGGAGGTTGGTATTGAGATGACTGAGACTGTTGAGCATTTTGATTGTTGCTCCAACTAAAATTAGGATGGTTTAGATTGCTCGGGTGGTAGGAGTTTGAAAATTGATTCTGCGGCTTTTGATAGTTGCTGACGAACTAGACCGACTCGGTAGTGATCGCATACTACTCTGTCGGGTGTGCTCCGGCATACAACTCATATACAAATGCAACTTGCTGAACTCTACTTTCAGCCATAGAATCTATCTTCTTGTTCATTGCTGCCATTTATGCTGACAATGCTGTGATGGCATCAACATCCAATACTCTGGCTACTTTAGGTTGAACCATCCTTGCTATTGGATTCTGATATTCATTGGCCGCCATGGTCTCAATTAGGTCATAGGCTGCCGGATAGTCCTTGGCCCACAGAGCTCCTCCCAACGCGGCATCAATGATTGGCCTTGACTGCCACCCCAAACCATTATAGAATGAATTTATCACCATCCAGTCAAGCATTCCATGGTGCGGGAATTTCCTGAGCATCTCTTTGTAGTGTTCCCATGCCTCATACAACAATACCCCTTGTTACTGTGCAAACTGAGTCAGAGCACTCCTCGTGGAAGCAGTCTTAGCCATGGGGAAGAATTTGGTTAGAAATTTCTGTGCTAAGTCTTCCCACGTGGTGATTGATCCTGAGGGTAATGAATGCAACCAACTCTTCGCCTTATCCCTCAAGGTGAACTGGAATAATCGAAGTTTCACTGCATCATCCGAAAAGTTATTGAATTTAAAGGTGTCGCATATCTCAATGAAGCTCAGGATATGCTCATTTGGATCTTCTGTAGCTGCACCCCCAAATTGGACAGTGTTTTGAACCATATGCAGTGTCCCTGGTTTTATCTTGAAAGTATTTGCAGCTATTACTGTCCTAACTATACTAGACTGCAGATCAGAAATTTTTGGTATGGAGTAGTCCCTCAAGGCTCTATTGTCGGCTCTTTGCTCTTCAGCCGCCATTTGTTTGGGTTGTTCAGGTTCCTCTTGTTGGTTAGTATTTCTAGTGTTTGCTCTCCAAGCTTTGCCGTTAATGTTCCCTTGCAGAGGCACCAACTCAGGATTGGAGGCTCGTGTCTGCACGATTGAGTTTCCATACTAAGAAATGCAAAACAAAGATAAAACGCATTAAAAGACAATAAAATGCTTGAGTTTAAGCCATAATCATAGCAAGTTGATATCCATTAAGTAGGTGTAAAACCTACTTATCAGATGTCGACCCCATGTCCTTTGACGGATCTTCCTCCAGCTCTGACTCTTCTATGTTTACCATCGGTACCTCCGCCACCAGCATCGGTACTAGCTCTATTATGTTACCGACTCTTTGCTCACCACATGTATATCCCTATACATAAGGCTATCGATTGACATCTATAATAACACATAACATGTTTATTAGTACATAATACACAATAGTATAGGCACAAATCACTTTTAATTTATTTAAGGTTAATTTCCATCTTTTAAATATTTCGGTAATGAGTTTCCTCACTACTTAAGAACTCTATTCGAATTCATTCATTTCTAATTGCTTCTACTGTTACCAAGGTTATAGCCTAAGGTTCTCCCCCCTTAAGTTTTATAACTTAAGGCTTTGATACCAACCTGTGATGCCCCCAAATTCGGGTACTTTCAACCCATAGATATGGTGCTACACGGTACTACTAACTATACATTCATTTCAATAAAATTGCATCAAAATGAACATATTTACTAAATTCTTATTACAATAATAATAAATCCTTCCCAGGTTCTGTTAACCATTACATTGTTCATCGTCATAGTATAAGTTCATCACAAATATACTAGACTATTACAGGATATCTATTTATCCATCTTGGCTTTGGCCTTATCCTTACCGGAACCTTCGGTCCGTTCATTCTTAGCTGCAATCATATAATTCAAGCAATAAGTGAGCATAACTAGCTCAGCAAGTCTAACAATATATAAGCAACCACAAAATCAAGAATCATATGATTGAATCTTCAATAACTGAACAAATAGTTATGAAGTACTATGAACAATTGAAATAGCACTTTTCATTCTCTTTAAAATAATTCCAAAGTATATATATACACTTAAGAATTTCTTAGTAGGTCAAAAGACCATGAACATTCTCATTCCATTTTCATTCATGAATAGGATATAACGACACTAAGACCGTACATCTGATAAAATTACGAGCACTTCTATGTGATCAGCCTATAGTAGTCTATATTGATCAACACTCATCCGTTAAACGTATTTACGTTTAAGTTTTGGCAACCTCGCGTGCCCATCGAATAAATGACGTAAAATACCTTTGTTTATCAGGCTTACCTTTGAATCTGTGCTAAACAATTGACATAGGATAGCGTTATCAATACTATATTGAAAGACTTGTAAACAAATCAATCAAACTTTAAAGTTCGTCTAGTCGAGTTAAAAGTGGCATCGACTCTTTCGTAAAATAATTTATACATGTTATAACATGAATCACAAAAACTTGACTAACATGAAGGTCAGACAAACGTTAGAAGAACTATCCTTCAAGCGTCTTCAAACTTAAATTCAACATTTCTCGATCTTTACAGTTTCTACATGATATATTCACATAGTACCCTAAAATTAGCTACCGAACAATCTACACACATTGTTTAAACCAACTTTTTTCTCTTCTATAGCTTAATCGCATTTATTTCAATAATAACATTCGTTTAAGGTATTCAATGTTCGTTATATCTTGATAACATTCATTATGGATTATTACCACATAAAGTCATAAACCGACACTTATCGATCATCGTTTACGTATAATGATCGTCGTAACCCTAATCGGTTCGTCCGTTCGGACACACTTCCCCCTAATTCTCGATATAGAACCCCGTATAGGAATTACATAAGTTTTATCTTCATTTCTTATCATTCTCGTACCACGCATGTCTATTACGTATTATGTAACTATAAGACGTGCGTTAAACTCGGACACGATACAAGGTTTACGTTTTCATATTTCGAGTATTAAGTTTAAATACTTTTAATCAATGTTTAATTCCTAAAATCATCGTTAAACATGTTGTTTAGGAATTCTCTCTTCATGTATATTAAGTATACACTTGCCCCATAATTACCGCGTGAAAAGTTGGATTAACAAAAGCTCACGTCGAAATTTTTTTAGTTAAGGGCGCTACGG
This sequence comes from Panax stipuleanatus, assembly GCA_020205555.1. Lineage (NCBI taxonomy): Eukaryota > Viridiplantae > Streptophyta > Magnoliopsida > Apiales > Araliaceae > Panax > Panax stipuleanatus. The sequence continues at coordinate 70,028,340 of CM035120.1, read as the reverse complement.
CGCCACTCTCAGTGTTAACTGCCGTGCTGCGGCGCAGGCTTGCAGGGGCTGAGTCTCCAGGTAGGTGCTACAGTGCCAATTTCTTAGGCTTGGGTGGCGCTGCTGCGCCTGCCCTGAGCCATTGAATTTTGTTTAAGTTTTTCATTATGTTTTCTTCCCGGGCTCCTAACGAGATCGTTATAACTCGGAATTGGCTCGTTCAAAAGCCATTGGCTCACATATCTTACGTACTTCAATTCTATCTAGACATAATAAGTTTTTGAATCCATTTACGATAAATTCATCGTTTAAATTTCTATGATGCATTCGTTAAACGTTCGCGAGCGTTCTTCGCTCGTTTCTTCGTTTTAAGTCCGAATTTGACCTTTTTTGTGTCCACAACTCTTAAATACATAGTTCTTCAATACGCCACCAAAAACCTAGGTTTCTAAGTTGAACAGTGACTTTTAACTATCACTCTGGAAATCCTACGATTTCGACGATTAACGTCTATTCCCGTAAACTTTGCCATAACTTCGTTACTCAAGATTTTTACGCCAAACCAAATGGAATCAATCCATTGGTTAATCATCTAGGTTTCTAACCAAAAATTTGCACCTAACTTATATGCGATGGTTTTCAATTTGTTCATCAACAACAAGCTCTAAGTTTTATGCGTTTTCTTCAAATGCTTAATTAATCAATTATGATTCTAACTTATACATGGCTTATTAATGTTTTTGTTCACTAATAGCCATCCTTATTACTCCGGAAGAGACATGCTCCACCAATTCAATTCTCTACAAAAACTTAATCGAAAAGAATCGAAAGTTTGAGTTTACGTGTTATACCTTCCGTGTTCTTCGTGTTCTTACTTAAAGCTTGTTTAACTAACTTTTCCTTCCTTCGATTCCTTGTTACTAGCTCTTCTCTCTCTCTCTCTCTCAATATAGGTGATCAAGTTTGGTAAACAAAGTAATGAAAACCTAGGCTTGTTTATATAGGAAATTCAAAGGGAGGGCAAAATGGTCATTAAGCCACCTCCTTACTATTCCCACCTCCATAAAGCTTTCTTCCATTGCAAGCTTGGCGAAGGTGGCCGGCCCACATGCCCCACCATGTGCCCCCACATGGGTTTCCCCATGGGTTTTACCCATCTGGTGACCCATCGGTTCTACCCACGAGTTCGGTTCTTAGTTTGGGTTTATAATTAATTCATATTCGGCCTAACTTTGGGCTTGATTTAACTTATCATTGGGCCTTGATATAACTCATCATTGGGTCTCACTCATTGGTCCAATTGGGCTTGACAAAGTCCAAGTCCAATAGTTAAAGTCCATTAAGACTTATTTATATTCTTACCGTATAATTCTTGTATTCTTTTCGTATATACATCGTATAATATTTGTATTATACGTCGTATTAATCTTCGTATTATACTCGTATAATAACTAGTATTATACTCGTATCCTTCACGTATAATAATCATTATTACTACACTTAAGCAATTCTTCCTCAGATTTCACTTTTCCTAACCCTTAAGGTTTTAAGTTCTCAGGTGAAAAATTTGTTTGCTATACCTGAAATATTATTGGATATTCCATCTTATCTTAAAATTCTATCACTACGCGTTTCTCGAAATTTCAAAAATAATTCCCAAGCAGAAATAGATGAATAGTGTTTTTACAGAAATTTCTCAAAAAACTTTTATTTTCGTCTTGAAAATTCAAATCATTTAATTCTAGCTCAGAGCCAGAATCCTAACCACATTCGTACATTCTAGGTCATAGAACAACCTTTAATCAGCTTACTCACGTAAATAAACATATAATTTAATTTAGATTATATAATCAAATAAAATTATATTCACATAATAATATGATTTTCTCGGGCATTACACTGATACCATTGTTAGGTTTGCACGTAGCGCGATTATGAAATCAAATTGCGTAAATAAAGCGGAAGCGCGGAAAGAGGGAATTTTAAAATTTTAATGCAAACCATCACCATGATCATCCTATATGCTTATTTATCAATACATAGAAATAAGAGAAGAAGATGAGATTCATACCCTTGTAGAACTAAGCTTCCATAGGTACGAGTTCAACTCCAAATCCTTCGTGATCTCCTTGAGTTCTCCAGGATTGATTCCTTCCTTTGATCAACGTTAGCCACCCAAGTGTTTGGCCTCTAGAGGTGATCCACCAAGGAAGAAGAATTATTTAAAAAGGTTGGTGTTTAGCTAAACCCTAATTCTATCTCTATAGAATGTGTATACTCTCCCAACTATTGGAATAGTGTGTAGTGTAACTTTGTTCCATAATAAGACTTTCTTATTTATAGATGTAGGCAACCCTCCTAAACCATTTAGGCATATGTTTTCATATTACTTAATTAAACCTTTTAATTAATTAGGCTTCCCAATCCTATTGGGAATAATTAAACTCTTTTAATTAATTAGCCTCCTAATCTTATTAGGAATATGTGAGAGAGAGAGAGAGAGAGAGTATCTTATTAATTAATTCACAAACTTCTTTAGGAATAAAATAATAATAATAATAGTAATAATAATAATAAGACTCCTCTTATTAATTTATATTTAATATTTCTAAAATATTAAATAATAAATATTAAGCTATTTAATTTATTCTATCACCATAGATAAAATTAAACATACTTAACTTATTATTACGATTATGCCATTAGCTTCTTTAATAAATATTCTTCCTTTTATGGTGTGACCCTTTAGGTTCTCCATATTAAACCGGTTGTGAATAAATCAATTAGAACAATTCTAATCTTATTTAAATAAATAAATAAAACTAATAATTTATTTAAATAAATAATATTTATTCTACAATAAGGGTAAGCCACCTTAGCGATCAACTATTTTCCAAATAATATAGATTTCAACATTAATCATAAAAGAACATGTGAGTAAATAGTTACCGTACAATTCATTCCTTCCACCATACAATGTCCCAATTAAATATAAAATATGAATTTACTATCAAGTCTTATTTTATTTAATTATATGTATTTCAATTCTAAAATGCACAACACCAAATAATGCAAATTAGAAACTACTTTCTAATTTCATTATGTCTTGGCCAAGGATTACTGGGTTGTCATTTATCGAATCACATTGGACATTCTCTTCTTTTACTAGAAGTGGTAGATCCTTTATTGATCATTCATTATCTCCATGTATAAATCATTATATCTAATCATACCCTTTGATATACCCTTAGGGTCTTAAGGGACATGTCAAAGTATAACTCATCATACACAAGATACTATGATGATCTCAAGTTTAAGGATTATTTGTACTACTATCACCTAAGAAATTCCTATTGATAGGCAAATAAAACTCCATTAGGTATTCCTTAGCAAGCCACATTCAGTGTACTTATTCTCCAATAAGCACCTATATACTTGCTTTAGTGTCTCCACACAAATGATTATGAGATCGATCATCCTCATCCAATGAGCAAGCAACGTATGTACCAATCTATCCAGATTCACTAATCCCCTTTTTAGTAATCCAACGATTGAGAACAATTTTAGTTTTAAGCTATCTAAGAATTTAGATCTCATTAACATGATCATCATGATTCTAAAAATATTGCTTAAAACTATGGGTTATCACATATTATAAAAATAGCACCATGTAGATAAATTAAATGTCTTTAACTTTTATTAATAAATGAATAAAATTGTTACAAAGTAAATGCTTTATCATCAAACATGATTGACTTATATGCATATTACTTTCAGAAGGTGTTAGGCACCCCCCGACTTTCGTGAAACACGGTTACCGCATCTTTTCATTCCCTATGCATTGATTATGTGTGTGTGTTTGTGATGCAGATAAATATGCTCGAAATGATTTGTTTTGAAAGTAGTGTTATGCTTTGTTAGACCTATATACGAAGAGTTTGATTTACTGAAAAGTTCATTTTAAACAATCATATGAAAGTGATAATTTGAAAAGAGGTTTTCAAACCCTTTCGCTCACATAAGAATTGAAGCCCTTTAATAATTCTAATTTTATTCCGTATTCGGCTTGATTTGATTTAATTAAGATGCGAAGCATCTTTAACAGTATATGTAACGCCCGAGAAAATCAAATTATTATGTGAATTAATTTCTATTTAATTATATGAATTAAATGAATTTATATGTTTATTAAAATGAGTAAGCTGTTTAAAGGTCGTTCTATGGCCTAGAATGTGTGAATGTGGTTAGGATTCTGGCTGTGAGCTAGGATTAAATGATTTGAATTTCCAAGACGAAAATAAAGGTTTTCTGAGGAATTTCTATAAAATTACTATTCATCCATTTCTGCAACACCCCCAAATCCATTTACTTCATTCTCTCAGAATTTGGTGTTCACTAATCAAGCATTCATATACTATCTACCTATAATAAAGGATAACATTAAATCGTAAACTTAATAAACTTAAATGAAATCTTCCCTATTAAAGGGTTACATCTTCTTAATCAATCCTAGGTAATCTAACCTTTAACCCATCATTCAAATGCGGAAATTAAACCAATATTTTCATTACATAATTTAATCAAATAATCATAAACAAGTCTTCAACACTTGATCATCTTGCCTTTGCCCTTACTGGTGGACGGCTCATCGACTTTCTCGACCTTAGCTGCAATTGTTATTATATGCATAAGTGAGCAAAGCAAGGCTCACTGAAATAATCATGAACAATAACAAAATTTGAAATCACAATGAATACCGTCAACTGAACAATAGATATTTTCTGTCATTGTTAAGTATGAACAAAAAGCTTCAATAGAAACTCAACCTCTAAATCAAAAATTGAATACAAGTCAAAAGTATGCCTGAGAGTCGTATGACCACGAACTACGTCCTAGGTTGTGAAGTATTTATACTTTAAACCATTAACAGTCATAAGACTATATGGACATTACTTCTCGTACTCAGGGGGATCAACCCTTTGTACCATGTATTGTGCACAAACATCTTAATGCTAACGGGTAAATAATCCCCTATATTAGGGTTGTTCATCTCAGTTTTTGACATTCGAGTCCGCACTAAAGAAAGTTTGGTTTGGATTACTTCTAAACAGTTCTAGAATTTTAGAATGCTTCATCAACTATGGTAGTTGAGTTAATAAAGGTCACTAGCCATATAAGAGTTCTATACAACATTAGAGAATTAAACAATGATATTTGTGAACAAAACTTGAATAGCAATAATGTATAATGGAACAGTCATTGTACATGCTAGGTAATACTTTCGACGAATTAGGATTTCTCATTAGAAAGTTAAGGAACATGTGTAAGATAACAAGATAGGAATAAGAAACTTGCGCAATGTAAAAGTAAGATTTAGGAACTGGCCTCGTGCGTAAGTTCTACAATTATAACTTGATTCCCAAATATCCTACACACATTTATTAAAGACCGTAACACCAATTAGTTGTAACTAATTATTTACTTACGATATTAACTCTGAGTATACTCACACTATTCACATAGCACAAAATGATTTCTTCCAATTCTTATCATCGAATTCCAATGATTAACAACTAGTTCAACTACCATTTTAAAATCATCAAACTTAACATTACAAGGTAATTATAATCTGTTTTAACAACATATAATATGCTTAATCAACTTTTATATTCATAAGATCAAGTTATATAAACATTACTGGACTGTATACTAAAAATCACTTTTTTGGGCAAAATTGCCAAGTGGCGCTGTGGTGCTGCCTAATGAACAACAACCGACGCTGCAGCTCAGGCAAGGCATTGCTGCACGAAAAATGAGCGTAGAACCGGCGCTGCAGCTAGGCCTTGGCGCTGCAGCGCCTGTTCTGTGTGTCACGTCACCAGACATTGTTAGGGAGCTGCAGTGCTCTATTTACTAACAAAACAGGCGATGCGGCGCCACAACACAGTAGCACGCAGACACAGCTGGCGAAGAACATAATTTAGGTTATACAAGGCCATAAATTGTGCTCAAACAACAATCTATGCATACCCAAACTATATAGACTTCACAGAAATGTTACTAAACATGTAGAGCACAATTATAACCAACAAAACAACATAAACAATAAAATTAAAACCTTAAATTCAATGTTGTTAGTTCCCAGTAGGCACACAATATATCTAGAAGGGGGGGGGGGGGTTGAATAGATCCTTTTTGATTTCAAATACTTTTCAAGTTTATTTTATATTGCTAATGAATTAGCATATGACAAACATAAGAATCTTTTAAAGCACAGCGGAATAAGTAAAAGATCCCCTTCATTGATATTCATAAACATTCATACATTGTTCATGGAGTTAGTTTAGTTGTAACTAGTTAATACATACATAGCAGTTATAGCAGTTAGGTACATAATGTAAATGACAGAAAGTAATGACTGAATGTAAAAGACACAAGGGATTTTAAGTGGTTCAGAGACTAAAGCTCCTAATCCACTCTTCTGCTTCACTAGCAGGAATTCCATTAAGGAAGGGCAGCACCCCGAATCACTAAGATTCCTTCAAGGCCAGCAGCTTAAGAACTTTAGTTCACTAAGAACTTTTCAAGCCCAACAAGCTTGGAACTCCTGTAGTTCACTAAGAACTCTTCAAGGCCAGCAGCCTTGGAATTCTAGTTCTCTACGAACTCTTCAAGGCCAGCAGCTTTGGAACTTTATTTTAGTCCCTCCGAACAAGGACCCCTCAGGCCCTGGCTACTTGTTGTTGTTGTAGTTATTGTTGGTGCTTTCCTGCTAAGATGTTTTGAAGCTTGAACATCTTTTGTACTTAGCAGCTTGGCGTGGTCCTCTTTACATTCTGGTATAGTCTGGACCACTTCTTTTCTGGTGCAGCTGATCTTCTATCTGTTCAGCTCATATTCATCTGATGTCAGTTGTGCACCATCACCACTTAGGTTTGCTATGTCTTTGAGCTTTTGGTAGACTTCGTCTGGCACTTAGCATTCCCTGAACCCTTCTTAAATGCTATGCAGACATGGTTCTGCATCTGTTCAACTTCAGCTTTTGGTTCTTCGTGGTGATTCGTAGAGTGGCTCTCTAGATCTTCTTTATGCTCTGCCACTTTCCTGGATGCTATCTTCTTGGCCTTCTCGGCTCTCAGCTTAGCTGCCATCTTCAATGGCATCCTCATCGTTGCTGAGTGAAGCTTTAGTCTGCTCCAGTTCTTCTTCAATTAGCTTCACTTCTACTTTCGTAGTCTCACTTCCACTGAGACTTGTTTTGTTCAGCTCTGGTGGAACTCGTAGAGTCAGCAACATAGCATTCCAATAACTCAAGGATTCTGCAACTTAGCAACCCTTGATATTTGAAGATTCATCTGTTAAATACCCTTCTATGATCTTCCCATTGGAAAATAGCCGTTGGAAGATATTTAATTGCTTCGCAGATCTCGAGTTATTTGGTGCAGACTGCTGATGTGACATGACAGCTCCTTTATGACTTTACTGACACAACAGTCTGTTACTTCACCTACCGCCTCAGAGATGTCACCTTTTCGTGTCAGGCTGGTAGTCACCTTTATTTCTCCTTTCTGATTCCTTGATTCAAATATACAGGAGTTATCCTTCTACAATCGATGCTCGCAATCAGCAACGTTGGAATATCAATCTTCAGATTAAACTGTTGCCAGTGCTTCAATCTTTAGATGACCAAACTCTACGATTCTGATGCAGATGTTCTTGGACATTGATCGTAGTGTGTCTTGTTTAATGTTACTCATAGACTGGTTAGAGACAACACTACGATTATGAAGAGTGTTCTTTGGATCTGCAATGTAGAATGCATCTTCCTTCACTTGTGCAGTGCTTCAACACTTCTGCTTGCCTTAAGTGATCTCAGGAACTGATAGCTTGACTTATTGCTCTGGCCTCTTCTGAATAGCAAGACACATCAGATTTGTGGTATACCAAACTCTCTTTCTCCTGGTGATCTCCCGTTCACCTATCATCAATGGTCTGACCTATGATTAATCACTTTTATCTTGTTCTTCATAATCTGGCCAGTATCTCTATGTAAATTGCATCATTTCCTACTTTATTTGGCAAACACTATGATCTTGGTTAATCCCAAGATCGTTGTCTTATGTTCTCTTGACAGCTACTGCACTTGCTGACTTTCTTTAGTCAGTCACATATCTGAAGTCTTCTTCTGACTTACTTGTGGAAGACTTCATCTTGAATGGCTTCACAACTCAATCAGGATATTGATTGAGTTGGTTCTTAGATCTTCTGTTTGCTTGCATGCCATTCGTTGAGTGCTCTATGGTTTCCTTAAGGTGAAATGTATCTTTGCAGCTCAGACTAGAGGCTTCATAATTTGGATATTCTAGGAGTGCTCATCTGTTGAGAATCGTGTTGACACTACGATTCTGCCTTGGCGTTGTGAGCATTTTTTGAGGCCTTAGTTCTGCAGACTACGATCTTGCATTGGTTCTACAGACACTACGACTCCGAGATCAGATCTTGACAGACTATAATTTTTGCCTTCATGCTTGCTGTCCTTGTCTGATCTGGCTCGACTACGATCTCTGCCTCTTATATGATCAGTAGACTCCACTACTTCAAGTGTGGCCTACGATTCTTGACTTAGCTTTGGCAGGCGTTCGGTCGGTTCTTAGACAGGCTGTCTCTACGATTCTGAACTTAACTTCCCTCAGCAGACTACGGCTCTGAGAAAGTTCTTCTCGACACACTATGATCCTGCCTCGTCTCTCCTGGCAGACTACGAACTCCGAGATCTACTATCCTTGCATACTATGATTCCACCTTGATAGTTCTCGAGTCTTCCTTGTCTCTCCTGGCAGACTATGATGGCTGGTACAGTGCTCGACGATCAGACATGCCTATCTATTACATTGTATAAGATCAACCTAACAAGTTTGATCTTTCTATTTTAGTCCTTGTACATCATTCTTTTGAAGGACTTTACAAAGCTATTTTGTTTATGTAGGATCAACCTTACATATTTGATCAATTCATTCTAAGTCCATGTACATATATTCCTATTATCTATCAAAGGACTTTAACAGCTTTTATCAATGCAAGCATACTTGCATATTCATTCATTTGTATCATAATCAAATCTTATATAAATAGGAATAACATTCTCATGTATATTCCTAACAATATCCCCCTATTTGATTATGACAAAATAATCAGTGCATATGCATAAGATGAATGAATCATATATACAGTGAGCAGCTGTATTTCTAAAATAGATAATCATGAATGTCATTGATGATAATATGAAATTATATAAACTATGACACTCTACATCCTGGATCCAGAACATACCTAACTAGATAGAGATGTACCTTTTTCACTCCATTTATGTCTCCAGGATATCTATTGATCAGCTACTCATCTTTCTTTTCTTCTTTTTCTTCTTTCCTATGCTCCCCCTCATATGATGACTCTGCTTCTGCTGCTACTGTCTTCTTCTTCTTCTCCTCCTTTGCCTTTCTGCTCTTGGCCTTCTTTTCTTCCTTCATTCTTCTCCCCTTAACACTCCTTGAATGCCTCTTTCTATGTCTCTTTTTCTCCCCCTTTTTGTCATTAATCACTTGTGAGAGCTGCTCCACGTTTGACATAAGCTGCTCCATCAGGTGAGATGAGTTACCAACCTCAATCTTGAGTTCTTGTTGGCTTAGCTCAAGTTGTAGGGAGAGAGACTATTTTAGATTGTCAATCTTGTCAGAGAGAGACAGAATTTGCTCTTCATTAGTCTTTTGAGCTCGTAGAGCTTCATCTTTCTGATCGCTCATAGCCTTCAGAAATACTTGATCCCTTAGTTAAAGCTTGAGGGATAAGTCTGATAGTCTGGCTTGAAGCTATTTTGATAGCTCATTGCCTTCTCCTGATGACAGGTCCTTTACTTTTGCAGCTATAAAAGAGATCTCCTCATTCAGTTCTTCAGAATTCTTTAGCAACTCTTGCTCTTGAAGAGAGCTGGCATCAGGTTGTTCATTCTCCGTCTGAATAGCTGTTTGGTCTGCCTCCAGCTGAGCATCAGGTTGGACTCTACGATTCTCACTCTTGGACAGTCTTTCAAAGGTAGTGAGAATCTGGTAGATTGTTGAGTGCCAATCGTTGTTAAAGGATGGAAAACTATCAGACAGCCCTGTTAGATCAGCATAGAACTTTTCAAACTCAGTTTGATTATCTTCATCGGTAGAGTGAGAGGACTCTACGATCATAGTCTTTGGTATGATCCTTTTGCCATCTGAGTCTGCTCGACATTCATAGGGAATGTAATGGTTTTCAGCTTGTCGATAAACCTTGAAGTGAGATTTGTCTTTGATCAGCAGAGTTGCAAACTTCTTCACCCTTGAAAAGTTTTGTGCTACTAGCTCCAAGTTGGGAAGGTGAGAGAAGCACCATGAGAAGTAGCTGATGTCTCTAGTGAGGGATGCCTTTACCCATGGCATGTGAGGATAGAGCCACCTTATCGCATGGTCCTTTATTTCAGGATCATATATCAAGGTTGAAGAGTCCAGCTTCATAGCTTCACGATTGTTGAGTAGATATGCTGCAGTCATCTTTACCACATTCAGCCATTCATTTCCAAGGTTAATCCATTTTTTTGGAAGTACATCAAGTGGTTCTTCATCAACATCCACCACTATTCTTCTCTTGCGATGAACAGGGCAAGGAATGTGAAAATCTTCTGGCTCCTCATCCTCAGAGCTGTAGTCTTCTTTACTTTCTTCCTGTCCTGACTTGGAGTCAGACTGGTGCAAACTTCCCTCAACTGACTCATCAGTTTGTTCCAGCATTTGATCATCATCTTCTTCCTTTGATTCAGCCCCATCATCATTAAGTTCAATAATTGCTGAAGAAGATTCTCCTTTCTTTCCTAGAATAGCTTGAGCACACAATCTGCTGCTCTTCTTTCTTTTTGGGATTTCAACTTCAGTAGAATCAGATCTTTCTTCATCTTCAGATTTTGAAGTCTCTGAGTCATCAGACAGACTTCTTTGAGGTTCAACAGCAGGAGGAGCGAATGTTTCTTCTTCAGACTCTACGTTATTTGAATCATTAGAAGGGCTCCTTGTGGCTTCAGCATTAGGAGATTCAATTTCTTTGGTTTTCAAATCTTTCTCATCAGCAGAGTGGCTACTTTGGGTTTTAGCCATAGGACTTGCATATTCGTCTTCATCATCAGGCTTAGCTACCTCTTTTATAGGTTCAGCTTTTTCCTTCTTGGATTTAACTTCTTCTTCATCAGTGGACTTGCTCCTTGAAGATTCTTCCTTGAAGCTCTCAGTTACGTTTTCATCTTCTAACTCTACGTTTTCTTCTTTAGTAGATATATTTCTTTGGGAAACTGACTTTTGCTTCTGCACCACTTTAGCTTTCTTCTTCGAGGGCTTTACAAACTTGGACTCTGGGATAATTGCATCCTCAGAGTGTAATAGCTCCTCTTCTTTCATAGCACTTGCGTTCCTCTTCTTCGTAGTGCTCTTGCTGCTGCTGCCATGTGTCATCATCCTTTTGTTCTCCATTAAGTTCTTCTTCCAGTTTGGAAACAGCATAGGGGTCATCACTTTATAGCTGTTTAGAACTACACCTTCATCATCCTTAATCTTATTCTTCAGCTTCTTCAAAATGATACTCAAGAACCTTCTATGGAAAACCTTTGTGAGCGATTTCCCTGTTAACCTTTTCTTCTCCGCCTTGTCCAGCCATTTGGACATTAGATCAAGCAGGATAGCTCCAAAATTGATTCGCTTCCTCAGAACTATTGCAGACATGATCTTCAACTATTGATCACTCACAGTGTCATGTGCAGTGTCCTTGCATAGTATGCATTTCCTTACAATCTCTGCGAGGAACTCAAACTCTTCAGAAAACTCCTTTTTCTTCATATCCTTCAGACTAGGGTTTCTCTGGTATCTCATAATCTTCTTGGCTCCTTCAGTGTCGACTTCATCAAGATTTTTCAGACCTAGGTCAGGGAAACCTAGACATTAATTTATGTCTATAGGTTTTAACTTCAGAATCTGGCCTTTGACCTTTGTCGTTTGAGTTCCAAAACTCATAGTCACATTTGAGTAGAACTCTTTAACTAGATTGACATAGATAAGAGTGTTTGACTCAAGACATTCAAAAAATCCGGCCTTCTTTACAAGCTCAAGAATGTCTCTGAACTTCTTCTCGGATTTCTCAAACTTCTTCATTCCAAGTTGAATGCCAGTGATTACTTGTCAGTCTGCCATTTGAAGGGTTAGGGCTTTCTGGGTTTAAGACTCTGTAGGACTATTGTGAGATATCAGAAAGCGATTTGAGAAAGGATATTTGTTTGAAAGGGTTTGATTGTTTGGAGGTGTTTAGGTTCTGGCTAGAGAGAGTGTATAGATTTGACAGGCTTGCAGCTTTTGATGAACTCTTGAAAGTATAACTGTCACTTATTTGAATTTTCCCTCTTGCAACTGTTCCCTCCATGTTTCTTAGTGGGACAGTTGTAAGACGCTGATAGGTTACAATCTGTAACTTCTTCATCATGTCAGTTAACCAGATTTGACTTTTCTTCTGGTGACTATTGACTTCTTCAATCCGTGGAGTGACTTATGACTTAGCTTGGTACTCCACAATTTCCCAAACTGACCTACAACCTTTATATCTTTTTTGAAGATTGTAGTCTGTGGTCATGCTTCAATAGACAACTTCTTCATTTAGATTCTAAGTGATTGGCAATTCTTATTTGCAGCTTGTATTCTTCTGATGAGATGCTGCTTGCTTCAGCAGAGATTCTTGTGATGTAATTAATATTTGCACTTCTTCTTGATTAAGGTTGCTCAGGAAGGGCCAACCTCTTAGACCAAGGCTAAGGATTAGGTTTGTCCCTGAGGCGCTTATCAGATGAAGAGCTTTGGCATGGTCAGTACTGACATCACATTTGATCTCTCTGCTGGGGAGTTCATTTACCAACTCTTGATATTCAACGGTGTTGGTTTTGGTGTAGACTACAATCGTGGTGTCCTCCTGCTCTTACACTACGATCAGATGTTTGATCGTAGGCACTCCACGACTTGAGGTGTGTGGTTGATATGGTTATCAGTAGAATGTTTTGGGAAGTTACTACTGATTATGGATCTTCATTTAGTTCATCAGTCACAAAGTTTTGGGACTCTGTAACTAGAATATATTTGTTTAGGGTTAGCTCCTGTTCTCTATGAACTCGACAGAAGTAGTTTTGATAATCGTGGTGTGGTCAAAAGACATGCACCATGATTGACTTATTTTCTGAGCTTATCTCAGATCTTCTGGCAAGAATTATACTTCTTCATTTTGCTCCCTGAGCTTCACCATCTCCATATCTTCATCTGTTCTTCCACAATCTTTACCACCTTCAACTTTTCTTTCACATCAGCATCACTTGGGTCTTGCATTTCCTTCTTAGTAAATATCATAGTCTGATCAGATACAGTAGTGTGCTCTTCATGACTGATCATGTCCTGATCATCTTCTATGATTCTGGTCCTTTCTCAGTTGGACCAGATGCTGGAGATTGATTGCTTTGTTCAGCCTTTTCAACAACAATCCTTTGATTATCTTCCTCTTTGCCCTTTCTTCAGATTCAACCCTGACAGTTGTTCAGGTTGGGAGGCTGTTGTAGCTTCTCCATTCGCAGTAGTAATTGGTCTGAACTCTACGATTGGTAATAACTCCACAATTGTAGTGAGTGAGGACTACTTTGTTTTGTGACTGCTTTTCTTCTTCTTTTAAAGTTTCAGCACTACCTTCAGCTTCTCACTTGATCTTCCTGAGTCAACAAGTGACTATCTTTACTGCTTGGAAGATCTGAAGAATTTGCTTCATCAGTCATCTTTGACATCTTTAGTGCTGCTGCTCTTTGCAGATCACTGCTCCCCCATAAATGATGCTATTTTCTTCTACTTCTTCATAAGCATAAGAGAGTAGCTTTGCATATCTCATTCTGGATGAGACGTTCTGATTGAATAGACTCCATTGGATCATAGAGAGATATCTTCAAGACTGATCACTCCACAATTGTTGACAGAACTATGAACGTAGTTTTCTTCATCTGACACCTGAGCAGATGTTTTCAGCAGTTTTGTAGTCCTTCCTTAGTTTCTTCATTATATACTAAGGATAAATGACCAATCATTTGAGACTATCAATTTGTCAACGTCTGCAAGCCTTTCTTCAATTTGTCGCCCTTCCTCCTTCATCAGATACATGAACTTGAATCCTGATTGAAGGGACACTACAATTTTGATCATTGTTCCATAATCGTAGTGTGTTGGTTTGCACAAGCTGACTTTAGTCTTAATTGTGACGCCCCCAGAATAGGTCCAGTCAACCCAACCCATTCTGATTCGCCAAATACATGGTACAGAATTCAAATACAATCTTTTATATCACACGGTCGTGCAAAATACGACCACACAACTGTGAGTGTCAATACAAATACGTAGAAAATATTAACATTCAAACTAAGTCCTCATTACAATTATTATCACACTATTTATTAGAAATAGTGAGGACTACTACTGCTCTAACTCGGACCATCACTCTGTCCCCCGACTAGTTCCTGTGACATTCTCATTTCTTGAAGAGGACAATAGATGAAAAGGGTGAGCTCAACTAGCCCAGTAAAGAATATTATGACTAAGTTAATGGAAAATAAATTATCGTTAGTCTTCAATAATTCAGATAAAATATTATTGACAACAAGTTTTAGATAAATATTCGCAGCTGAAATAACAATTCATTAGAAGAGTTAAGTAGAGAATGAAGTCTACTATCTTCTATGATTTTAAAGTTCATCATTAATATTTTATCCCTGTAACATCAATCAATATACATCTCGAATCAAATATTCATCTTTGCACTACGGGCCAAAGATATTCATTTGTATCACCAGTTGGTTATGTTCATCTCAACACCTGTCATCTTTGCACTACGGCCAAAGATATTCATCAGGTAATCATTCATCTTTGCTCTATAGGCCAAAGATATTCAGTTATATCACAAATTAGGAATGAGGATGATGAAAAATAATATAAATAACGAATCTAGTGGGATAAAGGACAATTCCTTCTTTTATATCCACAAAATAAATATTTTCTTATCATATAAATCAATAATTAATTATTCGCAAATAATATTACAGAACTACAATATTGACAACCAGGTCGTTCCCAGGATAGAGGGGGGCCTTCCGATAAAACTTTCTCCTTACTGGCGCGCAATTAAATAACCCCTCCTAGACAAAACTTCCTTAGACATTATCAATAATGCTATCTAATAATATTATTCAAATAATATGAATTATTGAGTTGATAATGTGAAATACTATGCAGTGACAATTATTGAATCAATAATACAAAATATCAACGGTAGCAATTATTAAATCAATCTTATAAAATAGCAACGTAGCAATTATTGATATAAAATATCAACGTAGCAATTATTGAACCAATAAAATATCATGCAATTATTGAATCAATAATATAAAATATTAAACAGTAATTACTGTAACAATTATTGAGTAAGTGACTTCTTACGTAAGAACCAATAATTCGAAATATTGTGTAATACCGTGTGCTACTGTGCACAATGCGTATTACTGTATTTTTATCACCGGGTATTTCAACAGTTTAACTGTAACAGTTTTACCGTTATTTATAAAAACATTATTTCTGTCGCTTTCTATATCCGACAGTTATTCCGTTGTGGGACCCACAAATAGCTGCGCCGTCGTACGAATATTCCCCGACAAACAAGAATATTCCACGACCAAACGAATATTTCCCGACAACAATGAATATTTTATAACCACTTGTTTATTTTGAAATATTTGCACATTTCATCCATAACTTCACATTTATTAAATCAACACCTTACTATTTCGAAATAATATATAAAGAAAATTAAATCTTTATTCATAAAAGTTGGGGTCTTACAACCTCCCCTCTTTATGAAATTTCGCCCTCGAAATTGACGTACGCACCTGGTATGTCGAAAAGGTGAGGATACCTCGCTTTCATTTTTGATTCCAACTCCCTGGTCATTTTCTCAATTACATGGTTTCTCCACAAAACTTTAACTTGAGGTATAATTTTCGAGCGTAGGACATGCTCTTTCCTATCCAAGATCTTGACAGGTACCTCCTCATACGTTAAATCTTCAGCTATCTCATCCGGTTCTAACTCAATAATGTGGTTTGGATCTTTCATATATTTATGCAACACGGATATGTGAAAAAAATTATGAACCCGAGACATGCTTGGAGGTAAAGCAAGTTTATAGGCCACATTTTCTACTCGGTCAAAGATCTCAAATGGACCAATAAATCGTGGATTGAGCTTTCCTCTCTTGCCAAACCTCGTAACTCCCTTCCACGGAGCAACACGTAATAACACATGGTCCCCAACATTAAATTGCACATCCTTTCGATGAAGATCCGCATAAATCTTTTGTCGATCTTGTGCTGTTTATATCCGTTGCTGGATCATTTGGATCTTTTCCGTAGTCATACGTACTAACTCCGGTCCCAACAATGTTGCTTCACCCACCTCATTCCAGCATACTGGAGAGCGACACTTTCGTCCATACAACGCTTCAAATGGAGCTACGCCTATACTAGCCTGATAACTGTTGTTGTAGGAGAATTCCACCAATGGTAAGTACTTATCCCAACTCTCTTTAAAGTCTAGAACACAGAGTCTCAATAGATCTTCAAGAGTTTGAATAGTACTTTCTGATTGTCCGTCTGTTTGAGGATGATAAGCCGAACTAAATCGTAAATCCGTGCCCATAGCTTTCTGCAAACTGATCCAAAATCGTGAAGTAATTCTTGGGTCACGATCCGAAACTATAGATACTGGCATGCCATGCAATCTCACAATCTCATTCACGTACATATGAGCAAGACGTTCAAGGGAATAAGTATCTCGTATCGGCAAGAAATGAGCAGACTTGGTTAATCTATCAATAATAACCCAAATCGCATCTATACCTTGAGAAACCTTGGGAAGACCCATAACGAAATCCATCGTAATGTGTTCCCACTTCCATTTCAGAATCTCCAGTGGTTGCAATGGACCCTTCGGCACTTGATACTCCACCTTTACATGTTGACAAGTTAAACATCTCGAAATAAACTCCGCGATCTCTCTCTTCATATTGCTCCACCAAAATGTATGTCAAAGATCACGATACATTTTGGTACTCCCAGGATGGATTACAAACGGTGTGTTGTGTGCCTCCATCATGATTCTATGCTTTAAGTCAGAATCGTTAGGAACACAAAGTCTGGAGTTGACTCGAAGTATTCCCTCTTCATCGATTCTTGCTTCTGGAATGGCACCTTCTTGCACCTTCTTCTTCATCCTCATCAGCTCCGGATCCGTAGCTTGAGCAGCTTTAACTTTACCAATCAAAGATGGTTCTACGCGTATACTTGACATCATCGCACTCATTCCCGCATATGATCTTCAACTCAACGCGTCAGCTACCACGTTCACTTTTCCAGGATGGTATTGGATGGTATGATCGTAATCTTTCAACATCTCAAGCCAACGTCGTTGCCGCATATTGAGTTCCTTCTGAGTGAAAAAATATTTAAGTCTCTTATAATCCGTATAAATCTCCACTTTCTCCCCGTACAGGTAGTGTCTCCAGATCTTCAACGCGAAAACGACTGCTGCCAACTCTAGATCATGAGTAGGATAATTCCTCTCATATTCTTTGAGTTATCGCGAGGCATAGGCTATGACTTTCCCATGTTGCATGAGAACACATCCTAACCCTTTGCCCGAAGCATCGCTGTAAATAACAAATCCATCCGAACCAGATGGTATTGTCAGAACAGGTGCCGAGATAAGTCTTCTCTTGAGCTCTTGGAAGCTCTTCTCGCATTCCTCGCTCCAAATGAATTTTATATCTTTCTGAGTCAATTGAGTTAATGGAGTAGCGATTCAAGAAATCCCTCTACGAACCTCCGATAATAACCAGCTAAACCCAGAAAGCTTCGTACTTCGGTCACCGACTTAGGTTGCTCCCAGCTTTGTATTGCTTCAATCTTTGTTGGGTCAACAGATACTCCACATTTCGATACCACGTGCCCAAGGAATGCTACTTCCTCAAGCCAGAACTCGTATTTCTTCAGCTTGGCATATAGCTTGTTCTCACGAAGCTTTTGAAGTACCAACTTCAAGTGGTGCTCATGATCTTCACGGCTTTTAGAATAGATGAGGATGTCATCAATAAAGATAACAACGAACTGATCCAAATATTCCTTAAATACACGGTTCATCATATCCATGAAAGCAGCAGGAGCATTAGTCAATCCAAAAGACATGACTAAGAACTCATAATGCCCGTACCGAGTTGTGAAAGCAATCTTTGGAATATCCTTAGTATTAATCTTCAGCTGATGATATCCAGAACGAAGATGAATCTTTGAAAAGAATTGTGCTCCTTGCAACTGGTCGAACATGTCATCAATACGAGGTAGCGGATTCCTATTCTTGATGGTGACATGGTTCAACTCCCGATAGTTAATACAAAGTCGTATACTCCCTTCTTTCTTCTTTACGAATAAAACAGGAGCACCCCAAGGAGACGTACTAGGACGAATAAAACCGATGTTTAACAATTCCTGTAATTGGACCTTTAACTCCTGAAGTTCAATAAGAACATTCGATATGGGGTTTTAGAAATGGGTTTTGTACCCGCCTCAAGGTCAATAAAGAATTCAACTTCACGTTCTGGGGGCAAACCGGGAAGTTCTTTGGGAAATACATCAGGAAACTCATTAACAACGGAAATATTATTCAGATCTGACGTATTTTGGTTTAGATCAGTGACATAAGCTAAGAAAGCTTGACATTCATTTTTTAATAAACGAATAGCCTTGTGATTTGAAATGATATTAACTGATTTTACTAGTTTGGTGGTTTGGATTCGCACAACATGTTGATTAGGAATATGAAAACTAACAACCTTACGAAAACAATCAATTTTGGCATGGTAAGTGGCTAACCAGTTAATTCCTAAAATCACGTCAAATGCAAGTATTTTCAAAGATATAAGATCAACAGGAAAGGTAAGGGTATCAATCTGAATCAAGCAAGATTTGTAAACTATGGATGTAACAAAGGTTTCTCCCAACAGAGTTTCAACAGATAAGTCAAAGTCTAATTTATCAGAAGTCAAGTTCAAACGTTGAGCACAAGTAGGTGAAATAAAAGAATGGGAAGCACCGGTGTCTAATAAGGTGTAAACTTCGCAAGAGTTTATGATTAGCTTACCCGTAATCACCTCGTGTGGGTTCCTCGGGTTTTGGGCTGTCACGACAAACGCTCTTTTAGGAATCACCGACTTTAACTTGTCCGAAATCGCCTTGGGAATCACCACCCAAGCTGGACTTGGCTTTGCAACAGGACAATCTCGAGCTATATGTCCTTCTTTTCCACAGTTATAGCATGCTTTGAATTATTGTGGGAAGTTTGGGCTGATGTGTCCCTCTTTCTCGCATTTATAGCATACGACCAGTGGTCGTTCTCCTCCCCTAGAAACAGTTGATGCTGGTGCTGATGTTGACGTCTTCACATTCCAATTGTTATACCTTCTGTTCTTGAAATCTCCTCCCGATTCGCTTTTTCTACTATCATGGCCACAATTACCCCCGGAGTGGTTACCGCTTCTGTCATACTTTCCTCCCCGCTAGTTGTCATTGCTCCGATGACTGCTACCACCGGTACGACCTTGGTTGTTGTCCCTTGGTTGAATATAATCACTATCTCGTTCTAACAACAGGGCCCTATTCGCTACATCCGAATATAGAGAAAATTTGTGAGAAATGAGGTATTGACGTATTTCAGGTTTCAAACCTCTCAGAAACATCCGCGTCATACGTTCCTCATTCTCTACCAAATGAGGTGCAAACCTGGACAACTCCGCGAATTTAGCCTCGTACTGGGACACAGTCATGTTATTTTGTTCGAGTCTGATAAATTCTACTTCCTTCATATGACGAATACTTTCTAGAAAGTACTTGTCATTGAACAGTTTCTGGAATTCCTCCCAAGATATCTTGAGTGCGGCAGGCTTGGTACTCTTCACGGATTCCCACCAGTAATCTGCCTCTCCGCGGAACATAAACGTGGCGAATGGAACCTTCTGTTCCTCCGTGCATCCCAAGACATCAAATATCTTGATAATTTGCTTAACCCACGTCTCTGCCTTGATTGGATCCGGCTTGCCCAAAAACTCTGGTGGTTCCAATTATTTGAACTGCTTGGCAGTGACAATTCGCGTGTTGTTATTATCTCCACCTGTATTTTGCACACGAGTTTCCCTCGTCTGGTTTTGCATGAACTGCAAAAACCTTCTAAACATCTCATCGTTTATCGTCTGATCAGTGTTGTTTTCAGGATGAACATTGCCTTCTTGTTGCACGTTCTTCTGGTTGGTTATTAAAGGTGTCTCCACGGTCTCATTCACTTCATTGTTAACATTCTCAACTGCCATTCTCAAATACTGCCATAAAACAAGGCCCTATGCTCCGACTGACCAATTAAATACCACATAAGCTTAGGTAGGACATATTAGTGAAGGATTTACTCGTCTTTCCCCTCCTAGTTCTATTCTCCGATCTCCGCCAGAGATCATATCCCTAAGCTCTGATACTAACTGTGACGCCCCCAGGATAGGTCCAGTCAACCCAACCCATTCTGAGTCGCCAAATACATGGTACAGAATTCAAATATAATCTTTTATATCACACGGTCGTGCAAAATACGACCACACAACTGTGAGTGTCAATACAAATACATAGAAAATATTAACATTCAAACTAAGTCCTCATTACAATTATTATCACACTATTTATTAGAAATAGTGAGGACTACTACTGCTCTAACTCGGACCATCACTCTGTCCCCCGACTAGTTCCTACGACATTCTCATTTCCTAAAGAGGACAATAGATGAAAAGGGTGAGCTCAACTAGCCCAGTAAAGAATATTATGACTAAGATAATGGAAAATAAATTATCGTTAGCCTTCAACAATTCAGATAAAATATTATTGACAACAAATTTTAGATAAATATTCGCAGCGAAAATAACAATTCATTAGAAGAGTTAAGTAGAGAATGAAGTCTACTATCTTCTATGATTTTAAAGCCCATCATCAATATTTTATCCCTGTAACATTAATCAATATACATCTCAAATCAAATATTCATCTTTGCACTACGGGCCAAAGATATTCATTTGTATCACCAGTTAGTTATGTTCATCTCAACACCTGTCATCTTTGCACTACGGCCAAAGATATTCATCAGGTAATCATTTATCTTTGCTATACAGGCCAAAGATATTCAGTTATATCACCAATTAGGAATGAGGATGATGAAAAATAATATAAATAACGAATCTAGTGGGATAAAGGACAAAGATTAAGGATTCACATTTTAACTTATCCAAGTTCAAAAATACTCCATAATAATACTTTGTGGATCAAAATTCAAGAATAGAGCTCAAAACTTGGATCCAATCAAAGATAGGAACCTTAACAAGCAACTTGGACAAATAGAAGAAAATTTAATTTTTTTCGTGAATAGTGCCGTATACGTGAATAGTAACCCCGACGGAAAAATTAAGAATTTCATAATAAAATCCATGACAATATTTTGGTATAATGATATTGAAAAGAATAACATTATTTACGAAAGAAAATAACATCCCTTATCTCAAAAGAATAGTACTTATGGCTGGAATATCGGATATAATACCGAAGGAAACTTGCACTGAATAGTAACACTCAAAGTATCTAAATACTCACAAAAATACGCTCGATATTATAGAGAGAGAAAACTTCTGATTCTGGTGTGATTTTCAATTCTAACCTAAGCACCCTATTTATAGGAAAAGCTTAGGATGCCAATGCTGACAAAACTGCAGGCGGATGAATTTTCTCAATATACAAGTTTTGAAAAATTGCCTGGCTGCTTTCAAAAATAAGATTTTTTCAACAAAAAAACAAAAGTGGGGCCCACCCATGTTTTTAATAAAACCATTTTTTTCGCAACTTCAATAATTCATAATAAATAGCCTTTTTATTAGAAAAATACAAATTATATGTCCTTTCCATGGAAAATTTAATTCTCTACAACTTTGTAGAAGAAAGTTTTTCCAAATTTCCAATCGAAAATGGTCGAAATCCACAAACGGATGATTTTTCACACCAAAATACTAATAAAAATACATCAGCACTAATTCCTTCTTTTATATTCACAAAATAAATATTTTCTTATCATATAAATCAATAATTAATTATTCGCAAATAATATTACAGAACTATAATATTGACAACCAGGTCGTTCCCAGGAAAGAGGGGGTCTTCCGATAAGGATTTCTCCTTACTGGCGCGCAATTAAATAACCACTCCTAGACAGAACTTTCTTAGACATTGTCAATAATGCTATCTAATAATATTATTCAAATAATATAAATTATTGAGTTGATAATATGAAATACTGTGCAGTGACAATTATTGAATCAATAATACAAAATATTAACGGTAGCAATTATTGAATCAATCATATAAAATAGCAACGTAGCAATTATTGATATAAAATATCAACGTAGCAATTATTGAACCAATAAAATATCATGCAATTATTGAATCAATAATATAAAATATTGAACAGTATTACTGTAACAATTATTGAGTAAGTGACTTCTTACGTAAGAACCAATAATTTGAAATACTGTGCAATACTGTGTGCTACTGTGCACAACGCGTATTACTGTATTTTTATCACCGAGTATTTCAACAATTTAACCGTAATAGTTTTACCATTATTTATAAAAAGGTTATTTCTGTCGCTTTCTATATCCGACAGTTATTCCGTTGTGGGGCCCACAAATAGCTACGCCGTCGTACGAATATTCCCCGATAACAAGAATATTCCACGACCAAACGAATATTCTCCGACAACAATGAATATTTTATAACAACTTGCTTATTTTGAAATATTTGCACATTTCACCCATAATTTCACATTTATCAAATCAACACCTTACTATTTTGAAATAATATATAAAGAAAATTAAATCTTTTTTCATAAAAGTTGGGGTCTTACATTAATAGTAGAGTGCACTACAATTTTCTTTAAGCTCTTAGATATACTGCACACGTGGAGTTCTGCTTCTATGATGCATCCTTCATGATCAATGCTTGATGATCCTCTGATGTGAACTTCTTTAATTTTCCCTCTGAGTTGATATGCTTTGTATGAATAAACATAGAGGATTTCTTTCATCTTATCATGAATAGCCCGCTTCCATATGGAGATTAGCAACCATGTGAGCTTCATTCATGTGGGCTCAGCAAGTCTTCAAGAACAGGCTTTGGCATAGGGTGATTTTATTAAGAACACTGCTGAAATGCCTTGAGCCTCCAGCTGGTTGAATCTTCGTGACTGAAGCCATCTACTTCAGCATTCCTCAGTGTGGTCAGATAGACCAATTACCTGCAGATTTAGATAATTTTTATTTTTGGTACCCATGATTGATTGGGTCCAGCTAGGTTAGTTTTCTCAAAAATTCCTATTCCTTATACTTTTGAATTTCTATCATATTTAACATCAGCCATCATATTCATGCATATATCAGATTTAGATATGGCATTTACAATGCATGATAGTAAGTGTGTGTATGATTAGGCATTTTAATAAGACACTCATTTTCTTTGATGGTTTCACCCTTTGCTTGGTTATGTTCACAGATTTTGAATGTTCATATAGTAGGAATCAACTCTATTACTTATTTGTATCTGGTTGATTCATGGAGATGATCAGTTTCTAAGAATCTTCAAGATACTTCTCTGCTGATCATACTTTACGTATTATCAAAAATATAGAACATAGGTTTGTATATATATATATATATATATCTATATGTATACATACCAACCCTTCAGCAAGGATTATTCCACTTAAACTTGATTAAATCTTGATAGGCTTATGACCTATTTCAGACTTCTTTCAAGATGTTATCTTCAACCAAAAACTTGGATGGAGAGAAAGTTTGTTGACAGTTAAGTTTCCAACCATAGTGTACTTTCTCTCTTCTCCTTTTTAGGAAGAGTATGGTCTCTTGATAGAATACTATTATAGTGCATAAGGTGATGCAATATGATGAACAATTAAGTATTAATGAGGAATCGTAACTTTACACTGTCAGTCTCTTAACAATCATTTTTCTTACTATAATGATGTTAGGCATTGATGTGCATATTTTTGCATTTAATGCTGACAGCCTGTTGCTCCATTTGACCTTAGATCAATCAGTCATAGTCTAAGAGATATAAGCTAGGAAAGTCTTGACAGCTTTATTTCTTTGATAACCTTGAACCTCAGGGTTCACATCCAACTGCTGGTTAGCCAAATACATATTGGAGAAATTCTTCTTTCTCTTTTGGATAAGCATTTTTTAGCATGCATGGCCTTTCATCTTTCAGAATGGTGGACGCTTGATTCTTTGCTGTTGATGCCTCTTGACTTCCCATCTCTGATCTGCAGACTACAAGATTGACTTTGGACATTAATTGGTCTTGTTGCTATGGCATTTAAGAACATGGACTAATCTGAGCAGCTTTAGGTGTATATACAAATTTACCTGTACACATTATTTCGAACGTGTGAGCTCATCTGCATTTACAAGTGACTTACTACTAAACTAAGTTTAGAACAATGTTTGTGCCTATGATCAAACTCAAAGCGATTAGCTTTTAGGTATAGCATGAGAACCTACTCTGATACCAATTGTTAGTTCCTAGTAGGCACACAATAGATCTAGAAGGGGGGGGGGGGGGGTTGAATAGATCCTTTTTGATTTCAACTACTTTTCTAGTTTATTTTGTATTGTTAATGAATTAGCATATGACAGACATAAGAATCTTTTCAAAGCATAGCGGAATAAGTAAAAGATCACCTTCATTGATATTCATAAACATTCATACATTGTTCATAGAGTTAGTTTAGTTGTAAGTAGTTAATACATACATAGCAGTTATAACAGTTAGGTACATAATGTAAATGACAGAAAGTAAATGACTGAATGTAAAAAACACAAGGGATTTTAAGTGGTTCAGAGACTAAAGCTCTTAATCCACTCTTTTGCTTCACTAGCAGGAATTCCACTAAGGAAGGACAGCACCCAGAATCACAAAGATTCCTTCAAGGCCAGCAGCCTTGGAACTTCAGTTCACTAAGAACTCTTCAAGCCCAGCAGGCTTGGAACTCCTCTAGTTCACTAAGAACTCTTCAAGGCCAGCAGCCTTGGAACTCTAGTTCTCTACGAACTCTTCAAGGCAGTAGCCTTGGAACTTCAGTTTAGTCCCTCCGGACAAGGACCCCTCAGGCCCTGGCTACATGTTGTTATTGTAGTTGTTGTTGGTGCTTTGCTGCTAAGATGTTTTGAAGCTTGAACATCTTTTGTACTTAGCAGCTTGGCATGGTCCTCTTTGCATTCTGCGTATAGTCTGGACCACTTCTTTTCTAGTGTAGTTGATCTTCTATCTGTTCAGCTCATCTTCATCTGATGTCAACTGTGCACCATCACCACTTAGGTTTGCTAAGTCTTTGAGCTTTTGGTAGAATTCGTCTGGCACTTAGCATTCCCTGAACCCTTCTTAAATGATATGCAGACATGGTTCTGCATCTGTTCAACTTTAGCTTTTGGTTCTTCGTGGTGAT
Organism: Panax stipuleanatus; assembly: GCA_020205555.1. Taxonomy (NCBI): domain Eukaryota; kingdom Viridiplantae; phylum Streptophyta; class Magnoliopsida; order Apiales; family Araliaceae; genus Panax; species Panax stipuleanatus. Next base: position 70,002,586 of record CM035120.1, on the reverse strand, counting down.
TTGTAGAGTGGCTCTCTGGATCTTCTTTGTGCTCTGCCACTTTCCTGAATGCTATCTTCTTGGCCTTCTCGGCTCTCAGCTTAGCTGCCATCTTCAATAGCATCCTCATCGTTACTGAGTGAAGCTTTAGTCTGTTCCAGTTCTTCTTCAAATTAGCTTCACTTCTACTTTCGTAGTCTCACTTTCACTGAGACTTGTTCTGTTCAGCTCTGGTGGAACGCATAGAGTCAGCAACCTAGCATTCCAACAACTCAACGATTCTGCAACTCAGCAACCCTTGATCTTTGAAGCTTCATCTGTTAAATACCCTTCCATGATCTTTTCGTTGGAAAATAGCCATTGGAAGCTATTTGAATTGCTTCGCAGATCTCGAGTTATTTGGTGCAGACTGTTGATGTGACGTGACAGCTCCATTATGACTTTACCGACACAGCAGTCTGCTACTTCACCTACCGCCTCAGAGAGGTCACCTTTCAGTGTCAGGCTGGTAGTCACCTTTATTTCTCCTTTCTAATTCCTTGATTCGAATATACAGGAGTTATCCTTCTGCATGGATGCTCTCAATCAACAACGTTCGAATATCAATCTTCAGATTAAACCGTTGCCAATGCTTTAATCTTCAGATGACCAAACTCTATAATTCTGATGCAGATGTTCTTGGACCTTGATCGTAGTGTGTCGTGTTGAATGTTGCTCATATATTGGTTAGAGACAACACTACGATTATGAAGAATATTCTTAGGATCTGCAATGTAGAACGCCTCTTCCTTCACTTGTGCGGTGCTTCAACACTTCTGCTTGCCTTGACTGATCTCAGGAACTGATAGCTTGACTTATTGCTTTGGCCTCTTCTGAATAGCAAGACACATCGGATTTGTGGCATACCCAGCTCTCTTTCTCTTGGTGATCTCTCGTTCACCTTTCATCAATGGTCTGACCCAAGCTTAATCACTTTTATCTTGTTCTTCATAAGTTGGCCAGTATCTCTGTGTAAACTCCATCAGTTCCTGCTTTGTTTGGCAAACACTACGATCCTGGTTAATCCCAAGATCGTTGTCTTCTGTTCTCTTGACAGCTACTGCACTTGCTGACTTTCTTTAGTCAGTCACTATATCTGAAGTCTTCTTCTGATTTACTTGTGGAAGACTTCATCTTGAATGGCTACACAACTCAATCAGGATGTTGATTGAGTTGGTGCTTAGATCTTCTATTTGCTTGCATGCCATTCGTTGAGTGCTCTCTGGTTTCCTTCAGGTGAAATGTATCTTTGCAGCTCAGACCAGAGGCTTCATACTTTGGATATTCTGGGAGTGCTCATTTGTTGAGAATCGTGTTGACACTACGATTCTGCCTTGGCATTGTGAGCATTTCGTTGAGGCCTTAGTTCTGCAGACTAGGATCTTGCATTGGTTCTGCAGACACTACGACTCCGAGATCAGATCTTGATAGACTATGATTTCTGCCTTCATGCTTGTTGTTCTTGTCTGATCTAGCTTGACTACGATCTCTGCCTCTTATATGAACAGTAAACTCCACTACTTCAAGTGTGGCCTACGATTCTTGACTTAGCTTTGGCAGGCGCTCGGTCGGCTCTTAGACAGGCTGTCTCTTTGATTCTGAACATGACTTCCTCAGCAGACTACGGCTCTGAGAAAGTTCTTCTCGACACACTACGATCTTGCCTCGTCTCTCCTGGCAGACTACAAACTCCGAGATCTACTATCATTGCAGACTACGATTCCGCCTTGATAGTTCTCTAGTCTTCCTTGTCTCTCCTGGCAGACTATGATGGCTGGTGCAGTGCTCGACGATCAGACATGCCTATCTATTATATTGTATAAGATCAACCTAACAAGTTTGATCTTTCTATTTCTAGTCCTTGTACATCATTTCTTTTGAAGGACTTTACAAAGCTGTTTTGTTTATGTAGGATCAACCTTATATATTTGATAAATTCATTCTAAGTCCTTGTACATATACTCCTATTATCTATCAAAGGACTTTACAGCTTTTATCAATGCAAGCATACTTATATATTCATTATTTTTATCATAATCAAATCTTATATAAATAGGAATAACAATCTCATGTATATTCCTAACAAATATTTTTGAAAAAACTCCATTCTTAGACAAACTTAACAAAAACAATCACTGTGAACTCGTTTTTCGACAAAATTACTCCATTTAAATTACATTCTCTTCGTTTCTTCATGTATTAACATATCCAAAAATCAATTTACACATTATAATATGAATTGAACACTAATTTAGTATCAAATATTCCATATACAAACATACTTTACTGTAAACTCATTGTAAACATGATTTCTTCATATTTATCATGTTTTCATGGATTAATCAACTCTAAACCTGATACAAACCACATAGAATAGATTATATAAAAAATTTAACATATATAAGTAATATCTTCAACAAAACCCATTCACGGAGAATTTTTATAAAAACTTAAGAACATGAAAAGTAAAGATTATAACTTGAATTTCATCTTGATTACTTGTTTAGACTAGCTAGAGGATAAGAATTCTTCTTTGTTTTCCCAAACTCACATAGAAATCTTTCTTTCTTTTCTCTCTGTAAACTCTCTCTTCTCTTCTTCCTTCTCTCTGTTTGTTTTCTTTTAGAGTTAGGCAGATAAACTTAACATAAAATGTAATATCCGAGATCGTTATGTAATTTAATAATTATCAATAAATAAATTTATGTGGAACTCTTGTGTGATTTTTATTACTTTATGTATATGTGCTATACATATATAAACATATATATTTTATTTGAAGTTATGTGATGAGATGTATTTAAATAGTTGATTTGGATTATTTAACTATTTGAATTTAAAAAGTAGTTATTAATTTTATTAATTGCCTAGAATGGTAATAAAACTCCAATTTGAGTTCAGAGTTGAATTTGTAGACACGGACTGTATATTTGAGTCCAGAACGTCAAAATTAGTAAGAATGGACTGTAATCACAAAATTTGTCGTGGTTGACTTTTTGGTCAAAGTCAACCGGTTGACACTTTTAGGTAAAAAGTCAAACTCAAATTTCGGAAGCTAATTTGGCGAAACGAATAATCTCACGACGTTCGGAACGTCGATTTTAGTAAGAATAGATATTAGTATCAAAAAGTTTGGTTTCGGAGGGCAAAATGGTCAAATAATTTATTAATTGATTAAAATAATTATTAAAAGAAACAAAATCTGCATCAGCTGAATTTCGTTGGGCCATGTGACTTGCAATTTGGGACAAATTGGGGAAGTGTACGGTTTGGCATAGGAATTAGCATGGAGGAAGTATTTTATTTTATTTAACTCAAAAACTCTTCATTCCATAACCCTCATCCTCTTTTAATCCTTGAAGAAAAACTGATGCAATATGGTTAATCTGTGTAACTGATGATTGAGAGTTGATAATCATGAGAAATCAAGTGACCATAACATCTACATATACTCCCAACTCAATTCCTTCTTTTATTTTGCTAAATCCTACCAGAGAGAGAGAATTGTGAGAGAAATTGGGAGTAAGAGAAAGTGTTAGAATCGTTCTGGAGATTTTAGAGGAGTAAACAAGCAAGAAGTGAAGTTTCAATCGGATTAGTTCAAGTAGGAAATTCATCAAGAGGTAATTCATAATCTTTTTCTATGTTCTTAATAAAATATAGGAGAGTATGCATATTTGTCCTTGGTAAATGGTTTGTTTTGGACTATGTGATGTCATGTTGATGTTAGTTTATATTGAACGAAAGTTCTGGATTAATCAAGCCATGTATGCTTTGAATTTCATCAATTTATGATATGCATGCTCTATGTTTGATAAAATAACTCTAAGATGCTAAATTCATCAAAACATGGAAATTTATTGAAGTTTAATGTTGTAATATGTGTGAACATGTTATATTAGATGATCTGGACAATATGAGCAATCAAATTGCATGCTAGAAGCAAAATCACGGATAATTGTCAAATTGGGTTTAACTAGTAATCTGTGACTTTTCGGGTTTTTTGGTGCTTCAAAATCATACCTTCGGTAACCCGTTTGTTGTATGTAATAATTTTGTAAAATATCATGTATCATGATGTATAGGCTGTCCAAGTTTGAAAACGAACAAAGTTAAATTGAGCATGTTATGAATTTCGAGAACTAGCATGAAAATAAACAAAATCTGCAGATTTTGGGAAATTCCCATAAATTTTCCGAGTCTGGAAGCAGTTCGTGCATGCTTATCTAGGCTCCTGGATTGCGGTCTTATTGTGTTAGTTTCATGTATGTAATATTTTTATAAAATACTATGTTGTATGAAGTTTATTGTGTCCAAGTATCATGGTCATATCATCTATAGATTAGTGGGAATAAAATCGCAAAAGTGGCTGCAAGGAAAGAAAAATATATTGTAGGATGAATGGCGCAGTTGCGCCATACATATAGGCTTATTCCAGCGCAGCTGTGCCGTGCCGGTTCAGGTCCAGGTCAGGTTAGATCCGGGTCGGGTCATAAAATTAATTTATTTAATTTTTTCTTTTTTTTCTTTTCTTTCAGATTCTAAAATTGAACACTTTTACCTATATGATGCAACATGTTATGTGATTAATTAGTATTAATAATAGAATGAGAATTAGATAAATATTTTAATTGAAATGAAAGGAAACATTTATCCTTAAAATTAGTATTTGAATACTTAGTTGCTTTAATGTGACTTAAATGAATAGGGTACGTGAAGAACTAGTAGATAGCTTTAACGGTAGAAGACTTATCAGGCAAGTTTTTTGACTCTACTTTTCCTTGAGCAAGTTTCTTGACTCTACTTTTCATTGAGCAAGCTTTACTCTTTTAATTGAGTAAATATCATATCCTTACTCACTTATACAATGATCGTGAGTTTCTTAACTTGTGCTATTTATTAATATGTACAAGATTCCTATGTCGTAAGTTATACAAATTCAAATATTATACAAGCTTTATTGATGATTACTCAATTGTCTTTTCAATTGTTATGCTTTAAAGTTCTTAATCATTAATGAACTGTTTTCAAGTATATTTTCTGGCCTTTTGTTCCGGCTAGGTAATATAGATGCGAAATGTTATATTATTTGAACAATTCAAATTCATTGTAGCTCTTAAAGTTTACCAATCCAAATTGCTTTCGTACAGTCTCGCATGAATACTAAGATGAACAACCCAAATAACGAGGCAAACAGATGTCGGGCATATAGTCCCATTTATGCTTATGCATTTAAATTTCATACTTGTGCACAATGTATGGTACGATAGGCTGATCACCTGGAGTACTTGAGGAGAATATTTTACAATCTATCTGATTGGTGAAACATCTGATGGTTTTCGATGAAACAAAATAATGTTCAGGGTATTAACACCCTTTAGTATGTTATTGCAAGTTCTAAGACTCTTATCTTTAATATTCGTATTTACCTCTTCATTATTCTTTCAATTGTTGAGAAATACCAATATAGATACTTCTATCCTGAATGTTTATATTGAATTATTTCATGTACTTGCTGGGCAATTTGTGCTCATTCTTGCTTAAATATTTCAGTTAAAAGTGAGAAGGCAAAGGGCTCGGGCAAGGACAAAGGAAAGGCTAAGATGAAATGATGAAAGCTTATTTCTTTGTAATAAGTTTAGACTTCCGCATTTGATGTAATGTAGCGATAAACACTAAGTTTAAGTTTAAGTTTATTTAAAGTTGTGAAGACTTGGGATTTTATTTGAATAATTATATAATTATTATTATTAGTTATGAAGTTTACTTAGTTAGATGATGGTGTATGATGTATCGTGAGCACCATATCCTGTGTTCGATGTTACACGGATTTGGGGGCGTCACAGGTTGGTATCAAAGCCGTAGGCTATAAACCTTAGGTGGGAGAACCTTAGACTATAACCTTAGAGAAGTTAGTGGAGATAATAAGGAGACGAACTCACATAGAGTTCTAAGTGCTGTGTCAAATTTAGTTTTACTAAAAACAAAAATAATGTTTATTTTAAAATACTAATTGAGTTATTTTGTCTTGATTGTAGGATGTCAGGAGAAGATGAGATTAGAGATATTCATATTGTTAGTGAGCAGTTGGTGACAGCTGTGCCCGAGCCCATAGCTGATGCAGCAGCTGGTTCAGACCCAGATGAGGACCCTGAGGAGGATCCTGAAGAAGAGGAGCCTGAGAAGGACTCCGAAGAAGCACCTGAGGATAGGCTGTTAGATGAGTTGATGGATAGGATTACAGAGCTGGATGACAGAGTCCATGAGTTGGAGGAGCTGTATCAGGACGAGAAGGGAGCTGTAGCATTGCTTGGTTCATTGGTGCATTATCTGATGATTAGAAACGCGGATCTGGCTGACAAGCTGCGAGCATCAGACTAGAAGGCGGACAAACTGAAGGAAGAGAAGGAGGCTATCAGGACCTGTGACGCCCCCAAATTCCAGGACCGCCACTTGGTCTCTCGAATTCGGTTCATCACGTGCTCATGGTAATACATCATAATAATAATAATTAAATATCATACGATCACAGCGGAAAAATCTATTCTAGAATAATTTACAATGATTTATTATAATTATTCCCCCAAGTCTCGCAACCTACAGTACTTAATAGATTACATAATAATATCAGTTAACGACTTATTACATAATCTAACTTAAGCTTAAACATAATCAAATCCAGTCTTACTACATCATCTTCATGCAATATTAATATATTTAAAACATAACAGACATAAGCTAGTTGGTAGCTTTGCCCTTGCCCTTATCAACGCCCGAAGGTTCACCATGCTCTGCCTTAACTGAAATGTTTTAAGGAAAGCAAGAATGAGCACAAATTGCCCAGCAAGTAATATACAATAAGGGTGAGTAATAAGATTCTCAATTCTCGAAAGGGTATAACAAGATTTGATAGTTCAAGAATAACAAGAATATCAATAGTTCTCAATATCAGTCGCTAAGGACAGGATAATATCAATATGATTCAATAATAAGTCAATTCAAGATTTCAAATAATTGAATACTGAGTAGTCACTACGGACTATGAACTTCTACTAGAATTGACAGTAATAAACTGAAAATCCAACAAAAACAGGTACAACAGGTGATCAGCCTAAAGTACCCTTGTTATGCATAACAATCAACCATACTCAAGTGTGCACGTCGGTTCTCCGACAATTATATATTCCCTTCAAAGAAGGTTGTTCTTCTCAGTCAAATACAAGATCCCGCACCAATCAATTAGTTTGGGTCGCTTTTCAATAATATAAGTCTAGCCGAATCAAATGGCATAGACACTTTCACAATATTCAAGAACAATACTAAGTTCAACATGAATAATAGCTTTAATGAAATAAGAGTTCAAGTATGCTAATTCGATTCAACCGATTAAATAGGAAACTAGTTCGCAATACACAAGATAGGATACTTGCATAGTAAAAGAGTATAAGTTAGGAAACCTTCACAATCATAGATTTCCTTGCATAAAGTAAATGCGTCGGTTAGGATACTTGCACTTTAAAAGAGTGTAAGTAAGAGAACTTGCCTTTAGCGTAGTTTATCCACGAAAAGCAAATCAACACTTTCGAATTCCTATCGTAATACAGTTACGTATATATGATATTCATTAGTCATATAATTTAACTTCACATTTTCTCTTTGAATATACGATCAACACATAAGCTAAGTTTTACCTAGCTACACAGTTATATAGAATATAATTTCTATCCTTAACGTTCCTTCTTTAGAGTTTAAACGCATTCTCATATTATATAAGATCTCAACAATTAGCAAACATGCTTGCATATTATTAATATCTCATAAGACCACAATCAATACTAAATATATTTCATTTTAGCAAGTTACGGCATCTCCTTAAGTTAACCGTCAAAATCGGGTTCAAGTAACATCATATAATATCACGTAGCATGTATTCATATTTAAAGGATACTTTACATGCTTGTATAACTTTTCCAAATCCAATCGTACATGGTATAGGTTCTTAAGTTAATACTTAAAGCCATTCAAGGACACGAACTCATATGGTCTAACATGGTCGCTTTTAAACACATAAGATATTCATATAACTTGTATTAGTCATGCTCATGAGTACTCGTATTGCATATATGTAGCTAGCATTGTTATTATCTTGAAAACATGCTTTGTTCATGCTAAACTTTAATCATGGCAACTAATCATGGTATATATACATGCATGACACATGAATGAGTCTAAGAGTACTATCACATGTGTTCATAAATGTCAAATTCTAATTCTCGTCATAACATACCAACGTTCACGTTCAAAGCTTATACTTTGTTAGTATAGTTCATTAATAAGGTCTATCATGTTCATGCTTCCTTATGAAACCCATATACACAAGTTAACATGCTTTTCATGTATTTCAAGGCCCTATAAACATGCTCGAAAAGTCAGAATGTATACATGGTCTTTACATGTCAATATCAACCTTCAAAACTTGTATTTTTGTTAGAAAGGTGCACTAGTTGGGTTCACATGTCCATATTATATCACGGAACCTATATACATAAGTTAGTATGCATTTCATGTGTTTCTAGGTCATACTAACATGTCTCGAAAGTCAGAATATTAACATGCTTCATATATGTTAACGTCGTTCATGAAACTTTAAGTTCGTTTTCAAACTATATGTCGTTTGGTTAACCATGCATGCTAATATACTAAAACATGCTCACATTGCCTCATTAGGTTTATATATAAGTATTAATCATGCTTTCATGCTTGTTTAAACAAAAATCAAACAATTAGTTCATAACAGTTTTGTTGCAGAATGCAGAAAAACTGAACACAGAGGCTGGCGCTGCGGCGCGGCACAGCAGTTCACTACTGGCGCTGCGGCGCGAGTGGCGCTGCGTGCGGCGCTGCGGCGCGGGCTGCGGCGCGAGTGGCGCTGCGGCGCGGGCTGCGGCGCTGCGGCGTCGAGGCAGTTTTCTGCAGTTCAGACTGCAGCGAAATCCGACCAAAAACCTCCCATTTCATCGATTTCAACATACCCAAATGCTATTAGACTTGTTTAACTTACTAACACGTACATATATGCTTATATAATAGTCAATAGCAATTATCAATTCCCAATTTCATGAACACCAACTAATTTCACGATATTTGATGTTTTTACAGAAATCTCAGAAATGGAAACACCAAAAATGAAATTGAAGAGCAATGAAGCATATATAGTAATTCTAATCACATATATAAGTCCTTTAAACAACTAATTATTATTCTCAATTCACAAAACCATAACTTCCAACTGAAATCAAGAATTCACGAATAGAAATTTTGACAGAAAATGACAATGAAGATACGAAGAGGATTTATACCTCTGTAAATGATTTAAGCTTGCTGCTATCTCAATAACACTGATATATATATATATATGCTCTCTAGTCTCACTTAGCCAAAATGCTCAGCAAAAGAAATGTGAAGGAGATGAGGCTATATTTATAGAACTCCCATTATACAGACAAAGCAATTGTATCCCATATCAAACTAACGGATTATAGGAATGCATGAAGGTTATCAAAGGGTAGGTAATTAGTGGTTGGATTCATCATGAATCCCACTCCCTCCACAATCATGAGCTATGAAATGCTAGTTGCTGAGTTTGGGGAGAAGAAGAAGGAATAGGCCTTAGCTGTATGTCAAGCACGTGAAGAGCAAATGGGACACTTAAAATGAGACAATTGATTTAACTCCTCAGCATTTGCAAATACTACACTTGTATATACACACCATATACATATGTTATATATATATGTACTCTTAGGTTATAATTTAAATCACAATGTACTTCACATAATGTAATAAGTGTAATTTACACACATATAATCCAGGTACGTTTATCTTACTGATATAATACCATCGGATACTACCACATTACATTATATCATATATTATTAAATTGTATTACTCAACAATTATTTATAATAGATCCATGATACATTATTTTAATGTATATCCACACATCATTTGTCACCTACACATATCATAACATATAGTTACTATACATTTAATTCGCATGCTTGCACATATAATTTCTCATCTTATAATTTGAATATTAATTAATAATATACACATATCCTACATCCATCAATATAATTGTTAACCTCCATAACAATTTAATTAACCCTTATATGATTAATTATCACTTTGATATAAATCTTATTGTATTTATAAACACGTTGCTCATTATTATTAAGTTTCTTGCAATAATAATAATCACATATTGTTAATCGATCCTCATTAGTATTTTATAACAGTTAATTAATATTCTTCGATTAACAATTAATATAGATTAATTGTTCGCTTAAATTAATATAATCCTTCTTATATTACGCCACTGTGCCACACAAGGCAATCAACGAGTTTATCACAAACTCCACCAATTTCTCAATTATTATAATTATTCAATTATATATAATTGAATTAATTCATCTCATAACACAAAATCATTTATATTCAAATAAATTCTCATTTCCATTAATATATTTATTTAATAATATATGGAAATTCTCGGGTATTACATCCTCCCCCCCTTATAAAAATTCCGTCCCGGAATTGCTACAAGGTTACACAAATAGATGGGGATAGTCCCTCATCATCCTATCTTCTAACTCCCACGTTGCCTCCTCGACATCGTGGTTACGCCAAAGTACTTTTACAGATGAAATAACTTTATTTCTCAAAGTTTGTTCTTTCCTATCTAATATTTGGACAGGAATTTCTTCATACGCCAAGTTCTTCTCCACTTGAATGGGCTCGTAAGAAATCACGTGCTTGTAGTCGGCCTTGTACGGTCGCAACACGGAAATGTGGAACACGTTGTGGATATGCTCCAGTTCGGGTGGCAACGCAACTTTGTATGCCACTTCGCCCACTCGCTTCAGTATCTCGAACGGTCCTATGAATCTTGGACTCAATTTTCCTTTCTTGCCGAAACGGATTTTTCCCTTCCATGGAGATACCTTTAAGAATACGAAACTGCCGACTTTGAAGTCTCGGTCCTGCCGATGCAAATCTGCGTATTTCTTCTGGCGATCTTGAGCTGCTACAAGTCTGGCTCTTATCACTGTCACCACGTCTGCGGTTTGTTGAACTAACTCTGGTCCGAGTATTCGTCGTTCTCCGACTTCGTCCCAACATAACGGCGTTCTGCACTTTCTCCCGTAAAGAGCTTCGTACGGTGGCATGCCAATACTCGCATGGTAGCTATTATTATATGCGAATTCTACTAAGGGTAGGTGGTCGTCCCAATTTCCCTTAAAATCCATCACGCAAGTCCTAAGCATGTCTTCTAGCGTTTGTATTGTTCGCTCACTTTGTCCGTCTGTTTGAGGATGATAAGCTGTACTCAACCTCAACTGCGTTCCCATTCTTTCTTGCAAACTCTTCCAAAAATTGGACGTGAAGCGCGGATCTCGATCAGAGACAATTGACACCGGCACTCCATGTCGTGAAATAATTTCTTTTACATATAGGCTTGCTAATTGGTTCAAACTGTAGCGGATCTTGATTGGTAGAAAGTGTGCGGTCTTCGTTAGTCGATCCACGATAACCCAAATAGCATCATAACCTTTCTGTGTAACTGGAAGTCCTACCACGAAGTCCATGGTAATATGCTCCCATTTCCACTCTGGTATTTCTAATGGTTGTAGTAAACCACTTGGCCGCTGATGTTCTGCTTTAACGCGTTGGCAAGTCAAGCATTTACTGACGCACTCTGCGACTTCCCGTTTCAAATTAGGCCACCAAAAATGTTGCCTTAGATCTCGGTACATCTTTGTGCCTCCCGGATGAACGGAATATGTCGTATTGTGTGCCTCGTGCAAAATCTCTTCCCTCAACTCAGTTACCGCTGGTACCCACACTCTCCCTTCAAATCTCAAAATACCGTCTTTATCCATTCGAAATTTTTCTCCCTCACTTTCTGTGATCCTCTTTCGGATTTTCTCACACTCTTCATCCTTTTCCTGAGCTTCCTTTACTCTATTCAACAACGTCGGACAAGCTTCCATTACAATTAACTTCTCACCAGACTTTTCTGGTCCTTTTACTTCTATCTCCAATTTCTCCATCTCTCTTATCAACTCTTCCTGAGTCGTCAAATTAAACAACTTCTCCCTTCCTTTCCTGCTCAGAGCGTCGGCAACCACATTTGCCTTTCCCGGGTGATAAAGAATATCGCAGTCATAGTCTTTGATTAATTCTAACCACCTTCTCTGTCGCATGTTCAACTCCTTCTGTGTGAAGATATATTTCAGACTTTTGTGGTCCGTGTATATCTCACATTTTTCTCCGTATAGATAATGCCTCCATATCTTTAACGCAAAAACTACTGCCGCTAACTCTAAGTCGTGAGTAGGGTATCGTTTTTCGTAATCCTTTAATTGTCGTGATGCATATGCAATGACCTTGCCATGTTGCATGAGCACACAGCCAAGCCCCTTGTGCGATGCATCACTATACACCACAAAATTTCCCGCATCATCTGGTAATGATAATACAGGTGCTTCGCTCAATCTCCTTTTCAGTTCTTGAAGACTTTCTTCGCATTTGTCGGTCCATACAAATTTCACCGTCTTTCTAGTCAAATTGGTCAGCGGGGTTGCTATCTTAGAAAAATCTTGGATGAATCTTTGATAGTACCCAGCTAACCCTAGAAAGCTTCTCACCTCCGTCGGTGTTCTCGGTTGTTCCCAATTACTTACTGCTTCAACCTTCGCAGGGTCTACAGAGATTCCATTCTTATCCACCACGTGGCCTAAGAATTGAACCTTCTCCATCCAAAATTCGCACTTAGAAAATTTTGCATACATCTTCTCCTTCCTTAGTGCCTCCAAAACAATCTTCAGATGTTCGGCGTGTTCTTCCTCTGTCTTTGAGTAGATCAAAATGTCGTCGATAAAAACCACTACAAATTTATCCAAGTATGGCTTGAAAACTCGGTTCATCAAGTCCATAAATGCTGCCGGAGCATTAGTCAATCCGAATGACATTACCAAAAACTCGTAGTGTCCATAACGGGTTCGAAACGCAGTCTTTGGTATGTCCTCATCCCGTACCTTCAGTTGATGATATCCTGTTCGTAGGTCGATCTTCGAGAAACACTTTGCTCCCTTCAGTTGATCAAACAAGTCGTCTATCCTCGGTAGCGGGTACCGGTTCTTGATCGTTACTCTATTCAATTCTCGATAATCGATACAGAGCCTCATCGATCCGTCCTTCTTCTTAACGAATAGTACTGGTGCTCCCCAAGGAGAAACACTCGGTCGAATGTAACCCTTATCCAATAATTCTTGCAATTGCATCATTAATTCCTTCATTTCTACTGGCGCCATACGATATGGAGCTTTCGAAATCGGTGCCGTTCCCGGTGCTAAGTCTATTACGAATTCGATTTCTCTGTCTGGCGGAAGACCAGGCAGATCGTCCGGAAACACATCTTGGAATTCATTAACTACGTATATATCCTTAATTTCTACTCCCTTCTTCCGAGTATCAACGATGTAAGCTAAATATCCTCCACATCCTTTCCTTAACAATTTCTTGGCCTGCATCATCGTAACGCAACACGATTGCTTAAGCGATGAGCTACCATAAAACACTACCTTAGACTTACTCGGAGTCTGAAGGTTCACACATTTGTTCTGACAGTCAATTATCGCAGCATGGTTATACAACCAATCCATTCCCAGTATTACGTCAAATTCTCCCAGTCTAATAGGAATCAAGTCTACGCTCAGTTCATGTTTACTAATATTTGCGCGACAATTTCGATAAACGTATTCTACAGGGATCACTTCCTTATTAGCAACTTCTATGATCAAAGGATTTTCTAATAGTTCTCGAGGTGTACTAAGTCTACTAGCAAATTCTTCAGATACAAAAGAACAGGTGGCACCCGAATCAAATAATACATAAGCATTTATATCATTGATTGGGATTATACCTGACACCACATCCTTCGCAGCCACTGCGTCTTGGATGGTCATGTTAAAAGTTCTGGCGGTTGGGCGGTTGGATTGTGCCGGTCCACCGATCATCAGCTTGTTGCCTCCTTGCTGATTACTACCCCCGCCACTTCCCTTCTTTGGGCAGTCCTTAATTCGGTGCTCCGTCGAGCCACAAGCAAAGCATCCTTGTATCTTCTTCGGTTTCAAACAGTTAGGCGAGATGTGCCCTTCCTGTCCGCAGTTGTAGCAAGTGCCACGTCCCTTCCAGCACTCGCCCTGGTGATTCTTCCCACACTTCGGGCATCCTTCAGCCCTCTTCTTGAAACCTCCACGAAAATTCCCTGATTGATTATTGTTGTTTTTGTTGTTGTTATTATTCTCCCACTTTCTCTTTCCCAAGTTGCTTCCTCCGCTACTACTTCCTCCCGTACGATTCTCTCCTCCAGTATTCTTTCCTTTCTTTTCTTTGTTATACTGACTTAAGGCCTCACTGCCGCCTTCCGCAATGATTGCCTTCTCCAGTAATGTTGCAAAGGAATCAATTTGAAGAACTGATACCTTATTGAACAGCCATGGCTTCAACCCTTGTTCAAAGCGTCTAGCCTTCCTCTCTTCATCACCAACTTGGTGCTCCGCAAATCGCGCCAGTTCGTTAAACCTAGCCGCGTATTGCGCCACCGTCATCTCACCTTGTTTTAACTCTAGGAATTTCACCTCCATCCTATTCTTCATACTTTTTGGAAAGTAATTTTCGAAGAACAGTGTCTTAAACTTATCCCAAGCTATTATCCCTTCTCCAGCTCTTTGTTGATTAGCCTCCCACCAGTAGTTCGCTTCTCCCCTCATCATGTACGTGGCAAACACCGTCTTCTGATCTTCGCCTACGCTAGCTATAGTGAAAGCTTTTTCGATCTCTTTGATCCACGTTTGTGCGATGATTGGGTCGGTAGTTCCCTCGAACTCCGGGGGTCCTACACTCTTAAAGTCTTTAAAGGTTGTTACTGGCACAGTTTGAGGGTTCGGGCGAACGGGTTCATTGTTCCTTCCCCTTAAGGCTTCTCCTAACAAGTCTACCAGTTTCTGGATCGGGTCTACTTGTTCTCTCTCATTGTTAACAGATTCTTCGGGTGCTGTCAATCTACGTCTGGGCGGCATTATCTGCATCACAAGTTTTCATTTTATTATTATTCAAGTATATTACTTAAGTATTTCTTTTAATACTAAAAGAATAAATTTATAACACGTTTCTAAAATCAACTCCATTTATATTCATATGCCATTTCATTTCATTACATGATTTCCCCAGCATACTGCTATAAATGTTATCACATATATCCCCTAATATCACAAAAGACGGGGAATATACCAACCTACTACCATACTACCCCTCTAACAAAAGCTAACTCGGGGTTTACATCATCATCCCACATCTTACACAAAAGATCGGGATTACAACATAGTATATACAATACATAAAGACACAACTAGTACTACCACTAGACTGACTAAGGAAATCTCATCCCATCATCCCGCGCTCCACTGCGTTCTTGTACTCCAACTGTGCTATATACGCAACCAGCTCTCGGCTCAAGGTATGTAGAGTCTGTCCCTGTTCTGCCGGGTAGTGGTACACACCATCAATCACCCTTTCAAAAGCTGAACGGAACACATACCCCATCTTGTTCATCTTTCTCTTCTTGCACCTGACCTCGTCCTCAAGGTCGTCGGCTCTCTCATTAGACGCTTCCCACTTCTCCTCGAAGTGTAACCTATCCATCACCTCCAACTCTAGCTGAGTACGGAGTGCCTCTTTCTCAGTCTTCTCACTCAGCTCCCTCTGCTCAACCTCTTCTAGCTTCTCTGCCAAATCTACATTCCTAGCCACTGACCTGTGAAATAGAGTCCCCATCTGGATCCCTGCCTCCCTACGGTAGGCAATCTCCACCTCTAACTCTTGCATAGCCAGCTTCCTCTGGTGGTCCTCGTCCCTCAGCTTCTGGAACTCAGACTCTCTCTCGTGGGCCTCTGCCTCCAGCTCCTGAACTCTACAGTCTAACTCTAGAATACGCTCCTCGTACTCGCCTAACATCTGTTCCTCTATAGTAGCCTCATCAGAGTCCTCTACTGGCTCATCCTCCATCGGCTCCTCCTCTGGATCAGTCTCTATCTCAATCTCGATCTCATCCTCGTCATCAAACTCGGATGGTGCAACTGCCTGCACTGGTGTAGCCTCTAGAGGTGCCTCGTATACTACGTGTATATCCCTGGGCTCCTCCTCTACAACTCTACTAGGTACCCCTGTGTCTGTCATCCTACACTCACAAACACAAGACAAGAAATAGCATCTCCATTAGAATGTTAAACAAAATATAAGTTCATTGTATAGAATGAAGTTACATTTCATAACAGACTAAGTCTCTCAAGGAAAACTCTACATGAGTTTTATCTCCTTCCTAACTTCTAAGTTCACCTAAGCTATAGTCTAAGGACACTCGTTCCTAAGGTTTATAACTACAGCTTTGATACCAACCTGTGACGCCCCCAAATTCCAGGACCGCCACTTGGTCTCTCGAATTCGGTTCATCACGTGCTCATGGTAATACATCATAATAATAATAATTAAATATCATACGATCACAGCGGAAAAATCTATTCTAGAATAATTTACAATGATTTATTATAATTATTCCCCCAAGTCTCGCAACCTACAGTACTTAATAGATTACATAATAATATCAGTTAACGACTTATTACATAATCTAACTTAAGCTTAAACATAATCAAATCCAGTCTTACTACATCATCTTCATGCAATATTAATATATTTAAAACATAACAGACATAAGCTAGTTGGTAGCTTTGCCCTTGCCCTTATCAACGCCCGAAGGTTCACCATGCTCTGCCTTAACTGAAATGTTTTAAGGAAAGCAAGAATGAGCACAAATTGCCCAGCAAGTAATATACAATAAGGGTGAGTAATAAGATTCTCAATTCTCGAAAGGGTATAACAAGATTTGATAGTTCAAGAATAACAAGAATATCAATAGTTCTCAATATCAGTCGCTAAGGACAGGATAATATCAATATGATTCAATAATAAGTCAATTCAAGATTTCAAATAATTGAATACTGAGTAGTCACTACGGACTATGAACTTCTACTAGAATTGACAGTAATAAACTGAAAATCCAACAAAAACAGGTACAACAGGTGATCAGCCTAAAGTACCCTTGTTATGCATAACAATCAACCATACTCAAGTGTGCACGTCGGTTCTCCGACAATTATATATTCCCTTCAAAGAAGGTTGTTCTTCTCAGTCAAATACAAGATCCCGCACCAATCAATTAGTTTGGGTCGCTTTTCAATAATATAAGTCTAGCCGAATCAAATGGCATAGACACTTTCACAATATTCAAGAACAATACTAAGTTCAACATGAATAATAGCTTTAATGAAATAAGAGTTCAAGTATGCTAATTCGATTCAACCGATTAAATAGGAAACTAGTTCGCAATACACAAGATAGGATACTTGCATAGTAAAAGAGTATAAGTTAGGAAACCTTCACAATCATAGATTTCCTTGCATAAAGTAAATGCGTCGGTTAGGATACTTGCACTTTAAAAGAGTGTAAGTAAGAGAACTTGCCTTTAGCGTAGTTTATCCACGAAAAGCAAATCAACACTTTCGAATTCCTATCGTAATACAGTTACGTATATATATGATATTCAGTAGTCATATAATTTAACTTCACATTTTCTCTTTGAATATACGATCAACACATAAGCTAAGTTTTACCTAGCTACACAGTTATATAGAATATAATTTCTATCCTTAACGTTCCTTCTTTAGAGTTTAAACGCATTCTCATATTATATAAGATCTCAACAATTAGCAAACATGCTTGCATATTATTAATATCTCATAAGACCACAATCAATACTAAATATATTTCATTTTAGCAAGTTACGGCATCTCCTTAAGTTAACCGTCAAAATCGGGTTCAAGTAACATCATATAATATCACGTAGCATGTATTCATATTTAAAGGATACTTTACATGCTTGTATAACTTTTCCAAATCCAATCGTACATGGTATAGGTTCTTAAGTTAATACTTAAAGCCATTCAAGGACACGAACTCATATGGTCTAACATGGTCGCTTTTAAACACATAAGATATTCATATAACTTGTATTAGTCATGCTCATGAGTACTCGTATTGCATATATGTAGCTAGCATTGTTATTATCTTGAAAACATGCTTTGTTCATGCTAAACTTTAATCATGGCAACTAATCATGGTATATATACATGCATGACACATGAATGAGTCTAAGAGTACTATCACATGTGTTCATAAATGTCAAATTCTAATTCTCGTCATAACATACCAACGTTCACGTTCAAAGCTTATACTTTGTTAGTATAGTTCATTAATAAGGTCTATCATGTTCATGCTTCCTTATGAAACCCATATACACAAGTTAACATGCTTTTCATGTATTTCAAGGCCCTATAAACATGCTCGAAAAGTCAGAATGTATACATGGTCTTTACATGTCAATATCAACCTTCAAAACTTGTATTTTTGTTAGAAAGGTGCACTAGTTGGGTTCACATGTCCATATTATATCACGGAACCTATATACATAAGTTAGTATGCATTTCATGTGTTTCTAGGTCATACTAACATGTCTCGAAAGTCAGAATATTAACATGCTTCATATATGTTAACGTCGTTCATGAAACTTTAAGTTCGTTTTCAAACTATATGTCGTTTGGTTAACCATGCATGCTAATATACTAAAACATGCTCACATTGCCTCATTAGGTTTATATATAAGTATTAATCATGCTTTCATGCTTGTTTAAACAAAAATCAAACAATTAGTTCATAACAGTTTTGTTGCAGAATGCAGAAAAACTGAACACAGAGGCTGGCGCTGCGGCGCGGCACAGCAGTTCACTACTGGCGCTGCGGCGCGAGTGGCGCTGCGTGCGGCGCTGCGGCGCGGGCTGCGGCGCGAGTGGCGCTGCGGCGCGGGCTGCGGCGCTGCGGCGTCGAGGCAGTTTTCTGCAGTTCAGACTGCAGCGAAATCCGACCAAAAACCTCCCATTTCATCGATTTCAACATACCCAAATGCTATTAGACTTGTTTAACTTACTAACACGTACATATATGCTTATATAATAGTCAATAGCAATTATCAATTCCCAATTTCATGAACACCAACTAATTTCACGATATTTGATGTTTTTACAGAAATCTCAGAAATGGAAACACCAAAAATGAAATTGAAGAGCAATGAAGCATATATAGTAATTCTAATCACATATATAAGTCCTTTAAACAACTAATTATTATTCTCAATTCACAAAACCATAACTTCCAACTGAAATCAAGAATTCACGAATAGAAATTTTGACAGAAAATGACAATGAAGATACGAAGAGGATTTATACCTCTGTAAATGATTTAAGCTTGCTGCTATCTCAATAACACTGATATATATATATATATGCTCTCTAGTCTCACTTAGCCAAAATGCTCAGCAAAAGAAATGTGAAGGAGATGAGGCTATATTTATAGAACTCCCATTATACAGACAAAGCAATTGTATCCCATATCAAACTAACGGATTATAGGAATGCATGAAGGTTATCAAAGGGTAGGTAATTAGTGGTTGGATTCATCATGAATCCCACTCCCTCCACAATCATGAGCTATGAAATGCTAGTTGCTGAGTTTGGGGAGAAGAAGAAGGAATAGGCCTTAGCTGTATGTCAAGCACGTGAAGAGCAAATGGGACACTTAAAATGAGACAATTGATTTAACTCCTCAGCATTTGCAAATACTACACTTGTATATACACACCATATACATATGTTATATATATATGTACTCTTAGGTTATAATTTAAATCACAATGTACTTCACATAATGTAATAAGTGTAATTTACACACATATAATCCAGGTACGTTTATCTTACTGATATAATACCATCGGATACTACCACATTACATTATATCATATATTATTAAATTGTATTACTCAACAATTATTTATAATAGATCCATGATACATTATTTTAATGTATATCCACACATCATTTGTCACCTACACATATCATAACATATAGTTACTATACATTTAATTCGCATGCTTGCACATATAATTTCTCATCTTATAATTTGAATATTAATTAATAATATACACATATCCTACATCCATCAATATAATTGTTAACCTCCATAACAATTTAATTAACCCTTATATGATTAATTATCACTTTGATATAAATCTTATTGTATTTATAAACACGTTGCTCATTATTATTAAGTTTCTTGCAATAATAATAATCACATATTGTTAATCGATCCTCATTAGTATTTTATAACAGTTAATTAATATTCTTCGATTAACAATTAATATAGATTAATTGTTCGCTTAAATTAATATAATCCTTCTTATATTACGCCACTGTGCCACACAAGGCAATCAACGAGTTTATCACAAACTCCACCAATTTCTCAATTATTATAATTATTCAATTATATATAATTGAATTAATTCATCTCATAACACAAAATCATTTATATTCAAATAAATTCTCATTTCCATTAATATATTTATTTAATAATATATGGAAATTCTCGGGTATTACAGGACCCACTTGGGGCATTCGATTAACGGATTAGAGTCGAGGGTTCAGAGTCTCCAATCTGACAAGCAGATGATTACCACTTACTGGAGAGATGAGATGAGAGGCCGTATTCGGGCAGAGAACCTAACAGGCGAGTTAGAAGGAGAAGTAAGAGATAAGAAGGTTAGGATGGATAGGATGAAGTACGCATTTAGATCAGTGCATGGTAGGTTCCAGCATCGGGTGTATCACTTTCCATATGAGGAGTATCGGTCTAGACACGCCATAAGCCAAGGGCTAGTACTGGAGATAGTGGATGAAGAGCATGAAGACGCCATTAGGCGGGGTTTTTAGTTTATTTGTGATGAACTTTTATTATTAGTGGGTTATACGTTATTTATGATATAAGTACTTGGTTTCCAATTTTTGCTGAGTATTTTGGTTTAAGTGATGTAAATGGCTTAATGCCATAAGATGATTAAATACTTTGGTATTATGGTTTATAATTAAATAAATATGCTTTTATTTAAATATGTGATGTGATGCTTCAGTTTTTATATAAATTATAAATGTTGTAGGAATAATTTATGGGATGATAACATTAAGTTTATTTAAACAGAAAGATAGATAGAGGAAGACGTCGTCAACAAATACCAGAAGAGTCAGGCGGTAATGTTGGGATTAACCGAACCCCATGAAATAATTTGTAGACATCTTAGTTGGGCACTATAGAATCGAACCCTAAATAATAATAACCCTCCGAAGGCCCAAGTGGCAACCTTTAAGGACTTTAAGAGCGCGGGACCCCCTGAGTGCAAAGGAACCACCGAACCTATCGAAGCCCATACATTGATTAAAGAAATCAAAAAGGCGTTTGCTATTGCCCGAGTAGGAGAGGAGCAAAAAACAATCTTTGCCACGTACATGCTGAAGGGTGATGTGACGCCCCCAAAATAGGTTCAATACCAACCTATTCTGAGTCGCCAAATACATGGTACAAAATTCAAATACAATCTTTTATATCACACGGTTGTGCAAAATACGACCACACAACTGTGAGTGTCAATACAAATATGTAAAAAATATTAACATTCAAACTAAGTCCTCATTATAATTATTATCACACTATTTATTAAAAATAGTGAGGACTACTACTGCTCTAATTCGGACCATCACTCTGTCCCCCGACTAGTTCCTACGACATTCTCATTTCCTGAAGAGGACAATAGATGAAAAGGGTGAGCTCAACTAGCCCAGTAAAGAATATTATAACTAAGAAAATAAAGAACAATTTATCGTTAGTCTTCAACAATTCAGATAAAATATTATTGACAACAAGTTTTAGATAAATATTCGCAGTGAAAATAATAATTCATTAGAAGAGTTAAGTAGAGAATGAAGTCTACTATCTTCTACGATTTAAAAGTCCATTATCAATATTTTATCCCTGTAACATCAATCAATATACATCTCGAATCAAATATTCATCTTTGCACTACAGGCCAAAGATATTCATTTGTATCACCAGTGGCTATGTTCATCTCAACACCTGTTCATCTTTGCACTACGGGCCAAAGATATTCATCAGGTAATCATTCATCTTTGCTCTACAGGGCAAAGATATTCAGTTATATCACCATTTAGGACTGCGGATGATGAAAAATAATATAAATAACGAATCAAGTGAGATAAAGGACAAAGATTAGGGATTCGTAATTTAGTTTATCCAAGTTCAAGAATATTCCATAATAATATTTTATGAAACAAAATTCAAGAATGAAGATCAAAACTTGGATCCAATCAAAGATATGAACCTTAACAGGCAACCTGGACAAATAGAAGAAAATTTAATTTTTTTGTGAATAGTGTCGTATACGTGAATAGTGCCGTATATGTAAATAGTAACCCCCGTCGGAAAAAGTAAGAATTTCATAATAAAATCCATGACAATATTTTGGTATAATGATATTGAAAAGAATAACATCATTTACGAAAGAAAACAACATCCCTTACCTTAACAGGAGAGTAGTTTTGACCGAAATATCGGATATTTTGTGGACAAAAACTTGCACTATTATCAACGCTCGAAGTATCTAAATACTCACAAGAAATACGCTCGATATTATAGAGAGAGAATTTTCTGATTGTGGTGTGATTTTCATTTCTAACTAAGCACCTTATTTATAGGAAAGTGCCAGGACACCAAAATAGACTTTTGAAACCAACGGAGCATTTCTTCAAAGTTTGGCAGGTTGGCAGCATACCAAGATTGATCAAAGACTTTTCCACCAAAAATCCCACATGCTTTATATAATATATATATATATATATATATATATATATTTAAACATTTATTTTTGAAACTTCAATAATTCATAATAATAGCCCTTTTATCAAAAAAATACAAATTCTATGTCTTTTTTATAAGAAATTTAATTCTCTACAACTTTGTAGAAGGAAGTTTTTCCAAATTCCCAACCAAAAATGACTGAAATTCACAAACGGATGATTTTCCACACCAAAAATACTGATAAAAATACCTCAGTACTAATTCCTTCTTTTATATCCACAAATAAATATTTCTTTATCATATAAATTAATAATGAGTTATTCACCCATAATATTACAGAACTATAATATTGACAACCAGGTCGTTCCCAGGAAAGAGGGGGCCTTCCGATAAGGATTTCTCCTTGCTGGCGCGTAATTAAATAACCCATCCTAGACAGAACTTCCTTAGACATTGCCAATAATGCTATCTAATAATATTATTCAAATAATATGAATTATTGATTTGATAATTTGAAATACTGTGCAATGACAATTATTGAATCAATAATACAAAATATCAACGGTAGCAATTATTGAATCAATCATATAAAATATCAACGTAGCAATTATTGAATCAATAATATAAAATATTGAATAGTAATTATTGTAACAATAATTGAGTAAGTGCCTTCTTACGTAAGAATCAATAATTCGAAATATTGTGCAATATCGTGTGCTACTGTGCAACAACGCGTATTACTATATTTTTATCACCGGGTATTTCAACAGTTTAACGGTAATAGTTTTACCGTTATTTATAAAAAGGTTATTTCTGTCGCTTTCTATATCCGACAGTTATTCTGTTGTGGGGCCCACAAATGGCTGCGCCGTCATACGAATATTCTCCGACAACAAGAATATTCCACGACCAAACGAATATTCTCCGACAACAATAAATATTTTATAACCACTTGCTTATTTAGAAATATTTTCACATTTCACCCATAACTTATCACATTTATCAAATCAACACCTTACTATTTCAAAATAATATATAAAGAATATTAAATCTTTATTTATAAAATTCGGGGTCTTATAGTTGAAGCCAACTTCTAGTGGGAGGCGAACCAGAACAGGGCTAGAGAAGGTGTGATACCTTGGGAGAGGTTTAAAGAGGTCTATTTCAAAAACTATTTTTCTGTGAGTATGCAGAGTCGAATGGAGATGCGATTCTTGGAGCTGAAGCAAGAAAATATGATGGTACCCTAGTACGATGCAAAGTTTAACGAGCTGGCGAGGTTCGCGCCTCATCAAGTCGACACTGAGGAGAGAAAGACGAGGAGGTTCGAGCAGTGCCTTAAACCATAGTTATACAGCAAACTTTCGGTGTTGCAGACGAACAACTTCGCAACTCTTCTGGAGAAAGCTATAATCGCTGAGGGCGGAAGTGAAGCCCTGATGAAATTTAACAAGGAAAAGCAGAAGAAGAATGAAGGAGGAAATCGAGGGGAATGTAGTAGCAGCGGTGGTGCAAATAAAAGGAAGTGGAACAACAACAACGACAACAACAACAATAACAATTTCAATCCGGGAAACTCTGGGGGAAAACCAAGGGAAACAAAGAAGAGAACTGAGGTATGCAAGGAGTGTGGGAAGAATCACTCGGGTGCATGTCTAAAAGGGAAGAATGTTTGCTTCAATTGCTGGTAGGATGGGCACATTTCTCCCAATTGCTCTGCACCAAAGTGGAATGGATGCTTCAACTGCGGAGCATTAGATCATCAGACAAGGAATTGCCCAAAGAATAATTTAGGAGTTGGAAATGGAGGAAGAGGATCAAGCGGTGGAAATCTCATAATTACTGGACCACTAACTCAGAATCGACCAACAGTAAGGACTTTCAACAGGACAGTTCAGGATGTGATTGCATCAAAAGACGTGGTTTCAGGTATCATTTCGATCAATGATATATCTGCTTAAGTATTATTTGATTCGGGTGCTACTTATTCCTTCGTATCGCATGAATTCTCCCAACGATTAAACTTACTCCATGAAGAATTAGAATACCCAATGAACATAGAAGTTGCGAATAAGGAAATAATTCCCGTTAGCCATATTCATAGGAATTGTGTTGTAGATATCAGGGGGTATAAGTTACTTGTGGATTTAATTTCGATTCATTAGGAGAATTTGATGTAATTTTAGGCATGGATTGGTTATTTAACCATGGGGAAATAATAGATTGCCAGAAAAAGTGTATAAACCTTCAGCCTCCAAATCAGTCTAAGGTAGTGTTTTATGGTAGTAAGTCCCCGAGACACTCGAGTTGTCTGACGATGATACAAGCTAAGAAGTTGTTAAGAAAAGGATGTGTAGGTTATTTGGCCCATATCGTCGATACACAGAAAGTGGGAATAGAGATGGGACAAATACCAGTAGTAAATGAATTTTCAGATGTATTTTCGTAGGATTTACCAGGTCTTCCGCCAGATAGGGAGGTCGAATTTGTCATAGATTTAGTACCGGGAACGACACCGATTTTAAAAGCCCTATACAGAATGGCACCGGTGGAGATGAAGGAGCTGATGGTATAGTTGCAGGAATTATTGGATAGGAAGTATATTCAACCGAGTGTGTCTCCTTGGGGAGCACCATTGTTATTTGTGAAAAAGAAGGACAGATCGTTAAGACTTTGTATCGACTATCGAGAGTTGAACAAAGTGACGATCAAGAACAAGTACCCGTTACCTAGGATAGATGATCTGTTCGATTAGTTGAAGGGAGCGAAATATTTTTCCAAAATTGACTTGAGGACGGGGTATCACCAGTTGAAGGTGAGGAAGGAAGATGTACCTAAGACAACGTTCAGGACTCGTTACGGCCACTACGAGTTCCTGGTGATGTCATTTGGGTTAACGAATGCGCCGGCGGCATTTATGGACATGATCAACCGGGTATATAAGCAATACTTAGATAAATTTGTAGTTCTGTTCATAGATGATATCCTGATCTATTACAAGACTTAGGAAGATCATGGTGAACATTTAAGAGTGGTGTTGGAGGCGTTGAGAAAGGATAAATTATACGCAAAATTTTTGAAGTGTGAGTTCTGGTTGGAAAGAGTGCACGTGATCGACAAGAACGGAATCTCCGTAGATCCAGCAAAGGTGGAAGCGGTACAGAATTGGGAACAACCGAAGACACCGACAGAAGTAAGAAGCTTCTTAGGATTGGCAGGCTATTACAGAAGGTTTATTCAAGATTTTTCGAAGATAGCAGGAACTTTGACTAAACTAACGAAGAAGTCGGTAAAATTTGTGTGGACGGAGAAGTGTGAAGAAAGTTTTCAAGAACTAAAGAAAAGATTGAGTGAAGCGCCAATGTTGTCTTTACCAGACAATACGGGTGATTTTGTGGTTTATAGTGATGCGTCGCATTAAGGACTTGGTTGTGTGCTTATGTAACATGGTAAAGTTATTATGTACGCATCGCGTCAGTTGAAGGATTACGAAAAGGGATATCCTACACATGACCTGGAATTGGCAGCGGTAGTATTTGCCCTAAAAATATGGAGACACTATTTATATGGTGTAAAGTGTGAAATTTACACGGACCATAAAAGTCTAAAGTATATCTTCACGCAGAAGGAGTTAAATATGCGACAGAGGAGATGGTTGGAATTAATAAAGGATTACAATTGCAAAATCTTATATCATCCGGGGAAAGCTAACGTGGTAGAAGATGCGCTAAACAGGAAGGGTAGTGGTAAGTTGACAATGCTAACAACTCAGGAGGAGTTAATCAAGGAGATGGCTAGTTTGGAACTCGAGATAAAGAGTCTGAGGGAGTCAAATGAGAAATTATTCGCAATAGAGGCTCATCCGACTCTATTGGACAAGGTAAAGGAAGCATAAATCAGCGATGAAGAATGTGAGAAGGTGAGAAAAAGAATTTCAGATGGGGAAGAGCTTAAATTCAGTGTGGATGGTGATGGATTATTAAGATTCGAGAAGAGAATTTGGGTGCCAGCAGTGTCTGAATTAAAAGAAGAAATTTTGAAGGAAGCTCATAGTTCAAGTAACTCAATCCACCTGGGAAGCACAAAGATGTACCAGGATCATCGCCAATATTATTGGTGGCCCAATACGAAGAGAGAGGTCGCAGAGTGCGTCAGCAGGTGTTTAATATGCCAGAGAGTCAAGGCAGAACATCAGAAATCGAGCGGGTTACTTCAACCTCTAGAAATTCCAGAATGGAAGTGGGAGCATATTACGATGGACTTCGTGGTAGGACTTCCAACTACACAGAAGGGTTACGATGCAGTATGGGTGATCGTTGATCGATTGACTAAGTCAGCGCATTTCTTGCCAATCAAGATCAGATACAACTTGGATTAGATGGCAAAACTTTATATCAAAGAAATCGTCTCCAGGCACGGAGTACCGCTATCAATTGTGTCAAATCGCGATCCGCGGTTCACAACAAATTTCTGGAAAAGCTTTCAAGAGCGCATGGGAATGCAACTGAGGTTGAGCACTACTTATCATCCTCAAACAGATGGGCAAAGCGAGAGAACTATTCAAAAGTTAGAGGACATGCTGAGAACATGTGTTATGGACTTCAAAGGAAGCCGGGATGACCATCTACCGTTGGTGGAGTTTTCATACAACAACAGTTACCACGCGAGCATCAGTATGCCACCTTATGAAGCTCTATATGAAAGAAAATGCAGAACGCCATTGTGCTGGGATGAAGTGGGTGAACGTCAACTGCTAGGGCCGGAATTGGTGCAGCAGACTGCAGATGTGATCAAAATGATACGAGCAAGATTAGTGACGGCTCAAGATCGACAAAAGAAATATACTGATCAACATCGACAACAACGAGACTTCGACGTCGGCACTTATGTGTTTTTGAAGGTGTTTCCTTGAAAAGGGAAGATGAGATTTAGGAAGAAAGAAAAATTAAGTCCCAGATTTATAGGACCCTTTGAAGTGTTAAGGCGAGTCGGTGAGGTAGCTTATGAAATAGCTTTACCTCCGTAGTTGAAGCATGTACACAACATGTTCCATGTGTCAGTTTTACGACCCTATAAACAGGATTACAAGCATATCATAGAGTATGAACCCATCCAGTTTGAAAAGGACTTAACTTATAAAGAGATCCCTATACAAATAGTTGATAGAGAAGAACAAGTTTTAAAAAATAAGATAATACCTTCTGTAAAGGTAGTATGGAGGAACCACAACGCTGAAGAGGCTACGTGGGAACTCGAGGAGAAAATGATGAAAAATTACTCTAGTCTTTTTGTTTAACTTTGTAATTATTCTTGGGACGGAATCCTTATAAGGGAGGGTGAATGTAATATCCGAGATCGTTTTGTAATTTAATAATTATCAATAAATGAATTTATGTGGAACTCTTGTGTGATTTCTATTACTTTATGTATATGTGCTATACATATATAAACATATATATTTTATTTGAAGTTATGTGATGAGATGTATTTAAATAGTTGATTTGGATTATTTAACTATTTGAATTTAATAAGTAGTTATTAATTTTATTAATTGCATGGAATGGTATTAAAACTTGAATTTGAGTTCGGAGTGGAATTTGTAGATGCGGACTGTATATTTGAGTCCGAAATGTCGAAATTAGTAAGAATGGACTGTAATCACAAAAATGTGTCGTGGTTAACTTTTCGGTCAAAGTCAACCGCTTGACTTTTTCAAGTAAAATTCAAACTCAAATTTGGGAAGCTAATTTGGCGAAACGAATAATCCCACGACGTTCGGAACGTCGATTTTAGTAAGAATCGATATTAGTATCAAAAAGTTTGGTTCCAGAGGGCAAAATGGTCAAATGATTTATTAATTGATTAAAATAATTATTAAAAGAAACAAAATCTGCATCAGTTAAATTTGGTGGGGCCATGTGACTTGCAATTTGGGACAAATTGGGGAAGTGTACGGTTTGGCATAGGAATTAGCATTGAGGAAGTATTTCATTTTATTTAACTCAAAAACTCTTCATTCCATAACCCCCATCCTCTTTTAATCCTTGAAGAAAAACTGATGCAATATGGTTAATGTGTGTAACTGATGATTGAGAGTTGATAATCATGAGAAATCAAGTGACCATAACATCTACATATACTCCCAACTCAATTCCTTCTTTCATTTTGCTAAATCCTACCAGAGAGAGAGAATTGTGAGAGAAATTGGGAGTAAGAGAAAGTGTTAGAATCGTTCTGGAGATTTTAGAGGAGTAAACAAGCAAGAAGTGAAGTTTCAATCGGATTAGTTCAAGTAGGAAATTCATCAAGAGGTAATTCATAATCTTTTTCTATGTTCTTAATAAAATATAGGAGAGTATGCATATTTGTCCTTGGTAAATGGTTTGTTTTGGACTATGTGATGTCATGTTGATGTTAGTTTATATTGAACGAAAGTTCTGGATTAATCAAGCCATGTATGCTTTGAATTTCATCAATTTATGATATGCATGCTCTATGTTTGATAAAATAACTCTAAGATGCTAAATTCATCAAAACATAGAAATTTATTGAAGTTTAATGTTGTAATATGTGTGAACATGTTATATTAGATGATCTGGACCATATGAGCAATCAAATTGCATGCTAGAAGCAAAATCACGGATAATTGTCAAATTGGGTTTAACTAGTAATCTGTGACTTTTTGGGTTTTTCGGTGCTTCAAAATCATACCTTCGGTAACCCGTTTGTTGTATGTAATAATTTTGTAAAATATCATGTATCATGATGTATAGGCTGTCCAAGTTTGAAAACGAACAAAGTTAAATTGAGCATGTTATGAATTTCGAGAACTAGCATGAAAATAAACAAAATCTGCAGATTTTGGGAAATTCCCAGAAATTTTCCAAGTCTGGAAGCAGTTCGTGCACACTTATCCAGGCTCCTGGATTGTGGACTTATTGTGTTAGTTTTATGTATGTAATATTTTTATAAAATATTATGCTGTATGAAGTTTATTGTGACCAGGTATCATGGTCATATCATCTATATATTAGTTGGAATAAAATCGCAGAAGTGGCTACAAGTAAAGAAAAATATTTTCTAGGCAGGATGAATGGCGCAGCTGCGTCATTCATATAGGCTTATTCCAGCGCAGCTGTGCCGTGCCGTTTCAGGTCCGGGTCGGGTCATAAAATTAATTTAATTATTTTTTTCTTTTTTTTTCTTTTCTTTCAGATTCTAAAATTGAACACTTTTACCTATATGATGCAACATATTATGTGATTAATTTGTATTAATAATAGAATGAGAATTAGATAAATATTCTAATTGAAATGAAAGGAAACATTTATCCTTAAAATCAGTATTTGAATACTTAGTTGCTTTAATGTGACTTAAATGAATAAGGTACGTGAAAAACTAGTAGATAGCTTTAACGGTAGAAGACTTATCAGGCAAGTTTCTTGACTCTACTTTTCATTGTGCAAGTTTCTTGTGCTATTTATTAATATGTACAAGATTCTTATGTCGTAAGTTATACAAATTCAAATATTGTACAAGCTTTATTGATGATTACTCAATTGTCATTTTCGATTGTTATGCTTTAAAGTTCTTAATCATTAATGAACTGTTTTCAAGTATGTTTTCTAGCCTTTTGTTCTGGCTAGGTAATATAGATGCGAAACATTATATTATTTGAACAATTCAAATTCATTATAGCCCTTAAAGTTTGCCAATCTAAATTTCTTTGGTGCGGTCTCGCATGAATACTAAGATGAATAACCCAAATAACGGGGCAAACAGATGTCGGACATATAGTCCCATTTATGCTTATGCATTTAAATTTCATACTTGTGGACAATGTAAGGTACGATAAGCTGATCACCTGGAGTACTTGCAGAGAATATTTTACAATCTATCTGATTGATGAAACGTTTGATGGTTTTCGATGAAACAAAATAATGTTCAGGGTATTAACACCCCTTAGTATGCTATTGCAAGTTCAAAGACTCTTATCTTTAATATTCGTATTTACCTCTTCATTATTCTTTCAATTGTAGAGAAATACCAATATAGATACTTCTATCCTGAATGTTTATATCGAATTATTTCATGTACTTGCTGGGCAATTTGTGCTCATTCTTGCTTAAATATTTCAGTTAAAAGTGAGAAGGCAGAGGGCTCGGGCAAGGACAAAGGAAAGGCTAAGATGAAATGATGAAAGCTTATTTCTTTGTAATAAGTTTAGACTTCCGCATTTGATGTAATGTAGCGATAAACTCTAAGTTTAAGTTTAAGTTTAAGTTTAAGTTTATTTAAGTTTGTGAAGACTTGGGATTTTATTTGAATAATTATGTAATTATTATTATTAGTTATGAAGTTTACTTAGTTAGATGATGGTGTATGATGTATCGTGAGCACCATATCCTGTGTTCGATGTTACACGGATTTTGGGGCGTCACATAGAACATAACTGATATATACTTAATATAATATAAGACGTATACTTAATATTTAACAGTTATAAAATTTTGAAAATCAAAAATCATAAGGCTTTGTTTGGCAAAACAAGATTAAAATAAGAATTTCAAAAGCCGTAAGGCTTTGTTTGGTAAAACTAAATAAAACCTCTTTATTTTATTTTAATAACTCATTTACTATATAGTTTAATTGTTACACTTTATTTAGTTAAAATCTAATATTCAAATTCAATTAAATTAACGTTAAAATCAACTTATTAAATTAAATTGCCACGTAAATCAAATTGCTACATAACTATATTTTCATTATACATTATAATTTTATTTAACAAATTAGTAACTCTCTAATTTAATCATTAAATTAAATTAGAGTATTACCATTATATAATATATTGACTAGCTAACAATTTATTTAATTTAATTATCTCAAGTAAATTAAATCTTCAACTACAAAATTACTAAACATCAATTTAATTAATATATTACTCTTAATTAAATCACACCACCACATAATCACATTAATTATTTATTCAACACCACAAATAAATTAACCAAAATATTTATTTAATTCAATAAATATTATAAAATTAAATACAAAAATCTTGTTCGTTACATCATTTCTTCCTTAAAAGGATTCTGTCCCCATAATCATGACTCAATTAACTCATTCGTCACATTCTTCCCCTCTTAATAAGATTATGTCCCCAGAATCGCTATACAAGGATTTAAACAAATAACTGAGGATAGTTTTTCATTATAACATCTTCGAGTTTTCACGTAGCTTCTTCAGCATTGTGGTTCCTCCAGATTACCTTAACAGAAGGTATCACTTTGTTTCTAAGTACTTGCTCTTTCCTGTCAACTATCTGAACAGGAACTTCTTTCGTAGGTTAATTTTTTATCAAATTATAATGGTTCATACTCTATAATATGTTTTGTAATCATGTTTGTACGGTCGTAATATCGAGATATGGAAAACATTATGAATATGGGACTCAGTTTTCCTTTTTTGCCAAATCGAATTTTCACCTTCTAGGGAGACACTTTCAGAAGAAATTTTTTTTTAACCACTTCAAATTCCCGGTTCTGATGATGTTGATCAGCATATTTCTTCTGCCTATCTTAAGCAGCTACCAATCTCGCCCTGATGACTTTAACGATTTCGGTAGTTTATTGTACCAATTCTGGTCCTAACAATTGTCGTTCACCAACATCATCCCAGCACAATGAAGTTCTGCATTTTCTGCCGTACAACGTTTCGTAAGGCGGCATACCAATACTAGCGTGGTAGCTATTATTGTAAGCAAACTCCACCAACGATAGAAGGTCATCCCAATTTCCCTTGAAGTCCATAACACAAGCTCTTAGAATATCCTCCAAAGTCTGGATTGTCCTCTCGCTCTACCTATCAGTTTGAGGATGATACATCGTACTCATTCTCAACTGCGTTCCCAAGCATTTCTGTAATCGCTTCTAGAAGTTTGATGTGAAATGCGGATCTCTGTCTGATACAATAGACACCATAACACCGTGTGTAGAAACAATTTCCTTAACATACAATTTTGCTAATTGATCCAAATTGAATCTGATCTTGATCGGTAAGAAATGCGCTGACTTCGTTAGTCGATCTACGATAACCCATACTGCGTCAAAACCATTATGAGTCGTTGGAAGGCTAACCACGAAATTCATCGTAAGATGCTCCCATTTCTATTCCGGAATCTCCAGCGGTTGTAACAATCCACTTGGTCTTTGATGTTATGCTTTGACTTTCTGACACGTTAGGCATTTTGTGACACACTCAGTAACGTCTCTCTTCATATTCGGCCAGCAGAAATGTTATCGGAGATCTTGATACATCTTCGTACTCCCAGGGTGAATCGAATATCTGTAGCGCCCATAAATCCCGGTCCCCAGAACCTCGGACATGGTGCGTCACGATATATCATCTTCATACATATTCTATAAACTAATGCGGAATATATAAACATATATTTTTTATTTCACATGATTCATAATATATCCCAAGGTCTGTTAACCTTAACTGAATACATACCTTAAGTAATTAAAAAAGTTTACAACATTACTTGCATCAGATAACTAATAGTTATAAATGTATATAATCTACTCTTGGAGTTTGCCTTTGCCACTATCTTTCTTCGAGCCTTCGTCTTAATCTGAAATTTGTTATCATGATATAACAAGGGTGAGCAACGACTTTGCTCAGCAAGTTTAAATACAACAAGGATATATCACGATTAAAAGAAAGAATAAGCTTTCGAATTTTCAACAATATAATAATTGTGAAATAACATAAATCAGAGTTTCAATAAATGAATGACTGAACCAATAATGTTTAATGTCAACAAGGACCATGAACAACTTTGATTGAACCTTATGGTAATGAAGGTGATAAGCCTTTCATACCTGGTGAACATATGCAACATGAACTAAGTGCGAATCAATAATCAGTAGGGATGTGAATAATCAACAATAATTATTCACGAACATGCTTTGAAAATATAACTCAAGTTTGAGTTAGAGAAAACTTGCAATAAATGCGAATATTCAATAATAATTTTAGATGTGGAATAATCAACAATAATTATCCACTACCATGCTTGAAAAATAATAACTCAGTTTGAGTTAGGGAACTTGCCTGAACCGTCGATTACTGCTACGCAATCTAATTTAATCTCTAATACAAAGATATATCATTATTAAGATTGATCTCTCAATTAGCAAAACATATTTTATCTTACAATACTATTACTTTATAAGTAAACTATCTAACATTTAAACACATAGTCAAATATTAGATAATACCTTAACACTTATTCTTATATTTATAAGTTCTTATTTATAACTAGTAAATCATATAACCAATTATAAATAAAACTCCTTGTCCTATACATGAAATAATTTCAGCATTATAATTGCTTATAGAATGAATATTCATCAAATATATTTAAAATAAATTGAGCATTATAACTGCTTATAAAATGAATATTCGTTTACTATGTTTGAAATAAATCGAGCATTATAATTGCTTTATAAAATGAATATTCGTTTACTATGTTTGAAATAAATCGAGCATTATAACTGCTTTATAAAATGAATATTCGTACTAAATACTTGAAGAAAATCGGGCAAAGTAACTGCTTATAAAAGTATATTTTCTACTTTATAAGAGAAAAAAATCGAACATTATAACTACTTATAAAAGTATATTTTCTAATTTATAAGATAAATAAATCGGACATTATAACTGCTTGTAAATAGGACTTTTATACTATCTACTTAAAATAATTTGGGCATTATAACTTCTTGTAAAAGTATATTTTTACTAAATATATAAAGAATAATTAAAATAATAACCACAAGATTAAATACCTCTTGAAGTTGCAAGCTTTAACTAATCCTTTGCAATCTTGAAACTCAAAAACTTTCCTCTCTTTCTCTCTCTAACTGAAATTCTCCTCTCTCTAACTCTATTTTGGTTTTGAAAAAAATTGAAGAGAAATGGCTCCTATTTATAGGAAAACATAGTTTCAATAATTACACATTAGGGGATCGACTTTTTACAGTCTGCCCCCGGCTTATTACAGTTTGGTACCTAGGTTAATTACACTTTAGCACCTTATTAATTGCACCTTAGTCCCTCAACGACATCATGATGACATCTTTTGTGTTTCTTTAAGGATGATGTCAAGCTTGCATCATCTGTGTTTCTTTAAGGATGATGTCATGCTTGCATCATCTCTTCTCTGATTGGTTGATTTAAGTTCACATGGATTGGAGGGTGTTTTGGTCATTTCACAAATAATTTTAAGGGTAATTTAGTCATTTCACATATTTTCCTTAAATTTTAACCCTTAAGATTTTCTAATTAGCATAAGAGTTTGCAAATTAGGGTTAGGGTTTTCAAATCTTAAGTTAGGGTTTCTAAATGAACATTAGGGATTCTAACTGCACATTAGGGTTTCCTAATTAAACATTAGAGTTTTCTAATTAGGTTTACATAATTACATTCCATCTAATCAGCACTTAACATTAATTACATAATGAACATACACATAATCTTTAGCTAATCTCACCAAATCTCTACAATATCTTTACAAAATCTTCTCTTCTCTTTCCTATCTCTTATGTTGCTTGTAAATCTACACAAAAAGATTTAATCACATGCTCCCTTATCTCTTCCCTTGTTGGGCCAAAAAATTGGGCCTAGATTGAGTCAGGCCTTTAATTCTTTTTGGGCTTCCTAACTAATTGTTTGGGCTATGTAAACTAACATGGCCCAATGCCTTAATTATCTTACTAAAGGCCCAAAATGTCCTTTCTCCCATTGGGCTAAAGGATTGGGCTTTAACTAAGTTATATTGGGCTTGCAAATTAATCCTTTTGGCCATGAAATCAACATAATTTCACATATTTAATTTTTTTTATCCTACCTTAATCATTTAGTTAGGGTTTCCATTACACACATTTGTAAATAATTTCCTTACTCATATACATTTAATTTCATAACCCAATTAGACTTGCCATTCTTAAGTTATAAAATTAATTAACTTAGATGTATAAAAGAAATCTCTTAGGGTTAGTATATATTTTTAAACACTAACATTCTCTCATATCATAATCCCTTATATTTTTTAATTACCATACGTAATGTATATATATTAGGTTACATTTCTTAATTCTCTTTATATAAAAAATAAATGTATACATACTATATAATGTATATTTAATCACATACATAATACACATAAGTCAAAACATATTCCACTAGTGTATTAACTTAATAGCCCTAATTGGCTTAATAAGTTATGACCACTCACATAATCATACAAGATAACCTAATAGGTTGAGACATATTTCATAAATATCTACATTTTTAATTTTCTTAATAAAATTTCTTATACTATTTAGTTCACATCAAATTTTATAGGTATCGTAGTACCTTATCCTTAATATTACTACAAATATATATAACTCCATTTCTAGGATTTAGAAATTTTGTAACCAATATTTTCTCTATTCTCATTTGAATAGTAAACCATATAGGTTTTTCTTATAATATATAATTATTCCTCAAATTCTGATCAAGGTTTTATTCTTTAACCTTTATTTTAATAATTCAAGATCTTATAAATTTTCGGGTTGCCACATTCACCCCTTCTTCTAAAAATTTCGTCTTCGAAATTACATCATACTAATCCCTACTCCTTTTATTCATCAAAACTATAAGAACCGTGAATTTCATGAATAAGAATAATATTGATATTAATAAGAATGTGAATATTTATTTGAATATAAATGTTTATGTGTCATGAGCTGAGTAATTCAATTAATTTTAAATTGAATTAATAATAATTGAGAAAATTTGGAGTTTATAATAAGCTCGAAGAATGCCTTGTGTAGCACAATAATGAGAATTATGATTATTAAAGAAGAATTAATAAGTGAATAATTAATTAATAATATATTATTAATTAATTGTTATTGTGAGTGATAGCATATTAATGATTAAATAATTGATTACTATTATAATGGTAATGTTTGTTCAATTAATTTCTAAGTGTAACGATAGGTAATCACATATTATATAGTAACTACATCTACATAATATAAAGTATAGTGTGACATTGTGATATAACTATGTAATATAGGAACTATATGGTAAAAGGGAGTAAGTCACATAAATTACATAAATGGACCCATATGAATACATGTTATGTGTACATTGTGCAATGTTGAACCAAACTATATTATAAAGTGTAGTGTGACACTTTAGTGAGACTATATAATATGGAAACTATATAGTAAGATTAATGAATGGTATAAACTACACAAATGATGTTTATGTGACCGTGTGTTATGTGTAGTGCATTAGTGTGTACTTTATGGAATATTAAATTAGACTATATAAATAATTGATATTAATAATTATTTCAATAAGTAAAATAATTGAAATAATAAGATTTATGATAATATGGTATGTCACTGCCTAATTAAATCATAATTTGGCATTATCAAAATGTACATGGATT
The DNA here is from genome assembly GCA_020205555.1 of Panax stipuleanatus. Classification (NCBI taxonomy): domain Eukaryota; kingdom Viridiplantae; phylum Streptophyta; class Magnoliopsida; order Apiales; family Araliaceae; genus Panax; species Panax stipuleanatus. The sequence continues at coordinate 69,965,124 of CM035120.1, read as the reverse complement.
ATATATTGATGTGTACACATGTTCCCCAATTTGCTACCATGTAATATTGTAATATCATTAAAATCCATGTATACACCCCAATGAATGTAAAACCTATATATATATATATATATATGTGTGTGTGTGTGTGTGTGTGTGTAGGTGTATTAGCCTAAGTATTCACGTATGTATAATATATGTATGTGTAATAAAACCTTAAGTTGTAACATTACTTCAATTGCCAAATGTTGAGAATTAGTTTGTCCCTCAAAGAGTCTCATTTCTTCTCTTCACGTGCACACTCAATAGCCTAAGCCTAGCCATTTCTTACAAATCAAACTCAGAAATCTAGAGATCATGATGAGGGGGAGTGGGTTGATGGAATTGCCAACAATATTGCACCAACTATCCAATGTCCATTGTATTCGCCTTCATTCAAATAGTTTGATTCATGGTGCAAAGCAATTGTATGGATATTCATTCTTCTATAAATAGCAAGCTCTTCTCCTCATTTGTTTTTGCTGAGAGTATTGCTAAGTTGCTAGAGAGTGTATTGAGGGAGAGTAATCTAAAGTAAGAGGAAACTCTGTCCATTTGAAAGCTTAAGAGGTATAACACTTGTTCATACTTTGAAATTTGCAATTATCAATTCATAGGAAAGTTCATGAATTCTTGTTAATTGGATATGTAAGATGATGTTAGTAGAGTCCATACACTTGTTATATATGCAATATAGTAGTAATTTAGTATGATTCAAGAAGGATTTTTGAATTGGGTTGGAAACTCTGCTATTGCAGAAGCTCTCCTGGCTGGAACCGGAGTGGTGCAGCAGCTCCCCTCCCAAGTACAAACAAGGCGCGACCGCGCCCTTATGCAGAACCAGAAAATGATTTTTTGTGGGTTCTAAGATGTGGAGCATGCTAGTATAATGTCATTAAGCCTATATAAGTCCTTCACATGCTATATTTAAGGGACCTTGCATATAACCACTTACCATAGCTTGGTTTCCAAAGGCAACTTGAGTTTTCAAAGTGCAAACTCAATGAGCCATGTATACTTTAAATTCTGAACTTGAAAACATGATTATATGATCTGATTACATATGTACATAAGTATGAAAGCATGATATAAAATATGTGGACTTACCTTGCATGCTTGAATAGTTTGATGACCTATTAATTGAAACTTAGAGTTTCAAATACGAACTTGATAAACTATATACACGTTGAGTTAGGAACTTGTGAGCATGCTTAGGTAGTATGATTATGTGTAAACATGAACATGCCATATAATATGTGAAGCTACATTGCATGTTTGAATGATTTAACGTGAAATTTTCAAAAAGAAGCCTTAAGAGTTTGAAAACTAGTTTTGTCAATAACTACGTTACAAGTATTTTGAAATTTGATCATCATGTTAGGATGTGTTGTGCCTATAGACATGATTGACAGGAATGCCTAGCTAGCCATGCGCATTGTAAACTAGTTGAGCATGGATTAGGACGAGTCTAAATGATGTAGAACTTCATAACCTGAAATACATGACTAAACTAAACGTGATCATGTATAGTTAAGACTTATTGACCTCATATCATATGTATAATGGCTAAACGTAAGAAACCTTGTTAATCGAACACTTAAAGCCTTGATTAAATGGGAATGGATAACGAACTATGTTAAAGACAAGATGTGGTTATCAACATCCTGACATGCGTGTTTTGCATGATTCATCATATATGTGCAAATCGTGATGAGCTGGGATTCTGCAGAGGCAGCTATGTCTTGGTTTGAACCAGGAGCAGCGAGGCCGCGCCATTCCTTAGTGCAAACCAAGCGCGGCTACGCCAATATGCAGAATGAACAGAGCATGTTAATTGTAATCTGAGACTTTATGCATGCTTGTATTGTTATCTTAATCTGCAATACATGTTTAGTGGTATGTCCAGATGTCAATGAGCATGCTAACAATAGAATCATAGATTCGATGAGTATGTGCGAACTTTCAAATGATAAGCCACCAATGATTTCAAACTATGATTATCAAGTATGATTACGTACTATGTTATTAGTTTCATAGTATCCTATAAACTAATATTGTGCTATGTGTACGTAAAGTACGTAATGACGTACGTATAGGATTATACGGCTATATTAGAATCATATGAGTATGATAAACTAACATATCGAGTTTGTGTATCCAATGTACATAGCTAATATCCTATATACGTAATTATGTTATAATAGGGTTTGAAAAGTATCGATAAGCTAAAGGTTGATAAACTACGCTTAAGGCAAGTTTCCTAACCCCTACTCTTTATTGAACATTTCTTAAGCTTGTGCCATTATTGATCGTACGAGTAAAATATTGAAATTACGATTAATGTATTATGACTTAATACTTCAAAGCCAAGATAAAGTTATTTACATTCTTTGAACTTATAATTGTTCTTATATACCTTGAAAGAGCGGTTTATGCCAATTAATTCGGCTAGACCTAAATAATAATTTGAAAGCGATCCAAACCAATTGATTGGTGCAAAATCTTGTATTAACTGAGATGAACAACCTTCTTTGAGGGGAAAACTATAATTGTCGGGAGACCGACGTGGGCACTTGAGTACGATTAAACGATATACATAACGTAGGGTACTTTAGGCTGATCACCTATTGTACTTGTTTTATTGGATTATCAGCATATTACTATTAATTCTAGTAGAAGTTTATAGTCCTTAGTGACTGCTTAGTATTCATTATTCTTAAACTGCGGAAAGGTTAAACCTTGAATCTTATTGATATCTTTCTGTCCTTAGCGACTGTTATTGAGAATTATTGGTACTTCTTGTTATTCTCGAACTATCCTTATTGCCATACCCTTGGGAATTGAAAACTATATTTGACCCCTTATTGCTATATTACTTGTTGAGCAAACTTGTTGCTCATTCTTGCTTTTCCCTAAAAATATTTCAGTTAAGACAGAGCAAGGCAGACCCTCGAGCACTGACAAGGGCAAGGGCAAGGCTACGGAGTAGCTTTGTATTTACGTAAAACTTTTACGTTGATGTAATAAGATTCTATTCTATTATGTATTAGTTAATATTAAGTATGCTTAAGATATGTTTAAGATGTAAGAGATGTTTAAGTTGCGAAACCTTGGAACATGAATGGTTATATTAAATAAATGTAATCTATTCGTATGTGTTATTTTCGTTGCGCGAGATATTATTATTGTATTAGTATTTAGAACGTGATGAACCGAATTCAAGACTGTTGCGGTTCGAATTTGGGAGCGTCATAGGTTGGTATCAGGGTTGTAGGTTATAAACCTTAGGAGCGAGAGTCCTTAGATTATAACTTAAGAGAACTTAGAAAATAGAGAGGAATGAGACTCATGTAGAGTTTTCTTAGAGAGACTTAGTGTGTTATGGAATATAATTTCATTCTATACAATGAGCTTATGTTTTATTTAACATTCTAATGGTGTTACTATTTGTTTGTCTTATGTTTGTGATTATAGGATGACAGACATGGGAGGACCTAGTAGAGTGGTAGAGGAGGAGCCCCGAGATATACATGTTGTATATGAGGCACCTCTAGAGGCTGTGCCTGTGCAGGCAGTTCCACAGTCCGAGTTTGATGATAAGGACGAGATTGAGGTAAAGTCTGATCCAGAGGACGAGCCTATGGAGGACGAGCCTATGGAGGATGAGCCCATGGAGGACTCTAATGAGGCTACTGTCGAGGAACAGATGCTAGGAGAGTACGAGGAGCAGATCATAGAGCTAGACTGTAGAGTGCAAGAGCTAGAAGCTGAGGCTCAGGAGAGAGAGTTCGAATTCCAGAAGCTGAGGGATGACGACCACCAGAGGAAGCTAGTGATGCAGGAGCTGGAGGTAGAGATATCTTACCGTAGAGAGGCAGGGATCCAGATGTGAACTTTGTTTCACAGGTCGGTATCTCAGAATGTCGACTTGGCGGGAAAGCTGGAGGAGGTGGAGCAGAGAGAGTTGAGAGAGAAGACAGAGAAAGAGGCTCTCCGTACTCAGCTAGAGTTGGAGGTGATAGATAGGATCAACTTTAAGGAGAAGTGGGAAGTGGCGAATGAGAGGGCAAATGACTTAGAAGATGAGGTCAGGTGTAAGAAGAGGAAGGTGAATAAGATGGGTTACGTGTTTTGCTCAGCTATTGAGAGGGTGATCGACGGTGTATACCACTACCCGGCAGAGCAGGGACAGAACCGACATACTATGAGCAGAGAGCTGATGGCGTACATAGCGCATATTGAGTACAAGAGCATTGTGGAGTGCGAAATGTTGGGATGAGACCCCTTAGTTAGTGATAGTAGTATTAGTAGTTTATTTTATGTGATGTATATATCATAATGTAATCCCAATCTTTTGTGCAAGATATGGGATAAGTATGTAAACCCCGAGTAAGCTTATGTTAGAGGGGTAGTATGTTGGTATTTTCCCCATTTGCTGTGATAATAAGGGATATATGTTGACATTTATAGCAGTATGCTAGGGATAATCATATAATGAAATGATTTGGCATATGAATATAAATGATCTTGTTTCAGAAACGTGTTATAAATTCTATTTTTTTAGCATTAAATAAATACTTAAGTAATATAATTGAATAATAAAAGTGAAAATTTTGTGATGCAGAAAATGCCGCCCAGACGTAGATTAACTGCACCTGAGGAATCAGTGAACAATGAGAGAGAACAAGTAGACCCAATCTAGAAGTTAGTGGATTTGTTAGGAGAGGCTCTTAGGGGAATGAACAGCGAACCCGTTCTCCCCAATCCTCAAGCAGCCCTAGTCACAAATTTCAAAGACTTTAGGAGCGTAGGACCTCCAGAGTTTGAAGGTACTACCGATCCAATCATTGCGCAGACCCAGATAAAAGAGATAGAGAAGGCTTTCACCATCGCTCGTGTGGGTGAAGACCAGAAGACGGTATTTTCTACGTATATGATGAGGAGCGAAGCCAACTACTGGTGGGAGGCGAATCAGCAAAGAGCAGGAGAAGGGATAATAGCATGGGATAGGTTTAAGACGCTGTTTTTTTGAGAACTACTTCCTGAAAAGCATGAAGAACAGAATGGAGGTTAAATTTTTAGAACTGAAGCAGGGTGATATGACGGTGGCGCAATACACGGATAAGTTCAATGAACTAGCGCGGTTTGCAGAACACCAAGTAGGAGATGAAGAGAGGAAAGCTAGACGTTTTGAGCAAGGACTGAAGCCTTGGTTGTTTAATAAGGTGTCAGTTCTTCAGATTGATTCCTTTGCGACATTGCTGGAGAAGGCGATCATTGCTGAAGGAGGCAGTGAAGCCTTAAGCCTATATAACAAGGAAAAAAAGGGTAAGAACACGGGAGGAGAAAACCGTGGAGGAGGAAGCAGCAGTGGATGAAGTAATTTAGGAATGAGGAAGTGGGAAAGTAATAACAACAACAACAAAAACAATCAGTCAGGAAATTTTCGTGGAGGTTTTAAGAAGAGGGCTGAGGGATGCCTGAAGTGTGGGAAAAATCACTAGGGCGAGTGGTGGAAGGGGCGTAGTACTGCTACAATTACGGCCAGGAGGGACACATTTTGCCCAACTGCCAGAAGCCGAAGAAGATCCAAGGATGTTTCGCTTGTGGCTTAACTGAGCACCGGATCAAGGATTGACCGAAGAAGGGAAGCGGCGGAGGAAGTGGCCAACAAGGGGGAGGCTGCAAATTAATAATCGGCGGACCGACATAATCCAACCGCCCAACCGCAAGGACCTTTAACATGACTGTCCAGGATGCAGTAGCTGCAAAGGATGTGGTGTCAGGTATTATCCCAATCAATGATATAAATGCATATGTATTATTTGATTCGGGTGCCACCTGTTCTTTTGTATCTGAAGAATTTGTTAGTCGACTTAATGTTCCCTGAGAACGATTAGGGAATCCTTTAGACATAGAAGTTGCAAATAAGGAAGTGATCCCTATAGAATTCATATACCAAAATTATCGTGCAAACATTAGAGATCATGAACTAAGCGTAGACTTGATTCCAATTAGATTGGGAGAATTTGACGTAATACTGGGAATGGATTGGTTGTATAACTATGCTACAATAATTGACTATCAGAATAAAAGTGCGAACCTTCAGACTCCGAGTAAGTCTAAGGAAGTATTTTATGGTAGCTCATCACTTAAGCAATCGTGTTGTCTTACGATGATGCAGACCAAGAAATTGTTAAGGAAATGATGTGTAGGTTACTTAGCTTAAATTGTAGATACTCAAAAAAAGGGAGTAAAAATTAAGGATATATCCGTAGTGAGAGAATTCCAAGATGTATTTCCGGGTAATTTGCCTGGTCTTCCGCCAGACAGAGAAATCAAATTTGTAATAGACTTAGCACCGGGAACGACACCAATTTCGAAGGCTCCATATCGTATGGCGCTAGTAGAAATGAAAGAAATAATGACACAACTACAAGAGTTACTAGATAAGGGTTACATACGGCCGAGTGTGTCTCCTTGGGGAGCACCAGTGTTGTTTGTTAAGAAAAAGGACGGATCGATGAGGCTCTATATCGATTATCGAGAATTAAACAGAGTAACGATCAAGAATAGATATCCACTACCATGGATAAACTACCTTTTTGATCAATTGTAGGGAGAAAAGTGTTTCTCGAAGATAGACCTACGGACAGGTTATCACCAACTGAAGGTACGGGAGGAAGATATACCAAGGACTGCGTTTCGAACCCGTTATAGACATTACGAGTTTTTGGTAATGTCATTCGGATTGACTAATGCTCTGGAAGCATTCATGGACTTGATGAACTGAGTCTTCAAGCCAGACTTGGATAAATTCATGGTAGTTTTCATCGACGACGTCTTGATCTACTAGAAGACAGAGGAAGAGCAAGCCGAACATCTAAAGATTGTTTTGGAGGCGCTAAGGAAGGAGAAGATGTATGCGAAGTTTTCTAAGTGTGAATTTTGGATGGAGAAGGTTCAATTCTTAGGACACGTGATGGATAAGAATGGAATCTCAGTAGACCCTGCGAAGGTAGAAGAAGTGAGTAATTGGGAGCAGCCAAAAACACCAACGGAGATAAGAAGTTTCTTAGGTTTGGTTGGGTACTATCGAAGATTATCCAGGATTTTTCTAAGATAGCAACCCCGTTGACCAATCTAACGAGGAAGACGGTGAAGTTCGTATGGACGGACAAATGTGAGGAAAGTTTTCAGGAGTTGAAGAAGAGATTAAGCGAAGCGCCTGTGTTATCACTACCAGACGATGCGGGAGGTTTTGTGGTGTATAGTGATGCATCGCACAAGGGACTTGGCTGTGTGCTCATGCAACATGGCAAGGTCATTGTGTATGCATCATGATAATTAAAGGACTACGAAAAAACGATAGCCTACTCACGACTTAGAGTTAGCGGCAGTAGTTTTTGCGTTAAAGATATGGAGGCATTATTTTTACGGAGAGAAATGTGAGATATACACGGACCACAAAAGTCTGAAATATATCTTCACACAGAAAGAGTTGAACATGCATCAGAGGAGGTGGTTAGAATTAATCAAGGATTATGTCTGTGATATTCTTTATCACCCGAGAAAGGCAAACGTAGTACCCGATGCTCTGAGCAGAAAAGAAAGGGAGAAATTATTTCAATTGACAACTCAGGAGGAGTTAATAAGGGAAATGGAGAAGTTGGAAATAGAGGTGCAAGGACCGGGGAAGTCCGAAGAACAGCTATTTGCAATGAAAGCTCGTCTAGTGTTACTAGATAGAGTAAAGGAATCACATGAGAAGGATGAATAGTGTGAGAAAATGAGAAAGAGGATCGCTGAAAATGAAGAGGAAAGATTCAGAATGGATAAAGATGGTATCTTGAGATTTGAAGGGAGAGTGTGGGTGTCAGTGGTAGCCAAATTGAGAGAAGAAATTTTGCATGAGGCACACAATACGATATATTCCATTCATCCAGGAGGCACGAAGATGTACCGAGATTTGAGGCAACATTTTTGGTGGCCCAATCTGAAACGGGAAGTCGCAGAGTGCGTCAGTAGATGTCTTACTTGCCAACGCGTCAAAGTAGAGCATCAGAGGCCGAGTGGTTTACTACAACCGTTAGAAATACTAGAGTGGAAATGGGAGCATATTATGATGGATTTCATAGTGTGACTTCCAGTCATGCAGAAAGGTTTTGATGCCATTTGGGTTATTGTGGATTGACTAACGAAGACCACACATTTTCTATCGATTAAGATACGATACAATTTAAACCAGTTAGTAAGCCTGTACGTAAAGAAAATTATTACACGACATGGAGTGCCAGTGTCAATTGTCTCTGATCGAGATCCGCGCTTCACGTCAAACTTCTGAAAAAGCTTGCAAGAGAGGATGGGAACACAATTGAGGTTGAGTACTGCATATCATCCTCAGACAGACGAACAAAGTGAGCGAACGATACAAACACTAGAGGACATGCTTTGGACTTACGTAATGGACTTAAAGGGAAATTGGGACGACCACCTACCCTTAGTGGAATTTGAGCATAACAATAGTTACCATGCGAGTATCGGAATGCCACCGTATGAAGCTCTTTACGGAAGAAAGTGCAGAACGCCGTTATATTGAGACAAAGTCGGAGAACGACAAATTTTAGTACCAGAGTTAGTGCAACAAACCGCAGATGTGGTGACAGTGATAAGAGCCAGGCTGGTAGCAGCTCAAGATCGCCAGAAAAAGTACACAGACTTGCATCGACAAGATCGGGACTTTAAAGTCGGTAGTTTCATTTTCTTGAAGGTATCTCCCTGGAAAGGAAAAATACGATTCGGCAAGATGGGAAAATTGAGTCTGAGATTCATAGGACCGTTCGTGATACTGAAGCAAGTGGGCGAAGTGGCATACAAAGTTTCATTACCACCCGAGTTGGAGTACATCCACAATGTGTTTCATATCTCTGTGTTGCGTATGTACAAGGCCGACTACAAGCACGTGATTTCTTATGAGCCCATTCAAGTAGAGAAAAACCTGGCGTGTGAAGAAATTCCTATCCAAATTTTAGATAGGAAAGAACATATATTAAGAAATAAAGTTATATCTTCTGTAAAAGTACTTTGGCGAAACCACGATGTCGAGGAGGCTACGTGGGAATTAGAAAATAGGATGATGAGGGACTATCCCCATCTATTTGTGTAATCTTGTAACAATTTCGAGGACGAAATTTTTATAAGGGGGGAACATGTAAGAACCGTAAATTTCATGAATAATAATAATATTGATATTAATAAGAATGTGAATATTTATTTGAATATAAATGTTTATATGTCATGAGCTGAGTAATTTAATTAATTTTAAATTGAATTAATAATAATTGAGAAAATATGGAGTTTATGATAAGCTCGAAGAATGCCTTGTGTGGCACAATAATGAGAATTATGATGATTAAAGAAGAATTAATAAGTGAATGATTAATTAATAATATATTTTAAATTAATTGTTATTATGAGTGATAGCATATTAATGATTAAATAATTGATTACTATTATAAGGTTAATGTTTGTTCAATTAATTTCAATGTGTAACAATAGGTAATCACATATTATATAGTAACTACATCTATATAATATAAAGTATAGTGTGACATTGTGATATGACTATGTAATATAGGAACTATATGGTAAAAGGGAGTAAGTCACATGATTACATAAATGGACCCATATGAATACATGTTATGTGTATATTGTGCAATGTTGAACCAAACTATATTATAAAGTGTAGTGTGACACTTTAGTGAGACTATATAAAACGAAAACTATATAGTAATATTAATGAATGGTATAAACTACACAAATGATGTTTATGTGACCATGTGTTATGTGTAGTGCATTAGTGTGTACTTTATGAATATTAAATTAGACTATATAAATAATTGATATTAATAATTATTTCAATAAGTAAAATAATTGAAAGAATAAGATTTATGATAATATGGTATGTCACTACCTAATTAAATCATAATTTGGCATTATCAAAATGTACATGGATTATTTATTGATGTGTACACATGTATCCCAATTTGCTACCATGTAATATTATAATATCATTAAAATTCATGTGTACACCCCAATGAATGTAAAACCTATATATATATATATATATATATGTAGGTGTATTAGCCTAAGTATTCATGTATGTATAATATATGTATGTGTAATAAAACCTTAAGTTGTAACATTACTTCAATTGCCAAATGCTGAGAATTAGTTTATCCCTCAAAGAGTGTCTCATTTCTTCTCTTCACGTGTACACTCAATAGCGTAAGCCTAGCCATTTCTTACAAATCAAACTCAGAAATCTAGAGATCATAATGAGGGGGAGTGGGTTGATGGAGTTGCCAACACTATTGCACCAACTATCCAATGGCCATTGTATTCTCCTTCATTCCGATAGTTTGATTCATGGTGCAAAGTAATTGTATGGATATTCATTCTTCTATAAATAGCAAGCTCCTCTCCTTATTTATTTTTGCTGAGATTATTGCTAAGTTGCTAGAGATTGTATTGAGGGAGAGTAATCTGAAGTAAAAGGAAACTCTGTCCATTTGAAAGCTTAAGAGGTATAACACGTGTTCATACTTTGAAATTTGCAATTATCAATTCATAAGAAATTTCATGAATTCTTGTTAATTGGATATGTAAGATGATGTTAGTAGAGTCCATACACTTGTTATATATGCAATATAGTAGTAATCTAGTATGATTCAAGAAGGATTTCTGAATTGGGTTCGAAACTCTACTATTGCAGATGCTCTCCTGGCTGGAACTAGAGTGGCGTGGCCGCGCCACTCCCAAGTACAAACAGGGCGTGACCGCTCCCTTATGTAGAACTAGAAAATGATTTTTTGTGGGTTCTAAGATGTGGAGCATGCTAGTATAATGTCATTAAGCCTATATAATTCCTTGACATGCTATTTTAAGGGACTTTGCATATAACCACTTACCATAGCTTGGTTTCCAAAGGGAACTTGAGTTTTCAAAGTGCAAACTGAATGAGCCATATATACTTTAAATTCTGAACTTGAAAACATGATTATATGATCTGATTACATAGGTACATAAGCATGAAAGCATGATATAAAATATGTGGACTTACCTTGCCTGCTTGAATAGTTTGATGACCTACTAATTGAAACTTAGAGTTTCAAACACAAACTTGATAAACTATATACACGTTGAGTTAGGAACTTGTGAGCATGCTTAGGTAGTATGATTGTAACGACCCCAAAATTTATACAATAATATTCTCCTTCCCGATCGTTAACAATACAACTTTAATCTATCTTTACATCATTATTCGATATTAAAATCACTAAAAATGTGAAATATTTAAAACTTTTATAAAATCTTTCTTTATTGCCCTGAATCGCAACCTTTACATTACATCTCTTCAATTCAAATCTATATCATGAATCGTTACAACAAAATGACTATACAAAGACTTACATCATAAAGCAATATCCATATATATCGGATATTTCAACTTACAATTTAACAATCATGTTACATTTAAAACAATTATATTACTCATCTAGAATAAATAATTTCTTGCATCGCTATTGATCTTAACATTCAACTAGCATGTATCATTACCTTGCATCCTTGACATGCAAAAATGGTTATTTGCAAGAGTGAGCTCGACAGCTCAGCAAGAACTAACAGTTTTCATGCATCACGTGGCACATAATAAACATGCTCAACATACATCTCATAATAATTAAAGTAACATGGCATACATGCTTTAATTCACATAACAATTATAAAGATTGAGTTCCTTACTCAATCAACATTCTTTAATCCATCAATGTAGTCATAAATTGACTTTAACATTTCATGCTTACAACATATATAACATATCATGCTCTTTGTAATACAATTTAAAATAGTTCATCATCAAGTTCACATAGAAAATAAGAACCGAAAGACTTGCCTTGATCGTTGTTTACCAATAACAGATTACAGCTTACAGCTATCTGCACTTCACGTGCCCTGCACAATTATATAATCATGCACATCAACTATTAGTCACATAGCAATGCATAGTAGTTGTAATATAAACTTTAATCTACATCTCATAACCCTTCCTACTATCAATACACAATATTCAATTTGATTGTTTTAACTTTCGACTTATATCTCACTATATTTCCTTTTTAGTAATATTCAAAATTCATTCAAGTGTTTAAGTCTTGCTAGGACTACTTATGGGTTTTATATTAACCCCATTTCATATCTTATAATGCTAATTTTATTTGACGTAAAACACTTTTTATGCTCATTAACACTTGTCACGGCGTTTCGACGTTCATTCGTCACACGCCCGAATCGTCTCTCTTGTGTATGTTTAGTGTGTTTATATAACTAATCTAATACATCATTTATTAATATTAAGAATCATTATAATTACTAATATTCATGTTTTATAACTTAGAACAACATCTATTATCGTCGACAGCACTATACTTGCGTATGTGCATGTCTGACGCCCTCCGATTGCCTCTAAATACACATCAGCCCCAAAGATGACCATTTTGACCACTGCTAATGACCTCAAATCAAAAAAGTTAGAGAACAAAAGTTGTAGGTCTACTCGTGCTCGTTTCGGATCATCATTGAATCTTCTCAATCGGAGTTCGTATAAAAATGTTATGGCCGTTTTACTACAGGAGATCAAAGCAATTTTGTATTACAACACTTGGACCACTCCGGACAGCATGTTACCCCGCTGGGGTGGGTCCCCCAAGGTTAAAAGCCCCGCTAGGGCAGGCCACCTTGCTGTTGGGCTCCCCGGCTCACGAACTTGCATAGAAATAAGCCAATTTGGCTTATTTCTTCGCACCAAAGTCCGATTTTAACTAACACAATGTACATGAAACTTTATACAAACAAAATCCTACACTTCTAATATGATTTTAACATACAATAACACCACAAAACATAATCAACGCACCTAATTTTCATGATTTTGTAGAAAACACCATTATTAAGCGTTCTTAACGAAAATTGACACTATGAGTTCGTTTTTAACCCAAATCACATGATTCAAAGCATGTTTTGTTCGTTTCTTGATATATTATCGTAATTTAAACTTAATCTTCATAATCAACTCACAGAATTCATTTACAAAATCAAAATTAAAGGTTTTAAAAACCAATTTTACTACTTTCATAAAATTTATACTTTTATCAAAATAATTCACCATAAATCCAATTCTCAACCAATTAAATTCACAATACATGTATTATTTCCATTATTGAAACTAGTATCATGAACATCTTTAAATTTTGCATATTAATACATATAACTAAATCATCAATTTACCATTCTAAAATCAACCAATATAATAAAAACTCATAAGAACACAATTCTCCATGTAAAACTTGTTTTCATGGATTTGATTACTAAAAACTCACTTATAACCACATAGACCAAATTATTCATACTCACGAACCTATATTATAGATTCCTTAACAAATTAATCATAAAAATTCATTCTTTTATGAAGAACTCAAGAAATAATAAACTAAAGTTTCTAGGGCTAGATTATTACCTTTTGCTTTGCTTATTGGAACGAAGGGGATGATGCTATCTCAAGCTTCCTTCCCTCTTCTTCCTCTTTCTTCTTCTTCTTCTTCCTTCTTCTTCTCTTTTCCTTCTCTGCTTTGTTTTGTTCTTCTCTCTTTTCTAACTGACTAACACTTAGCCATCTAACGTATATTGTAATATAGGTATAACTTACATATACATATATTACGTAATTATACATATATAACTTATAACATAATGACCATAATTATAATAATTGCAATGATTACAATTAATAATATAGGTTACACATTTAGAATTTAAAAAGCCCTAAGGCTTGTTTGGCAAAAACAAGTTATTTTAAAAAATAGATTTTTAGTAGTTAAGGCCTTGTTTGGGTAAAACAGGTTTAAAACAAAAGTAAGGGCCTTGTTTGGAAAAAGGTTTTAAAAACTCTTTTAATTCTTTTTAATAAATCATTTAACACATATTCTTGATGTTACACTTTTAATTAATTAAATCTTAACATTCTAATTTAATTAATTAAAAGTTAACATCAATTAATCACATAAAATTATCACATAATTATAATTACTCGCTAATTATAATTTCACGTAACACTCATCACATAACTCATCTAATTTAAGTATCCCAATTAAATTAGAACTATAACATAAAATTATTACGTCAATTAAACTAAATATTAAATATTTATTTAATTAATATATTACACTTAATTACATTACTCCATAATAATCATATAATCTCAATAAATAATTCAATTAAAATATTTATTTACTTCAATAAATATTAAAATTAATATATACAATTCTCTTTACACCAAATCACATATTTCACAATATATGATATGTATACACATACTCAAACTCGAAACATTTCATAATAAGAATTTTATTTATTAAATTCTCATTTATAACTTCTTAAAAATCCGGGATGTCACAATGATTATGTGTATACATGAACATGCCATATAATATGTGAAGCTACATTGCATGTTTGAATGATTTAACATGAGATTTTCAAAAAGAAGCCTTAAGAGTTTAAAAACTAGTTTTGCAAATAACTACGTTACAAGTATTCTGAAATTTGATCATCATGTTAGGATGTGTTGTGCCTATAGACATGATTGACATGAATGCCTAGCTAGCTATGCGCATTATAAACTAGTTGAGCATGGATTAGGAAAGCCTTGATTAAATGGGAATGTATAGCGAACTATGTTAAAGACAAGATGTGGGGTCGAACTTAGTTATCAACATCCTGACATGCATGTTTTGCATGATTCATCATATATGTGCAAATCATGATGAGCTGGGATTCTGCAGGGGTAGCCATGTCTTGGTTTGAAACAGAAGCAGCGCGACCACGCCACTCCTTAGTGCAAACCAAGCGAGGCCGCGCCAATATGCAGAATGAACAGAGCATGTTAATTGTAATCTGAGACTTTATGCATGCTTGTATTGTTATCTTAATTTGCAATACATATTTAGTGGTATGTCTAGATGTCAATGAGCATGCGAACAATAGAATCATAGATTCAACGAGTATGTGCGAACTTTCAAATGATAAGCCACTAATGATTTCAAACTATGATTATCAAGTATGATTACATACTATGTTATTAATTTTATAGTATCCTATAAACTAACGTTGTGCTATGTGTACGTAAAGTACGTAATGACGTACGTATAGGATTATACGGCTAAGTTAGAATCGTATGCGTATGATAAACTTACATATCGAGTTTGTGTATCGAATGTACATAGCTAATATCCTTTATACGTAATTATATTATAATAGGGTTTGAAAAGTATCGATAAGCTAAAGGTTGATAAACTACGCTTAAGGCAAGTTTCCTAACCCCTACTCTTTATTGAGCATTTCTTAAGCTTGTGCCATTATTGATCGTACGAGTAAAATATTGAAATTATGATTCATGTCTTATTACTTAATTCTTCAAAGCCAAGATAAAGTTGTTTACATTCTTTGAAGTTATAATTGTTCTTATATACCTTGAAAGAGCGGTTTATGCTAATTGATTCGGCTAGACCTAAATAATAATTTGAAAGCGATCCAAACCAATTAATTGGTGCGGAATCTTATATTGATTGAGATGAATAACCTTCTTTGAAGGGGAAACTATAATTGTCGGGAGACCGACGTGCGCACTTGAGTACGATTAAACGATATGCATAACGTAGGGTACTTTAGGCTGATCACCTGTTGTACTTGTTTTATTGGATTATCGGTATATTATTGTTAATTATAGTAGAAGTTCATAGTCCTTAGTGACTGCTCAGTATTCATTACTCTTGAACTATGAAAAAGTTAAACCTTGAATCTTATTGATATCTTTATGTCCTTAGCGACTGTTATTGAGAATTATTGTTACTTCTTGTTATTCTCGAACTATCCTTATTGTCATACCCTTGGGAATTAGAAACTATATTTGACCCCATATTGCTATATTACTTGCTGAGCAAACTTGTTGTTCATTCTTGCTTTTCCCTAAAAATATTTCAGTTAAGACAGAGCAAGGCGGACCCTCGGGCACTGACATGGGCAAGGGCAAGGCTACGGAGTAGCTTTGTATTTATGTAAAACTTTTACGTTGATGTAATAAGATTCTATTCTATTATGTATTAGTTAAGATTAAGTATGATTAAGATATTTTTAAGATGTAAGATATGTTTAAGTTGCGAAACCTTGGGACATGAATGGTTATATTAAATAAATGTAATCTATTCATATGTGTTATTTTCTTTGCGCGAGATATTATTATTGTATTAGTATTTAGAACATGACGAACCGAATTCGAGACTGTGGTGGTCCGAATTTGGGGGCGTCACAAAAACTAGGTTTTCAACATTACCTTTATCTGATTTCATTCTTATTTAATGAGTACACACGGCTTCCTTCTATGAGGAACTATTCTATCATCACATTCTACCCAGACTTCTCTCTAAGGAGTTAAATACTTTTCAAATCATGCTGAGGGGTCATATAGACCATGAACTTTTAGGTTTAAAGGTATTCACCGTAACCAAATAGTAGGTATGTTTACAATCACGAAGAAGGTAAACTATCGATGCTGGTACCTTAGTTATTAGAACGACTGTATGCGTTCAATGGTTGGAACATATTTTATCCAACCAATATATTCGGGGTTGTTCATTCTCAGCCTAGAGTCCGAATCAAAATAATATGGTTCGGGATAAGTTCTCAAAGAGATACTTGAATTTTCATAAACATTTGTCTAGCTGAATTAATTAGCTTAGACGTATACCAATAATTCGAACATCAATCGAAACTTGTGTCTGACCAATTTAATTGACACTTGAATTTCTTTAAAATTATGAAATTTATTTTACAACATCATGATACTGTACTGTATTTACAGTCCGTTTGAAGATTCTGTCATTTTTTGACGTTGTCATAATACAATATACCATAGTGGACTGACGATCTTTAGATCACATCCAACCCTAGGTAATACTGCTTTAATGACTCCATTATTTTTATCATCTTTGCACTAGGTTTAATGATGCATTGATGATATATAAAATACATTTTGATATTTCAAATAATTTTTATCTAGCCGAAATAATTAGAATAGATTCTTCTTTAAAAAGTGCAAAACTATTGAAAAATTATTTTTGGTGTTATCATGCCACAACAGGAAACGATGTGTTATTGGTTCGAAATCCACTTCTACACAATTGTAACCATGTGTTGCTGATAACAAAAATTCATTTATATTTTTAAAGGCACATCAGTGCGAATTTAGCTTGATGTCAAAAATTTCGAAGTCTAGGACAACTAGAAGATTTGGAATACCTATGCTTCTACCATCAACTCCAATTTCTCTAATGATCCATTGCTTAATAATTCTATCAATTCTATGACCATAAAAATTAACAATCCTTCATTCTTCATCCACAACTTTTTTATACCCAGTATAGTTCATCAAACATACCACACATTATGAGTTCAAGAACTTTTCATAATAATATGTGTTTAGGAACTTATCCTAGCAATACGTAGTTCAAGAACTAAGCAGGAACTGTCCATACGCTTAGGAGTTCAAAAATATACCATACGATTATGAGTCACAAACTTACCATACGTATTAGTTTTAAGAACTTGCACCTAATCTTATATTCTTTACCTATCCGTTATACACATGAGAAAAGAATCACCTTCTCAACATATATATAGCGAATAGCGCGACACCAACATTTCAATGATTATCAATGTGATAAACTAAGTAGTCGTTAGACCAAGTAAAAACCCCCGCCCATACAAAGGTTTGTACAACTCTGCTATCACATGAGTCCTCAATTAAAATTTCACATAATCTTAGGCTCCCTTTTTACTCAATACGAATTTCATTTAATCCGTATATATAATTCTACAACTCTTTCCTTAGTTTTCATAGTACAATAGTCGTACAACAATTCTGCTATAAAGTTTTCAATCAAACAATTGATCGTCTGTCCTCCTATGACCTTATTAGATCACGTTCTGACCTTTTCTTGTAATCATGTTATAATACGATTCTATCTTATCTTAGGATCGTTTTATTTTACGATCTTCTTATTTTTCACTTTAATCATATATTATGATTTTATTTAAGATTTTCATCTTTATTACTAGAGTTAGGTAACTCTAGATTCTAATCTTTATAACTTTTCAAGATTCTTCTTTGAATCTTATTTATATTCTCCTTTACTTAATAATAAGTTTCATAAAATTCATCTCTTAGCCCTTAAACTCTATTTAAGTTTATTCCTTATCCTCACCTCTGCAGTTATAGCCTAAGGTAACCCTACCTAAGGTTTATAACCTACAGCTCTGATACCAAATGTAGCGCCCCCAAATCAGAGTCCCCAGAACCTCGGACATGGTGCGTCATGATAAATCATCTTCATACATATTCTATAAACTAATGCGGAATATATAAACATATATTATTTATTTTATATGATTTTATAACCTATCCCAAGGTCTGTTAACCTTAACTAAATACATACCTTAAGTAATTAAAAATGTTTACAACATTACTTGCATCAGATAACTAATAGTTATAAATGTATATAATCTACTCTTCGAGTTTGCCTTTGCCACTGTCTTTCTTCAAGCCTTCGTCTTAATCTAAAATTTGTTATCATGATATAGCAAGAGTGAGCAACGACTTTGCTCAGCAAGTTAAAATACAACAAGGATATATCATGATTAAAAGAAAGAATAAGCTTTCGAATTTTTAATAATATAATAATTATGAAAGAGCATAAATCAGAATTTCAATAAATGAATGACTGAACCAATAATGTCTAATGTCAACAAGGATCATGAACAACTTTGACTAAACCTTATGGTAATGAAGGTCAACAGCCTTTTATACATGATGGACATATGCAACATGCACTAAGTGCGAATCAATAATCAGTAGGGATGTGAATAATAAACAATAATTATTCACGAACATGCTTTGAAAATATAACTCAAGTTTGAGTTAGAGAAAACTTGCAATAAATGCGAATATTCAATAATAATTTTAGATGTGGAATAATCAACAATAAATTATCCATGGCCATGCTTGAAAAATAATAACTCTAGTTTGAGTTAGGGAACTTGCCTAAACCGTCGATTACTGCTACACATTCTAATTTAATCTCTAATACAAAAACCTATCATTATTAAGATTGATATCTCAATTAGCAAAACATATTTTATCTTACAATACTATTACTTTATAAGTAAACTATCTAATATTTAAACACATAGTCAAATATTAGATAATACCTTAACACTTATTCTTTTATTTATAAGTTCTTACTTGTAACTAGTAATCATATAACCAATTAAAAATAAAACTCCTTTTACTATACATGAAATAATTTCTGCATTATAATTGCTTATAGAATGAATATTCAACAAATATATTTAAAATAAATTGAGCATTATAACTGCTTATAAAATGAATATTCATTTACTATTTTTTTTGAAATAATTCGAGCATTATAACTACTTTATAAAATTAATGTTCGTTTACTATGTTTGAAATAAATCGAGCATTATAACTTCTTTATAAAATGAATATTCGTACTAAATACTTGAAAAAAATCGGACATAGTAACTGCTTATAAAAGTATATTTTCTACTTTATAAGAGAATAAATCAGACATTATAACTACTTATAAAAGTATATTTTCTACTTTATAAGAAAATTAAATCGGACATTATAACTGCTTATAAATGAACTTTTGTACTATTTACTTAAAATAATTTGGGTATTATAACTGCTTGTAAAAATATATTTTTACTAAATATATAAATAATAATTAAAATAATAACCACAAAAGTAAATACCTCTTGAAGTTGCAAGCTTTAACTAATCATTTGCAATCTTGAAACTCAAAAACTTTCCTCTCTTTCTCTCACTAACCGAAATTCTCCTCTCTCTCTCTAACTCTATTTTGGTTTTGAAAAAAATGAAGAGAAATGGCTCCTATTTATAGGAAAACATAGTTTCAATAATTGTACGTTAGGGGCTCGACTTTTTATAGTTTGCCCCCGGCTTATTATAGTTTAGTACCTAGGTTAATTACACTTTAGTACCTTATTAATTACACCTTAGTCCCTCGATGACATCATCATGATGATGTCATCTTTTGTGTTTCTTTAAGGATGATGTCATGCTTGCATCATGCTTGCATCATCTGTGTTTTTTTAAGAATGATGTCATGCTTGCATCATGCTTGCATCATCTCTTCTCTGATTGGTTGATTTAAGTTCACATGGATTGGAGGGTGTTTTGGTCATTTCACAAATTATTTTAAGGGTAATTTAGTCATTTCACATATTTTCCTTAAATTTTAACCCTTAAGATTTGCTAATTAGCATAAGAGTTTGCAAATTAGGGTTAGGGTTTTCAAATCTTAAGTTAGGGTTTCTAAATGAACATTAGGGATTTTAACTGAACATTAGGGTTTCCTAATTAAATATTAGGGTTTTCTAATTAGGTTTACATAATTGCATTCCATCTAATCAGCACTTAACATTAATTACATAATGAACATACACATAATCTTTAGCTAATCTCACCAAATCTCTACAATATCTTTACAAAATCTTCTCTTCTCTTTCCTATCTCTTATGTTGCTTGTAAATCTACACAAAAAGATTTAATCACATGCTCCCTTATCTCTTCCCTTGTTGGGCCAAAAAATTGGGCCTAGATTGAGTCAGGCCTTTAATTCTTTTTGGGCTTCCTAACTAATTGTTTGGGCTATGTAAACTAACATGGCCCAATGCCTTAATTATCTTACTAAAGGCCCAAAATGTCCTTTCTCCCATTGGGCTAAAGGATTGGGCTTTAACTAAGTTATATTGGGCTTGCAAATTAATCCTTTTGGCCATGAAATCAACATAATTTCACATATTTAATTTTTTTTATCCTACCTTAATCATTTAGTTAGGGTTTCCATTACACACATTTGTAAATAATTTCCTTACTCATATACATTTAATTTCATAACCCAATTAGACTTGCCATTCTTAAGTTATAAAATTAATTAACTTAGATGTATAAAAGAAATCTCTTAGGGTTAGTATATATTTTTAAACACTAACATTCTCTCATATCATAATCCCTTATATTTTTTAATTACCATACGTAATGTATATATATTAGGTTACATTTCTTAATTCTCTTTATATAAAAAATAAATGTATACATACTATATAATGTATATTTAATCACATACATAATACACATAAGTCAAAACATATTCCACTAGTGTATTAACTTAATAGCCCTAATTGGCTTAATAAGTTATGACCACTCACATAATCATACAAGATAACCTAATAGGTTGAGACATATTTCATAAATATCTACATTTTTAATTTTCTTAATAAAATTTCTTATACTATTTAGTTCACATCAAATTTTATAGGTATCGTAGTACCTTATCCTTAATATTACTACAAATATATATAACTCCATTTCTAGGATTTAGAAATTTTGTAACCAATATTTTCTCTATTCTCATTTGAATAGTAAACCATATAGGTTTTTCTTATAATATATAATTATTCCTCAAATTCTGATCAAGGTTTTATTCTTTAACCTTTATTTTAATAATTCAAGATCTTATAAATTTTCGGGTTGCCACATTCACCCCTTCTTCTAAAAATTTCGTCTTCGAAATTACATCATACTAATCCCTACTCCTTTTATTCATCAAAACTATAAGAACCGTGAATTTCATGAATAAGAATAATATTGATATTAATAAGAATGTGAATATTTATTTGAATATAAATGTTTATGTGTCATGAGCTGAGTAATTCAATTAATTTTAAATTGAATTAATAATAATTGAGAAAATTTGGAGTTTATAATAAGCTCGAAGAATGCCTTGTGTAGCACAATAATGAGAATTATGATTATTAAAGAAGAATTAATAAGTGAATAATTAATTAATAATATATTATTAATTAATTGTTATTGTGAGTGATAGCATATTAATGATTAAATAATTGATTACTATTATAATGGTAATGTTTGTTCAATTAATTTCTAAGTGTAACGATAGGTAATCACATATTATATAGTAACTACATCTACATAATATAAAGTATAGTGTGACATTGTGATATAACTATGTAATATAGGAACTATATGGTAAAAGGGAGTAAGTCACATAAATTACATAAATGGACCCATATGAATACATGTTATGTGTACATTGTGCAATGTTGAACCAAACTATATTATAAAGTGTAGTGTGACACTTTAGTGAGACTATATAATATGGAAACTATATAGTAAGATTAATGAATGGTATAAACTACACAAATGATGTTTATGTGACCGTGTGTTATGTGTAGTGCATTAGTGTGTACTTTATGGAATATTAAATTAGACTATATAAATAATTGATATTAATAATTATTTCAATAAGTAAAATAATTGAAATAATAAGATTTATGATAATATGGTATGTCACTGCCTAATTAAATCATAATTTGGCATTATCAAAATGTACATGGATTATATATTGATGTGTACACATGTTCCCCAATTTGCTACCATGTAATATTGTAATATCATTAAAATCCATGTATACACCCCAATGAATGTAAAACCTATATATATATATATATATATATATATATATATATATATGTGTGTGTGTGTGTGTGTGTGTGTGTGTGTGTAGGTGTATTAGCCTAAGTATTCACGTATGTATAATATATGTATGTGTAATAAAACCTTAAGTTGTAACATTACTTCAATTGCCAAATGTTGAGAATTAGTTTGTCCCTCAAAGAGTCTCATTTCTTCTCTTCACGTGCACACTCAATAGCCTAAGCCTAGCCATTTCTTACAAATCAAACTCAGAAATCTAGAGATCATGTTCCCTTATCTCTTCCCTTGTTGGGCCGAAAATTGGGACTAGATTGAGCTAGGCCTTTAATTCTTTTTGGGCTTCCTAACTAATTATTTGAGCTATGTAAACTAACATGGCCCAATGACTTAATTATCTTACTAAAGGCCCAAAATGTCCTTTCTCCCATTGGGCTAAAGGATTGGGCTTTAACTAATTTATCTTGGGCTTGCAAATTACTCCCTTGGGCCATAAAATCAACATAATTTCATATCTTTAATTTTTT
This sequence comes from Panax stipuleanatus, assembly GCA_020205555.1. Taxonomy (NCBI): domain Eukaryota; kingdom Viridiplantae; phylum Streptophyta; class Magnoliopsida; order Apiales; family Araliaceae; genus Panax; species Panax stipuleanatus. The sequence goes on along the minus strand of CM035120.1, from coordinate 69,941,850 downwards.
TATCCTACCCTAATCATTTAGTTAGGGTTTCCATTACACACATTTGTAAATAATTTCCTTACTCATATACATTTAATTTTATAACCCAATTAGACTTGTTATTCTTAAGTTATAAAATTAATTAATTGAGATGTATAAAATAAATCTCTTAGGGTTAATATATATTTTTAAATACTAACATTCTCTAATATCATAATCTCTTATGTTATTTAATTACCATGCCTAATACATATATATACAATGTATATTTAATCACATACATAATACACATAAGTCAAAACATATTCTACTAGTGTATTAACTTAATAGCCCTAATTGGCTTAACAAGGTATGACCATTCATATAATCTTACAAGATAACCTAATAGGTTGAGACATATTTCATAAATATCTACATTTTTAATTTCCTTAATAAAATTTCTTATACTATTTAGTTCACATCAAATTTTATAGGTATCATAGTAACTTATCCTTAATATTCCTACAAATACATATAACTCCATTTATAGGGTTTAAGAATTTTGTAACCCATATTTTCTCTATTCTCATTTGAATAGTAAACCATATAGGTTTTTCTTAAAATTTTTAATTATTCCTCAAATTCTCATCAAGGTTTTATTCTTTAACCTTTATTTAAATCATTCAAGATCTTATAAATTTTCGGGTTGTCACATTCACCCCTTCTTCTAAGAATTTCGTCCTCAAAATTACATCCTACTAATCCCTACTCCTTTTATTTATCAAAACTAGGTTTTCAACGTTACCTTTATCTAATTTCATTCTTATTTAATGAGTATATACGGCTTCCTTCTATGAGAAACTATTCTATCATCACATTCTACCCAGACTTCTCTCTAAGGAGTTAAAAACTTTTCAAATCATGCTGAGGGGTCATATAGACCATGAACTCTTAGGTTTAACGGTATTCACCATAACCAAATAGTAGGTATGTTTACAAGCACGAATAAGGTAAACTACCTATGCTGATACCTTAGTTATTAGAATGACTGTATGCGTTCAATGATTGGAACGTATTTTATCCAACCAATATATCCAGGGTTGTTCATACTCAGCTGGAGTCCGAATCAAAACAATATGGTTCGGGATAAGTTCTCAAAGAGATACTTGAATTTTCATAAACATTTGTCTAGCTGAATCAATTGGCTTAGACGTATACCAATAATTCGAACATCAATCGAAAATTGTGTATGACCAATTTAATTGACACTTGACACTTCTTTAAAATTATGAAATTTATTTTATGACATCATGATACCGCACTGTATTTATAGTCCGTTTGAAGATTCTGTCATTTTTGTGACGTTATCATAATACAATATACCATAGTGGGCTGACGATCTTTAAATCACATCCAACACTAGGTAATACTGCTTTAATGACTCCATCATTTTTATCATCTTTGCACCAGGTTCCATGATGCATTGATGATATATAAAATACATTTTGATATTTCAAATAATTTTTGTCTAGCCGAAACAATTAGTGGTTCGAAGTGCACTTCTACTTAATTGTAACCATGTGTTGCTGATAACAAAAATTCATTTATATTTTTAAAGGCGCATAAGTGCGAATTTAGCTTGATGTCAAAAATTTCAAAGTCTAGCACAGCTAGAAGATTTGGAATACCTATGCTTCCACCATCAACTCCAATTTCTCTAATGATCTATTGCTTAATAATTCTATCTATTCTATCACCATAAAAATTAACAATCCTCCATTCTTCATCCAAAACTTTTCTATACTTCAGTATAGTTCATCAAACATATCACATGTTATGAGTTCAGGAACTTTTCACAATAATATGAGTTTAGGAACTTATCCTAGCAATATGTAGTTCAAGAACCAATCAGGAACTGTCCATACACTTAGGGGTTCAAAAACAAACCATACGATTATGAGTCACAAACTTACCATAAGTATTAGTTTTAAGAACTCGCACCTAATCTTATATTTTCTACCTATCCGTTATACACATGAGAAAAGAATCAGCTTCTCAACATATATATAGCGAATAACGCGACACCAACATTTCAATGATTATCAATGTGATAAACTAAGTAGTCGTTAGACCAAGCACAAAACCCCCGCCCATACAAAGGTTTGTACAACTCAGCTATCACATGAGCCCTCAATTAAAATCCCACATAATTCTAGCTCCCTTTTTACTCAATACGAATATCATTTAATCCGTATCTATAATTCTACAACTCTTTCCTGAGTTTTCATAGTACAACAGTCGTACAACAATTCTGCTATAAAGTTTTCAATCAAACGACTGATCGTCTGTCCTTCTATGACCTCATTAGATCACGTTCTGACCTTTTCTTATAATCATGTTATATTACGATTCTTTCCTATCTTAGGATCGTTTTATTTTGCGATCTTCTTACTTTTCCCTTTAATCATATATTATGATTTTATTTAAGATTTTCATCTTTATTACTAGAGTTAGGTAACTATGGATTCTAATCTTTATAACTTTTTGAGATTCTTCTTTGAATCTTATTTATATTCTCCTTTACTTAATAATAAGTTTCCCAAAATTCATCTCTTAGTACTTAAATTCTGTTTAAGTTTATTCCTTATCCTCACCTCTGCAGTTATAGCCTAAGGTTGTTGGGTTTGTATGTAACGCAATCATGCAATCAAATCACATAAATAGGGCGGAAGCGTAAAAACTAGGTTTTCAAAATTTATACAAACCCATAACCATGATCATGCTTTGTGCTTGTTATCAATAACAGAAAAGAGAGAACATGGAATTATACCTTTGAAGATCTAAGCTTCCTCAGGTACAAGTTCTACTCCTTTGATTCCTTTGATTCCTCTGATAGTGGCTCCTTCCCTTGAATAATGTCAGCCACCCAAATGTTTGGCCTCTAACGGTGATCCACCAAGGAAGATGAAGAACTCAAGAAGATGGGTTATTGGCTTAACCCTTGTTTCTATCTCTATAGAATATGTGTACTCCCAACTCTTGGAAAATTTCACATCCCTTATTTCTAATATAAGACTCTCTTATATAGATATTAGGTTAACCCTCCTAATCCAATTAGAATAGGGTTTTATTTAATTAATTTATATCCTAATCTTTATTAGGATTGAGAGAGAGTACTGATATTATATTAATTCCTAAACTCCTTTAGAATTAAAATAATAATAATAATAATAATATTAATAAGACTCCTCTTATTAATTTATATTTAATATTTCTAAAATATTAAATAATAAACATTAAGCTATTTAATTTATTCTATCATCATAGATTAAATTAATTACACTTAATGCATTATTACTATCATGCCATTTTCTTCTTAAATAATTCTTCTTCCTTTTATGGTGTGACCCTTTAGGTTCTCCATATTAAACCGGTTGTGAATAAATCAATTAGAACAATTCTAATCTTATTTAAATAAACAAATTAAACTAATAATCTATTTAAATAAATAACATTTATTCTACAATAGGGATAAGCCTCCCTAGCGATCAACGACTTTCCAGATAATACAGATTTCAACATTAATCATAAAAGAACCTGTGAGTTAATAGTTACCGTACAATTCAATCCTTCCACCATACAATGTCCCAATTAAATATAAGACATGGATTTACTGTCAAGTCTTAATTTATTTAATCATATGTATTTCGATTAGAAAATGCACAACTCCAAATAATGCAAATTAGAAACCTCTTTCTAATTTCATTCTACCTTGGCCAAGGATTCCTGGGTTGTCATTTAACGAATCACATAGGACATATCTCCTCTTTTACTAGAGGTGGTAGATTCTTTATTGATCATTCATTATCTCCATATGTAACTCATTACACCCAAGCATACCGTATATATGCCTTAAAAGGCCTTAAGGAATTAGTCAAAGTATAATTTGTTACATACAAGATACTATGATGATCTCAAGTCCAAGGATCACATGTACTACTATCACATTAGGAATTCCTATTGACAGGACGAGTAAAACTCCATTAGGTATTCCATAGCGAGTCACGTTCAGTGAACTTATTCTCCAATAAGCACCTACATACTTGCTTTAGTGTCTCCACACAAATGACCATGAGATCAGTCATCCTCATCCAATGAGCAAGCAACATATGTACCAATCTATCCGGATTTACTAATCCCCTTTTTAGTAATCCCACGATTGGGAACTATTTTAGTTTTAAAGCTTTCTAAGAATTTAGATCTCATTAGCATGATCAACATCATGATTCTAAAAGCATTGCTTAAAACTATGGGTTATTTACATATTATAAAAACAGCACCATGTAGATAATTAAATGCCTTTAATAAATAAATATTTTATTAATAAATAAATAAGATTGTTTACAAAGTATGTGCTTTATCATCATACATGATTGGCTTGTATGCACACTACTATCAATCTCCCACTTGCACTAAAGTCAATCGCCATGGTATCTCATACCCATCTTCTCTAAGTGACGATCAAACTGCTGTTGTGTTAAAGCTTTAGTAAATGGATCTGCAATGTTGTCTTGAGAGTCTACACGCTCCAAGGTGACGTCTCCTCTTTCAATGATCTCCCTGATCAAGTGAAATCGCCGCAACACGCGTTTAGATTTCTGATGAGACCTGGGTTCCTTAGCCTGTGCAACCGCTCCGGTGTTGTCACAGTATACGGGAACTGCTTCTCTAATGCTAGGAACCACACCAAGTTCAGTTATGAACTTCTTCATCCAAACAGCTTCCTTTGCAGCTTCACTTGCAGCTATATACTCTGCCTCTGTCACTGAATCAGCAACCGTTTGCTGTTTGGAACTCTTCCAACTCACTGCACCTCCGTTCAAGGTAAACACATACCCTGAAATAGATTTACTGTCATCTTGGTCTGTTTGAAAACTTGAGTCCGTGAATCCCTCGAGTTTTAATTTAGACCCACCGTAGACAAGAAAAATATCTTTAGTCCTTCTCAAGTACTTTAGGATATTTTTCACTACCTTCCAGTGCTATTCTCCTGGATTCGACTGGTATCTGCTTGTTACACTAAGTGCGTGAGCAACATCCGGTCTAGTACATATCATACCGTACATGATAGATCCTATTGCAGAAGCATAAGGGATCTTACTCATACGGTCTCTCTCCTCAGGTGTCTTTGGGGCCTGTTTCTTGGAGAGATTTATTCCATGGCTCATCGGCATGAGACCTCTTTTGGAATCTTCCATGCTAAACCTCTTTAGCATCGTATCAATGTACGTTCCTTGGGATAAGCCGAGCATCCTTTTAGATCTATCTCTATAGATCTTTATCCCCAAAATATAGGATGCTTCACCCAAGTCCTTCATGGAGAAGTTTTTAGATAACCAGATTTTAATGGATTGTAACATAGGAATGTCATTCCCTATCAGTAATATATCATCAACATATAATACAAGGAATGATACTGCGCTCCCACTAACCTTCTTGTATACACATGGTTCATCCTCGTTTTTGATAAAATCAAACTCTTTGATTGTCTCATCAAAATGAATGTTCCATCTACGAGAAGCTTGCTTCAACCCATAAATGGATCGTTGTAGCTTACAGACTTGATTTGTTCCAACTTTTGAGATAAATCCCTCTGGCTGTGTCATATACACATCCTCCTCAAGTTTCCCATTGAGGAAGGCCGTTTTCACGTCCATCTGCCAGATCTCATAGTCGTTATAAGCTGCAATCGCAATCAAAATCCGAATGGACTTGAGCATGGCTACTGGTGAGAAGGTTTCATCATAGTCAACTCCTTGTCTTTGTTTGAAACCTTTTGCAACCAGTCGGGCCTTATAGGTCTCTACCTTTCCGTCTGCTCCAGTCTTTTTCTTAAAAACCCATTTACACCCAATAGGTTTAATACCTTCAGGTGGTGAAACCAAAGACCATACTTTGTTTTCATACATGGAGTCCATTTCAGATTTCATGGCTTCAAGCCATTTCCCTGAGTCTTTATTACTCATAGCCTGTTCGTAATTCAATGGATCATCATCATTCATGATGTGTACCTCATCGTCATCCTCTATAACGAATCCATACCTCTCAGGTATCTTCGGTACTCTTCCAGATTTACGAACATGGTGTGGTACAGTAGGTTCTTCTACTTGGTTAGGTACCTGACTTTGGTCCGTGGTAACTTGTGGTTCTTGAACTTCTTCAAGATATATCTTACTCCCACTGACCCCTTCATGGATAAACTCTTTCTCCAAAAAGGTAGCATGTTTCGCAACAAACACATTTTGATCAGTTGGATGATAGAAATAATACCCTACGGTTTCTTTAGGGTATCCCACAAATCTACACTTATCGGATTTAGTCTGTAGCTTATCATTTTCAAACTTTTTGACATAAGCTGGACAACCCCAAGTCTTAACATGCTTAAGATTTGGTTTCCTCCCTTTCCACATCTCATATGGAGTCTTTGGGGCGGATTTGGTAGGTACCTTGTTAAGTAGGTATGCAGCCGTTTCTAGGGCATATCCCCAGAAGGAAATTGGAAGGTCGGTAAAACTCATCATGGATCGAACCATGTCCAACAGTGTTCGATTTCTCCTTTCAGATACTCCATTTAACTGTGGTGTACCTGGAGGAGTCCATTGTGAGATTATACCATTTTCTCTGAGACAATTGAGAAACTCACTGCTTAAGTATTCTCCACCTCGATCTGATCGAAGTATCTTAATACTCTTGCCCGTTTGTTTCTCTACTTCACTTCTGAACTCTTTGAACTTTTCAAATGATTCTGATTTGTATTTCATTAAATACACATATCCAAATCTTGAGTGATCATCAGTGAAAGTAATAAAATAAGAATACCCACCCCGTGCACTTGTTGTCATAGGTCCACAAACGTCTGTGTGAATCAATGCCAACAACTCTGTAACTCTCTCCCCTTTTCCACTAAAAGGAGATTTAGTCATTTTACCCATGAGACAAGATTCACAAGTTGGATATGATTCATAATCAGATAGCTCGAGGAGCCCATCTTTATGCAACTTGGATAATCTTGTTTCATTGATATGACCGAGTCTACAGTGCCACATATAGGTATAATTAATATCATCTCTTTTCCTTTTCTTAATTTGTTCAATTTGAAATATATTTTCTTGCAAGTCAAGTGTATAAAGTCCATTTCGCAAATTTCCAATACCATATAAAACATCGTCTTTATAAATAGAACAACCATTGTTCTTTATAATAACGTCAAAACCTTCCATATCCAATACAGAAATTGAAATAATATTTTTAATAATATTAGGAACATAATAACAATTATTAAGATAAATGGATTTGCCCGAAGGCATTGCTAAACAATAAGTTCCTACAGCTAATGCAGCAACTTTTGCTCCATTTCCCACTCGTAGGATCACCTCATCTTTGTTCAGCTTTCTACTTCTGACCAGTCCCTGCACAGTATTACATATGTGAGAACCACAGCCGGTATCCAATACCCAAGTAGAATTATGACTTTCAGAAAAATTAATTTCAATCATAAACAAACCTTGATTGGAAGTCGAAGCTTCTCCAAGCTTCTTCTCTGCTAGAAACTTCTTGCAGTTCCTCTTCCAATGTCCCGGTTCATTGCAATGAAAGCACATTCCTTTAGCTGGTTCAGGTTTCTTTTGCTCCTTTTCTTTCCCTTTTCCCTTAGCCTTCTTAGATTTCTTCTTTTCAGAAGACACCTTGGGCCTCTTCCTTTTATTGGAAGAATCCACCATCAAGACATGGTTCTTCTTGGATGAGAAGTGACCTTCTGCAGTTTTCAGCATGTTAAGCAGCTCAGGTAAGCTGACATCTAGCTTATTCATGTGAAAAATAACCACAAACTTCGAGAAGGTCTCAGGGAGTGACTGCAAGACCAAGTATTGACTCAACTCCCCATCCATGACGAACCCAAGCTGTCCAAGGCGTTCAATCAAATTGATTACCTTCAGAACATGAGTCTCGACGGTAGTGCCCTCGGTCATCCGAGATCGGAAGAGCTCCTTAGATATCTCATATCTAGCAGTCCTACTCTGTTCACCATACAACTCCTTGAGGTGAAGCAGCATAGCAGGAGCATCCATTTTTTCGTGCTGACGCTGAAGCTCGTTATTCATGGATGCGAGCATGATGCATTGAGCCACAGATGCATCATCTTGCCACTTATTGAAAGTGACAATCTCTTCCTCAGAGGTTGTTTCTGAAACAGATTCAGGGATAGTGGAATTTAGGACATAAGAAATCTTTTCAGCAGTGAGAACAATTCTCAGATTTCTTAGCCAGTCCTCATAATTCGGGCCGGTAAGCTTATTTGCATCAAGTATGCTTCGTAGTGAGATTAGTGATTTTGACATTTTTAAAATTCTGCATGTGAAAAGACAACATTTTAGCAAACATTCATTTTATTAACTTTGCATACCAAAATAAATTTAGGTCTTAATTTTAAATTGGTATCTCCCACTATTTTCATCAAACTATATTACCCTCACTCATATAGTTCGGCAACATCTAATTAAAGATTTGCTAGTGAGATTAAGGATCCCATTTCAAATGTATATAACCTTGTGGATAGCACAACAAGCGATATGCAAATAAATAGGTAGACAACTCTTGTCAATTACATCACCATGTAACTCCTTTTATTTTGCCTCTTAAATCATAATGGTCATGTGTGTGCACATCCGAACTAAAATGATTTAAGTTAAGTCCAGCCTAACACTTCCATAAATTCAAAAAGAAAAATTTTCGTCCTTGTGGATAGCACAACAAGACTAGATCGTTCAATTTTCTTGATAAGCATCAAATGTGATTAATTAACATCTTAAATATTCAATACTCGCCTTGTGGATAGCACAACAAACTCATATTAAATATTTAATACTCTATTAACTAATCAAGCTAGAAGGCGACGTTCGATATTCCAAATATCATTTGAACGCTTCAGACTTAATATTATTTCTTTGAGGGGTTTGTTATTATTTATCTCATCTTTTAAGCGCGCATGCACATATATATATAAAATACGCGTCATTTTATTAAACATGCGAAGCATGTTTGTATAAAATATAATATATATAATATTTAGCATGCGATATAGAATACTATATTCTACCCGGATTGATTATGGACTTTTATTCTAGTTTGGTTCACTAGAGCCACCAAGTGAACCAAAAGGTCAAACCTAGGAGTGCAAGAATTTAAATTTTAAATGTAACTATTACATTTAAACCCGGGCTCCATACAAACGGGTCTTCACGCGCTCCTCGCTCCTTGGTCTCCAATTTCTTCAAAATTATTCTAACTATCTCTATTACATTAACTTATTTTAAAATTAAATAGAAACCTTGATCAGCAGTCAAGGGGAAGTACATAGAAAGGAGATAGAATTTACATCGAGAATAAAACTAGAGAAGACGAGGTACGCAGACCCCATTTTATAAAACTCATACATTCAAGCATTCATCCAAAATAAAATCCAATCACATTGGTCATTGTCCATAATCAATCCCATTTATTATCATACACATCAACATATGCATCAATAAATATCCATTTATCTCATGAATAACAATGCTATTCCATATATGGATCGATGTTATTTAATGGACAAAAGTTTTGCTAAATTTTATTTTTGAAACAAAATAAACTCTTTTATTTTAATCAAAAATAAATCCAAATTAAACTCCTTTAATTTTAGCATTCTGAAATCATATTTCAGATAAAATAAACTTCTTTATTTTAAAACTTTATCAATTAAATAAACAGTTTACTTAATTAATTAAAATCAATTTTCAGGGTCTGTCCAGGTACCGGCGCAGCTGCACCAGTAATGAACTTGGCATCTGCGCAGCTCCGCAGGTAGACGGAAGCAGCAGTTTTTGCAGACCGGCGCAGCTGCGCCAGTAATGAACTGGGAGGCTGCGCAGCTGCGCCGTTCGCCGCAGAAACTTGCAGAAAACGATTTTTGTCCAGAAAAAACGATCCAATTCTCACATCAATTCATACATGGAATTATAAAATTGATAATTAGCACAAAGTTAGGCTTTGATACCACTGTTGGGTTTGTATGTAACGCAATCATGCAATCAAATCACATAAATAGGGCGGAAGCGTAAAAACTAGGTTTTCAAAATTTATACGAACCCATAACCATGATCATGCTTTGTGCTTGTTATCAATAACAGAAAAGAGAGAACATGGAATTATACCTTTAAAGATCTAAGCTTCCTCAGGTACAAGTTCTACTCCTTTGATTCCTTTGATTCCTCTGATAGTGGCTCCTTCCCTTGAATAATGTCAGCCACCCAAATGTTTGGCCTCTAACGGTGATCCACCAAGGAAGATGAAGAACTCAAGAAGATGGGTTATTGGCTTAACCCTTGTTTCTATCTCTATAGAATATGTGTACTCCCAACTCTTGGAAAATTTCACATCCCTTATTTCTAATATAAGACTCTCTTATATAGATATTAGGTTAACCCTCCTAATCCAATTAGAATAGGGTTTTATTTAATTAATTTATATCCTAATCTTTATTAGGATTGAGAGAGAGTACTGATATTATATTAATTCCTAAACTCCTTTAGAATTAAAATAATAATAATAATAATATTAATAAGACTCCTCTTATTAATTTATATTTAATATTTCTAAAATATTAAATAATAAACATTAAGCTATTTAATTTATTCTATCATCATAGATTAAATTAATTATACTTAATGCATTATTACTATCATGCCATTTTCTTCTTAAATAATTCTTCTTCCTTTTATGGTGTGACCCTTTAGGTTCTCCATATTAAACCGGTTGTGAATAAATCAATTAGAACAATTCTAATCTTATTTAAATAAACAAATTAAACTAATAATCTATTTAAATAAATAACATTTATTCTACAATAGGGATAAGCCTCCCTAGCGATCAACGACTTTCCAGATAATACAGATTTCAACATTAATCATAAAAGAACCTGTGAGTTAATAGTTACCGTACAATTCAATCCTTCCACCATACAATGTCCCAATTAAATATAAGACATTGATTTACTGTCAAGTCTTAATTTATTTAATCATATGTATTTCGATTAGAAAATGCACAACTCCAAATAATGCAAATTAGAAACCTCTTTCTAATTTCATTCTACCTTGGCCAAGGATTCCTGGGTTGTCATTTAACGAATCACATAGGACATATCTCCTCTTTTACTAGAGGTGGTAGATTCTTTATTGATCATTCATTATCTCCATATGTAACTCATTACACCCAAGCATACCCTATAAATGCCTTAAAAGGCCTTAAGGAATTAGTCAAAGTATAATTTGTTACATACAAGATACTATGATGATCTCAAGTCCAAGGATCACATGTACTACTATCACATTAGGAATTCCTATTGACAGGCGAGTAAAACTCCATTAGGTATTCCATAGCGAGTCACGTTCAGTGAACTTATTCTCCAATAAGCACCTACATACTTGCTTTAGCGGCTCCATACAAATGACCATGAGATCAGTCATCCTCATCCAATGAGCAAGCAACATATGTACCAATCTATCCGGATTTACTAATCCCCTTTTTAGTAATCCCACGATTGGAAACTATTTTAGTTTTAAAGCTTTCTAAGAATTTAGATCTCATTAGCATGATCAACATCATGATTCTAAAAGCATTGCTTAAAACTATGGGTTATTTACATATTATAAAAACAGCACCATGTAGATAATTAAATGCCTTTAATAAATAAATATTTTATTAATAAATAAATAAGATTGTTTACAAAGTATGTGCTTTATCATCATACATGATTGGCTTGTATGCACACTACTATCAAAGGTAAGCCTACCTAAGGTTTATAACCTACAGATCTGATACCAAATGTAGTGCCCCCAAATCAGGGTCCCCAAAACCTCGGACATGGTGCGTCACGATACATCATCTTCATACATATATTCTATAAACAAATGCGGAATATATAAACATATATTTTTTATTTTACATGATTCTATAACATATCCCAAGGTCTGTTAACCTTAACTGAATACATACCTTGAGTAATTAAAAGGGTTTACAACATTACTTGCATCCGATAACTAATAGTTATAAATGTATATAATCTACTCTTGGAGTTTGCCTTTGCCACTGTCTTTCTTCGAGTCTTCGTCTTAATCTGAAATTTGTTATCATGATACAGCAAGGGTAGTTTAAATACAACAAGGATATATCATGACTGAAAGAAAGAATAAGCTTTCGAATTTTTAACAATACAATAATTGTGAAAGAGCATAAATCAGAGTTTCAATAAATGAATGACTGAACCAATAATGTTTAATGTCAACAAGGACCATGAACAACTTTGACTGAACCTTATGGTAATGAAGGTGATCAACCTTTCATACCTGATGAACATATGCAACATGCACTAAGTGCGAATCAATAATCAGTAGGGATGTGAATAATCAAAAATAATTATTCACGAACATACATTGAAAATATAACTCAAGTTTGAGTTATAGAAAACTTGCAATAAATTCGAATATTCAGTAATAATTTTAGATGTGGAATAATCAACAATAATTATCCACTACCATGCTTGAAAAATAATAACTCGAGTTTGAGTTAGGAGACTTGCCTGAACCGTCGATTACTGCTACGCAATCTAATTTAATCTCTAATACAAAGACCTATCATTATTAAGATTGATCTCTCAATTAGCAAAACATATTTTATCTTACAATACTATTACTTTTTAAGTAAACTATCTAACATTTAAACACATAGTCAAATATTAGATAATACCTTAACACTTATTCTTATATTTATAAGTTCTTATTTATAACTAGTAAATCATATAACCCTTTATAAATAAAACTCCTTGTACTATACATGAAATAATTTCAGCATTATAATTGCTTATAAAATGAATATTCAACAAATATATTTAAAATAAATTGAGCATTATAACTGCTTATAAAATGAATATTCGTTTACTATGTTTGAAAAAAATCGAGCATTATAACTGCTTTATAAAATGAATATTCATTTACTATGTTTGAAATAAATCGAGCATTATAACTGCTTTATAAAATGAATATTCGTACTAAATACTTGAAGAAAATCGAACATAGTAATTGATTATAAAAGTATATTTTTTGTTTATAAGAGAAAAAAATCGGACATTATAACTACTTAGAAAAGTATATTTTCTACTTTATAAGAGAAATAAATCGGACATTATAACTGCTTGTAAATAGGACTTTTGTACTATTTACTTAAAATAATTTGGGCATTATAACTGTTTGTAAAAGTATATTTTTACTAAATATATAAAGAATAATTAAAATAATAACCACAAGAGTAAATACCTCTTGAAGTTGCAAGCTTTAACTAATCCTTTGCAATCTTAAAACTCAAAAACTTTCCTCTCTTTCTCTCTCTCACCGAAATTCTCCTCTATCTCTAACTCTATTCTGGTTTTGAAAAAAATTTGAAGAGAAATGTCTCCTATTTATAGGAAAACATAGTTTCAATAATTGCACGTTAAGGGCTCGACTTTTACAGTTTGCCCCTGGCTTATTACAATTTGGTACCTAGATTAATTATACTTTAGTACCTTATTAATTGCACCTTAGTCCCTCGATGACATCATGATGACAACATCATGATGACATCATTATGATGATGTCATCTTTTTTGGATTATTTAAGGATGTTGTCATGCTTGCATCATCTGTGTTTCTTTAAGGATGATGTCATGCTTGCATCATCTCTTCTCTGATTGGTTGATTTAAGTTCACATAGATTGGAGGGTGTTTTGTTCACTTCACAAATAATTTTAAGGGTAATTTTGTCATTTTACATATTTTCCTTAAATTTTAACTCTTAAGATTTGCTAATTAGCATAAGAGTTTGCAAATTAGGGTTAGAGTTTTGAAATCTTAAGTTAGGATTTCTAAATGAACATTAGGGATTCTAACTGCACATTAGGGTTTTCTAATTAAACATTAGGGTTTCTTAATTAGGTTTACATAATTGCATTCCATCTAATCAGCACTTAACATTAATCACATAATGTACATACACATAATCTTTAGCTAATCTCACCAAATCATTTCAATATCTTTACAAAATCTTCTCTTCTTTTTCCTATCTCTTATATTGTTTGTAAATCTACACAAAAAGATTTAATCACATGCTCCCTTATCTCTTCCTTTGTTGGGCCGAAAATTGGGCCTAGATTGAGCCAGGCCTTTAATTCTTTTTGGGCTTCCTAACTAATTGTTTGGGCTATGTAACTAACATGGCCCAATGTCTTAATTATCTTACTAAAGGCCCAAAATGTCCTTTCTCCCATTGGGCTAAAGAATTGGGCTTTAACTAATTTATCTTGGGCTTGCAAATTAATCCCTTGGGCCATGAAATCAACATAATTTCATATCTTTAATTTTTTTTTATCATACCCTAATCATTTAGTTAGGGTTTCCATTACGCACATTTGTAAATAATTTCCTTACTAATATACATTTAATTTCATAACCCAATTAGACTTGCTATTCTTAAGTTATAAAATTAATTAATTGAGATGTATAAAATAAATCTCTTAGGGTTAGTATATATATTTTTAAATACTAACATTCTCTCTTATCATAATCCCTTATGTTATTTAATTACCATACCTAATATATATATTAGGTTACATTTCTTAATTCTCTTTATATATACAAAATAAATGTATACACACTATACAATGTATATTTAATCACATACATAATACACATAAGTAAAAACATATTACATTAGTGTATTAACTTAGTAGCCCTAATTAGCTTAACAAGTTATGACCACTCACATAATCATACAATATAACCTAATAGGTTGAGACACATTTCATAAATATCTACATTTTTAATTTCCTTAATAAAATTTCTTACACTATTTAGTTCACATCAAATTTTATAGGTATCGTAGTACCTTATCCTTAATATTCCTACAAATTCCTATAACTCTATTTCTAGGGTTTAGAAATTTTTTAACCCATATTTTCTCTATTCTCATTTAAATAGTAAACCATATAGGTTTTTCTTATAATTTTTAATTATTCCTCAAATTCTCATAAAGGTTTTATTCTTTAACCTTTATTTTAATCATTCAAAATCTTATAAATTTTTGGGTTGTCACATTCACCCCTTCTTCTAAGAATTTCGTCCTCGAAATTACATCATACTAATCCCTACTTATTTTATTAATCAAAACTAGGTTTTCAATGTTACCATTATCTGATTTCATTCTTATTTAATAAGTACATACGGCTTCCTTCTATGAGGAACTATTCTATCATCACATTCTACCCATACTTCTCTCTAAGGAGTTAAAAACTTTTCAAATCATGCTGACGAAACATATAGACCATGAACTCTTAGGTTTAACGGTATCCACCATAACCAAATAGTAGGTACGTTTACAATCACGAAGAAGGTAATCTACCGATGCTGATACCTTAGTTATTAGAACGACTGTATGCGTTCAATGATTGGAACGTATTTTATCCAACCAATATATATGGGTTGCTCATACTCAGCATGGAGTCCGAATCAAAACAATATGGTTCGGGATAAGTTCTCAAAGAGATACTTAAATTTTCATAAACATTTGTCTTGCTAAATCAATTAGCTTAGACGTATACCAATAATTCGAACATCAATAGAAACTTGTGTCTGACCAATTTAATTGACACTTGACTTTTCTTTAAAATTATGAAATTTATTTTATGACGTCATGATACCGCACTGTATTTACGGTACGTTCGAAGATTAATTCATTTTTGTGACGTTGTCATAATACAATATACCATAGTGGGCTAACGATCTTTAGATCACATCCAACACTAGGTAATACTGCTTTAACGACTCAATCATTTTTATCATCTTTGCACCAGGTTTCATGATGCATTAATTATATATAAAATATATTTTGATATTTCAAATAATTTTTGTCTAGCCGAAACAATTAGCATAGATTCTTCTTTAAAAAGTGCAAAACCATTGAAAAATTATTTCTGGTGTTATCATGCCACAACAGGTAACGATGTGTTAGTGGTTCGAAGTCCACTTCTACATAATTGTAACCATGTGTTGCTGAAAACAAAAATTCATTTATATTTTTAAAGGCGCATAAGTGCGAATTTAGCTTGATGTCAAAAATTTCAAAGTCTAGCACAGCTAGAAGATTTGGAATACCTATGCTTCCACCATCAACTCCAATTTCTCTAATGATCTATTGCTTAATAATTCTATCTATTCTATCACCATAAAAATTAACAATCCTTCATTCTTCATCCACAACTTTTTTATACCCAGTATAGTTCATCAAACATACCACACATTATGAGTTCAAGAACTTTTCACAATAATATGAGTTTAGGAACTTATTCTAGCAATACGTATTTCAAGAACCAATTAGGAACTGTCCATACGCTTAGGGGTTCAAAAACATATCATACGATTATGAGTCACAAACTTACCATAAGTATTAGTTTTAAGAACTCGCACCTAATCTTATATTCTCTACCTATCCATTCTACACATGAGAAAAGAATCACCTTCTCAACATATATATAGAGAATAGCGCGACACCAATAATTCAATGATTATCAATGTGATAAACTAAGTAGTCGTTAGACCAAGCACAAAACCCCTGCCCATACAAAGGTTTGTACAACTTAGCTATCACATGAGTCCTCAATTAAAATTCACATAATCCTAGCTCCCTCTTTACTTAATACGAATTTAATTTAACCAGTATCTATAATTCTATAACTCTTTCCTGAGTTTTTATAGTACCACAGTCGTACAATAATTCCGCTATAAAGTTTTTAATAAAACGAATGATCGTCTGTCCTCCTATGACCTCGTTAGATCATATTCTGACATTTTCTTATAATCATGTTATATTACGATTCTTGCCTATCTTAGGATCGTTTTATTTTACGATCTTCTTACTTTTCACTTTGATCATATATTATAATTTTATTTAAGATTTTCATCTTTATTACTAGAGTTAGGTAACTTTGGATTCTAATCTTTATAACTTTTCGAGATTCTTCTTTGAATCTTATTTACATTCTCCTTTACTTAATAATAAGTTTCCCAAAATTCATCTCTTAGTACTTAAACTCTGTTTAAGTTTATTCCTTATCCTCACCTCTGCGATTATAGCCTAAGGTAACCCTACCTAAGGTTTATAACCTACAACTCTGATACCAAATGTAATGCCCCCAAATTCGGGTCCCCAAAACCTCGGATATGGTGCGTCACGATACATCATCTTCATACATATTCTATAAACTAATGCGGAATATATAAACATATATTGTTTATTTCACAAGATTCTATAACATATCCCAAGGTCTAGTAACCTTAAGTGAATATGTAACGACCCCAAAATTCATACAATACAACTCTCGACATCGATCGTTAACAATACATCCTTATTCAGACTTTACATCATAAATCAATGATACAATCACTAAAAATACGGAATATTTAAAACTTTTATATTATTCCTTCTTTATTATCCCTGAATTTCAACCTTTATCATTACATAACTTTGATTCAACCTTATTTCATGAATCGCTTCGTCAGAGTTATTATAAACTAAAACTTACAACCACGTTTAATAACCCTTATACATCGGGTAAAATTTAAACTTTACAACTCAACATCTGTTAACCATCATACATTATCAAATACATTATCTGAAACCTTAAATAGGGTCCAAAATAACAACAATTCAGCCAAAGTATATAAATCTTCATGCATTACATCTGATTCATTTCTTTCAAGTAACACATAGCGTTACCTTGAATCCTTAACCTGCAAAAGTGATTATTTGCAAGAATGAGCTCGACAGCTCAGCAAGATCTAACAGCTTTCAAGCATCACATAGCACATAAATACATGCTCAACATACATCTCATAATAATTAAAGTAACATGGCATATATGCTTTACTTCACATAACAAATATAAAGATTGAGTTCCTTACTCAATCAACATTCTTTAATCAATCAATGTAGTCATAAATTGACTTTAACATTTCATGCTTACAACATATCATGCTCTTTGCAAAACAATTTAAAAACAGTTCATCATCAAGTTCATGTAGAAAATAGGAACTGAAAGACTTGCCTTGATCGTTGTTTACCAATAACAGTTTAACAGCTTACAGATATCTGCACTTCACGTGCCCTACACAATTATATAATCATGCACATCAACTATTAGTCACATAGCAAAGCATATTAGTTGTAATGTAAACTTTACTCTACATCTCATAAACCTTCCTATTATCTATACACAATGTTCAATTTGATAGTAATTTATTCAAGTGTTTAAGTCCTGCTAGGACTACCTATTGGTTTTATATTAACCACATTTCATATATAATAATATTCGTTTCATTAGAATCAAAACACTATTTAAGTGTATTACCACATTACACGTCGTTTCGACGTTTATACGTCACACGCCTAACTCGCCTCTTTTGCATGCTCCTATATTGGGTTCCATTACTCTATAATGTTTCATTCTTATTAAATATATAATATTAAACAAGGTCATACACACTCGTTGCGGCGTTGAGACGCTTGCTCGTCAGTATGCCAAACTTGCCTATTCGAACTGCCCGAACGACACGCATTTGCGCACGCTTAGCACGCCCAACCGATTTGTCTAATACTCTAGGGTTAATGCTAAGTATCATTATAATACCTAATAGTCATGTTATGGAAGTTAGAACATCATTTTACATGGTCGGGAGCATTACATGTGCTTACGTGCATGCCCGACGCCCCCCGATTGCCTCCAAAAATATATCAGTCTCAAAAATGACCTATTTTAACCTTTAGCTAACGACCTCAAATTGAAACACTTAAAGAACAAAAGTTGTAGGTCTACTTGTGCTCATTCCGGATCATTTTGAATCACCTAAATCCGAGTTCGTATGAAAACGTTATGGCCGTTTTACCATAGGAGGTCAAAACAGTCCCGGACTGACTTTTCCTCCCGGCGCAGCTGCGCCCCAAACAGCCTTGGGGGCAGCGCAGCTGCGCCCCTGGCAGCCTGTTATGCAATTTTCTTCTCCAGTTTGTGGTTCTAGCGAATTTTCTAACCCTTTCCTCCTTCCAATCATCATAAATCAAGCTATACACATCCGATTGAGTCCGTTTTCGACTCTATGGATTCGTGAAACACTGAACTACTCATCTATATGATAATTATAAAACTTCAAAAACATTAACAATTCCTTTTAAAGTCTATAATTCAGTGTTCATGCTAATTTTTCATGTTTTATACATATTTAGCGAATTCAATCACTACGAATTCGTTTTACATCTGTTTTGACTCGTTCAACTTGGGTTGTTTTCATTTTTTCGAGTACTATCATAATACATCATCAATTTTAGATTATGACATAAACTCCTAACCAATTTTAGTCTCAAAACAGACCCAAAATACATATATTAAACAAAACTCACACTCTTCATCCTTAACATGATTTTAATGAATTTGAACACTCCAAAATTATTTCTAGATGACTATTAACAGATTGTATCTATCTAAAAACATATATAAACCATACCTCAACAAATTCAATCAACAAAACTCAATTACAGAGAATTTAGCAAACAAAATCATAAACTAGAACCCTAGAAATTTTACCTTTGATTTGCTATAAAGCTTGAACAATTTCTTGTTTCTCCTTTCTTTGATTCTGAAACTCCTCTTCAATTACAGAGAGTTTCTTCTCTAAACTCCCTCTTCTCAATTTTCTCTCTTCTCTGCTCTATTCTTCTTTCTTAGACTTAGCACAACTAACGTATTTTTTATTTAGTCTATCAGTTAAAAAAACCCAAGGGCTCCCATCTATTACAAAGGCAAAGGGTCACAAGGCGATGTTTGGCTAGAACTCCTAATCTCCTTATCCATTTATTCTAACAACTCCCTTACTATATGATACATATGTCACACTTCATTTTATTGTTAAACTATTTAGCCACATTAAGTAATTATGCAATTATAACATGTATAATTACTACACTATAAATTATGAAATTACCTTTGTAACTAAAATAAACATCTCTTATTAGAATAAATATTTCATTAAAATAGTTAATATTTATTCCACTAATTATTTTAGTTAACTCAAATGAATTATATAATTATTATATATAATCATTTCATTCCTTTTTCTCACATAAATTGTCTCAATACAATTTATTTAATCCATACATCTAATCACCACTTTATTATTAATTCAATTTATTTAATACCATCATACGTAACTAAATTATTCCATAATAATTTCCATTGAATATTTATTTTACTCCATAAATATTTTAACTAAAATATTTATTTTATTTGATAAATATTTTAATTATTTACGAGATTCACAATCGTATTACACTAACATATTACGTTTATAGGTAACATACCTTCCTCTCTCATTTTATTAAAACAAATATATTCACATTACTTCATTATTTCATTAAGTGAATTACTCACATCATTTATGAAATTTAATTCATAACAATTATAGTGCCAACAAGGCATAATAATCAAATTATATTATTCCATAATATAATATCAACTTAATTAGATTAACTAATCTTATTCAGGTAATTTTCTTTTCGTAATAACTTCATTTAATTTCTTCAATAGTTAAATTAACTATTAAACCTCATCATCCCAATATATGAATATATATATATATATATATATATATATTTACTTACACGCAAAACACGTCATAATAAGAATTTCATTCATTAAATTCTTATTTTAACAATTTCTGAAAATCCGGGTTGTCACATCCTTCCCTCCTTATAAGGATTCCATCCTCGGAATCACCGAAACCCTACCTTACTCAGGTTTCCATCAAATCTCTTTAAAAACTATTTATCGCTGAATAACTTCAACACATTACCTTAGTATAGGTTTTATATTTCCTACTACATTCATTTTTTTAACAAATTCTATGTTTTATTTCATACCTTTCACTTGAACTCAATTATATTTTGAGTATTATATATTCTTTAATCCGTTATTTTCTTTCCAAGGATTATTACCATATACCTTACTCATCGAATTCATATATACTTCATAATTCACTATCTTATAAGTGTTCGGGTTATCACATTCACCCATTCTTCTAAGAATTTCGTCCTCGAAATTTTTATTAATCTTCATTCGTTCAATCTATCGAAATAGATTCTACGTTAATCTTTATTCGCTGGATTAAAGCGTTCTACAACTACTTCTTTCTAAGGAATATCATTCTTGCCACCTTCACCTTCAGAATAATAAAAATCTTCTACAATTGCTCAATAATTGAGAAGCAATATGAATAACAGGAATTTAAAAGATTTTAATTCACGCTGAGGGGTCATAAGACCTTGAACTCTTCTCCAGGTTTAATAGTGCATCACCACTGTAAACCATCTTTAATAGAATGTTTAGCAATCACACAGACTGAAAACACTCCCTGCAAGTACTCTAGGTGATCAGCCTATCGTACCCCTACGTCGTGCACAACGTATTACATCTTAACATCGTAACGACTATATGCGTTACTCTCGGAACCATTGTCTCCGATAACATGTCCCCTTTTACAGGATTGTTCACCTCAGCTTCTTAACATTTGAATCCTCACCAAAATAATTTGGTTTGGTATAGTTTGACAAAGAACACTTGAATTTCATGAACATCTTTCAATATTCGTCTAGCTGAATCAAGTAGCATAGACTTCTAGCAATAACTCGGACATCAATCGACATATATATATATATATATATATATATATATACATCTTTAACCAACTCAATTTTTTTTTAAAGAAACTAAAAGTAAATAAATCCCCTCCTTTTTTTTATAGTTTAAGAAAACTAAAAATAAATGAATCTTTTCATAATATCCTGATATCGTACCGTAATAATGGTACGTTGAGGATTTCGTCATTACATGACGTCGTCATACTACATCATACCATAGTGGGCTGACAATCATACGATCACATCCAACACTAGGTTTAACTGCATTGATAACTTCCTCGATTATTGTCTCTACACCATATCAAATGATGCATAGAACACATAAAATACATTTTGAAAATTTAAAATTATTTTTGTCTAGCTGAAGCAATTAGCATAGACATGTAAATAATAGCACTATTTTAAAAAATTCATTGGTTTCATCATTTGATCCAATGTTTTTCAAGAAAACAGAAGTGCAACATCAGCACGAAGTCAATAAATTTCGAAAACCTAGCAAAGCTAGGAGATTTAGAATATAAAACTTTCTCCATCAATTAAATCTTTACTCCATCATTACTTAATCATTCTATCAACCTTAAACAACATCAATGCTTCCTACACTATAACCTTTCTATTCCCAGTATAGTTCATTAAACTTTTTACACTTTGGAAGTCAAGAACTTTCCACAATAATATGAGTTTAAGAACTTCCTAGTCAGACCATAGGCGTCCATTCGCTGAGGAGTTCCAAACATACCATATGATTATGAGTCATGAACTTACCATAAGCATGAGTTTTAAGAACACGCACTTAATCCTAATAGCATCTTACAAATCTTAATAGTCTCTAACTATCAAATATACACATGAGAAAAGAATCACCTTTTCACTACATATACATTGATAGCGCGACACCAACATTCCAATGATTATCAATGTGATAAACTAAGTGCAAGCACAAAACCCTCGCCCATACAAAGGTTTGTACAACTCAGCCATCACATGATTCTTCAATTGAAATCCCACCTAACTCTATCCTGCTCATAACTTGCTCTTTACTCGATACAAATTTTTCGCGTCTCATCATTTATAACTCCTCGTGAGTTAATCTCGTACTATATCATAGTACATTCTCGTTATAGCATCAAACTATAACTATTCAATCATTACTGACCATCTGTCTTTCAACTTTAAAAGATCACGTCGTGACCTTATTCTATAATCATCTCCCTTATGATTCTTTCATATCTCATTATCGTTTTGTTTTAAAACTTCTTATCTTTTCCTTTCATCATGTTATATCATGACCTCATTATGATTAATCTTATAGACTTCGTCTATTCATCGTTATTCGTCATCTTTATTATTGGAGTAAGGTAACTCCTGATTCTCATCTTCATATCTCTTTAAGATTCTTCTTTGAATCTTCTTGTTTATTTATTAACTCTTCTTTTAAGAATTTCTAACTTCGTTCATAAAGTTTAACATTTTATTCGAGGTTTATTCCTCGTTATTCTCACCTTCTTCTTATAATATTTCTAGGACTTAACTCATCCTATACATCTACGTATGTGAAAAGAATCACCTTTTCGTTATACGTAACTTAACTTCTCATTCTCTAAGGTCATAGCCTAAGGTACTCTTACCTAAGGTATATAACCTATCAGCTCTGATACCAACTATAATGACCCCAAAATTCATACAATACAACTTTCGACATCGGTCGTTAACAATACATCCTTATTCAGACTTTACATCATAAATCAATGATACAATCACTAAAAATACTGGAATATTTAAAACTTTTATATTATTCCTTCTTTATTATCCCTGAATTTCAACCTTTATCATTACATAACTTTGATTCAACCTTATTTCATGAATCGCTTCGTCAGAGTTATTATAAACTAAAACTTACAACCACGTTCAATAACCCTTATACATCAGGTAAAATTTAAACTTTACAACTCAACATCTGTTAACCATCATACATTATCAAATACATTATCTGAAACCTTAAACAGGGTCCAAAATAACAACAATTCAGCCAAAGTATATAAATCTTCATGCATTACATCTGATTCATTTCTTTCAAGTAGCACATAGCGTTACCTTGAATCCTTAACCTACAAAAGTGATTATTTGCAAGAATGAGCTCGACAGCTCAGCAAGATCTAACAGTTTTCATGCATCACATAGCACATAAATACATGCTCAACATACATCTCATAATAATTAAAGTAACATGGCATATATGCTTTACTTCACATAACAAATATAAAGATTGAGTTCCTTACTCAATCAACATTCTTTAATCAATCAATGGAGTCATAAATTGACTTTAACATTTTATGCTTACAACATATCATGCTCTTTGCAAAATAATTTAAAAACAGTTCATCATCAAGTTCATGTAGAAAATAGGAACTGAAAGACTTGCCTTGATCGTTGTTTACCAATAACAGTTTAACAGCTTACAGATATCTGCACTTCACGTGCCCTACACAATTATATAATCATGCACATCAACTATTAGTCACATAGCAAAGCATATTAGTTGTAATGTAAACTTTACTCTACATCTCATAAACCTTCCTATTATCTATACACAATGTTCAATTTGATTGTAATTCATTCAAGTGTTTAAGTCCTGCTAGGACTACCTATTGGTTTTATATTAACCACATTTCATATATAATAATATTCGTTTCATTAGAATCGAAACACTATTTAAGTGTATTACCACATTACACGTCGTTTCGACGTTTATACGTCACACGCCTAACTCGCCTCTTTTGCATGCTCCTATATTGGGTTCCATTACTCTATAATGTTTCATTCTTATTAAAAACATAATATTAAACAAGGTCATACACACTCGTTGCGGCGTTGAGACGCTTGCTCGTCAGTATGCCAAACTTGCCTATTCGAACGCCCGAACGACACGCATTTGCGCACGCTTAGCACGCCCAACCGATTTGTCTAATACTCTAGGGTTAATGCTAAGTATCATTATAATACCTAATAGTCATGTTATGGAAGTTAGAACATCATTTTACATGGTCGGGAGCATTACATGTGCTTACGTGCATGCCCGACGCCCCCCGATTGCCTCCAAAAATATATCAGTCTCAAAAATGACCATTTTAACCTTTGCTAACGACCTCAAATTGAAACACTTAAAGAACAAAAGTTGTAGGTCTACTTGTGCTCATTCCGGATCATTTTGAATCACCTAAATCCGAGTTCGTATGAAAACGTTATGGCCGTTTTACCATAGGAGGTCAAAACAGTCCCGGACTGACTTTTCCTCCCGGCGCAGCTGCGCCCCAAATAGCCTTGGGGGCAGCGCAGCTGCGCCCCTGGCAGCCTGTTACGCGATTTTCTTCTCCAGTTTGTGGTTCTAGCGAATTTTCTAACCCTTTTCTCCTTCCAATCATCATAAATCAAGCTATACACATCCGATTGAATCCGTTTTCGACTCTATGGATTCGTGAAACACTGAACTACTCATCTATATGATAATTATAAAACTTCAAAAATATTAACAATTTCTTTTAAAGTCTACAATTCAGTGTTCATGCTAATTTTTTATGTTTTATACATATTTAGCGAATTCAATCACTACGAATTCGTTTTACATCTGTTTTGACTCGTTCAACTTGTGTTGTTTTCGTTTTTTCGAGTACTATCATAATACATCATCAATTTTAGATTATGACATAAACTCCTAACCAATTTTAGTCTCAAAACAGACCCAAAATACATATATTAAACAAAACTCACACTCTTTATCCTTAACATGATTTTCATGAATTTAAACACTCCAAAATTGTTTCTAGATGACTATTAACAGATTGTATCTATCTAAAAACATATATAAACCATACCTCAACAAATTCAATCAACAAAACTCAATTACAGAGAATTTAGCAAACAAAATCATAAACTAGAACCCTAGAAATTTTACCTTTGATTTGCTATAAAGCTTGAACAATTTCTTGTTTCTCCTATCTTTGATTCTGAAACTCCTCTTCAATTACAGAGAATTTCTTCTCTAAACTCCATCTTCTCAATTTTCTCCCTTCTCTGCTCTATTCTTCTTTCTTGGACTTAGCACAACTAACGTATTTTTTATTTAGTCTATCAGTTAAAAAAACCCAAGGGCTCCCATCTGTTACAAAGGCAAAGGGTCACAAGGCGATGTTTGGCTAGAGCTCCTAATCTCTTTATCCATTTATTCTAACAACTCCATTACTATATGATACATATGTCACACTTCATTTTATTGTTAAACTATTTAGCCTCATTAAGTAATTATGCAATTATAACATGTATAATTACTACACTATAAATTATGAAATTACCTTTGTAACTAAAATAAACATCTCTTATTAGAATAAATATTTCCATTAAAATAGTTAATATTTATTCCACTAATTATTTTAGTTAACTCAAATGAATTATACAATTATTATATATAATCATTTCATTCCTTTTTCTCACATAAATTGTCTCAATACAATTTATTTAATCCATACATCTAATCACCACTTAATTATTAATTCAATTTATGTAATACCATCATACGTAACTAAATTATTCCATAATAATTTTCATTGAATATTTATTTTACTCCATAAATATTTTAACTAAAATATTTATTTTATTTGATAAATATTTTAATTATTTACGAGATTCACAATCGTATTACACTAACATATTACGTTTATAGGTAACATACCTTCCTCTCTCATTTTATTAAAACAAATATATTCACATTACTTCATTATTTCATTAAGTGAATTACTCACATCATTTATGAAATTTAATTCATAACAATTATAGTGCCAACAAGGCATAATAATCAAATTATATTATTCCATAATATAATATCAACTTAATTAGATTAACTAATCTTATTCAGTTAATTTTCTTTCCGTAATAACTTCATTTAATTTCTTCAATAGTTAAATTAACTATTAAACCTCATCATCCCAATATATGAATATATATATATATATATATATATATATATATTTACTTACATGCAAAACACGTCATAATAAGAATTTCATTAATTAAATTCTTATTTTAACAATTTCTGAAAATCCGGGTTGTCACATCCTTCCCTCCTTATAAGGATTCCGTCCTCGGAATCACCGAAACCCTACCTTACTCAGGTTTCCATCAAATCTCTTTAAAAACATTTATCGCTGAATAACTTCAACACATTACCTTAGTATAGGTTTTATATTTCCTACTACATTGATTTTTTCAACAAATTCTAGGTTTTATTTCATACCTTTCACTTGAACTCAATTATATTTTGAGTATTATATATTCTTTAATCCGTTCATTTTCTTTCCAAGGATTATTACCATATACCTTACTCATCGAATTCATATACTTCATAATTCACTATCTTAGAAGTGTTCGGGTTATCACATAATACATACCTTGAGTAATTAAAATGGTTTACAACATTACTTGCATCAGATAACTAGTAGTTATAAATGTATATAATCTACTCTTGGAGTTTGCCTTTGCCACTGTCTTTCTTCAAGCCTTCGTCTTAATCTGAAATTTGTTGTCATGATACAGGAGGGGTAGTTTAAATACAACAAGAATATATCATGATTGAAAGAAAGAATAAGCTTTCGAATTTTCAATAATATAATAATTGTGAAAGAGCATAAATCAGAGTTTCAATAAATGAATGACTGAACCAATAATATTTAATGTCAACAAGGACCATGAACAACTTTGACTGAACCTTATGGTAATGAAGGTGATCAGCCTTTCATACCTGATGAACATATGCAACATGCACTAAGTGCGAATCAATAATCAGTAGGGATGTCAATAATCAACAATAATTATTCACGAACATGCTTTGAAAATATAACTCAAGTTTGAGTTAGAGAAAACTTGCAATAAATGCGAATATTCAATAATAATTTAGATGTGGAATAATCAACAATAATTATCCACTACCATGCTTGAAAAATAATAACTCGAGTTTGAGTTAGGAAACTTGCCTGAACCGTCGATTACTGCTACGCAATCTCATTTAATCTCTAATACAAAGACCTATCATTATTAAGATTGATCTCTCAATTAGCAAAACATATTTTATCTTACAATACTATTACTATATAAGTAAACTATCTAATATTTAAACATATAGTCAAATATTAGATAATACCTTAACACTTATTCTTATATTTATAAGTTCTTATTTATAACTAGTAAATCATATAACCAATTATAAATAAAACTCCTTGTACTATACATGAAATAATTTCAGCATTATAATTGTTTATAAAATAAATATTCATCAACTATATTTAAAATAAATTGAGCATTATAACTGCTTATAAAATGAATATTCGTTTACTATATTTAAAATAAATCGAGCATTATAACTGTTTTATAAAATTAATATTCGTTTACTATGTTTGAAATAAATCGAGCATTATAACTGCTTTATAAAATGAATATTCGTACTAAATACTTAAAGAAAATCGAACATAGTAACTGCTTATAAAAGTATATTTTCTGCTTTATAAGAGAAAAAAATCGGACATTATAACTACTTATAAAAGTATATTTTTTACTTTATAAGAGAAATAAATCGGACATTATAACTGCTTGTATATAGGACTTTTGTACTATTTATTTAAAATAATTTGGGCATTATAACTGTTTGTAAAAGTATATTTTTACAAAATATATAAAGAATAATTAAAATAATAACCACAAGAGTAAATACCTATTGAAGTTGCAAGCTTTAACTAATCCTTTCCAATCTTAAAACTCAAAAACTTTCCTCTCTCTTTCTCTCTCTAACCGGAATTCTCCTCTATCTCTAACTCTATTTTGGTTTTGAAAAAAATTTAAAGAGAAATGGCTCCTATTTATAGGAAAACATAGTTTCAATAATTGCACGTTAGGGGCTCGGCTTTTTATAGTTTGCCCCCGGCTTATTATAATTCGGTACCTAGATTAATTACACTTTAGTATCTTATTAATTGCACCTTAGTCCCTCGATGACATCATGATGACATCATCATGATGATGTCATCTTTTGTGTTTCTTTAAGGATGATGTCATGCTTGCATAATCTCTTTTCTGATTGGTTGATTTAAGTTCACATGGATTGGAGGGTGTTTTGGTCATTTCATAAATTATTTTAAGGGTAATTTAGTCATTTCACATATTTTCCTTAGATTTTAACTCTTAAGATTTGCTAATTAGCATAAGAGTTTGTAAATTAAGGGTTAGGATTTTGAAATCTTAAGTTAGGGTTTCTAAATGAACATTAGGGATTCTAACTGAACATTAGGGTTTCCTAATTAAACATTAGGGTTTTCTAATTAGGTTTACATAATTGCATTCATTCTAATCAGCACTTAACATTAATCATATAATGTACATACACATAATCTTTAGCTAATCTCACCAAATCTTTCCAATATCTTTACAAAATCTTATCTTCTTTTTCCTATCTCTTATACTGTTTGTAAATCTACACAAAAAGATTTAATCACATGCTCTCTTATCTCTTCCTTTGTTGGGCCGAAAATTGGGCCTAGATTGAGCCAGGCCTTTAATTCTTTTTGGGCTTCCTAACTAATTGTTTGGGCTATGTAAACTAACATAGCCCAATGTCTTAATTATCTTACTAAAGGCCCAAAATGTCCTTTCTCCCATTGGGCTTTAACTAATTTATCTTGGGCTTGCAAATTAATCCTTTGGGCCATGAAATCAACATAATTTCATATCTTTAATTTTTTTTATTATACCCTAATCATTTAGTTAGGGTTTCCATTACGCACATTTGTAAATAATTTCCTTACTAATATACATTTAATTTAATAACCCAATTAGACTTGCTATTCTTAAGTTATAAAATTAATTAATTGAGATGTATAAAATAAATCTCTTAGGGTTAGTATATATATTTTTAAATACTAACATTCTCTCATATCATAATCACTTATGTTATTTAATTACCATACCTAATATATATATTAGGTTACATTTCTTAATTCTCTTTATATATACAAAATAAATGTATACACACTATACAATGTATATTTACTCACATACATAATACACATAAGTCAAAATATATTACATTAGTGTATTAACTTAATAGCCCTAATTGGTTTAACAAGTTATGACCTCTCACATAATCATACAAGATTACCTAATTGGTTGAGACATATTTCATAAATATCTACATTTTTAATTTTCTTAATAAAATTTCTTACACTATTTAGTTCACATCAAATTTTATAGGTATCGTAGTACCTTAGCCTTAATATTCCTACAAATACATATAACTCCATTTCTAGGGTTTAGGAATTTTGTAACCCATATTTTCTCTATTCTCATTTAAATAGTAAACCATATAGGTTTTTCTTAAAATTTTTAATTATTCCTCAAATTCTCATCAAGGTTTTATTCTTTAACCTTTATTTTAATCATTCAAGATCTTATAAATTTTTGGGTTGTCACATTCACCCCTTCTTCTAAGAATTTTGTCCTCGAAATTACATCCTACTAATCCCTACTTCTTTTATTAATCAAAACTAGGTTTTCAATGTTACCATTATCTGATTTCACTCTTATTTAATAAGTACATACGGCTTCCTTCTATGAGGAACTATTCTATTATCACATTCTACCCAGACTTCTTTCTAAGGAGTTAAAAACGTTTCAAATCATGCTAAGGGAACATATAGACCATGAACTCTTAGGTTTAACGGTCTCCACCATAACCAAATAGTAGGTATGATAATAATAAGCAACGTGTTCATAAATATAATAAGATTTACATTTATTCATATGATCTTTAATCATGTAAGTGTTAATCTATTATTGTGAATATTAATAATTATATTGATTAATGAGAAATGAATTAATTAATATTATTATTAATTTATTGATGAGATAAGTAAATTATTAACTTCTATGTGCGAGCATGCGATTTAAAAAGTATAACGTATAGTTACTAACTATATGTTATATGAAGTGTGAAGTGTAGTGTAACTATATTATATATAGAAACCATATATTAAGATTTATTAAGTTACATATCAATGCCTATGTGACTATGTGAATGTGTGAACATTAAAATAATGTATCATGGATATGTTGTAAACAATTGTTGATTAATAAAATTTAATAATAAAGGAGACAGTATAGAGTGATAATATATGAAAAGACTATATTGGTAAGATAAAATGTACATGGATTATATATGTACAAATTACATTTTCTACATTGAAGTATTATTTGAATTACATTGTGACATTAAATTACAACCTAAATGTAGATATTATGTATATGTATATCATATAAGTGTTGTATGAATCCATATTGACCAATGGCTGAGCTGCATCCTCTTGTCCCATAATAAGAGTCACATTTCATTCTCTCTTCACGTGCTTGACAAAAGGCTAAGGCCTATCCCCCCATTCTTCTCCCAAGCTCAAGCTAGCACATGATGAACTAGGATGTGGGAATCATGATTGATTCTAACAACCATCTACCAACTCTCTATTAGCCAACATACAAGCCTTCAATTCATTAGTTTGATTCATGGGGAGATAGCATTGTCTGGATAATTGAAATTCTATAAATTGAGCTCTCCTTCTCCATTTTCATTTGCTGAGAATTGCTTAACTTGAGAGCATATATACTTTAGCAATATCATTCTAGCAGTGGGAGACTTCAGTAGCAACAAGTTAATAGCAAAGGTATAATCACATTATCGTGTTCTTCATTTTTGTTTCCCTGTAAAATTTTAAGATTTCTTGATTTTGCCATATTAGAGTGTGATTGGATTATAGAATGCTTGGTTAAGTGTTATATAGACATATAAGTATGTTGGTATTGCAATGTAGTTATGTAGAATAAAAATTATAAAGTTATTCTGTGATTTGGGATGTTAACTGCCGAAACAGGAAGAACACTGGCATGAACTACACACGGCGCAGCTGCGCCGGGTTTATACCCAGGCGCAGCGCAGCTGCGCAGGAAGCCTATTCCAGTTTTGTTTGAGTTCTGTTAATCTGTTAAGCATGCTTGGATGTTATGACTTAGGCAAGGCATATTAGAATGAATAACTTGTATAGAGGGGTATGTAGACCTAATATAAGCATGTCCTTCTATGATTTCATGCATGATTAACGAACGGTTAATGTTTTCGAAGTGAACATAAGGTTTATAATTGAACTTTAAACATATATGACTTACGACGGTATTCTGACCTTGCAAGCATATTATTATGATCTAGGAAGGCATGAAAAACATGTTCATAGATGTATACATGTTTCATAAGGTAACATGAGTATGTTGATCGCGTTAAATGAACTTTACTAGTGAAAGTATAAGTTTTATCTTGAAATTTTATATCGAAGTCTAGACTCTGATTTTTGCGAGCATGTTTAGATGACTTAGAAATGCATGAATAACCTGTCATCTTATGTTTATAGGATTCGTAAGGAAGCATGAACATGTTGGAATTATTAGTAAGACTTACTAATGAAAATATGAGCTTTGATGGTGAACCTTAACATGTTATATTGAGATTCATATCCTGATATTTGTAACATGTTTAATAGTGTGTATACCATCACTAGTATACCATACATGTGTACTCACTTGTCAAATTCAATGAAAGGTTAACCAAGTATGAGTTTAAGCATATTTTAAAGTGATAAACGACACTAGTGATGAATGAAAGATGTGGACACTTATAAACATGTATAGTACAAAGTATGTGATCTCTTGATGTGAACATATGATCTAATTGTGTGCGTGGTGATTACATGACCCTATTCGGCCTTAATTTTGTGTAAATCCTAGACTAAAACCATAACATATAAAAATGAACTTGAGATGGTCATATGCTTATAAACGTTCTCTGACATGATTGTATGTTAAGTGTAAATTGGTTAAGTATGCTAAAGTATGGACAGAATCAGAAAATGCAAGGCTTAACCCTGGTCTGGCTAGGGGACTGCGCAGCTGCGCCGGTCTGGAATCTAAATTATTGAAATCTGCTTGTTCTGGTCATGTCAGTTAGTGTAAATTGTTGTTCAAAACTGCTAGAAATGATATGTACCCTACTGGTGTGTATATATGTGATGATTAAGTAACAAGATAATGTTTAACTTATATAATGGAAGCCCATGGGTCAAAGGATCATAGCCACTTGAACATGATGAGTTGTTATAGTATCATTTATGTTATAACTATGTACTTTATTCGTAATAACATATAATCTGATTTCATACCATATGAGTATAAGTATGACATGTGACTAAGGTAGTAACATGTATGTATATTGAGTAACAAGTTTGTGTAACGAATGAGTTAGCTAATGAAAATCCTATACTTATAATACATTATAAATAGGATTCAAAAGTGTTGATTTACTTAACGTGGATATACTACGCTTAAGGCAAGTATCTAAACCGTATCTCTTTGGATGCAAGTTTCCTAACTTATACTCTTTTACGGTGCAAGTATTCTATCCTTGTATATTGCGAGCTAGGTTCTTTACTTACTCGTTTGAATTGAATTAGCATACTTGAACTCTTATTTCATTAAAGCTATTATTCATGATGAACTTAGTATTGTTCTTGAATATTGTGAAAGTGTCTATGCCATTTGATTCGGCTAGACTTATATTATTGAAAAGCGACCCAAACCAATTAATTGGTGCGGGATCTTGTATTTGACTGAGAAGAATAAAATATAACTGTCGGAGAATCGACGCGCGCACATCAGTATGATTGAGTGTTATGCATAACATAGGGTATTGTAGGCTGATCACCTGTTGTACTTGTTTTTGTTGGATTTTCAGTTTATTACTGTCAATTCCTATGAAAGTTCATAGTCCTTAGTGACTGCTCAGTTTCAGTTATCTTGAAATCTTGAATTGATTTATTATTGAATCACATTGATATTATTCTGTCCTTAGCGACTATTATTGAAAACTGTTGATATTCTTGTTATCCTTGAACTATCACACCTTGCTATACCCTTTTGAGAATTGAGAATTATATTACATTGTATATTACTTGCTAAGCAATTTGTGCTCATTCTTGCTTTCCCTAAAATATTTTAGTTAAGGAAGAGCAGTGCGGACCTTCGGGCACAAATATGGGCAAGTGAAAGGCTACTGAGTAGCTTAAATTATGTAGGACTTATGATTGTAATAAAGAACTTATGATATTATGTACTAGTTAAGGTTATTTATGCTTAAGATATGTCTAAGCTATGTAATCACTATTTAAGTTACGAGACCTTGGGACGTGAATAAATTATATTATTTAAATGTAATCTATTTGGTATTAGTTGGTATTATTTCGCTGTGCGATGCGACATTTAGTCGTATTATTATTGTGATGTATTACCATGAGCTCGTGACGAACCGAATTCGAGAGACCCTGTGGCGGTCCCGGATTTGGGGGCGTCACAGGTTGGTATCAAAGCCATAGTTATAAACCTTAGGAGCGAGTGTCCTTAGATTATAACTTAGGAGAACTTAGAAGTTGGAAAGGAGATAAAACTCATGTAGAGTTTTCTTTAAGAGACCTAGTCTGTTATGAAATGTAACTTCATTTTATACAATGAAATTATATTTTATTTAACATTCTAATGGAGTTGCTGTTTGTTTGTCTTGTGTTTGTGATTGTAGGATGATAGACATAGGTGTACCTAGTAGTGTGGTAGAGGAGGAGCCCAGGGATATACATGTAGTATACGAGGCACCTCTAGAGGCTACACCAGTGCAGGCTGTTGCACCGTTCGAGTCTGACGACGAGGACGAGATTGAGATAGAGTCTGGTCCAGAGGAGGAGCCGATGGAGGACGAACCGATGGAGGATGAGCCAGTAGAGGACTCTGATGAGGCTAGTGTAGAGGAGCAGATGCTAGGAGAGTATGAGGAGCGGATCCTAGAGTTAGACTGCAGGGTTCAAGAGCTGGAGGCCAAGACCCATGAGAGAGAGTCTGAGTTCCAAAAGCTGAGGGACGAAGGCCACCAGAGGAAGCTGGCCATGCAGGAGTTAGAGGTAGAGATTGCTTATCATAGGGAGGCAGGGATCCAGATGGGAACCTTATTCCACAGGTCGGTGGCGAGAAATGTAGATATAGCAGGGAAGCTGGAAGAAGTAGAACAGAGAGAATTGAGTGAGAAGACTGAGAAAGAGGCACTCCGTACTCAGCTAGAGTTGGAGGTGATGGATAGGATACACTTCGAGGAGGAGTGGGAAGTGGCCAATGAGAGAGCTGACGACCTAGAGGACGAGGTCAGGTGCAAGAAGAGGAAGATGAACAAGATGGGGTATGTGTTTCGTTCAGCTTTTGAGAGGGTGATTGATGGTGTGTACCACTAACTGGAAGAGCAGGGATAGACTCTACATACCTTGAGTCGAGAGCTGGTTGCGTATATAGCACAGATGGAGTACAAGAGCGCTGTGGAGCGTGGGATGATGTGATGAGATTTCCTTAATTGGTCTACTGGTAGTTTAGAAGAATTTATCTTTATGTATTGTATATAATATGTTGTAATCCCAACTTTTTGTGTAAAGTATGGGATAGTGATGTAAACCCCGGGTTAGCTTTTGTTAGAGGGGTAGTATGGTAGTAGATTGGTATATTCCCCATCTTTTGTGATATTAGGGGATATATGTGATAACATTTATAGTAGTATGCTAGGGAAATCATGTAATGAAACGATTTGACATATGAATATAAATGAAGCTTATTTCAGAAACGTGTTATAAATTTATTCTTTTAATATTAAAAGAAATACTTAAGTAATATACTTGAATAATAATAAAATAAAAATTTGTGATGCAGATAATGCCGCCTAGACGTAGATTGACTGCACCTGAGGAGTCAGTGAACAATGAGAGGGAACAAGTAGACTCGATCCAGAAACTGGTAGACTTGTTAAGAGAAGCCTTAAGGGGAAGGAACAATGAACCCGTTCTCCCAAACCCTCAGGTTGTGTCAGTAATAACCTTGAAAGACTTTAAGAGTGTAAGACCCCCGGAGTTCGAGGGAACTACCGACCCAATCGTCGCACAAACGTGGATCAAGGAGATCGAAAAAGCTTTCACTATAGCTCGCGTAGGCGAAGATCAGAAAATGATGTTTGCCAGATATATGATGAGGGGAGAAGCGAACTACTGGTGGGAGGCTAATCAACAAAGAGCTGGAGAAGGGATAATAGCTTGGGATAAGTTTAAGACGCTGTTTTTCGAGAATTACTTCCCGAAAAGCATGAAGAATAGAATGAAGGTAAAGTTCTTAGAACTAAAACAAGGTGACATGACGGTGGCGCAGTACGCAGCTAAGTTTAATGAACTAGCGCGATTTGCGGAACACCAAGTTGGAGATGAGGAAAGGAAGGCGAGAAGATTCGAACAAGGGCTGAAGTCGTGGCTGTTCAATAAGGTATCAGTTCTTCAAATTGATTCCTTTGCGACATTGCTGGAAAAGGCAATCATTGCGGAAGGTGGCAGTGAGGCCTTAAGTCTGTATAACAAGGAGAAGAAAGGAAAGAATATTGGAGGAGAGAACTGTATTGGAGGAAGTAGCAGTGGAGGAAGCAATTTGGGAAAGAGAAAGTGGGAGAACAACAACAATAACAACAAAAACAACAATAATCAATCAGGGAATTTTAGTGGAGGTTTCAAGAAGAGGGCTGAAGAATGCCCAAAGTGTGGGAAAAATCACTAGGACGAGTGCTGGAAGGGACGTGACACTTGCTACAACTGCAGACAGGAAGGGCACATCTCGCCCAACTGTCCGAAACCAAAGAAGATACAAGGATGCTTTACGTGTGGCTCGACGGAGCACCGAATTAAGGACTGCCCAAAGAAGGGAAGTGGCGGGGGAAGAAATCAGCCAGGAGGCAACAAGCTGATGATCAGCGGGCCGGCACAATCCAACCGCCCAACTGCCAAAACTTTTAACATGACCGTCCAGGACGCCGTGGCTGCGAAGGATGTGGTGTCAGGTATAATCCCAATCAATGATATAAATGCTTATGTATTATTTAATTCGGGTGCCACCTGTTCTTTTATATATGAAGAATTTGATAGTAAACTTAGTACACCCCGAGAACGATTAGATAATCCTTTGATCATAGAAGTTGCTAATAAGGAAGTGATCCCTGTAGAATACGTTTATCGAAATTGTCATGCAAACATTAGAGAACATGAACTGAGCGTAGACTTGATTCCTATTAGACTGGGAGAATTGGATGTGATATTGGGAATGGATTGGTTGTATAACCATGCTGCGATAATTGACTGTCAGAACAAATGTGTGAACCTTCAGACTCCGAGTAAGTCTAAGATAGTGTTTTATGGTAGCTCATCGCTTAAGCAATCGTGTTGCGTTACGATGATGCAGGCCAAGAAATTGTTAAGGAAAGAATGTGTAGGTTATTTAGCTTACATCGTTGATACTCGGAAAAAGGGAGTAGAAATTAAGGATATATCTGTAGTTAGT
Source organism: Panax stipuleanatus (assembly GCA_020205555.1). Lineage (NCBI taxonomy): Eukaryota > Viridiplantae > Streptophyta > Magnoliopsida > Apiales > Araliaceae > Panax > Panax stipuleanatus. The sequence continues at coordinate 69,904,492 of CM035120.1, read as the reverse complement.
GAATTTCAAGATGTGTTTCCGGATGATCTTCCTGGTCTTCCGCCAGACAGAGAAATCGAATTCGTAATAGACTTAGCACCAGGAACTGCACCGATTTCGAAAGCTCCATACCGTATGGCACCAGTAGAAATGAAGGAATTGATGATACAATTGCAAGAATTATTGGACAAGGGTTACAGTACGACCGAGTGTGTCTCCTTCAGGAGCACCAGTACTATTCATTAAGAAGAAGGACGGATCGATGAGGCTCTGTATCGATTATCGAGAATTAAACAGAGTAACGATCAAGAACCGATATCCGCTACCGAGGATAGACGACCTGTTTGATCAACTGAAGGGAGCAAAGTGTTTCTCGAAAATTGACATGCGAATAGGATATCATCAACTGAAAGTGAGGGATAAGGACATACCAAAGACTGCGTTTCGAACCCGTTATGGACACTACGAGTTTTTGGTAATGTCATTTGGATTGACTAATGCTCCGGCAGCATTTATGGACTTGATGAACCGATTTTTCAAGCCATACTTGGATAAATTTGTAGTGGTTTTTATCGACGACATTTTGATCTACTCGAAGACAGAGGAAGAACACGCCGAACATCTGAAGATTATTTTGGAGGCACTAAGGAAGGAGAAGATGTATGCGAAATTTTCAAAGTGCGAATTTTGGATGGAGAAGGTTCAATTCTTAGGCCACGTGGTGGATAAGAATGGAATCATTGTAGACCCTGCGAAGGTAGAAGCAGTAAGTAATTGGGAACAACCGAGAACACCGACGGAGGTGAGAAGCTTTTTAGGGTTAGCTGGGTACTATCGAAGATTCATCCAAGATTTTTCTAAGATAGCAACCCCGTTGACCAATTTGACTAGAAAGACGGTGAAATTTGTATGGACCGACAAATGCGAAGAAAGTTTTCAAGAACTGAAAAGGAGATTGAGCGAAGCACTTGTGTTATCATTACCAGATGATGCGGGAAATTTTGTGGTGTATAGTGATGCATCGCACAAGGGGCTTGGCTGTGTGCTCATGCAACACGGCAAGGTCATTGCGTATGCGTCACAACAATTGAAGGATTACGAAAAACGATACCCTACTCACGACTTAGAGTTAGCGGCAGTAGTTTTTGCGTTAAAGATATGGAGGCATTATTTATATGGGGAAAAATGTGAGATATACACGGACCACAAAAGTCTGAAATATATCTTCACACAGAAGGAGTTGAACATGCGGCAGAGAAGGTGGTTAGAATTAATCAAAGACTATAATTGCGATATTCTTTATCACCCGGGGAAGGCAAACGTGGTTGCCGACGCTCTGAGCAGGAAAGGAAGGGAGAAATTATTTAATTTGATGACTCAAGAAGAGTTGATAAGAGAGATGGAGAAATTGGAAATAGAAGTGAAGGGACCCGAGAGGTCTGAAGAAAGGTTGTTTGTCATGGAAGCTCATCCGACATTGTTGGATAGAGTAAAGGAAGCCCAGGAAAAGGATGAAGAGTGTGAGAAAATTTGAAAGAGGATCACAAAAAATGAGAAAGAGAAATTTCAAATGGATAAAGACGGTATCTTAAGATTCAAAGGAAGAGTGTGAGTACCAGCGGTAACCGAGTTGAGGGAAGAGATTTTGCACGAGGCACACAACACGACATATTCCATTCATCCGGGAGGCACGAAGATGTACCGAGATCTAAGGCAACATTTTTGGTGGCCCAATTTGAAACGGGAAGTCACAGAGTGCGTCAGTAGATGTTTGACTTGCCAACGCGTTAAAGCAGAGCATCAACGGTCGAGTGGTTTACTACAACCGTTGGAAATACCAGAGTGGAAATGGGAGCATATTACGATAGACTTCGTGGTAGGACTTCCAGTTACACAGAAAGGTTATGATGCTATTTGGGTTATCGTGGATCGACTTACCAAGACCGCACATTTTCTACCGATCAAGATCCGTTACAGTTTGAATTAGTTAGCGGGTCTATACATAAAGGAGATTGTCTCACGACATGGAGTGCCGGTATCTATTGTCTCTGATCGAGATCCGCACTTCACGTCCAATTTTTGGAAGAGTTTGCAAGAGAGAATGGGAACACAGTTGAGGTTGAGTACGTCTTATCATCCTCAGACAGACGGACAGAGTGAGCGAACTATACAAACGCTGGAGAATATGCTTAGGACTTGCGTGATAGATTTCAAGGGAAATTGGGACGACCACCTACCCATAGTCGAATTTGCCTATAACAATAGTTACCATGCGAGTATCGGCATGCCACCGTACGAAGCTCTCTATGGGAGAAAGTGCAGAACGCCATTATATTGGGACGAAGTCGGAGAGCGACGAATACTCGAATCAGAGCTAGTACAACAAACCGCAGACGTAGTGACAGTGATAAGAGCCAGATTAGTAGCAGCTCAAGACTGCCAGAAAAAGTATGCAAATTTGCATCGGCAGGACCGAGACTTCAAAGTCGGCAATTTCGTATTCTTGAAGGTATCTCCATAGAAGGGAAAAATCTATTTTGGCAAGAAAGGGAAATTGAGTCCAAGATTCATAGGACCGTTCGAGATACTGAATCGAGTGGGCGAAGTGGCATACAAAGTTGTGTTACCACCCGAGTTGGAGCACATCCACAACGTGTTCCACATTTCTATGTTGTGACCGTACAAGGCCGACTACAAGCACATGATTTCTTATGAGCCCATTTAAGTGGAGAAGAACTTGGCGTATGAAGAAATTCTTGTCCAGATATTAGATAGGAAAGAGCAAACCTTAAGAAATAAAATTATTTCGTCTGTAAAAGTACTTTGGCGTAACCACGATGTCGAGGAGGCAACGTGGGAGTTAGAAGATAGGATGATGAGGGATTATCCCCATTTATTTGTGTAACCTTGTAGAAATTCCGGGACGAAATTTGTATAAGGGGGGAGGATGTAATACCCGAGAAATTCCTAATATTATTAAGTAAATATATTAATGGAAATGAGAATTTATTTGAATATAAATGATTTTGTGTTATGAGATGAGTTGATTCAATTATATAAAATTGAATAATTATAAAAATAATTGTGGAAAATGTGGAGTTTATAATAAACTGGTTGATAGCCTTGTGCGGCACAGTGATGAGGATTATTAATGGTGATTAATTAATAATATGTGATTATTATTATTGCAAGAAATAATATGATAATAATAAACAACGTGTTCATAAATATAATAAGATTTACATTTATTCATATGATCTTTAATCATTTAAGTGTTAATCTATTATTGTGAATATTAATAATTGTATTGATTAATGAGAAATGAATTAATTATTTTTATTAATTAATTAATTGATGAGATAAGTAAATTATTAACTTCTATGTGCGAGCATGCAATTTAAAAAGTATAACGTATAGTAACTAACTATATGTTATATGAAGTGTGAAGTGTAGTGTAACTATATTATATATAGAAACCATATATTAAGATTTATTAAGTTACATATTAATGCCTATGTGACAATGTGAATGTGTGAACATTAAAATAATGTATCATGGATATATTGTAAACAATTGTTGATTAATACAATTTAATAATAAAGGAGACAGTATAGAGTGATAATATCTGAAAAGACTATATTGGTAAGATAAAATGTACATGGATTATATATGTACAAATTACATTCGCTACATTGAAGTATTATTTGAATTACATTGTGACATTAAATTACAACCTAAATGTAGATATTATGTATATGTATATAATATAAGTGTTGTATGAATCCATATTGACCAATGGCTGAGCTGCATCCTCTTGTCCCATAATAAGAGTCACATTTCATTCTCTCTTCACGTGCTTGACAAAAGGCTAAGGCCTATCCCCCCATTCTTCTCCCAAGCTCAAGCTAGCACATGATGAACTAGGATGTGGGAATCATGATTGATTCTAACAACCATCTATCAACTCTCTATTAGCCAACATACAAGCCTTCAATTCATTAGTTTGATTCATGGGGAGATAGCATTGTCTGGATAATTGAAATTCTATAAATTGAGCTCTCGTTCTCCATTTTCATTTGCTGAGAATTGCTTAACTTGAGAGCATATATACTTTAGCAATATCATTCTAGCAGTGGGAGACTTCAGTAGCAACAAGTTAATAGCAAAGGTATAATCACATTATCGTGTTCTTCATTTTTGTCTCCTTGTAAAATTTCAAGATTTCTTGATTTTGCCATATTAGAGTGTGATTGGATTATAGAATGCTTGGTTAAGTGTTATATAAACATATAAGTATGTTGGTATTGCAATGTAGTTATGTAGAATCAAAATTATAAAGTTATTCTGTGATTTGGGATGTTAACTGCCGAAGCAGGAAGAACACTGGCATGAACTACACACGGCGCAGCTGCGCCGGGTTTATACCCAGGCGCAGCGCAGCTACGCAGGAAACCTATTCCAGTTTTGTTTGAGTTCTGTTAATCAGTTAAGCATGCTTGGATGTTATGACTTAGGCAAGGCATATTAGCATGAATAACTTGTATAGAGGGGTATGTAGACCTAATATGAGCATGTCCTTCTATGATTTCATGCATGATTAACGAACGGTTAAAGTTTTCGACGTGAACATAAGGTTTATAATTGAACTTTAAACATTTATGACTTACGACGGTATTCTGACTTTGCAAGCATATTATTATGATCTAGCAAGGCATGAAAAACATGTTCATAGATGTATACATGTTTCATAAGGTTACATGAGTATGTTGATCGCGTTAAATGAACTTTACTAGTGAAAGTATAAGTTTTATCTTGACATTTTATATCGAAGTCTAGATTCTGATTTTTGCGAGCATGTTTAGATGACTTAAAAATGCATGAATAACCCGTCAACTTATGTTTATACGATTCGTAAAGAAGCATGAACATGTTGGAATTATTAGTAAGACTTACTAATGAAAATATGAGCTTTGATGGTGAAACTTAACATGTTATATTGAGATTCATATCCTGATATTTGTAACATGTTTAATAGTGTGTATACCATCACCAGTATACCACACATGTGTACTCACTTGTCAAATTCAATGAAAGGTTAACCAAGCATGAGTTTAAGCATATTTTAAAGTGATAAACGACACTAGTGATGAATGAAAGATGTGGACACTTATAAACATGTATAGTACAAAGTATGAGATCTCTTGATGTGAACATATGATCTAATTGTATGTGTGGTTATTACATGACCCTATTCGACCTTAATTTTGTGTAAATCCTAGACTAAAACCATAACATATAAAAATGAACTTGAGATGGTCATATGCTTATAAACGTTCTCTGACATGATTGTATGTTAAGTGTAAATTGGTTAAGTATGCTAAAATATGGACAGAATCAGAAAATGCAAGGCTTAACCCTGGTCTGGCCAAGGGACTGCGCAGCTGCGCCGTCCCTAGGCCTAACCAGGGCACAGCTGCGCCGGTATGGAATCTAAATTGTTGAAATCTGCTTGTTCTGGTCATGTCAGTTAGTGTAAATTATTGTTCAAAACTGCTAGAAATGATCTGTACCCTACTGGTGTGTATATATGTGATGATTAAGTAACAAGATAATGTTTAACTTATATAATGGAAGCCCATGGGTCAAAGGATCATAGCCACTTGAACATGATGAGTTGCTATAGTATCATTTATGTTATAACTATGTACTTGATTCGTAGTAACATATATTCTGATTTCATACCATATGAGTATAAGTATGACATGTGACTAAGGTAGTAACATGTATGTATATTGAGTAACAAGTTTCTGCAGCAAATGAGTTAGCTAATGAAAATCCTATACTTATAATACACTATAAATAGGATTCAAAAGTGTTGATTTACTTAACGTGGATAGACTATGCTTAAGGCAAGTATCTAAACCGTATCTCTTTGTTTGCAAGTTTCCTAACTTATACTCTTTTACGGTGCAAGTATTCTATCCTTGTATATTGCGAGCTAGTTTCTTTACTTAATCGTTTGAATTGAATTAGCATACTTGAACTCTTATTTCATTAAAGCTATTATTTATGATGAACTTAGTATTGTTCTTGAATATTGTGAAAGTGTCTATGCCATTTGACTCGGCTAGACTTATATTATTGAAAAGCGACCCAAACCAATTGATTGGTGCGGGATCTTGTATTTGACTGAGAAAAATAAAATATAACTGTCGAAGAATCGACGAGCGCACATTAGTATGATTGAGTGTTATGCATAACATAGGGTACTTTAGGCTGATCACCTGTTGTACTTGTTTTTGTTGGATTTTCAGTTTATTACTGTCATTTCCTGTGGAAGTTCATAGTCCTTAGTGACTTCTCAGTATTCAGTTATCTTGAAATCTTGAATTGATTTATTATTGAATCACATTGATATTATTCTGTCCTTAGCGACTATTAGTGAAAACTGTTGATATTCTTGTTATCCTTGAACTATCACACCCTTTTGAGAATTGAGAATTATATTACAAACCCTTATTGTATATTACTTGCTGAGCAATTTGTGCTCATTCTTGCTTCCCTAAAACATTTCAGTTAAGGCAGATTAGTGCGGACATTCGGGCACAGATAAGGGCAAAGGAAAGGCTACTGAGTACCTTAAATTATGTAGGACTTATGATTGTAATAAAGAACTTATGATATTATGTACTAGTTAAGGTTATTTATGCTTAAGATATGTCTAAGCTATGTAATCACTGTTTAAGTTACGAGACCTTGGGACGTGAATAAATTATATTATTTAAATGTAATCTATTCTGTATTAGTTGTGTATTATTCCGCTGTACGATGCGATATTTAGTCGTATTATTATTGTGATGTATTACCATGAGCACGTGACGAATCAAATTCGAGAGACCCCGTGCTGGTCTCGAATTTGGGGGCGTCACAGAATTTCTTGTCGACGGATTCGAAAATAAATTCTGACTTGATAGGATGGTAAGCATGTCGTTTATGAACTTTTGGCTTTGGAACGAACCAATTCGAGTTATAACGATCAAGTTATGGACTCCGGAATTTTAGAATTTTCAAAGACTAAGAAAATTTTTCTAAGTTGCAGAGCTGGCGCCGCAGCGCCAGCCAATAGACTTAAATCTAGCGCCGCAGCCCCGGGATAAAACTCTGGAGAGTAGCGCTGCAGCGCCACTCCAAGAGCAATATCTGGCGCCGCAGCACCAGCATATGAGAAAAGTTGATATTGTTAATAATTACTTAACCTTTTGCATATCATTAAGGGGCTAGTAAATGATGTAATGTAAACCTTAAACAACATGTTTAAGTAAGAGTTTATGAAAATTAAATGCTAAATAAACCGTAATGAACATTAAATAACTTAAATAAGTGTTATTAATTTAACATTTCGATTAAGTTATACAAGAAGGAGAAGTTAGGCTATACTTGGTATATCGATGATGAATTCTCATAGGTATGCTTTGTGTTATGCTTTGTAGACATTGTAAAGACTGAATAGACTACATGTAAAGGTTTAGAAGACGCAAAGGAAAGTTTTCTAACTTCGTTCATACTTTACTATGAATGTAAGTTTTCTAAACTCTTGTCTATACATTATAGTTGGACAAGAGGTCATTGTGCATAATTGCTTATGCATGAACTGTTATTGAATAGTCGATGCCATTTGATTCGGCTAGACTGAGATTTAGCATATTTTGGTGGGTTTTTCCACAAATCTTTCCAAAATATATATAATGTTGTGATCCTATGCCGATTGCTTGGTATGGATTCTCTGGTAAACCTGAGTATGAATAAAACAAAGGTTTTAAACGTCGTTAATTCAACAGGCACGTGAAGTTGCCACCAATTAAATGTAAACATATTTAATGTATGAGTGTTGATCAACATAGAGTACTACAGGCTGATCACCTGGATGTGCTCGTAAGCTATATCGAACTTACGGCCTTCGTGCCGGGTTGATCCTTTCATGAATGAGAACTAAAATATGGTTCATGGTCGTTGACCAAGATGGATTTCGAAGAGGCTATAAAGTCCTTGGGAATGGTTTTAAAGGAATCAAAATGATATTTTGATTATTCTTAAGTACTTCATAACTATTATACAGTTATTGAAAACCAAGGAATATGATTCTTGATTTTGTGGTTTCAAGATATATTGTTTAACTTGCTGAGCTGTTTATGCTCATTCTTGCTTAAAACTAAATGATTTCAGCTAAGAACGAACGGACTGAAGGATCCGGTAAAGACAAAGGCAAGTCCAAGCAGGACCAGTAGTGACCTTTGTAATAGTATAGTATTAGTATTGTATTTACTGATATTATGACACAGAATAATGTATTGGTTACGAATACTTGGGAAGGAATTTAATAGAAAGAAATAATTAGTAAACTTATACATTGATATTGATGTCCTCAATTGAATATATGAGTAGATTGTAGCACCATATAGCACCATGTCTTGGTTTTGAAGGTACCCAGATTTGGGGGCGTCACGGGTTGGTATCAAAGCTATAGGTTATAAAACTTAAGGGGTAAAAAAAAACCTTAAGCTATAACCTGGAGAAGTGAAGTAGAAGTTAGAAGTCAACAAACTCGGGTAAAGTTTTAAAAGAGGAAAGTAACCTTAAATATATTAAATGTGATATAAACTGTTCATATTTGATTGTATACTAATCCATTTATTTATGTTTTATGTAGATAACAGGAATAATGAACATGTATAATGAAATACATGAGGTTAGCGAGGATTCAGTCAACTTGGTAGAAGTTGTACCAATGCCGATGGCGGAGGTACCATTAGTGATTCTAGAGGGGACTGATATAGAGGAAGAGGACCCGTCCGAGTACTCTGATAACTTTGACTACACGTCATTGTTTGAGGGTATGTCGGAGGAGGAGGTTGAGTCGGTGCTGATTAATACGGTACTGCCTACTGAGGAGGAGGAGACAATGCCGATTAATATGGTATTGCCTACGGAGGTAGATGTGGAGGATTATACACCGGGAGAGTCCATGAAACTACTATTTATGGCAATACTGGAAAAAAATGTCCAACTAAGTAAGGAGGTCCGTGACCTCAAGAAAGTGGTGGATGATGTGGTAGAAGATAGAGAGAATATGGAGATCTTCTGGGAGGCCGAGCACGATGAGAAAGTGTTGGCTAAGGATAAAGTCCAGGACTTGAAGCTAGAAGTCCAGGAATTGAAGGCTGAACTTCTGAACATGAAGCAGAAGATAGGTAGAATGTGCTATATTCATAGGTGCTTGTACGAGGATTACCAGCAGTAGATGGCTGAGTATCCTGTGGAGGAAGGGCAGACTCGGTATAGTATTAGCCGGGACATTATGGCCAGTATGGCCGATGCGGATTACATGAATGTCGTATTGCAGATGTAGTTCCATAGTATGTATAGAAAAGATAGCGATGTAAATAGCTATGTAAATGTGTGTATAACTAGTGATGATGTAAAACCCTCTTTTGTATAGATAAGGGTAGTCTTTTGTAAGTCCCAACTTTTGGAAAGTAATTGCGAGATAGTAATGTAAATGGCTGAAGCCATGCAATGTAAAGTGTAGTGTTATACTACAAGGAAGTATTTTAATATAAAGGTTTTATTTAAAATACTTGGCAATGTGATTGAGTTATTATTTAATTGTTAATAATAACCGAATGAAGAAATAAAGAATAACAAAATGCTTTTGTATTAACAAAAAATGCTGCTAAGAAGACGTGCCAGAAATCATGAAGAAGAACCTCGTAATGAGGAGGAGCAAGGGAATAATAACCCGATGTAGGAATTTGTGAATCTTTTAGCTACGGCTCTCAATCGAACGAGAGGTACCGTACGCACTAATCCTGGGATAGGTCGGGGGGACTACCTTTAAGGAGTTCAAGATAATAGGTCCGCTTGAGTTCTATGGAACTAAAGACCCAATAGCTGCCCAAGTTTGGGTGAAAGAAATAGAGAAGGCATTTGTCATAGCAAATATCGGTGAGGCACAGAAGACTTCTTTTGTGACTTACATGATGAAGGGGGAGGCCAACTACTGGTGGGAAGCCAACCAGGGTAGGGCTGGAATAGAAGTGGTTACGTGGGAGCGGTTCAAGGAGTTATTCTTTGAGAACTACTTCCCCACGAGCATGCAGGGGAGAATGGAGATTCAATTCCTAGAACTGAAGCAGGGGGACATGACGGTACCCCAATATACAGCCAGGTTCAATGAACTGGCAAGGTTTGCTCCACACCAAGTGGACACAGAGTTGCAGAAGGCACGACGGTTCGAGCAGGGATTGAAACCCTGGCTCTACAATCGGATATTGGTTTTCCAAAGTGTTACCTTTGGAGCAGTGTTAGAAAAGGCGATTATCACCGAGGGTGGTAGTGAAGCGTTGACCTTATACCACAAAGAGAAGAAGAATAAAACCAAGACTGAGGTATCAGTCAAGATCGAGGGAGCCAGTGGAAGTGGCCAGAAGAGGAAAGATTTTAGCTCCAGGAATACCGGAGTAAAACAGGAGTTTTCCAAGAGGAAGATGGAAGCGTGCAAGAATTGCGGTAAGACTCATCTGGGAGTCTGCCTCAAGGGTAAGGCGGTCTGTTATAACTGTGGATAGGAGGGGCATATTTCGCCTAACTATCCCAGTCCCAAGAAGAGTCGTGGTTGTTTTGTATGTGGATCTACGAACCACATGGCGCGTAACTGTCCGAAGAAGGGTTCGGATGGTGGAAAGGGAGCTAGTGGTAATAAGCTGGCGATTGGTGGTGCAGTACCACAGGGTAGACCGACTGCTCGTACTTTTAATATGACGGTCCAAGATGCGATAGCATCAACTTACGTCGTAGCAGGTATCATTCCGGTCAATGACATTAATGCATATGTATTATTTGATTCAGGTGCAACGTGTTCGTTCATAGCATGTGAGTTTGCTAAACGATTAGGATTACTCCCCGAAAAACTTGTAATACCTTTAAACATTAAGGTAGCTAACGACGAAGTAATTCCTATGGACTCGATTCATAGAAGTTATTGTGTGGATATTAGAGGTAACAAATTGTCGATAGATCTTATACCGATAAAGTTGGGAAAATTTGATGTAATTCTCGGGATGGACTGGTTAATTAACCATGGGGCGATGATAGATTACCAAAATAAGAGTGTGAATCTTCGGATTTCTAAGAAACCCAAGGTAGTGTTCTACGGTAGTAAATCACCGGGACGCTCTTGTTGTCTAACCATGACATAAGCTAGAAAATTGTTGAAGAAGGGATGTGAAGGTTACCTATGTCATGTTGTTGATACCCAACGGTTGGGAGCAATGTTGGAACAGATACCTATAGTCAACGAGTATGCGGATGTATTTCTGAGTGACTTGCCAGGTCTTCCACCTGATAGGGAGACCGAATTTGTTATAGACCTTGCGTCAGGGACGGCACCAGTTTCGAAGGCACCATATCGTATGGCGCTAGTGGAGTTAAAGGAGTTGATGATTCAGTTGCAAGAACTGTTGGACAAGAAGTATATTCAACCGAGTGTTTCTCCATGGGGAGCGCCGGTATTGTTTGTAAAGAAGAAGGATGGATCGTTGAGGCTTTGTATCGACTACCGAGAGTTGAACAAACTAACTATAAAGAATAAGTACCCATTGCCCAGGATCAATTGAGAGGGGAAAAATATTTTTCGAAGATAGATTTGTGTACGAGGTATCACCTGTTGAAGGTGAGGGCGGAGGATGTACCTAAGACAGCATTTAGGACTCGTTACGGCTATTACGAGTTCTTAGTGATGTCTTTTGGGTTGACGAATGCGCCAGCCGCATTCATGGACATGATGAACTGAGTGTTCAAACAATATTTGGACAAGTTCGTCGTGGTGTTCATTGATGATATCCTAGTCTATTCCAAGATGAAGGAGGATCATGCTGAACATTTGAGATTAGTGTTAGAGGCACTAAGAAAAGAGAGGTTGTATGCAAAATTCAAAAAGTGTGAATTTTGGTTAGAGAGGGTGCAGTTTTTGGGGCACGTCATTGACAAGGAAGGAGTTTCAGTGGATCCAGCGAAGGTGGAATCAGTGATGAACTGGGAACAACCGAAAATGCCGACTGAGGTGCGGAGTTTCCTAGGGTTAGCGGGTTACTATCGGAGGTTTGTTCAGGACTTCTCGAAGATAGCTACTCCGTTAACCAACTTAACCAGGAATATGGTGAAATATATATGGAAGGAAAAGTGTGAAGACAGCTTTCAAGAGTTGAAGAAGAGGTTGAGTCAAGCCCTTGTATTATCGTTACCGGATGAAACGGGGAATTTCGTAGTGTATAGCGATGCTTTGCATAAAAGGTTTGGGTTACGTGCTCATGCAGTATGGCAAGGTCATTGCGTATGCATCGAGGCAGTTGAAGGAGTATGGGGGGAATTATCCTACTCATGACCTTGAACTTGCCGCAGTGGTTTTCGCCTTAAAGATTTGGAGGCATTACCTATATGGGGAGAAGTGTGAGATCTACACAGACCATAAAAGTCTGAAGTATATCTTCACTAAGAAGGAGTTGAATATAAGATAGCGGAGATGGTTGGAGTTGATAAAGGATTACGATTGTGAAATCCTGTATCACCCAGGGAATGCGAATGTGGTGGTCGACGCCTTAAGTAGGAAGGGTCAGGAGAAGCTATCGATGTTAACATCTCAAGATGAGTTGGTTACAGAGATGGAAAGAATGGAATTAGAAGTACGATGTCCAATCAAAGAAGGGGAAAAACTATTTGCAATTGAAGTTCAACCCACAATAGTGGAAAAGGTGAAGGAAGTGCAACTCAGAGCTGATGAGTGCGAGCGGACAAGGAAGAAGATTTCAAACGGTACCAAAATAGCGTACAGTCTTGATAACGAAGGGTTATTGAGATTTAAAGAAGAATTTGGATTCCGTGTGAGCCAGAGTTAAAAGAGGAGATAATGGATGAAGCTCATCACTCGAGGTACTCGATTCATCCTGGTAGTACCAAGATATATCAAGACCTTCGAACCAATTTCTGGTGGTCAAATATGAAGAAGGAGATAGCAGAGTACGTCACTAGGTGTTTAACTTGTCAAAAAGTTAAGGCCAAACATCAACGACCCAGTGGTTTGTTACAATCATTAGAGATTCTGGAGTGGAAATGTGAGCATATCACGATGGACTTTGTGGTGGGACTTCCAACAACGTAGAAAATATACGACACTATTTGGGTAATAGTGGATCATTTGACGAAGTCGGCTCATTTCTTGCCAATAAGAGTTAGATACAATTTAGACCAGTTAGCTAAGCTTTATGTTAAAGAGATTGTCTCGAGACATGGAGTGCCAGTTTCGATCATGTCAGATCGCGACCAGCGATTCACTTTGAATTTCTGGAAGAGTTTGCAAGAGCAGATGGGAACACAATTGAGGTTGAGTACGGCGCACCATCCACAGACAGATGGACAAAGCGAAAGAATAATTCAGACGCTAGAAGACATGCTAAGGTCATGCGTTATGGATTTCAAGGGGAGTTGGGATGATCATCTACCATTAGTAGAGTTCGCCTACAACAACAGTTATCACTCTAGTATAGGCATGCCGCCTTACGAAGCGTTATATGGACGGAAGTGTCGAACGCCACTTTGTTGGGATGAAGTGCGAAAGCGTAGAATGTTAGGACCTGAGATGGTACAACAAACGGCGGATGTAGTTAAGTTAATACTAACGCGGCTGGTAGCAGCTTAGGACAGACAAAAAAAGTATGCCGATCCACATCGGAAGAACAGGGAGTTTGAAGTCGGTTCGTATGCATTCCTAAAGGTGTCACCTTAGAAGGGGAAGATGTGTTTTGGGAAAAAGGGGAAGTTAAGCCCTAGGTTTATAGGACCGTTTGAAATTTTGCGAAGGGTAGGAGAGGTAGCATATGAAATAGCATTACCTCCAGAGTTGGGGCATATCCATAACGTGTTTCACGTTTGGTATTACGTCCCTATAAGCCGGATTACAAGCACGTAATCGAGTATGAACCAATTCAAGTCGAGAAAGACTTAACTTATAAGGAGATTCCTATTCAAATAGTTGATAGGAAGGAACAAGCGTTAAGAAGCAAAATTATACCTTTGGTGAAGGTGATATGGAGGAACCACAATGCCGAAGAAGCAACGTGGGAAGTCGAGGACAAGATGAGGAAGGCTTACCCTCATTTGTTTGATTAACTTGTATGGTAATTCTGGGGACAGAATTCTTATAAGAAGGGGAGATTGTAACGCCCGAGAAAATCGAACGTTTATGTAAATGAATTTTTATTTGATTTATTGAATAAAATTTGGATTATTTGTTTATTAAACTAAGTAAGTAAATTGTAGGTCATTTTATGACCTAGAGAAGGCAGAAATGTGTAGGATTCTGGCTACGTGCTAGGAATAAATGATATGAATTTATAAGACAAAAAAAAAGGTTTTCGAGAATAAAAATATTTTTGGGAAAAGACGAAATAGACACTATTCAACCCTAAGTGTTAGGGTTTGACCCTAAGGGTTAGGGTTTGAGTCATTCTGAGAGTTCGGAATGTCAGAATGACGTTCTGTCGAAAGATTTGACGATAATATAACGTGAAAAGTTAAGTTAGCCGAGAAAAGTTTTCTCGGGAGGAAAAGTACGGGAATCACTATTTATCCGTTTCTGCTTGGGAATTTATTTTGAAATTCCGAGAAACGCATAATGATAGAATTTCGATACGAGATGGAATATGTAATAATATTTTATTTATGACTCACGAAGTTTTCGCGTAGGGACATAAAATCCTAACGGTTAGGAAAAGTGATCTAATGAAATAATTGTTTACGTATAATAATAAATGATTATTGTACGGAAAGAATACGTGTATAATACGAGGTATTATACAAGAATAATACGGAGAGAATACGAGAATTAATACAACGTATAATATGAATTTTATACGGAGTAAATTAGTTAAAATAAAGTGAATTAGAATTAATTGGAATTAAAAGTTGATAAGTTTGACCCGTGGGTCGAACCATTGGGTAAACGGGTGATTTTAACCCATGGTTCAACCCACAATCAATGTTGGACATGGGGGAACAAGGCCGCATGGGAGCATATGGGAGCATAAGGGGGGGACATGGTTGGCCATGTGCTAGCACATGGGCCTTAACTTGGTGGAAAAGAAAGGAGAGGAGGTGGGAATAGTAGAGGAGGTTGGGCCTAAATGACTCTTCTACCCTAAGCCTTGCCAACTCTATAAATAGAGAGCCTTGTCTTCATATTTTGGTTGTTTGAGAAATCCTAACATCTAGAGAAAGAGATAAGAAGAGGAGCTAGCTTGTGTTTGTGAAGACATTTCATCAACCAAGGGGATTAAGAAAGCTTTGAGTTTTACTACTCACTGCACCAAGAACCTTAAAGGTATTCCCATAAGGAATAATATGTAAAACTTTCTTTTCTTTCAATATTTGTGTTGATAGAGAAGTGTTAAAGAAAGTTTGAACCCTAAGAAGTTATAAGGATGGCTTAATACTGAACTAAGAACCTTAACAAGCCATGCATGATGGAAGACTAAGAATTGATTAGGGACTAATAATGGACTTAATGAATTCATAGGAAATGGACTAATAAACATGTGAAACCATGATTAGAATTAGTAATAATCAACCATGGGATTGATTCCAAGTGGTTTGGAGTAATAATAATGAAGAACGAAGATTCGGCGAAAGTTCCGCGATTAGACGATAATCGTCGAAAACGTAAATTTCTCGGATTAGGAGTCAAAAGTCACCGTGAGTATCGAAAATGATGGTTTTGGATTACAACACGTGAATTTAGGTAAATAAGACTGGCGAGGGAAAGAACAGATTGATTCCGACTTAAAACGAAGATTTGAGCGTCGAACGTTCACGAACATTTAACGAAAATGTAAAAATGGACTAATCGGCGAATTTCTCACCGACAGATTCAAAAATGAATTCCGACTTGATAGGATGGTAGAGCATGTCGTTTATGAACTTTTGGCTTTGGAACGAACCAATTTCGAGTTATAACGATCAAGCTACGGACTCCGGAATTTCAGAATTTTCAAAGACTTAGAAAAAAAAATTAAGTTGCAGAGCTGGCGCCGCAGCGCCAGCCAATAGACTTAAATTCGGCGCCGCAGCACCACCCCCTGGAGAAAACTCTGGAGAGTAGCACTGCAGTGCCACTCCAAGAGCAATATCTGGAGCCGCAGCGCCAGCATGTGAGAAAAGTTGACATTGTTAATAATTACTTAACCTTTTGCATATCATTAAGGGGCTAGTAAATGATGTAATGTAAACCTTAAACAACATGTTTAAGTAAGAGTTTATGAAAATTAAATGTTAAATAAACCGTAATAAACATTAAATAACTTAAATAAGTGTTATTAATTTAACATTTCGATTAAGTTATACAAGAAGGAGAAGTTAGGTTATACTTGGTATATCGATGATGAATTCTCATAGGTATGCTTTGTGTTATGCTTTGTAGACATTGTAAAGACTGAATAGAATATGTGTAAAGGTTTAGAAGACGCAAAGGCAAGTTTTCTAACTTCGTTCATACTTTAATATAAATGCAAGTTTTCTACACTCTTGTCTATACTTTATGGTTGGACAAGAGGTCATTGTGCATAATTGCTTATGCATGAACTGTTATTGAATAATCGATGCCATTTGATTCAGCTAGACTAAGATTTAGCATATTTTGGTGCATTTTTCCACAAATCTTTCTAAAATATATATAATGTTGTGATCCTATGCCGATTGCTTGGTACGGATTCTCTGGTAAACCTGAGTATGAATAAAACAAAGGTTTTAAACGTCGTTAATTTGACAGGCACGTGAGGTTGCCACCAATTAAACGTAAACACGTTTAATGTATGAGTGTTGATCAACATA
The DNA here is from genome assembly GCA_020205555.1 of Panax stipuleanatus. Lineage (NCBI taxonomy): Eukaryota > Viridiplantae > Streptophyta > Magnoliopsida > Apiales > Araliaceae > Panax > Panax stipuleanatus. The sequence goes on along the minus strand of CM035120.1, from coordinate 69,887,578 downwards.
GAGTACTACAGGTTGATCACCTGGATGTACTCGTAAGCTATATCGAACTTACGGCCTTCGTGCCGGGTTGTTCCTTTCATGAATGAGAACTAAAATATGGTTCATGGTCGTTGACCAAGATGGATTCTGAAGAGGCTATAAAGTCCTTGGGAATGGTTTTAAAGCAATCAAACGAATATTTTGATTATTCTTAAGTATTCATAACTATTGTACAGTTATTGAAGACCAAGGAATATGATTCTTGATTTTGTGGTTTCAAGATATACTGTTTAACTTGTTAAGCTGTTTATGCTCATTCTTGCTTAAAACTAAATGATTTTAGCTAAGAACGAACGGACTGAAGGATCTAGTAAAGACAAAGGCAAGTCCAAGCTGAACTAGTAGTGACCTTTATAATAGTATAGTATTAGTATTGTATTTACTAATATTATGACACAGAACAATGTATTGGTTACGAATACTTGGGAAGGAATTTAATAGAATGTAATAATTAGTAAACTTATGCATTGATATTGATGTCCTCAATTGAATGTATGAGTAGATTGTAGCACCCTGTAGCACCATGTCTTGGGTTTGAAGGTACCCGGATTTGGGGGCGTCACAGGTTGTCACAATATCTGTACAAATATCATCTATCTATCTACCCATAATAAATGCATACCATGCAATAGATAGAAATAAATCCTCCCCTTATGGGATTACAACATCTGAAAATAAATACAATCCCAGGTCATACTAACCTTAAACATCTATGCGGAAACATAAACAAATAAATAAGTCTTTAAATAACATCAAGTCTTATCAATAAACATTCTTAAATTAAATAACAAGTCTTCAACACTTGTTAACTTTCCCCTTGTCTTTGCTAGTGAAAGGCTCGTCAGATCTTTCGTTCTTAACTGCAATGTTATTATTACGCAAGAGTGAGCACGATTGCCCACAAGTATAATAATATGACAATAATATAATAACATTGCGAGTGAATCAAAGACATATGAATAACGAAAACTCAACTTTTGACTCAAGAATGAATAACAAGAATCAAAAGAACATCTGAGGGTCATAGGACCTTGAACTATGTCCTAGGTTGTAAAGTGTTTATACTTTAAACCATTAACAGTCATAAGACTATGGACTCTACTTCTCGTACTTAGGAGAATCAACCCTTAGTACCATACTGTGCACAATATCTCAACGCTAAAGCGTAAATAATCCCCTATACAGGGTTGTTCATCTCAGTTTGACATCAGAGTCCGCACCAAAGGAAGTTTGGTTTGGATCGCTAGTCTTACAAGGTTCAACAATAAAGATATTCAATTTAAATAACAAATCTCAAGAGTATACAATTTAAGAATATTGTATAACTGAAGTAATACATAAAAAGAGTTATAATATCTCATCTAAAATCTTGAACTTCAATAGTAAGAACAAGAACTTGATTGACATAGAATTATAAGTATCGAACTTGCTCAATTGAAGAATTTAGAATTTAAAGAAACTCGTTTAACAATAATAAGTTAAGGATAGAATACTTTCTCAATATAAAAGTAAGGTTTAGAAACTTGCATAATCGTAAATGAGTTAGGGTAAGGAAACTTGCCTCGTACGCAAGCTACAAATATAGTAACAATTCAATTCTTCAACGTTCTACACATTACATTATGTATATGACATCGATTAATTTTCATAACTACCATGTTTAACTGTGGAACTATTCACTTAAGTTCAACTTACAACTTGGTTTATAATATTACTCGTTGACTAACCACATAACATGAATATAAACTCACAACATGCATATCACACATGTATAACCCTTTAAACAATCATAATCAAGTTTTACAATCACAATATTCAAGGTCGCACATAGTTTGTTAACTTGAACCTTCACATAATCTTATACATGTCAATAACTTAGTTTACTAACATGAAATTCAAATCATATAATATTCATGTTTATAACTTAGAACAACATCTTGTATTGTCGAGAGCACTGCACTTGCGTACGTGCATGTCTGACGCCCTCCAATTACCTCCGAATACGCATCAGTCACAAAGATGGACATTGTTACCCATTTTAATGACTTCAAATCGAAAAACTTAAAGAATGAAAGTTGTAGATCTACTTGTTATCTTTCCGAATCATCCTAAATCGCTATAATCGGAGTTCGTATGAAGAAGTTATGCTTATTTTACTACAGGGGGTCAAAAAAATAATTTTTTTCTCTGCACTACTCCCATTGGGGCGGGGGGTTAGGCCCGCTGGGGCAGGTATAAAGTCGATTGGGGTGGGCATGCCCTTGCGGTTCAGCAACAGTTCGCGATTTTGACAGTTTTTAGCCCAATTAAATGCAAATTAAACTAACACATTGATTTCTATGAAGTATAAACTTCATAGAAACATCATACCATGTTACTAACACGTTTTTAACATCTTAAATCATGCAATTACTCGAATTTAATAATGAAATTTAACTTTTCTTGGTGTTCTTGATGATTTTGAAGAAAAATACGAAATCTGACGTCACGGATTCGTTATAACTCTGAATCCATCCGTTCAAAGTTTGTTTTCTTTGGTTTAACATGTATTATCATAATTTACTAACAAATTTAAGTTAAACAAACAATTCATGGTATACAATTGTTTGTAAGAGCCATAAGGGCCATATATACAACTTTTATACTTTGTAACTTTTGAAAAACCCAATTAAAACATAATTACATGAAATTAATGGTTTCAAAACATACATAGATGGTAAAAAATATGTTATGATTATATCTTAACATTTATATACACATAAATCATCAATTCATGCATTGATCACAAAATAGTTATTTTACAAAGAACTCAAAATTTGATTTTTCATGGAGAAAATATTATACGTGAAGTAAGAATTGAGATGAAAGGGATTACCCTTGAAATCCCTGTGAAGATGATGTAAACTCCTTTTGATTCCTCAATTTCTTTCAACTCTCTCAATTCTCTTTTCTCTCTAAGTTTTTTTTTCTCTGAACTTCTCTCACAAATAGAATATAGGAAGTCTGATATAGATATATGAATATAAGATATAACATTTACGTATAATATAACTGATGTCGTAGTAATGGGTCGTCAGTTAATCCCATAATGGGTTAACTGCCCCCAACCCCCAATAAGGCCTTGTTTGGCTAGGCTCTTATTAATCCTGTGATGCCCCCAAATCTGGGTCTCTTCTATTACCTCGAATCCAGTGCAGTCACGATACTACTATCGCAGAACTATTACATGTTTTAGTCATTAGTAAAAGAATACAACTTTATTTATTATAATTTAGAATATAAATTCTATTCATATCTAGGATCTTGTATAAAGACTCCAAACTTTTACAAGTTTCAAATCGTGGTCATATACCGTCCATGCCTATACATCATATCCGATGTTACTAAAATACGGAATAACTTAAACTTTTTCAATCCTCTTGAATAAAATCTTTTTATTGATTTCATAACTTTGAATCAATTACAATTCTTGAATCAACTATATAGTATGATTCATTCTATTTGAGTTATCGTATAAACGTTTACAACTCAACTCGATATCCTCTATGTATTAACTAATACATCTTTACAATACAACAAGTACTAAACATCGTAATCATATATCAAGTACACTCCTAGAACCTAAACAAGGTTCAAACGATAATCTAAATAGTATTCTCCGTTGTGATACTATCTATCTTTATCAATCAAGAAGCACGAAATCCTTACCGTAAGTCTTTAACCTGCAAAATTGGTTATTTGCAAGAGTGAGCTCGACAGCTCAGCAATTCTAACAGTTTTCATGCATCACATAGCATATAACATCATACTCAGTTCATGCATTTCTAATCAATTCATATTTACTAAGCATGTTACTTCTCACATAACAAGCATATCATCAAAGATCAACTTTCAATCTCATACGTATCTCATATACAGTTCATATATAAGTTCACATCATCACAGCATAATATAATTCAACTAACAGTTATTGAATTCATATATCAAATAGGAACTGAAAGACTTGGCTGATTCGTAGTTTAACAACTACGACTTAACTGCTTAAGATATCTGCACTTCGTGTAATCCTACACAGTTATTTTAATCATAGAGATCACACCCATCAGTTATACACTTCCATACATTCTCAATATAATAATAAGTAATACATTGTTGTCTAACTTGGTTCTTAGAACCTTCGTTTCACTTTCTCATCGTATTCTTAGAATAACTATATATGTATAAGTATACTTTAACCATACATACTTACTACTATTCTTCATATACACATGCCCACCTACCACTAATCTATATACATATAGCTAGTGTAGTCCATCTTTTGAGTTAATCATTAAAATATCATTACTAACACATATGACCATAACAAATAACAAATATACTCTATTAACCGTTGAAATCGGATTCAAGTATTAACTTATTATCTTACATAGCATGTATACATATTAAAGGATACTTTCATGCTCGTTCAACCTTTTCACGTTCAATTTACATGATATAGGTTCTAAGTTAATACTCTTAATAACTTTAGTCCATTAAAGGTTATAAAGTCACAAAATCTAACATGCTCGCCTTTTAAACACATAAGGTAATCATATAACTCGTGTTAGGCATGCTCATGAATATTCATATTTCATACATGTAACTATCGTAGTTATTAGATTGAAAACATGCTTCGTTTATGCTAAACTTAGTTTCACGACATGTAGTCATGGTATATATTCATGTATGATACATGAGAGAGTCCAAGAGTGCTATCACATATATCCATAAACATCAAAATCCAAATCTTAAGGTAACATGTTAACGTTAACGTTCAAAGCTCGCATTTTTATTAGTGAAGCTCACTAACAAGACCTAACATGTTCACGCTATCCATATACATATGTTAACATGTCCGATATGCATTCCTAAGTCATCTAAACATGCTTGCAAAAATCAGAATGCGTATATAGTATTTACATGTCAAGATCCACCTTCAAAACTTACATTCTCATTAGAAATGTTCACTAACGAGGTCCGACATGCTCATGTTATACTGTGAAACATATATTTATAAGTTAATAAGCTTCTCATGCATTCCTAAATCAGAATGTCGACATAGTTCGTATAAGTCAATTTCGTTTACAAAATTTTACGTTTACTTTTGGAAATTATAACCGTCCGTTAATCATGTATATAATCATAGTAGAACATGCTCATATTATGTCTACATATCCATATATACAATTTATTCATGCTAGTATGCTTGTTCTAAGGTAGTACTATACGTTCGCACTTAACAGAATTGAAGCAGGAAAACAAAATTGGAACATGCTACTAGCGCAGCTGCGCTGCGCCTGGGTATAAACCCGGCGCAGCTGCGCCGTGTGCAGTTCGCCCCTGAAACCTTCCTGCTTCGACAGGACTTAGGCCAAACGCCAAATTTCTTTCACGAAAATGGTTTTAAACAGCCATATGGTAATTCCAACATGTATATGAGTCCATATAACAACTAAACAACATTATTAAATCACAAAATCATGGGTTCCATGCTCAATTTCAAGAATTAGAACTTGACAGTAAACATTAATGAAAAACAAGGAAATGAAGTATACCTCTGCTACTTGGTTCATACGAACTTGCTGTCAAATACCAACTCACAATGCTTCTATCTCACTAAAGCACTCTCACTTTCTATATGCTCTCAAGCCTTAAGGAATTCTCAGCAAATCAAATTGAAGGAGGAGGAAGCCTTATTTAGAGAATTTCAAATATCCAGACAATCCAATTTTCTCATGAATCAAACCCATGGATTTCAAGTTTGTATAATGGTTAAGGAATGGTGGTTGAGAGTGGGTGAAATTCATCATGAATTCCACACCCCTTGTAATTATTAGCTAGTTTTGTTGAATTTGAGAAGCATCAATAGGCATAGCTTCTAGCCATTCACGTGAGGAGAAATGAGGAGGGACTCACAATTAGGGACAAGAAGTAATCTCAGCATTTGCAACTAGCAAGTGTACTACACTAATGTTATACACTTATACACCATATATATACACTTAGGGTACACAAATTTTATTTTATAAACACATAGGCTATAAAATATATATACACCTTCATTTCATATAGCTTAGGTTATAAATGAATTATAAATGTAATCTCTAATTACAATGTATCATATACCACCCATATATATCTCATCCTTCCGGATATAATTCTATCGGGTATCGTCACCTTTACTATCCCAACTCTATTATTCCAATTAAATTATGGAAATCCTTATCATGTTACGTAAGCGATATTGTTATGTAACTCACGTAATAAAATTTAAATCTTACGATATAGTCTATATATATATAATATGTAGCCACATTAATGTTGCACTACACTTTATATATAACATACGCGTAACTACTATATGTTATACTCTTAATAATCACATCCTTTGCACATATCAACTAATTTAGCAATTATAATCATATTAATAATCTACTCGTTTACAAATTATTATACTCAATGGCAATTCATTAATAAAATATTAATTAATTCATCCCTCATCAATCAATGTAATTATTAATCTCCATAACAATTAATTAACATTTATATAGTTAATTATCACATTAAATAAATATAAATCTTATTACATTTATAAACAAGTTACTTATTATTATTCTATTATTTGCAATAATAATAATCAACACATCATCAATTAATCCTCATTAATATTCTATTCCTCATAATAACAATAACAATTAATATTTAATTAATCGTTCGCGTAGAAATTCTTTCATTAATGCCCTTATCAATTATTATTGGGCGAGAAATAACCACATTCTTCAATAATTTAATAAGTACAATTATATTTATAACAAATACACTTATTATCATGCTATCGCTTCGTAATAATAATAATTCAACATACCATTATAATATAATCTTGAATTAATTAATTCTTCCATCCTTGAATTAATTAATTCATCCTCGAATCTATTATCGTGCCACACAAGACATATCTCACAAGCTTACATTAAGCTCATCCTCATTCTCGACATTTACTTATTTCCACCACACTACATATCTACCATATGTTCAATTTACTTAGAACTATTAAATCACAAGGTCCACATATATAAATATATTGCGAATAGAAATATTCAAATATTATTTATAAAACTTACAGGTAATATAGTAACTCAAGCTATTCAAATAACTTAGTTTTCTTTCATTAATTAACTCTCTTGAAAATACATTAGGAATTCTGTATTTTGCCATAATATAAAATATTATGTTTTCTCCGAATAAAGACATTCATTATTAGAAAATAATTTATTCATTGTCTCAAGATATTATAATTAATATAATATCGAATAATTACATGTACGACACATGTACATATATTATATATAAAAAATAGATAGTAAGTTTATTTTCTATTAAAATAAATTATTTCCATCAATTTATTTACATATAGTAAATATGTTTTAATATATTTACCATATTAATTAATCATACCTATTACCTCATACAAAAACATATAAGGTAACATTTCCTCCTTGTATTAAAATAATTCAATGCTAGAATTTATTTTAATATCCTTTATTAGAAATATATAATATTTATTTCTCTTCCCTTTCAATAAATTGTCTCCAAAGCAATTTTTTTAAATCTACACATTTAATCATATCTCAAATATTAATTAATGTTATTCGCACATTAGACTTTCTCACATATTACCATTCTAAGTAATATATATAAAAGTACCCACTATAATTACATATCCAACACATATATTAATTCACTCCTTTACTTAAGTAAATTAAACCCCGTACTATATCACCATAGTTAATTATATTATTTCATAATATAATTCCCAACTATCAATTAACCAATATTATAAACATACTAGTTATTAGTATACATACACAAGAAAATGGTGATTATACATTAAAGCTATTTAATGTCACCAACTTACTATGATAGAATAACTCTATAAATTATTTAATACCGATAGGAAATCTTATCCACTTTCTTTATCTCTTTCTTTATCTCAACCGAATTGTCTCTACGATAAATAACAATATATATTTATTAATCACATATTACATAGTTCATAGAACCCTATGTAACACAATACTACATAACTTATATCACATAGATATTCTCATTCGAACCCATCTCACACTTTAAGAATTTTTTCTTATTTAATAATTTCTGAAAATTCGGGTTCTTACAAATCCTTTTCCATTAATTTAATTAACTTCTTGTTATATAGTTTAATAATGTCATACCTTTATTAATCAATTAATCTTGTTTAAATCAATTAAATAAAATAGAATAATTCCACATTAAGTCACACAATCACATAATTAAAATTTTTATTTATTAATTATGTCAAATCATTAAATCTCTAATTAATTAGAATAACATTATGCTTATTAAATAATTAATTTAATCAAATAAGCTCAATTAAATTCATACTTTGAATAATAAAATTCTCCACATTAATTTAATCAATGTAACACATATAACTAAATTGATCTACCACAAATTCATCAATTAATTATTTAATTCAATAATTAAATCATCGAAAAATATTTATTTAATTCAATAAATATTAAATTACAAAATCTCGTTCGTCACATCTTTCCCCCATTAAAAGGATTCTGTCCCCAGAATCACGGTTCAATTAAAATTTTTGTCCCGTTACATTCTCCCCCCTTACAAAGATTCTGTCCCCAGAATCGTTTACACATAAATTACGTAAATAATTGTGGGTAATTTTTTATCATATGCTTTTCGAGTTCCCACATAGCTTCTTCAGCGTTGTGGTTCCTCCAAATTACCTTAACAGAAGGTATTACTTTATTTCTGAGAACTTGCTTTTTTCTGTCAACAATCTAAACAGGAATTTCTTCATAGGATAAGTCTTTCTCAAAATGTAGGGTTCATATTAAATTACATGCTTGTAATCGGGTTTGTAGGGTCGTAAAATTGAAACATGGTAGACGTTGTGGACATTCTCGAGCGCCGGAGGTAAGGCTACCTCATACGCAACTTCTCCAATCCTTCGCAGTACCTCAAAGGGTCCAATGAACCTCGGGCTCAATTTTTCCTTCTTACCGAATCTGATCTTCCCTTTCCAGGGAAAGACTTTCAAAAACACATAGCTACCCGATTCAAACTCAATATTTTTACGGTGTGGATCAGCATATTTCTTTTGCCTATCTTAAGCTGCTATCAGTCTTGTTCGGATCACTTTGACTATCTCTGCTGTCTGCTGTACCAGTTCTGGACCTAGTAATTGTCTCTCGCCAACTTCATCCCAGTATAGCGGAGTTCTGCATTTTTTTTCGTACAAGGCTTCGTAAGGCGGCATGCCAATACTAGCGTGGTAACTGTTGTTGTAACCGAATTCAACAAGCGGTAGGTGATCATCCCAATTTCCTTTGAAATCCATGATGCATGCTCTCAACATATCCTCCAATGTATTGATCGTTCTTTCACTCTACCCGTCTGAGGGTGATAAGCCGTACTCGTTCTTAACTGTGTCCCCATGCATTCCTGTAATCGTTTCTAGAAGTTCGATGTAAAGCGCGGATCCCTATCGAAAACAATTAACACCAGAACTCCGTGCCTCGAAACAATCTCTTTCACATATAACCTTGCCAATTGGTCTAAGTTGAATCTGATTCTGATCGAAAGGAAGTGTGCGGATTTCGTCAATCGGTCAACGATAACCCATACTGCGTCATAGTCTTTCTGAGTTGTCAGAAGGCCAACCACGAAATCCATTGTAATATATTCCCATTTCCATTCTGCTTTCACTTTCTGACACGTCAGACACTTTGCAACACACTCAGCAACATCTCGTTTCAAATTCGGCCACCAAAAATATTGTCGAAGATCCTGGTACATCTTGGTATTATCGGGGTGAATCAAATACCGTGAGCTATGAGCCTCGCTCAAAATGTCCTCCTTAATCTATGGCACTGACGGTACCCAAACTCTACTTTCAAATCTCAGTAGTCCCTCATTGTCTATCTTGAATCTCTGCTCGGTTCCTTTAGATATCTTCTTCTTTACCTTCTCACATTCTTCGTCCTGAAGTTGAGCTTCCTTAACCTTATCCAATAGAGTTGTACCAGCTTGCATCTGGAACAGCTTCTCGTCAATCTCCATCGGATACTTCACTTCCAATTCCAGCTTCTCCATTGTTAAAATTAGCTCCTCCTGAGCAGTCAACATCATCAATTTCTCCTGACCCTTTCTGCTTAAGGCGTCGGCAACAACGTTTGCTTTACCCGGATGGTATAAAATCTCGCAGTCATAGTCCTTAATCAATTCCAGCCACCTTCTCTGGCGCATATTCAAATCTTTTTGTGTAAAAATATATTTTAGACTTTTGTGGTCTGTATATATCTCACACTTCTCCCCATAGAGATAGTATCTCCAGATCTTCAAAGCAAATACCACTACAGCTAACTCCAAGTTATGGGTCGGATACCCCTTCTCATAGTCCTTCAGTTGTCGAGACGCCTATGCAATGACCCTACCGTTTTGCATAAGCATGCAGCCAAGTCCTTTATGCGACGCATCACTATAAACCACAAAATTTCCTGTGTCGTCCGGAAGAGATAACACAGGTGCTGAACTCAACCTCTTCTTAAGCTCTTGGAAGCTTTCCTCACACTTCTCCGTCCAAACGAATTTCACCGATTTCCTAGTCAAATTCGTCAGCGGAGTTGCGATCTTGGAAAAATCTTGAATGAATCTTCTGTAATAATCGGCCAATCCAAGAAAACTTTTCACTTTTGATGGCATTTTTGGCTGATCCCAGTTCATCATAGCTTCGACTTTAGAGGGATCTACCGAAATTCTATCCTTATCGATCACATGTCCAAGAAATTACACCCTTTCAATCCAGAATCCACATTTCAAAAATTTGGCATACAACTTCTCCTTTCTCAACGCCTCTAATGTTAATTTCAGATGCTCTACATGTTCTTCCTTGATATTCAAGTATACCAAAATGTCATAGATAAAGACCACCACAAATTTGTCCAAAAATGACTTGAACACTCTGTTCATTAGGCCCATAAATGCTGCAGGAGCATTCGTTAGACCAAATAACATCACCAAAAATTCGTAGTGACCATATCGAGTCCTAAATGCTGTCTTCAGAACATCCTCTGGCCTCACTTTCAGCTGATGATAACCACTCCTCAAGTCTATCTTTGAAAAGTATCTCGCTCCCTTCAATTAATCAAACAGGTCGCCGATCCTTGGTAATGGATATCTATTTTTAATGGTGACCTTGTTTAACTCTCTATAATCAATGCAGAGCCGCATCGTCCCATCCTTCTTCTTCACAAATAACATCGGCGCTCCCCACGGCGATACGCTCGGTTGTATGTACTTCTTGTCCAGTAGTTCTTGCAGTTGTACCATCAATTCTTTCATCTCTATCGGAGCCATTTGGTACGGTGCCTTCAAAATTGGAGCCGTTCCTGGCACCAAATCGACCAAAAACTCAACCTCTCTGTCTAGTGGAAGTCCTGGCAGATCGTCCAGAAATACGTCTACGAAGTCCCTCACGATTGGTATCTCGTCCAATTTCGGGTTCTCTTTACGACTATCGACTATGTAGGCTAAAAATCCTACACAGCCTTATCTTAATAACTTCCTGGCCTGCATCATCGTCAGACAATTCACTTGTCTAGGCGACTTGCTGCCATAATACACAATCTTTGACGGAGTTATAAGGTTAATACATTTCCTCTGGCAATCAATTACAGCCCCATAATTGAATAGTCAATCCATTCCCAGAATAACGTCGAATTCCCCAAGTCTAATCGGGATAAGATCTACGTTCATAATGTTACCCTTAATATCCACCCTACAGTTCTTGTGTACATACTTCATAGGGATCACTTCTTTATTTGTAATCTCTATGTTCATGGGGTATTCTAACTCATCCATAGGCAATTCTAAGTTCTTAGCAAAGTCATCGGATATAAATGAACAAGTAGCACCCGAATCAAATAATACATAAGCATTAACTTTATTGATCGGAATGATTCCTTACACCACATCGCGAGACTGCACAACATCCTATACTGTCATATTGAAGGTTCTGGCGGTCGGTCGGTTAGTTACGGTTGGTCCCGTGATAGTTAGAGTATTGCCCCCGCTGCCTCCTATGTTCCCTCCTAGTCCTTCCCCTCTAGATCCCTTCTTGGGACAGTCCCTTGCCAGATGGTCCTCCGACCCACATGTAAAACAGACGCCCTTCTTTAGGTTAGGACAGTTAGGTGCTATGTGGCCTTCCTGACCACAATTATAGCATACCCTTTTTCCTTTCATACATACCCCCAGGTGAGCTTTTTCGCAGGTCGGACATGCTTCGATTCTCTTCTTCTGACCCCCTTGCTGATTTCCAGTTGACGAGTTGTCAGTCCACCTCCTCTTCTGATTGTTACTTCCTCCCGTGTTGCTGCCACTAGCTTTGTTATTTCCTTCTCTTTCACTCTTCTTCTTTTTCTGATCTTTGTTATACTTGGTTACCGCATCGCTTCCACCTTCAGCGAGTATGGCCTTCTCCAGCACCCCAGCAAAAGTGTTTAATTAAAATATTGACACTTTGCTATACAACTAGGGGTTCAGGCCATGCTCAAACCTCCTTGCCTTCCTCTCATCGATGTGCACTTGATACATGGCAAACCTAGCCTGTGAGAACCCGAATTTTCAGATATTATTAAATAAGGATTTAATAAATAAAATTCTTAAACCGTGAGATGGGTTCGAATAAGAGTATATATATGAGATATGAGGTATGTGGTATTATATTACATAGGGTAATATGGACTATGTAATATGTGTTTTGTGATTTATAAATATACTATTAATGTATATTTGTTACTTAGCGTAGAGACGATTCAGTTGAGATAAAGGAAGTGGATAAATTCCTATCGATATTAAATAATTTATAGAATTATTTTATCATAGTAAGTTGGTGACATTAAATATCCTTAATGTATAATCACCATATTCTTGAGTATGTGTATTAATAACTAGTATGTTTATAATATATGTTATTAATAGCACTTAAGCTATCCGTGAATAGGTTTGGATAGTGAAGCATGAGTTAGTTAAGGAATTAACTAATAAGAATAAATATTGGTTAATTTAAGTTGAGAGTTATATTATGGAATAATATAATGAGAGTATTGAACCTTAATTAACTATGATGATATAGTACAGTGTTTAATTTACTTAAGTAAATGAGTGAATTAATATGTATGTTGAATATGTAATTATAGTTGATACTTTTATATTACTTAGAATAGTAATATGTGAGAAAGTCTACTGTGCGAATAACGTTAAATATATATATATATATATATACGTTATTAAAAGGGAGATGGCAATCATTATATCTTTAAATGAATATTTGAAGAAATTGTTTTGGGAACAATTTATAGAAAAGAAAGAAAAATGGTTATTATATATTTTAATAAAGGATATTAAAATAATTTTTAATATTGAATTATTTTAATAAAAGGAGGAAATGTTATTTTTGAATAGTAACATTACCTTATATATTTTGTATAAGGTGTGATTGATTAATATGATAGATATATTACATATTTGCTATATGTAAATAAATTGATAGAAATAATTTCTTATAATAGAGAATAAACTTATTATCTATTTACTATATATAATATATGTACATGTGTCGTACATATAGTTATTTGAAATTATATTAAGAATATTGTCTTGAGACAATAAGTAAATTATTTTCTAATAATGAATGTCTTTATTCGGAGAAAACATAATATTTATGTTATGGAAAAATACATAATTTCTAATGTATTTTTCAAGGGAGTTTAATTAATGAAAGAAAACTAAGTTATTTTTAATATATTAAATAACTTAAGTTATTATTTGATCGTGAATATTATTATTGGAATAATTAATAGAGTATATATTAATTATTATAAGCGTAAAAGTTATACTTATTATAAGTATAATTAATTGAAGTAGTTTAGCATTTTAATAGCTAGAGTTATTATATTACCGTAAAGGTTATATAGAATATTTAAATATTTTTATTCACGATATATTTATATATGTGAACCTTGTGATTTAATAGTTCTAATTATATTGAACATGTTATAAGTAGTAAGTGATGAGAATAAGAATAAGCTTAATGTAAGCTTGTGAAATATGCCTTGTGTGGCACGATAATAGATTCGGTAATGAATGATGGAAGAATTATTTAAACAATTAATCTATATTAATTGTTATTATAATAATATGTTGAATTATTATTATTGCGAGTGATAGCATGATAATAAGTATATTTGTTATAAATATAATAAGATTTATATTTATTGTGAAAATTAACTATATAAATGTTAATTAATTGTTATGGAAATTTTAATTCCATTGATTAATGAGAAATGGATTAATAAATATTATTATTAATTAATTGATGAGATAAGTAAATTACTTACTTCTATGTGCAAGCATGCGAATAAAATGTCTAGCGTATAGTAACTAACTATATATTATATGAAGTGTGAAGTGTGGTACAATTATATTATATAATGTGGTGCAACAATTATGTGACTATACTATATATAGGGACCATGTATCAAGATTTATTAAACTATGTGAGTTACATGAAATGTGGGTGTGACAATGTGTATATTAAGTATACAATAAAATAATATATCATGAATATATAGCAAATAATTATTGAATTAATGAAATTCAATAATAAAGGAGACAATACACTGTGATGATACCCGATAGAATTATATCCGGTAGAATGAAATGTACATGAATTTATATGTGCAAGTTAAAATTTACTACACGATAGTATTATTGGGACTACATTGTGACACATTAATTTATAACTTAAGTTATATAAAATGGAATGTGTATAACTTAAATATATATGGAATAAATATATATAGCCTAAGTATATACTATATGTATACATATATAACATTAGTATGTGGGAAAACAAGTTGCTGAGTTCTCTCCTTGTCCAACATTGAGTGCCCATCTCTTCTTCACGTGAACCCACATGGCTACTCTACTCTTCTCAATTTCATCACAAGCTAGCTAATAATTGCAAAGGGTGTGGGATTCATGATGTGATTTACCAACTCTCAACCACCATTCCTTAACCATCATACAAACATACAATCTTTTGGTTTAATCTGAGGTGAAATTGCAATGTCTGGTTATTCGTTTGCCTATAAGTATAAGCTCTTCTCTTCTCATTTCTTTTGCTGGAAATTTTGGAGAATGTGAATAGAGAGTGAGTTATATACCAGTGTTAGCATTCTGAGATAACAGTGAGGGAAGTTAGTGTAGCAGCATTGTGAGAACCTTTGTAGCAACAATTTCAGTCAAAAGGTATAACTAACTGACATTTAATTCTCTTAAAATTCTAATTTCTTGATTCTTGAATTAAGCATAGATTTATTGATAACTTTATTGGAGTATGATTATTAGTTGCTATGTTAGCTTATAATCATGATAGAACTAATATATAGTGCTCATAATCGAATTGCTGTGGAAAAATTTGAGTTTGGGCTAAGTTCTGCCGAAGCAGGCTGTCTCTGCCCCTGGCCGGCCACCTGCGCAGCTGCGCCAGTTTTGTACTTGCCAGCGGCGCAGCTGCGCCGGTACCAGACTTGAGTTGGGCAAGGCCCTGCACAGCTGCGCCAGTTTTGAACTAGGGAGCTGCGCAACTGCGCCGGTCCCCTGTTCCAGTTTCTGGTTTTGGTTTCTGTTTCAGTTCTGTTAAGTGTTAGCATTTGGCCTCACTTGGAACAAGCATGTGAACATGATCAAACTATAGATATTAGTACATTACATGACATAAGCATGAATAATCATGATAGTGTACACGATTGATGAAAAACTTATAGTTTTAAACTTAAATTTATAGTTTTAAATATGAACGTTGACACATACGTGAGACGTGGACATTCTGATCTTGTGAAGATGTTAACATACTTTAACTACATATGATAAGAGCTTTAAAGTTGTCTTGTATGTGTCGAATTGTATCGTTCAAGTTTAAAATGATTTCAAAGGCGAACTTGAATATGTTTTCAAATCAAGTTGCATTAAGTATGAGTAGCTAGATTCTAAAGATTTAAGATGCCATGTTTGTGTTTATTACGTCTCTAAATATGATTCGTATGTGATTGGATATATTGACAACTAACCAAGCATGAGTTCGAGCATATTTTAAAGTGATAAACGAAGCATGTTTTTAAACTAATAACTATGATAGTTACATGTATAAAGAATGAATATTCATAAACATGCCCAACATGAGTTACATGAATACTTTATATGTTTAAAGAACTAGCATGATAAACTTTGTGATGTTCACGACCTCGAGTGGCCTTAAATTGTTGAAATGTTGACTTAGAACCTATATCGTGTAAATTGAACGTGAAAAGGGTTGAATGAGCATGAAAGTATCCTTTAATATGAATACATGCTATGTAGGACCATATGTTAATACTTGAATCCAACTTCGACGGTTAATAGCGTATATTTGCTTTGTTATGGTCTTATGTGTTAGTAATGACAAATGAGAATGATTAACTCAAAAGATGGACTACACTAGCTATATGTAAATAGATTAGTGGTAGACAGGCATATGTATATGTAGAGAATGGTAGTAAGTACGTATGGTTAAAGTATACTTATACGTACATAGTTATTATAAGAATACGATAAGAAAGTAAGACGCAGGTTCTAAGAACCAAGTTAGACAACAATGTAATACTAATTATTATATTGAGAACGTATGGAAGTGTATAACTGATAAGTGTGATCTCTATGATTAATATAACTGTGTAGGATTACACGAAGTGCAGATATTCTTAAGCAGTTAAGTCGTAGTTGTTAAACTACGAATCAGGCAAGTCTTTCAGTTCCTATTTGATATATGAATTCAATAACTGGTAGTTGAATTATATTATGATGTGATAATGTGAACTTATATATGAACTGTATATGAGATATAAATGAGATTGAAAGTTGATCTTTGATGATATACTTGTTATGTGAAAATTAACATGCGTAGTAAATATAAATTATTTATAAATGCATGAACTGAGTATAATGTTGTATGCTATGTGATGCATGAAAACTGTTAGAATTGCTGAGCTGTCAAGCTCACTCTTGCAAATAACCACTTTTGCAGGTTAAGGACTTACGATAAAGACTTCGTGCTTCTTGATTGATAAAGATAGATAGTATCACAACGGAGAATACTGATTAGATTATTACTGGAACCATGTTTAGGTTCTAGTAGTTGTACTTGATATTTATTTACGAGGTTTAATGCTTGTCGTACTGTAAAAATGTATTAGATAATACATAGAGGATATTAAGTTAAGGTGTATGCGATTATACAGAAATTTGAATAGAGTGAATCATGATATAGTTTGATTCAGGAAAATTGTGATTGATTCAAAGTTATGAAATCAATAAAAAGATTTTATTCAAAGGATATTGAAAGGTTTAAATTATTTCGCATTTTAGTAATATCGAATATGATGTAAAGACGAGATCTTGGATATAAATAGAATTTATATTCTAAATTGTAATAAAGCAAGTTGTATTCTTTTAGTAATAAATAAAAGATGTAATAATTTGGCGATAATAGTATCGTGACTGCACCGAATCCGAGGTTTCGAAGGAACGTGGATTTGGGGGCGTCACATAGCCAACTCGTTGAATTTCGCCGCATAGTCTGGTACGGACATATTCCCCTACTTCAGCTCCAAAAACTGGACCTCCATTTGGTTCTATGAGCTTGTCGGGGAATACATCTCGAAGAACATCTCCTTGAATTTTTCCCAGGTAATCACACCTTTTCCTCCCCGGACCTTATGTGCTTGCCACCAATAATTGGCTTCTGATTTCAGCATGAATGTTGCGTAGGTGGTTTTCTGGTCCTCTCTGACTCTAGCGACGTCAAAGACTTTTTCCATCTCCATAACCCAAGTTTGAGCTTCTATCGGGTTCATGGAGCCTTTAAACTCTGGTGGCCCCACCACCTTGAAGTCCTTAAACGTTGTATTCGGTGGAGCTTGAGGTTGATTGTTAATTGGTCCAGCTAATAAGTTCACCAACTGCTGAATGGGGTTAGCATTGGCATTGTTGTTATTGTTCGTTGACCCTTCCTGGGCCAGTTGACGGTTTGGTCGTCTTCTTGGCGGCATTTTTCTGTTAAGAAACACGCTTATTAGATCTTTATTCAATTCTCTAAATATTTAAGACTTAACTTAAACATTTAGACACAATCACTTAACACATAACATCTCAATTAACTCTGATATTTTATTTAATCAAAAGTTTTAACATAATACGATAGCATCACCGCTATTTACATTAACTATCCCGAGATAAAGAATCTAAAGGATTTAAAACATCAAAATATTCCTCTGTTTATAAGCACATCAAAATTTACATTATTAACAACCAGAAAGGTTTTCACATAATCAAAATGTTCCTATCACTGCCTATTAAGGCGACGAACAGCTTTGCCTCGCTCTTCTTCCATAATACGGGACATCGTCCTGCGATTTAGCATGTACCACAGTAGACCTTCAAACTGAATTGGATATCTCATAACCCAATCCTGGGCCTCATCAATTGCATTTTGAAGCGTATAGTGCGTCTCCTCAAGCTTGGCCTTCTTCGCCCGACAGTTATCTTCGGCAAGATCTGCACGTCATGAATCTCTCACCCAGGCATCCTCCTCTATGAAAAGCCTTGTTGATTTCTCTTTCAATTCATTCTTTAATTCCTCTATTTCCTCTAACTTTTGTTCGTTTTGGCCCTTCTCATGAACCAAATCCCACTCTACGTCTCCAAGACGTGTGTAAAGAGCCTCCATCTCACCATCCTTCTCTTCGATGGTAAACTGTTGAGTAACCATCTGCTCCCTCAGCTCGTGAATAGTATCTCGTAACTCTATGTTATGGTCATACAGTTCGTCATACATCTCAGCACTGATAGAAATCGGTGGGAACTCTTCAGTGTCTTCCTCATCCTCCTCAGCTGACTCAGCCTGAATCTCTATCTCCTCAGAGTCCTCCTCTGAATCGAACACCGGCTCATGCTCCCGACCATCGACTTTGATCAAACGAGATGGCTCTCGTCGAATCAACTGCTCCCAGACTGTGTGAACGTCTCGGGGCTCCTCCTCCCTAGCCTCTTGGGGTAAAATGTCCCTAGGCTGACTAGATTCTCCAGCATCCGTCATCCTGACAAATCAAATTTTAAGTCTTAGTTATTATGTGATGCTAATCGATACTCGAGTATATAAGTATAAACACGTAGCACATAAGGTAAGTTATTATCTTTCTTACAACTCGATAAGAGTTTATCATTACTATGTTCTCGATCTCTTAAAAAGGCTACTATCCAAAGATTTTCCCCCACCTAAGGTTCATAACCTACAGCTCTGATACCAACCTATGACACCCCCAAATCTGGGTACATTGATTCCACGGGATTTGGTGTTCACTGTACAAATATCATCTATCTATTTACCCATAATAAATGCAAACCATGCAATAGGTAGAAATAAATTCTCCCCTTATGGGGTTACAACATTTGAAAATAAATACAATCCCAGGTCATACTAACCTTAAACATCTGTGCGAAAATATAAACAAATAAATAAGTCTTTAAACAACATCAAGTCTTATCAATAAACATTCTTAAACTAAATAATAAGTCTTCAACACTTGTTAAGTTTCCCCTTGCCTTTGCTAGTGGAAGACTTGTCAGATCTTTCGTTCTTAACTGCAATGTTATTATTACGCAAAAGTGAGCATGATTGCCCATAAGTATAACAATATGACAATAATATAATAACATTGCGAGTGAATTAAAGACATCTGAATAACGAAAACTCGAATTTTGTCTCAAAAATGAATAATAAGAGTCAAAAGAACATCTGAGGGTCATAAGATCTCGAACTATATCCTAGGTTGTAAAGTGTTTATACTTTAAACCTTTAATAGTCATAAGACTATGGACTCGACTTCTCGTACTTAGGGGGATCAACCCTTAGTACCATACTGTGCACAATATCTCAACGCTAAAGTGTAAATAATCCCCTATACAGGGTTGTTCATCTCAGTTTGACATCAGAGTCCGCACCAAAGGAAGTTTGATTTAGATAAGCTCAATAATAATTCTAGAATTTAGAACGCTCATCAACTATGGACTAGTCGAATCAATAAGGGTTCGCTAGTCTTATAAGGTTCAACATTAAAGATATTCAATTTGAAAAATAAATCTCAAGAGTATAGAATTTAGAAATATTGTATAACTGAAGTAATACTTAAAAAGAGTTATAATATCTCATCTGAAATCTTGAACTTCAATAGTAAGAACAAGAACTTGATTGACATAGAATTATATGTATCGAACTTTCTCAATTGAAGAATTTAGAATTTAAAGAAACTCGTTTAACAATAATAAGTTAAGGATAGAATACTTGCTCAATGTAAAAGTAAGGTTTAGAAACTTGCATAATCGTAAACGAGTTAGGGTAAGGAAACTTGCCTCGTGCTCAAGCTACAAATATAGTTACAATTCAATTCCTCAACGTCCTACACATTACATTATGTATATAACATCAATTAATTTTCATAACTACCATGTTTAACTGTCGAACTATTCACTTAAGTTCAACTTACAACTTAGTTTATAATATTACTCATTGACTAACCACATAAAATGAATATAAACTCACAACATGCATATCACACATGTATAACCCTTTAAACAATCATAATCAAATTTTACAATCACAATATTTAAGTTCGCACTTAGTTTGTTAACTTAAACCTTCACATTATCTTATACATGTCAATAACTTAGTTTATTAACATGAAATTCAAATTATATAATATTCATGTTTATAACTTAGAACAACATCTTTTATTGTCGAGAGCACTGCACTTGCGTACGTGCATGTCTGATGCCCTCCGATTGCCTCCGAATACGCATCAGTCACAAAGATGGATATTTTTTTCCATTTTACGAGATCGAATCGAAAAACTTAAAAAATGAAAGTTGTAGGTCTACTCGTTATCTTTCTGAATCATCCTGAATCGCCTTAATCAGAGTTCGTATGAAGAAGTTATGCTTATTTTACTACAGGGGGTCAAAAAATAATTTTTTTCTCTGCACTACCCCCTCTGGGGCGGGGGTTAGGCCCGCTGGGGTGGGTAAAATCTATATGGGGCCCGCTGGGGTGGGCATAAAGCCGGCTGGGGCGGGCATGCCCTTGCGATTCAGCAACAGTTCGCAATTTTGACAGTTTTTAGCCCAATTAAATGCAAATTAAACTAACACAGTGATTTCTATGAAGTATAAACTTCATAGAAACATCATACCATGTTACTAACATGTTTTTAACATCTTAAATCATGCAATTACTCGAATCAAATCATAAAATTTTACTGTTCTTGGTGTTCTTGACGATTTTGAAGAAAAACACAAAATTTGACGTCACGGATTCGTTATAACTCCGAATCCGTCCGTTCAAAGTTTGTTTTCTTTGGTTTAACATGTATTATCATAATTTACTAACAAATTTAAGTTAAACAAACAATTTATGGTATACAATTGTTTGTAAGAGTCATAAGGGCCATATATACAAATTTTATACTCTGTAACTTTTGAAAAACCCAATTAAAACATAATTACATGAAATTGATGGTTGGAAAACATACATTGATGGTAGAAAATATGTTATGATTATATCTTAATATTTATATACACATAAATCATCAATTCATGCATTGATCACAAAATAGTTGTTTTATAGAGAACTCAAAATTTGGTTTTTCATGGAGAAAATATTATACGTGAAGTAAGAATTGAGATGAAGGGATTACCCTTGAAATCTCTATGAAGATGATCTAAACTCCTTCTGATTCTTCAATTTTTTTCAACTCTCTCAATTCTCTTTTCTCTCTAAGTTTTTTTTTCTCTAAACTTCTATCACATATAGAATATAGGAAGTCTGATATAGATATATGAATATAAGATATAACATATACGTATAATATAACTGATGTTGTAGTCATGGGTCATCAGTTAATCCCATAATGGGTTAACTGCCCCCAACCCCCAATAAGGCCTTGTTTGGCTAGGCTCTTATTAATCCTTTTCCATTAATTTAATTATCTTCTTATTATGCAGTTTAATAATGTCATACCTTTATTAATCAATTAATTTTGTTTAAATAAATTAAATAAAATAGAATAATTCCACATTAAGTCACATAATCACATAATTAAAAATTTTATTTATTAATTATGTCAAATTATTAAATCTCTAATTAATTAGAATAACATTATGCTTATTAAATAATTAATGTAATCAAATAAGCTCAATTAAATTCATACTTTGAATAATAAAATTCTCCACATTAATTTAATCAATGTAACACATATAACTAAATTGATCTACGACAAATTCATCAATTAATTATTTAATTCAATAATTAAATCATCAAAAATATTTATTTAATTCAATAAATATTAAATTACAAAATCTCGTTCGTCACAATATCTATAACTATGAGCTTCGCCCAAAAAATTTTCTTTGACTTCCGGTACTGGCGTAACCCAGATTCTCCTTTCAAATCGTAGCAGTCCGTTAGTATCGACTTTGAACTTTGTCTCCTCACCTTCGGCTATTCTTTTCTTGATCTTCTCACACTCTTCATCGTGAAGTTTTGCTTCCTTCACCTTATCCACCAAAGTTGAACCAGTTCCCACTTGAAAATGTTTTTTATCTGACTCCTTCGGATTCTTCACTTTCAACTCCAACTTTACAAATTCCTCTACCAACTGCTCCTGAGCAGTTAACAACATCAATTTCCCCCGACCTTTTCTGCTTAAGGCATCGGCATCGACATTCACTTTACCTGGATGATATAGAATCTCGCAATCATAGTCTTTGATAAGCTCCAACCATCTCCTCTGTCGCATATTCAGATTCTTCTGTGTAAATATATATTTCGGACTCTTATGGTCTGTATATATTTCACACTTCTCTCCATAAAGATAGTATCTCCATCTCTTCAGAGCAAACACTACCACATCCAATTCTAAATCATAGGTCGAATAGCCCTTCTCATAGTCCTTTAATTGACGTGATGCATACGCAATGACCTTGCAGTTCTGCATAAGCACACATCCTAGTCCCTTATGTGACACATCACTATATACCACAAAATTTCTTGTGCTATCTGGAAAAGACAACACAGGTGACATACTCAACCACTTTTTCAATTCTTCAAAACTTTCCTCACATTTCTCCGACCAAACAAACTTCACCGTTTTCCTAGTTAAATTCGTCAACGGAGTCGCAATTTTGGAAAAGTTTTGAATGAATCTCCTGTAGTAACCTGCCAAACCCAAGAAACTCCTCACTTTCGACGGTGTCTTCGGCTGATCCTAATTCATCACAACTTCAACCTTCGACGGATCCACCGAAATCCTGTCTTTGTCAATCACGTGTCCAAGAAATTTCACACGCTCCAACCAGAATTCGCATTTCAAAAATTTTGTATATAACTTCTCCCGTCTTAATGATTCCAACTTCAGTATCAAATGTTCAATGTGTTCCTCCATAGTTTTGGAATATACTAAAATATCGTCGATGAACACCACCACGAACTTATCTAAAAACGGCTTAAACACCCTATTCATTAGGTCCATAAATGTTGCAGGTGCATTCGTTAGACCAAATGACATCACCAAGAACTCGTAATGTCCATACCGAGTTCTAAATGCCGTCTTCGGTACATCCTCTATCTCAACTTTAATTGATGATAACCACTTCTCAAGTCTATCTTCGAGAAATATATAAATCCCTTCAACTAGTCAAACAAGTCCTCGATCCTAAGCAAAGGATACTTATTCTTGATCGTGACCTTGTTCAACTCCCTATAATCAATGCAAAGCCACATCGACCCATCCTTCTTCTTAACAAATAGCACCGGCGCTCCTTACGGTGATACGCTTGGCTGAATATACTTCTTGTCTAGCAACTCCTACAACTACACCATCAATTCCTTCATTTCCACTAAATCCATTCTATATGGGGCTTTAGATATTGGGGCACTCCCTGGCGCTAAGTCAATCACGAACTTGATTTCTTTATTCGGCGGGAGTTCTGGAAAATCGGCCGGAAACACATACTGGCATTTCTTCCAATTTCGTACTTTTCTTCCGAGTATCAACTATATAAGCTAAGTACCCCTCACATCCTTGTTTCAAGAACTTCCTGGCCTACATAATTGTCAGATAACTCGCTTGTCTAGGTGACTTGCTACCATAAAATACCACCTTCGACGAACTCGTAAGGTTAACACACTTCTTTTGGTAATAAATTATCGCCCCATGGTTGAACAACCAATCCATTCCCAGTATAACATCAAATTCCCCAAGTTTTATCAGTATGAAATCTACCATCAACTCATGACCCTTAATAACTAACCTACAGTTCTTGTGTACAAACCTAACATGAATTACCTCCCTATTCGCAATCTCTATATTCAAAGGGTAAAATAATTCCTCCTTAGGCAAATTTAAATCCTTCCCAAAATCATCGGATATAAATGAACAAGTAGCACCCGAATCAAATAATACGTAAGCATTAATACTATTGACCGGATTGATACCTGACACCACATCCTTTGACTGTACAACATCCTGCACGGTCATGTTGAATGTTATGGCGGTGGGTTGGTTCGACAACGCTGGTCCAATGATAGTAAAAGTGCCACCACTGCTGGTTCCTCTACCTCCACCTACACCTCCAGCTACCTTTCTAGGACAATCATTAGCCATATGGTCCGCACGTGAAACATGCTCCCTTCTTCGGATTAGGACAGTTCGGTGTAATGTGGCCCTCCTAACCACAATTAAAACACACCCGCTTACCCCTCAGGCACACGCTAGTGTGATTATCCACAAGTAGCACATGCCTTAATCCTCTTCTTCTTGCTTCCCAACTGATTCCCAGTAAACGCACTGCCATTCCACTTTCTTTTTTGGCTATCGCCACCACCATTGATACCACTAGCTTTACTTTCATTCTAATTCTTCTTCTTCTGCTCCTGATTGTACTTTGTCAAAGGGTCGCTTCCACCTTCCACGATGATCGCCTTTTCAAGCACTGCTGTAAACGTATTCAACTGGAACATGAGACTTTGTTGTACAACCAGGGCTTCAATCCCTACTCGAACCTCCTTGCCTTTCTCTCATCAGTGTTTACTTGATACGGCGTACTCCGGCACAAACATTGTTCCCTGCTTTAGTTCCAAGAATTGGACCTCCATCTGGTTACGCGAGCTTGTCGGGAAGTACATCTCGAAGAACATTTCCTCAAATCTATCCAACATTATTATTCCCTATCCTTCTCGAACTTTGTTCGCCTGCCACCAGTAACTGGCTTCAGACTTCAGCATAAATGTTGCGAAGGCAGTTTTCTGGTGGTCGTTGACCCTAGCAACATCGAAGACTTTTTCCATCTCCATCACCAAAGTCTGGGCCTCAATTGGATTCATGGAACCCTGAAACTCTAGCAGTCCTACCGCTTTGAAGTCCTTAAACGAAGTAACTGAAGCTTGCGATTGATTCGCAAGTGCTCCCGTTAACAAGTTTACCAGTTACTAAATGGGATTGACATTGGCCTCGTTATTATTGCTATTCGTAGACCCCTATTGAGCTTGCTGGCGTGTTTGTATTCGTCTAGGAGGCATCTTTCTGTTAAGATATACGCTTATTAGATCATTACTTAATTCCTTAAATATTTAAGACTTCACTTAAACATTTAAGATTAACACATACCATTTCAATAAACTTTGGTATTTTATTCATTCATACTTTTAAAACGTAGAAAAGGATAGCATCTCTGCTATTTACATCAACTTTCCTGAACTTAATAAAGTTCCAAGATTATATAACATCTTATCCCATTATTTATCTCAAAATTTGGGATTTACATTTATTAATACATAAATAACTACATATCTTACTACTCTTTTTATCTAGGCATATTAAGACGTCGCACAGTCTCTCTACGCTACTCTTCCATGACACGAAACACTGTTCTATGATCCACCATATACCATGGTAAATCTTCGAACTGAGTTGGGTAATAAAAGACTCGATCCTGGGCTCTATCAATAGCTGAATAAAAAGCGTAGTCCATCTCATTCATCTTGGCCTTCTTTGCCTGAACCTTATCTTCAGCACGATCTGCATGCTGGGTAGCCTTCATCCAAGCATCTTCCGCTCTAGCGCGCTTTGCCAACTCCTCTTTCATGTCACCTTTCAATTTCTCAAGCTCAGCTAGCAAATCATCCATCTGACTCTCTACGTGAACTAATTCCCACTCCACGTTTCCAAGACGTTCATCAAGATCTTGAATTCTCTCGTCCTTCTGCTCTATGGTGGTTTTCCGTACATCCACCAGCTCCTCCAACTCCCCAACTCTATCATGTAACTCAATGTTGCGATCATAAACCTCCTCGTACATCCCAACACTAATAAAGTTAGGTGGAAACTCTTCGGGATCCTCCTCTTCCTCTATCTCCTCCTCATCCTCCTAGTCAAATACAGGCTCATACTCCTGACCCACAACAATGATCAATGGAGATAGCTCTCTCTGAACCAACTGCTCCCAGACAGTATGGATGTCTCGGGGTTCCTCATCTATAGGCACGTAGGATATCTCCTCCCTAGCCTGACTGGATTCTCCAACAATCGTCATCCTGATAACAAAATTTTAAGTTTAAGTACTAATCGATTCCACTCTCGAGCACATAGGTAATTAACATATTAGCACGTAAAATCTTTTAGTATTTATCTTCCTTAGAACTCGATAAGAGCTTATCACCACTATGTTTTTGATCTCCTATAAGGCTACTTCCTAAGGTTCCCCACCTAAGGTTCATAACCTAAAGCTTTGATACCAACTTGTGACACCCCCAAATCCAGATACTTCATTCCCTCAGAATTTGGTGTTCACTAATCAAGCATTTATATACTATCTATCCATAATGAAGGATAACTTTAAATCGTAAACTTAATAAACTTAAATGAAATCTTCCTTATTAAAGGGTTACATCTTCTTAATCAATCCCAGGTAATCTAACCTTTAAACCATCATTCAAATGTAGAAATTAAACTAATATTTTCATTACATAATTTAATCAAATAATCATAAACAAGTCTTCAACACTTGTTCATGTAACAAACGAGAATTTTGTATTTTAATTTTAAATATTTATTGACTTAAATAAATATTTTAGCTGATTTATTTATTGAGTGGAATAAATAATTGATGTGATTGTTGTGGAGTAATTTAATTAAGTGCAATATGTTAATTAAATTGATGTTTGAGTAATTCTACGATGAAATCATAATTTAATTGAGATAATTAAATTAGATGAATATTATGTGGTATTTGGTAATGAGGATATAATAATTTAATTGAAATAATTAAATTAGGGATTTACTAATTTGTTACATAGAATTGTGATTAATAAGTTAATTATAATTGTGTAGCAATGTAATTTATGTGGCAATTTTATTTAATGAATGAATGTTAGCGTGAATTTAATTAAACTAGAATGTTGGGATTTAATTAAATAAAGTGTGACAATTAAATCTATGTAGTAAAAGAGTTATTCAAATAAAATAAAAGGCTTTTAATTCTGTTTTACCAAACAAGGCCCTTAAATCTATTTTAATGTAGTTTTATCAAATAAGGCCTTAGTTCCTAAAAATCTATTTTTAAATTAATGGGTTATGCCAAACAAGCCTTATGGCCTTTGAGTTTTACAAAATTTGTAACTGATATATATTATTAATATAATATATTATGTTTGTCAGTTATATATTATATGTATATTATATCTATGTGTCAGTTATATGTATAGTGTTAGTACGTGAATTAGAAAATAAGAATATCAGAGAGTTAGATAGAAAAGAAGAGAGAGAAAGAAAGGAGAAGGAAGAGAAGTTCTCTGTGAAATTCAAAACAAGAACAATCATCATCTTCTTCTAAGCTAAAGGTAGTAATCTAACCTTAAGCTTTCTAATTTTTCATTGTTCTTCATATTTGTATCTCTCTGTGTTTAAAGTTTTTCATGAGAATTTGTGTAATATGATTCATGTATGTTAAATTGTATATATAAACTGTTATATATGATTTATATGATAGTTTAAGTTGTTTAATTCATATAAATATGATGAACGTGAAGAAATCATGTTCATAGCAATTTACAGTGAACTAGTTGGAAAAATGACTTCTTTAAATATCCAAATTGGTGTTTGATTATGCTATGTTATATAAATTGATCATAGATTGTAGTAATATGTTAAGAAACAAAATTAACATGTTTTAAATTGTGTGATTTGGTTTAAAAATAAAGTCGCAGTGTTTATTTTCTTCAAGAACACTTAACAATGGTGTTTTCTTCAAAATCATAAGATTAAGGATTTTTGATTATGTGTTGTGATGTTTATATATAATAAAACATTTTAGAAGCTTAAAATTATGATTTTATAAAGTTTTATATGCATTATATGTACTAAATTCTGAGTTTGGTGCAAGGAATTAAGCCAAATTGGCTTTTTCCTGCACAAGTTCGCTAACTGTTATTTTCCCTAGTAGGAACACCCTCCTCAGCGGGCTATAACCCCGCCCCAGCAGGCCCCTTGCAGTCCAAACCCCCGCCCTGACGGGGGGTACAGAGTGGGAATGATTGGTTTTGTGTGTTTTAAGCCCTAACATGATGAACTAACTGAATGTAACGAACCTGATGACATGTTAAGTATATAAAACAATAATATAACATATTTTTGACATGTATAAAATAATTTGAAGTCTCATATCAACAAGTTATGTGTGAATTTTGATATTATTGTCGTAAGGTATGATTATGATGGTTTAAAAGATTATACACATGTGATATGCATGTTGTGAGTTTAGATTCACGTTATGTGGTTAGTTAACAAGTTAAGATTACGAACCATATTGTTAAGTTGAACTTAAGTGAGAAGTTCAACGATTAAACGTAGCTGTTATGAAACTAATCGATATTGTAAATGTAATGTAATGTGTAGGACGATTGAGGAAGTGAATTGTAATTATAATTGTAGCTTGTGCACGAGGCAGGTATTCTATCCCTAATTCACTATTGTTGAGCAAGTGTTCTAACTCAAACTTTATTTTTATTGAGTAAGTTTTCTTACCCTAACTCGATTATGTTTACTTTTATTTGAGCAAGTCCTTTTATTCTGCAATGGACAAGCATCTTATTGAAATAATGTAGCCTTAACTTAATTGTTCAAGTAAGGTCTTCTCATATCTTTCAAATGCTTTAAGTTTAATTCTAAAGCATAAGTTATTTCATAATTCTTTGCTTATTGAATTCTTAATTATTGTAAGTTGATTCAACTACTCCTGAATTGATGATAGTAGAACTCTAAATTACCCTTTGAGCTTATCCAAACCAAACTATCTTTGGTGCGGACTCATTAATTAATACTGAGATGAACAACCCTATTAATAGGGGATTACCATACGAACACGTTAAGATGTTTGTGCACAATACATGGTACGAAGGGCTGATCCCCCTAAGTACGAGTTAAGGTCCTTATAGTCTAACGACTGTTAAATGTTTAAATAGAAATGTTTATAACCTGTGATATAGTTCAAGGTCTTATGACCCTCAGATGAATTCTAAATTCTACATTCAATTCTTGATTATCAATGATAGAAATGTTATTCAGTTCAGTTGAAGTTATTCAGTAAAATGTCATCATTATTGATTGTTATTTCAAGTGAGCTTTTATTTACTCACTCTTGCATTTATATAACCATTGCAGCCAAAGTTGAGAAAGTTGATGAGCCGTCAACTAGTAAAGGCAAGTTCAAGATGAACAAGTAAAGACTTGTTCATATTTATTATGTGATTTTGTAATAAGACTTAACTTTATTATGTGATGTATTATTTTTTCGCATTGACGATATTTAAGGTTAGAAACACTGGGAATGTTTTGACAAAGTTGTAATCCTTTTTATAAGGAAGATTTTTTATTAATTAAGGTTGTAATTTGATTTGCATTCCTTATTTATGGGCAGTAGTTATATTTTATTTAGATAGTGAACACCAAATCTTGTGGAAATGAAGTACCCGGACTTGGGGGTGTCATAGTTCATCTTACCCTTGCCCTTACTGGTGGACGGCTGGTCGACTTTCTCGACCTTAGCTGCAGTTGTTATTATATGCAAGAATGAGCAAAGCAAGGCTCACTGAAATAATCATGAATAATAACAAAATAGGAAATCACATTGAATACCGTCAGCTGAACAATAGATATTTTTTGTCATTGTTAAGTATGAACAGAAAGCTTCAAAAGAAACTCAACTTCTGAATCAAAAATAGAATACAAGTTCA
This sequence comes from Panax stipuleanatus, assembly GCA_020205555.1. Taxonomy (NCBI): domain Eukaryota; kingdom Viridiplantae; phylum Streptophyta; class Magnoliopsida; order Apiales; family Araliaceae; genus Panax; species Panax stipuleanatus. The sequence continues at coordinate 69,856,998 of CM035120.1, read as the reverse complement.
AAAGTATGTCTGAGAGTCGTATGACCACGAACTACGTCCTAGGTTGTCAAGTATTTTGACTTTAAACCTTTAACAGTCATAAGACTATATGGACCTTACTTCTCGTACTCAGGGGGATCAGCCCTTTGTACCATGTATTGTGCACAAACATCTTAACGATAACGGGTAAATAATTTCTTATATTAAGGTTGTTCATCTCAGTTTTTGACATTCCAGTCCACACCAAAGAAAGTTTGATTTGGATTACTTCTAAATAGTTCTAGAATTTTAGAACGCTTCATCAACTATGGACTAGTTGAGTTAATAAAGGTCACTAGCCATATAAGAGTTCTATACAACATTAGAGAAATAAACAATGATATTTGTGAACAAAAATTGAATAGCAATAATGTATAATGGAACAGTCATTGTACATGCGAGGTAATACTTTCGACAGATTAGAATTTCTCATTAGAAAGTTAAGGAACATATGTAAGATAACAAGAAAGGAATAAGAAACTTGCGCAATGTAAAAGTAAGGTTTAGGAACTTGCCTCGTGCGTAAGTTCTACAATTATAACTTGATTCCCAAATATCTTACGCACATTTATTAAAGACCGTAACACCAATTAGTTGTAACTAATTATTTACTTAAAATATTAACTCTGAGTATAATCACACTATTAACATAGCACAAATTGATTTCTTCCAATTCTTATTATCGAATTCTAATGATTAACAACTAGTTAAACTACCATTTTAAAATCATAAAACTTACTATTACAAGGTAATTACAATTTGTTTTAACAATATATAGTATGCTTAATCAGCTTTTATATTCATAAGATCAAGTTATATAAACATTTATTGGACTGTATACTAAAAATCACTTTTCTAGGCCAAACTTCCAAGTGGCGCTGCGGCGCTACCTAATGAACTACAACCAGCATTGCAGCTCAGGCAAGGCGCTGTGGCACAAGAAATGAGCGTAGAACCGGCGCTGCAGCTCGACCTTGGCGCTGCAGCGCTCCTGTTTACACACAGAACAGGCGTCGCGGCGCTGTGTCACGTCACCAGACACTGTTAGGGCGCTGCAGCGCTCTGTTTACTAACAAAACAGGCGTTGCGGCGCTACGACACAGTAGGACGCAGATATAGCTCGCGAAGAATGAAAAGTGGTTTTTATGGCCACTTATTCAGATATTAACCAACTTATTTTGTTGCGTAAACTCAAGTATTATTGTGCTTTTCATATTTTTGCTTTGTTTTGTAGATTTCATGTTTTGGAACTCTTTAGGTGCACATATGGCTAAAAAAGGATAAAAGAGTGCTAAAAAGGACAATGAGTATGAAATGTAATGATGCTACGAGGATCAAAGGGGTTAACTTGTCAGGCATGGGAAGTGTTGACAGCTGAGGAAGGAAACAGAAGCCGAGTACAGCAGCAACAGAAGCCAAGCAGCAGCATTGCAGAAAATTGCAGAAGTGCGCGGCCGCGCCTGAACCAAGGCTAATAGGCGCGCGGCCGTGCCAGCTCAATTTAACCAAAAAGTTTTACTTTTCAATTAGGCAGAGCGTGGCTGGACTTGGAGGGTCTATATTAGGGCTTGTTTTGCATTTTATCAGACATCTCCCTTTGGGAGCCCTAGCTTAGCTTTGCCCTCTCATTTCTCTTTAATTGTCTAGATTAGTTTAGATTAGGTTTAGATAGTTAGTTTCTAGAGTTGATTAGATCGGAAGATTGAAACATTTGGATAGCATCAAAGATCCAAGCTTGGAGCAAGAACTCAGATTTGCATTCTCTATCTATATAATCTCCTTATTATCTTTTTGTATTCGGATGAAGTTGATTCAACTTGTGGATGGTAGATTTAAGTCAATCATGACTAAAACTTTATTTTGAGATTTCAATAGAACCTAATGAGTAGTTTATATTGATATTCTTCCACGTTGGTCTATTAATTGTTATGTGATTATCTATTATAATTCGTGCTTTAATTGCCTAATTGCTTAGCTACCAATTACTGTGATAATCCATATGGACTTGAAAGACAAAATATGGGTTTAGATCTGATCGTAGTAGCTTGTGATTGTATATTCTACATGGTGTTGGAATGTACGATTTGTGCTTAGGATAGACATATACCGAAGCGCCACTCGTAGTCAATGGAGAACCTGTGCTCAAATCCTAATTATTTGTAAATCACATAGGCATATAGTGGTTTAGGTAATGTGGATGTTCATATATGTTCTATCATCTGTGGATTACATATGATATAGATTTGGTACATCGAAAGATGGCCTTATTTCACTTTTGTGTTCTCGGCTAGCGATCTTTGACGATTAATTTGACTTAACAGGAAGTGCATTGACTTAGATGAATCAACAGGGGAAATTGAGATCTCATATCTTCATTATCTGGTTTTAATCTAGTGTTACTTAGTTTATTTTAATTAATTAATTTTAATTCAACACAATTGATCGTTCGTTTAGATAAGACTGAAATGGTTATGGGCTAGTGGTTTGGTGACTTTTATTAACTAATTCTCCGTGGGAACGATATCTTACTTACTCTTTATTACTTGTTGACCGTGTATACTTGCACGAATATATTGATCGGTAAAACGACCAACAAGTTTTTGGCGGACAGTTTAGGTTATACAAGGCCATAAACTATGCTCAAATAATAATCTATGCATACCCAAACTATATAGACTTCACAAAAACATTACTAAACATGTAGAGCACAATTATAACCAACAAAACAACATAAACAATCAAATTAAAACCTTAAAATTCAATGTTTTTGAAAAAACTTAATTGTTAGACATTCTTAAAAAAAAACCATCACTGTGAACTCTTTTTTCAACCAAATTACTCCATTTAAATTACATTCTCTTCGTTTCTTCATGTATTAACACAATCAGAAATCAATTTACACATTATAATATGAATTAAACACTAATTTTAGTATCAAATATGCCATATACAAATATGCTTTACTGTAAACTCATTGTAAACATGATTTCTTCATATTTATCATGTTTCCATGGATTAATCAACTCTAAACCTCATACAAACCACATAGAATAGATTATATATACAATTTAACATATATAAATCATATATTCAATAAAACCCATTCACAGAGAATTTTCATAAAAACTTAAGAACATGAAAAGTAAAGATTATAACTTGAATTTCACCTTGATTGCTTGTTTAGACTAGCTAGAGGATAAGAATTCTTCTTTGTTTTCCCAAACTCAAAGAGAAATCTCTCTCTTTTCTCTATGTAAACTCTCTCTTCTCTTCTTCCTTCTCTTTGTTTGTTTTCTTTTAGAGTTAGGCTGATAAACTTAACGTAAAACATAACTGATATATACTTAATACAATATAATACGTATACTTAATATTTATCAATTATAAAATTTTGAAAATCAAAAACCACAAGGCTTTGTTTTGCAAAACAAGATTAAAATAAAAATTTCAAAAGCCGTAAGGCTTTGTTTGGTAAAACTAAATTAAACCTCTTTATTTTATTTTAATAACTCATTTACTATATAGTTTAATTGTTACACTTTATTTAATTAAATTCTAATATTCAAATTCAATTAAATTAAATTTAACATCAACTTGTTAAATCAACTTACCATGTAAATCAAATTGCTACATAACTATATTTTCATTATACATTATAATTTTATTTAACAAATTAGCAACTCTCTAATTTAATCATTAAATTAAATTAGAGTATTACCATTATATAATATATTGACTAGCTAACAATTCATTTAATTTAATTATCTCAATTAAATTAAATCTTCAACTACAAAATTACTAAACATCAATTTAATTAATATATTACTCTTAATTAAATCACACCACCACATAATCACATTAATTATTTATTCAACACCACAAATAAATTAACCAAAATATTTATTTAATTTAATAATTATTTTAAAATCAAATACAAAAATCTCGTTCGTTACATCCTTCCCCCATTAAAAGGATTATATCACTAGAATCACGACTCAATTAACTCATTCATCACATTCTTCCCCTCTTAAAAAGATTATGTCCCCAGAATCGCTATACAAGAATTTAAGCAAATAACTGAAGATAGTTTTTCATCATAACATCTTCGAGTTCCTACGTAGCTTCTTTAGCATTGTGGTTCCTCTAGATTACCTTAACAGAAGGTATCACTTTGTTTCTAAGTACTTGCTCTTTCTTGTCAACTATCTGAACAGGAACTTCTTCGTATGTTAAATCTTTATCAAATTATAATGGTTCATACTCTATAATATGTTTATACTGTCGTAATACCGAGATATAGAAAACATTATGAATATGGTTTAATTCCGGAGGTAACGCAACCTCATAAGCTACCTCACCAACCCTTCAAAGTATCTCAAAGGGTCCAATAAATCTGGGACTCAGTTTTCCCTTCTTGCCAAATTGAATTTTCCACTTCTAGGGAGACACTTTCAGAAAAACAAAGTTACCCACTTCAAATTCTCCCGATCCTTTCTGCTTAAGGCATCTGCAACGACATTCGCTTTACCTGGATGATATAGAATCTCGCAGTCATAGTCTTTGATAAGCTCCAACCATATCCTCTGCTGCATATTCAGATCCTTCTGTGTAAAGATATATTTCAGACTATTATGGTCTGTATATATTTCACACTTCTCTCCGTAAAGATAGTGTCTCCATATCTTCAGAGCAAACACCATCGCAGCCAATTCCAAATCATGGGTTGAATGTGACGAAAGCAATTTTTGTAGTTTATTTTAAATATTTATTGAATTAAATAAATATTTTTGTTGATTTATTTATTGAGTTAAATAAATATTTGATGGAATTGTGGTAGATTAATTTAATTAAATGTGTTACATTGATTAAATTAATGTAGAATATTTTTATAGTTCAAAGTGTGAATTTAATTGGGATTATTAAATTAAATGAGTTGTTTAATAATTATAATGTCATTCTAATTAATTTAATAATTAATTAGAGATTTAATGATTTGTCATAATTAATAAATGAGAATTTTAATTATGTGATGATTTGATTTAATGTGTAATATTGGCTTTTATTTAATAGAATGTAAATTAAATTATTTAATTTATTAAAGTGTGTCAAATAAACTATATAATAAATAAGTTAATTAAAATAAATAAGAAAAGAGCCTTTTACATGCAAACCAAACATGACCTTATGAACATGGGAGCAGTTAAGTGCATGATGGCCTTAACTGACAACCATGTTCTGCCGGTTATTTTATACGTATATTTATATTAGTTATATCAGTATTTTCTTTATTAGCTAAGTTAGAAACTCAAAGAGAAAAGAGAGAAAAACTTGAGAGATTTTGAGATTGAAGAAGTTTGGAGAATTAGAGAAGTTTCTATCAATCTAAACAAACAATCAAGGGTAATTTCTTAATCCCAAGTTTTAATTTATGTTTTTAAGTTTTTCCATGAACGTATTGTAGACACTCAAAATTTTCCTTGCCCCAATACTAACACTGTATGAGGGCAAAACCGTCCTTTAATTCAAATTCGGCCGCCAATGCCGGTACTTAAACCTAAATCTGATTCCCAATATCGGTAACCTAAATTCGATCCCCAATATCGATACTCCAGCCAAATCCTATCCCCAATATCGGTAATTCAGCCAAATCTGATCACCAATGTCAGCACTCAATCCAGCACCGATAGTCGATCAGACCGTCAATCCAGCTCCGATAGTTAATCGGACCGTCCATCCATCTCTGATAGTTAATCGGACCATCTATCCTACTCCGATAGTCAATCGAACCATCAATCTAGCTCCGATATCCAATCGGATCGTCAATCTAGCTCCGATAGTCAATCGGACCGTTCATCAAGCTCCGATAGTCAATCGGACCATCTATCCAGCTCTGATAGTTAATCGAACCGTCAATCTAGCTTCGATCTCCAATCGAACCGTCAATCTAGCTTCGATAGTCAATCAGACCGTCAATCTAGCTTCGATAGTCAATCGGACCATCTATCCAGCTCCGATCTCCAATCGGACCGTCTATCCAGTTCTGATAGTCAATCGGAACCAATTATCCAACTCCAATAGTCAATCGGACCGTCCATTCAGTTCTGATAGATAATCAGATCGTCAGATCAACCCCGATCTTCACATTGGGTTGTCAAGTTAGCCATGGTCTCAACCAGGGAGGCACAGGTCATCCTGGACATCAACCCAAGACATGTCAAGTCATCCTCGGTCTTAGCCCGGGAAGTACAGTTCAGCCCCAAAGATAACCCTAGGAAGCCAGATCCATCAAAGGTCGTGCCGGCACCACAGGCAACCCCGAAAGGGGAAAAACGGTCATTTTATTCAACTCTCAACCGATTTGGTCAAACTCAAGCCGAATTGATGCCATCAAAGTCAGAATGAACCACAACAACGATCCCGAGTGCCAACAGCGCAAGACAGCTCAACGGACAAACTGCGGGGAATCGAAGACCTGGTTATGAACCCGTCTTCTTGGACCTGGAAAATGTTTTATCCCATGTCATTGCGACACTCTCGGCTACGGCTTTTCGAAAAGGTATCGCACGCCTCAAACGGACGCTCCGATCAAAAGTTTAAAAGTTTCGACTTTAACTGCGCGTTGACCGAAGTGCACGTACTTCGAGACGATGAAACCCTGTAATACGGGCCCCACTTAGGGAGCTGCACCTCTACCTGTGGTAGCCGCATGTATAGCTAAGGCTCCCTGGCCTATAAATAAACGTGCACCCCCCCTTCATTTTAATAATTTGGAAACGCAGCGAAGCTCTGCCTGTCTGATTTTCTGACTTTTATATCATTTCCAAACCCAAATATTTTTACTCCAACACATAGACAAACCCATATACTACCACATATCAAAACACCACCAGTAGATTTGGACTTTTAAAGCCTACGATTTGGCAAAAAGCCCGTATTTCAGTCCATTGTAAGTATTTTTACGATCAAAAAGTCAATACTACTACTTTGCACTGTTTACACCTGCACACGAAGTTTCATCTTCTAAATATGCCCGGAACTTAGTTCCGTGGCCGTTTTCATCAAAATTTGGTACAGTTCTGTACATAAATGTAGTTTTTTGCATTTCTACAACTCGGATTGACGATCCGTCAGCTCTAGCAGCTTCAATGCACTAGCACACACATTTTTTGCAACTCCGTCGGACTGGGTTGTCTTCGCAGTCCGGGTTTGGCCTTTTTTTGTATATATTTAACTGAAAATGTACTAACATTTCAATTCTATCAAGCCCGAATGTCAAATCCGTGGTAGTTTACCGCTTTTATATATATTTAAGCATATATAAGCGAATTTCACCATCACTGGTACTCATATCAGTCCTGGTTGACTATACTTTTGTCAATATATATATTTTTTCAGTCTGGCCTGGATTACTTCATGGCCATTTTACTGCTTTTGCACACTTCGTCATATTGGGTGCTTTCCCCAGTCACTGGTTGACTACTTTTCTGTCAATTTTAATTCCAGTACGGGTACCGGCGTGAAAACCTATAGCCCTTTTTACTGTTTTTCTATATAATTATATATTTTCTGTCACAGCCTGGATTATTTCGTGGCTATTTATAGTTTTTTATATATATATATATTTAAATTCCATTCCGGACTTGCGAGTGAAAATCCATCGCCCTTTTACATCTTTTGTATATATAATTATATATATATATATACATTGCTTTACACGATTTATTCAACTGTTGCATTTAATATTCATTTGTATATGAATCTGCACTGACATTTCTGCAGGCGGACTAGATTTATCCAAATCTCACCAATTCTAGCTTTCAACGGTTCAAACAGGTCCCGACAGAACCTGGAAGCTATATAGGCTGAGATTTCTTTAAATCTAGTTATTTTTATAGTTTCAGCTTTGAAAGCAAACTCGCGTCCCTTAGATCGCTATCTAGTGGGAACGAGACGCTTTGGCCAGTCGCAGCCAGGATTTATTGATGAATCCATGGTTCCAGTGCGACGTGATGATGCATATATGTCCATTTCTGTGCAAATTTGAACAGTGCAGGTTTATTGGCTACTCATATGTGAGCCTAGGAATCTTGGGATTCACGATCAAATCGATCGGGATCTGATTCCCATGATAGACAAACTCCAGTTTACAGATGTACCTTGCCAATTTTTTTGTAAAATGTACATACAAGGACCTTAAAACGGTTATCCGGATTTAAGATCTCAATATAATGAAAAAATGTCAATTGTCGTGTCAGCGTCCCTCCGATGGTTTTCATACCCATGAAGAGACCAACACTAGTATATTTCTGTGGTCGAGGATGCTTCGCAGCCCGACAAGTCACCATTTGCATGCAGCCTTAAGGCTAGAAAAGATAAAATTTGGAAGTATCAAAAGGCTTCAATTCCTATGTCAGCGTAGGGGTTTGATAAACAGCTTTCAAAACATCACTGTCAATTCAATTTCAATGATTTTGCAAATCTAATCAAAATGCTTTTGCAAATCAAATCAAAGACTGGTTTTCAAAATCAAATCAAACCCTTCGTATATAGGTTCAACGAAGCGAAGCATTACTTTCAAATCAATCAAATCAATAGGCCCAATTTTGAAATAGCATTCACTCACGCACTCACAGTTTTAAGGGAAATATTGAAAAGATGCGGATACCGTGTTTACACGGGAGTCGTGGGGTGCCTAACACCTTCCCCACACTTAACCAAGCCCCCGAACTCAAAACTCCAATTTCAAAGATCAAGTTTCGACAGTGTCCAATAATTGGGCCTCTTTTCAAATCAAACTCGGTTGAGTTGGTACAACCATTTTCAAATCTACCAACTGGCGACTCTGCTAAAACATTCAAATCGTCGACAAAAATACATGTTGGCCTCTTTCCTAAAAAATCCTTCAAAACCTTTTTCTTAAATAAAAATAATAAGGGTAGAGAGAACATAGGAAGATAGATTTGAGGAAACCCGGGTTACGAACCGACCCGCGGGATTCTTAAATTTTCCAACGTCGACAGGTGGCGACTCTGCTGGGGATAGTAAAGGGGTTAGGCTACTTTCTAATATTTTCAAAATTTTCCCTTTCAAAACTATGGAATACGTGAAATCCTGCGTCTCCACAGTCAATGGATGAATGAATGATGCGTCTTTACATTGAATGAATGTGAATGAATGCTTTCCTGCTTTAGTGCTTCGCACCAATATTAGTGCTTCGCACTAACTGTCATTGCATGCATAAACGGTAAGGCACGATGTATGAGAATGTATGTTGTGTGTCCCTCTCACAAGGAGGATAACCCGGTCGGTGTTAAGTAATGACTCTGGGGACGATTAAGTCTCTGGGGGTGCCTCATGAAAATACACCACTCAGATTTGCTCCAGTTGAACGATCGAATTAACTTCCCTTCTAGTAGATTGCGATGATCTGGGAGCCTTCATGCCAAAACAAAAGCCGCGAGAGCAACCTAAGATAGGTCAACCTTTGATTAACCAAATTCGGAGGGAAGCTTCTTCATACCTTCCTCTTTCAATTCCATCTCAAGTCTCCAATTCCTGAGGAGCACAATGTAAATATCAATAATGAAAGATTTACTTTCCCTGTCAAATACATGTCATCCTACCATCAAAACAACTAACCTCGGTTTTGCAAGATAAACACTAAAAAACACATCACGCATCCAATCCTTACCTACCTCAGGAAATTGACACGCCTATATTTTGTTGTAGGTGTAAAAATTGGTCCTGTCACCAGATCTAAATTCAAGAAAGCACTCACTCCATCCGCGGACATGGCTTCAATTGCTCCACTAGAATCTACCCATGTCTCCATGGAAGAATTCGAAGGACTGAAAAATCAGATAGCCGAGCTAGCCAGTTTTCGACGAGAACAAAGTAAGGCCTTTAAAGAGAAGCAATCTCAAGCTCATCCAGAACCAGGAGCATCTGGTAGCGGTGCTGGCAGTCAAGATGCAGAAAAGGCCGAAACTCAGATTCCTGGACCACAAAACCAGAATACCACCAACAAAACTCCTGAGATCACCCCCCTCTTCAAAAAGCAGGAAGCTGGTGACATTCTCAAGAAAATGTAACAGATGGAAGAAACCCTTCGATCTATCAAAGGAATTTGAGCATTCAGCAGTGTCAATTACGAGGACCTTTGCATATTCCCCGAGGCTCGTTATCCCGAAAAATTTTAAGTCCCTGATTTCGAGAAAAATAAGGGAATGGGGGATCCTTACATACACCTGAAAGTCTTCATCGTAGAACTCGGATCCTATGCTGAGGATGAGAAGCTTCTAATGCAACTATTCCAGAAGAGTCTAACCAGAGAAGCCAGAGCTTGGTATGCCCGCTTGGACAACTCCAAAATTCATAGTTGGGACGAACTGGCCTATGCTTTCCTCAGCCAGTACAGTTTTCAATCACAGCTGGCTCCCGACAGATATCGAATAACCAAAATCAAGAAAAAGAACACTAAATCATTCAAAAAATATGCCCAGCGATGGAGACGGGTCGCAGCACAAGTTACCCCAGCCATGACTGAATCTGAAATAGTCATGACCTTCATCGATATCCAAGAAGTGCCTTATTATGAGAGGGCCCTAAAGGGAATAGGAAAACCATTCTCTGAAATGGTCAAGCATGGCAAGATGGCAGAAATGGGGCTCAAATTCGAGAAGATAAAAGAACTAACCGCCCTCGAAGCTGTCGCCGAACATATCCAATCCAAAAATTACGGGAGTAATCCCTGGAGGGAAATTACGGGAGTAATCCCTGGAGGGTACATAAAAAGAAAGACGAAGAAGTCTCCTTGGTCTTACAAGGACAAAATTCAAGGGGTGAATCAAACCACATGCCCGTTCAAAGGAGGAACTATATCCCTTTCCAAGCTTCAGCACAACCTGCAAACCCTCAATTCCAGAAATACATGGAAGTCAGGCGTAGAAGAAATTTCACCCCACTAGGGTATTCCCTCGAGAATGTGTTCAAACTTCTGACAGCTCAGAAGAAGATTGTTCAACTTCTTCCACCAACCAACACTAACGGAAGGAACTTTGACCCTAATAAAAAATGTGCTTATCATTCTGAATCTCCCGGCCATGACACCCAAGACTGTTGGTCTCTCAAGCATAAAATTCAAGACTTGATTGACAGCGGGGAAATTGTGGTAACAAAGCCTGACCAACCCCATGTCCAAGACAATCCTTTCCCACAGCACAAAGAGGAAAATGTCAATATGATCAGTACCTCAAATGGAGAAGGATCTAAGTACCTCCGCTACGTTGGGGAACCAAGTCAATCCAATCTCAGCAACCCAGAGAGTTGGGAAACTTTTGAGAAACGATCCCTGATGGAGCAAGATATCAAGTCTCTCAAGGAACAAATCGAGCAGTTGGCTGAACTGGTCGTCTACCAGCATCAACTCACCACGAAGATGCTGAAGCAAATTTATCAATCCATTGGCAGTCATTCTCCTCTGGCGGAAGTCAATTCCATCCCCAATAGTGATCATTGCCAATTGCACGAACAACCAATGGTCAAAAATGAGTATATCCGAGAAGGTAGAAAATTCTTGTTTCATAGGAGCTTCACCAATCTGAATCAGTCAATGGAAGAAATCCTCCAAATGATGATCAGCGAGGGGATGGTTGTAGATCTATTACCCCAATTAAACCCTCAATCCAGAAAATTCAAACCTGACCAAATATGTCAGTACCATTCTAACTCTCCCGGCCATGATACAGAAGAATGTTGGGCACTTCATATTCTAATTCAAGACCTGATTGAGAAAGGTGACCTAATCAGAGGAGATCAAATCCTCAATATTTCAGACAAAGATAGCCTCTGGATCCCCAATGCATGGTACCAGGACACAGTGGCTATCGTATTCTGCTATAAGGAATTAATCCTCACACCCCTGGTACTGACAGGGAAAGGGGTCCAAGAAGTCCAAAATCCTATGAAGGTGGCTGCACCTCAGCCTCTAATCTTGCCCTTCAGACCTCAATATCCAATCATCAGTATGAAGAAGGTCCCATGGAACTACGGGGACATTAAAAGCTCTACTTCAAACAACATTTCCATCCTGTCAAAGGATAATTCATTGTACCTGCCTCAGCGGGTGATTAAACCAGTTATCAAAGCAAAAGAAAAGGTGGTTGAAGAAAAGATCAGAGAGTTCCTCAACAAAAAAGGACACAATGAAATCAAGATAGTGCAAAGTTTGAAAGACGCACCCAAGCAAGTGTCTATCCTCGACCTGGTCTTATCATCAGAAGACCATCGTAACATTCTAGTGAAGGTACTTGAAGAAGCCCATCTGCCACACACGATAGACACAGAGAAATTTTGTCACGTGATAGAACACATCTTCAACAGCAATGTGATTTCCTTCACAGACTATAATATTCCAGCAGAGGGAAGGGGCCACCATAAGTCCCTGCATATAGCTATAATGTCCTTCAGATACGTGATCGGAGGAGTGCTTATTGATGGAGGATCTTCCCTCAATATTTGTCCATACGACACGTTGGAAAGAATGAAGATCAATCCAAACCGAATCAAAGCCAGTCATGTGGTCGTCCGGGCTTTCGATGGATCTCGCCGCCAGGTTATGGGGGAAATCGAGCTTCTTCTAGAAATTACACACCTTCTACGTATCCTTCTAGGTGCTCAACTTTGCCACTGGATATAATTTGCTGCTGGGCAGACCATGGATCCACATGGCAGGGGCAGTGCCATCCACTCTCCATCAGCAACTCAAGTACATCATTAACGGTAGCCTCATCACGGTCAATGCCGAACCAGAATACCCTACCTACATACATGGGGATTGAACCTGCAAGTTTTCAAGTTCTCGAGGTGAGCGATACTCAATATCTACCAATCGGGGCACCAGCCCTCAAGCCTAAAGTCTCCACTGAAGTAATGACCGTAGGCCAAGAAATGGTATCTTCGGGTTTCCAACCTGGAGAAGGGTTAGGAAAAGATAAGCAAGATATCAAGATGCCAGTCCAAATCCCAAGTCAGATGGGAAGAGCAGGATTGGGATATTCATCCGAGTCAAGTCACCGGAATCCACACAAACATCCCAAGGCTCATGCCTCCACGATTCTACTCCCAAACCTCACAAATGCCGGATGGGTGAAATCTACGAGGAAAGTCCCTACTGCAGTATCAGCCATACTATTTCCTCCAATCATACATGTCTATAAAAGAAAAGCCCTCAAGCCTGAGGCAAACAGCGAAAAGGGAAAAGAAAAGATCTTGTACGAAGGACGAGACCCATTCTCTAATATGAGAGTCATTCTCAACTACGAGGGTATGAATGACGAACTCCCCGACAGTAACGACGACCATGTCCAAAAACCTCACATCAAGAAAAGGAACAATCCACAGAAAAGCCTTGGCCTTATTCTTAAGGATGTCTCAGTCATCATCCAGGACGAGGTGGATGAGCACAATTCCTCGATTCTCCCAATTCATGAGAATCTGACACTGGACAACTGGAACACTGTCCCTTGCCTAAGTCAAAAAGGGACCCAAGCATTGGATGTGTGTGTCTCTGCTGATGAGATGCCAACCTGTCAAGATGACTCCGACTTGGATGTAGAATTAAACTTCGACTTAATGGATATTGATCAAGAGGAGGAAGATAACTATGAGGTGCCAGAGGAGATCAAGGAATGGGTCAAAGACAAACCCAAACCAAACCTCGACCAAACCCTAACCATCAACGTAGGAACCTCCAAAAACATCAAAGAAATCCAAATAGGTTCAGACCTCACATCAAATCAAAAAGCCGACCTGATCGAACTCCTAACACAGTACCAGGAAGTGTTTGCATGGTCACATAAAGACATGATCGATCTATCCATATACATTGTCATCCATCGAATGCCCATCAAAGAAGGGTTTAAACCAGTCAAACAAAAACTCAGGCAATTGAAACCTGAGTGGAGTCTCAAAGTCAAAGAAGAAGTCGTTAAGCAATTCAAAGCCGGGATCATTATGGTATCAACCTACCCCGAATGGCTATCAAACATAGTCCCCGTACCTAAACCAGGAGGGAAATTATGAGTATGCGTGGATTACCAGGATTTGAACAAAGCCTGCCTCAAGGACAACTTCCCAGTACCCTTCATCCACATTTTAATCGATAATACTGCGCAGTATGGCATGTATTCCTTCGTGGATTGCTTTGTTGGTCACCATCAAATCATGGTTGCTAAGGAAGACCGGGAGAAAATAGCCCTTATCACTCCCTGGGGAACTTTCTGCTACCGAAGACTATCCTTCGGCCTCATCAATGCCGGAGCAACGTATCAGCGAGCCATGATGGCCCTCTTTCATGATATGATGCACAAAGAAATAGAAGTCTATGTTGATGACATCATCATCAAATCCCAGAGGGAGGATGATCACATAGACCATCTCAGGAAGATGTTCAACAGGTTATGCAAGTACAACCTCAAGCTAAATCCCGCCAAATATGCTTTTGGCGTCAAAGCAGGCAAACTGTTAGGATTCCTGGTGAGCAATCGGGGCATTGAACTCGACCCCGCCAAAATCTAAACCATTACTGAAATGCCCGTACCTCGTACAGAGAAGGAGATACGTGGATTCCTGGGAAGGATTAACTTCATAAGTAGATTCATTTCCCAGATCACAGCAACCTATGAGCCCATCTTCAAGCTGTTAAGGAAGAATTCCTCCACCATATGGAATAAGGATTGTCAACAAGCCTTCCTTGCCATCAAGAAACAGCTGACTGAAGCTCCTGTTCTGATACCCCCAAGGGAGGGAGTCCCTTTGTTCATGTACATGTCCGTCAATACCAATGTAATGGGTTGCATATTAGGACAGAAGGATGATAGTAGCAAGGAAAGAGCCATCTACTACATCAGTAAAAGATTCAGCAGTGGGGAACAAAAATACACACTGATCGAAAAGACATGTTGTGCATTAGCATGGGCTGCCATGAGGTTGCAACACTATTTGCATGGGCACACGACCTACCTCATATCCCACATGGATCCGCTCAAATATGTATTCAACAAACCAATGCTGAATTATCGACTGTCCAAATGGTAGTTGATCCTACAGTAATTCGACATTGCTTACGTGACTCAGAAGTCAATCAAGGGTCAAGGCATTGCAGATCAATTAGCAGAAGCACCTTCAGGAAGGTTCGAGCCCCTAGAGACATATTTCCTGGATGATGGGATCATGACAATTCAACAACTCCAATCTGAGAATATAGTCCAACCATGGAAAATGTATTTCGACGGAGCGAAAAACATGGAAAGTGACGGAGCTGGGGCAGTTCTCATCTTTGGTACAGGTGATCAATATCCTGTGGCTACCAAACTTTAATTTGGCAACACCAACAACACGGCCGAGTATGAATGATTTATCATGGGGTTGAAGCTAGCCCAATCCATGTCTATCAAACACCTACTCGTCTTAGGAGATTCCGAGCTGGTCATCAGACAAACTATCAGCGCGTATCTCACCAAAGAATTGTATTTGCTACCCTACCATCGGTAAGTCCTTAAAATATTTTGGGAATTCAAAGCAATAACCTTCATTCACATTCCTCGGGGTCAGAATGACTTCGCTGATGCATTAGCAACTTTGTCTTCACTAATCCGCATGTCCGATAAGAGTGGATTTCCCAACATTCAGTTCACAATTCAGAAAGCCCCGACATATGGGAATTATATGGGAGAAGTATCAGATGAAATACCTCCTGTCAAGCAGCCTTGGTTTCAAGACATCAAGGAATATCTCCGTGATAGATCCACACCTGCTGGTGCAAGCCAATTAGAGCGAAAATAAATTCTCAGAATGGCCATGAAGTTCTATCTCAGAGGAGATGCACTTTATAAAAGAGATGCTGGAATAGGCCTGTTAAGATGCCTCGACAATGAGTAAGCCCAAAGACTAATGGATGAAGTCCATGGCGAAGTCTGTGGTCCACACATGAGTGGCCATCTGCTGGCCAAGAAGATAATTAAAATAAGACATTACTGGATCTTGCTCAAAACTGATTGCGATGATCACGTTAAGAGATGCTTTCAATGCCAAATACATGGAAATGCCATTCACGCTCCTCCAAATGAGCTGCATAACATGAGTTCACCATGGCCTTTCTCTATGTGGGGAATGGACATAATAGGTCCAGTGGAACCCAAAGCCAGCAATGGTCATCGATTCATCTTCACTATGATCGATTACTTCACCAAATGGGTTGAAGCAGCCTCTTTTCCCAAAGTCACAAAAGAGGTCATCATCAATTTCATCAGAAAAAATGTCGTCTGTTGATATGGACAACCGGAGGTGATCTTATCAGACAACGCCAAAAACCTGAACAATCAAATGATGGTGGATCTGTGCAGTAAGTTCCACATCAAGCATCTCAATTTCGTCATCTATCGGCCCAAGATGAATGGTGCTGTGGAAGCGGCCAACAAAAACATCAAAAAAATCATGCAAAAAATGTCCGCCAATCACAAGGACTGGCCTGACCTGCTGCCTCTAACTCTGTTAGCATACAGGACGTCAATGCCACTACTAGAAAATCGACCTATAGAGACGGTCGCCGACCCTCGCTATAAGCAAAAAGACCGTCATTATAGGCTATAGCGACGGTCACCGACCCTCGCCTTAGCTGTCATCGCTAAAACCTATAGCGACGGTCTTACATATCTATACTGACGGTCAGACCGTAGCTAAAAAGCAACCCAAACACGTTTTGGAGGTTTTTACCGACGGTCAATACATATCAATAGCGACAGTCCCGACCGTCGCTATAGGAGGGAGCTATAGCGACGGTCGCCGACCCTCGCTATAGCCTTTTTAGATTTAAAAAAATTAAATTAGATTGTTCTAAATTTAATTTTTTTAGAAATCAATGTCATCAACAAAAAAAGAGCTTGTAAGAAGATAACTAATAAACTTGTATGACAACTAAAAAATAACAATAGTTATCTAAATTTTACATAAAGAAATAAAAAGAACAATAATATATTAATCTGTAGCATTAAGAGTAGAATTTCACAACTTTCAAATAGTTGTAAATACCATCAGTTTGAAATTATAATCAAAATTGAATTTAGTTTCCCAGTATCTCCTCCAAAACAAACTAATCAAATGTATATGCTAAAACTTAAGTTTTTCTCAAAAATTGATATCCGCAAAATGTAACCCACCTTTATGGGGTTGACAAAAATCAAAATAAAAGAGCTGCAACTTGTTGAATCAAGGGGCATCAATTCACTTCAGGGCTTGAGAGCAAGGGCAATGCCCAATTCTGGGGCAGTATTTACAGCCTTTGTGTCACACTCCGCCGAAACAGTTACAAGAGACTTGGGCCTCCATTCTCGTTGGCATAGCATAGCAACCTTTCCATCGTTGGAGAATCGTGTTTTCAGCACGGTGAAAGGATTAACTATATGGGCACTCCCAATGCTAAAACTATTTTCATAGGTAGAAAACTTATGAATCATCTCCGCAGCAACCTCAGTACCACTTAAGGGATTTACAGACTGAACATAAGATGCCTTCAATGTCTGTCCTCTATCAGTCCTATATAAGATAATTTAAGCTTTATAAAAAGTGCATCGAGACGATAAAAATTTCAATAAACAAAGTAAATCATTTAATATAATTCAAAGAACAATCAAGTTTTCCTAGCATTTATTGTCGAAAGACAATTCGCTATATGGAAAACATTTATGCGGCCAACCTCTATCAAAAGAACACAAGTGGAAACTATCTATAATTTTCTGCTTAATTCCCAACTCACCAAATAAAATCTCTACAATGCAAGCTATATAGTCTCCTATCATTAGGCTCACCAAACAACCTTGACTGTTTACAGCAGTCTCATAAACTTGACATCTTAGTTGTAATAACAAAGTAGAACGTGTGCGACTATAACTTTTGTGTTAGATATCTACAAACCACTGCTTTCACAATCATTACTGCCTACCATCATCTTTATAGTCCAGAGATATAAAATCTTCAGAACTCCCCAGATCAATTATATCTGTGAGCAATTATATGTTTAGACAAATGTAATTTTTCAACAACAATACCATATCAGTACAAACTCTGAAAGTGTAACACCTCTGATACAAATACAATTCTGTAAAACATTTGACCATCACGCACTCGGTACGCGTAGTAGAAAATATTTGGTAAGCAAATAATATAAACACATTAACAAAGATAGGCCACTCTAACAGAAGGTTTATTACACTGCTGTAAGTTCAAATGAATACGTGATGCAAAGGGTGCCAATAAGAATATCTATGTAAAACAAGATTTTAGAAAGCAATGCCAAATGTTAGAAACAGATACCTGATACAAAGGACGCCAGAAATCAGAAACAATTACGTCCTTCTCCAAAACCAGTAATAAAATATTCCAAACATAGCAGCACAGCCTTCTCTAGAAGTTGGCCATAAACTTGAGTTGTACGTTGAGTAATGATGGAATTCACTCCTGGCAAAAGAATGTCCATAATATTTCGGAATACAGTTTTTCCACTCATAAAATCCTGCAAGAGAATCAATAATTCCATAAGGAACAAAACAGGATTTATGGACTTTTGGAACCAAACTTGCACATTGAGTCAATATCTCAATGCCCAAATCTTGAACATAAAAAAATTATTTTTACCTTCGCCTTTGAATACATCCAATAAAGCATTTCCTTTTTCGACGCCATCCATCTAAAACCTGATGTCAACTATTTGCTTTATGAAGGTAAAATTTATTTTTACCTTTGCCTTTGAATACCTCCGATAATACATACTTTAAGAGAAGGGGTTTTAAACATTTAACGAGGGCAATGAAGATGCATGATGATTAAATTGTTTTCTGGTATATACTTTGTAATAGGGAAATACAACAGCAGCGTTGGACTGTCCAATGATTGTCAAGGGTCTGTCATGAAGTCACAACTTCATACAACTGAACAGAGACATGTTTTAAGAATGTTGGAGAAGTCCCTTGCAAGAGAGCTGGATCTTGAGAAAAAGTTAACAGAACTAAAACAAAATGAAGAATATCTAAAATTAAAGCTACACTTAACCGAGCAAGTATCTTTCTGCATGGAAGAGGTAGTAGAGGTTGTTTGGGGTAGATTTCTAGAGCCAGAAAATGCAGCAGAGGTCCTAATGGGAATCTCAAAGGAACTGGTAGGACGATTCCAAATTGTTCAGTTCAATCAACATGGTTCAATTCAACGAGACAACTTTGGGAACAGACATCACGGGCCTGGGCCAATTTTGCCAGGTCTAGATATTGTAAATAAAATAATATTTTCCAGTGGTAAATTAGAAGATATAGAATAAAATTACTACTAAAAAGGATAGATAAAAAAATTCAACACACAGCAGCAACAGTGAACATCATATATTCATATCAATTTTCTTTTTTTTCTTTTTTTTCGTTTTTTTCTTTTTTTGGATAGAAAATGAGTGATAAAATTCAAATGGACCAAGAACTTTAACTTTTAAAAAGGAAAAAATATACCTGTGTCAACACGATAAATAGAGCATATAATCCCATATATAGTACTGAAAATGCTTTCTTAAGAAAAAAGATTTTCTTTATTAGAATTTTAAAGAGAGACAAATAAAAGCACCATACTCCTGATATCATCTACGGAGATTACAAGGAGGCTTGGCTTCCATTGAGGACATATATCTACTGATATTGAATCTTTGTTCTTTGATAAGCTATCCCTCTTCCTGAATTAATTAATCGAGAAAAATCAAATATGAAAAAAACTAGCAAACTTACACTAGTTTATATTTTGCACTCTGTCATGAGTGTTAACACATCTAGCTTCTACATAGGATAAAAGCCTCCCGGTTGCATTAGCTTTTATGATGCACTCAATCAGTTTAGATGCTTTGTCAATGGGAGGTTTATGGAGAAACACTGTATAACAAATAATCTCATCCAATTACTTGTAGTCAATGTAAATAGATTATGAAATAAATAAATATTACCAAGTCCTTGTTGAAAACCAACAAGGAGCCTATTTCCCACATCCACTAGCTCCTCAAATTTTGTGACCCTACAATAAAAGGACAGCTATATGATGATAATGAACACGACTTAAATTAACAAGACATTGGAATTTATCTATGGACTGATATTGTTCAAGTCATTTAGAATTAGTAACAGATGCCAAGATTAAATATAGTGATATATATCATTAAGCTGTTGAAACTCCGTATTGACTTGAGTTACAAAGAGCATCAAAGGTAAATTTATCATTTGAACGACATAGCTTCTTCTTTTTTAACATTTTTTGCCTTATGTTAAATTTTAATTTGAAAAAAAAAAAAAGAATACAAGGATATACAAAGAACGCACAGAACCGTAAGATATAACCTCCACAAAAGCTAAACAATAAAACTCCTTAAACACATTTTATCATGGAAGATAACCCAAAAAATTAGCTAATAGCTAAATCTGAGGTTCTACATATCTGGATATCCAACTATGTTTTTTACCAGCCTATAAGTTTGAGTTTGATATACCAAACTATACCACTTATGTTTGTATTTTCATTGCATACCACCTCCTGTTCAATTTTATAGGCAACTTGGTTTCAAGAATTTCAGGAGACTGCAGCACTCAGCTTCTTGTTGACATCAGAGTTAAGGCCACCAATAGACACCAACTCACCATAGGCCTCTGGCTACTCTGTGCCACCAAAGGCTATAGGCACAGATCCCTTGACTACAATTATCACATACTGTGCATTGACAAACACAAAATATAAAGGAGCAGATTACATTATGAAGTAACTCTAACATTAACATAACCTATTTAGATTAAAAGGTAGAACGATAGATAAACAAAAGGCGCATATATCGATTAAACATAAATCCTCAAACTATATATTCACAGTATAATAAGAGAAGTTTAATAACATATCACCAAGAATCTACAGTGAAAGAGCAAAAGCTTTCATGTTCTTTGACAATAATAAGGAACTTTACTAATTCCCTTCCCACAACGATTTAAAATTGCATAAAATGAATATTTTCTTCTCCCCATTTTGGGTGGGAGGGGGGATACAATAGTACTTCAGAAATTCTAAACTATCCCCAATAGTACTTCGGAAATTCCAAACACTCCCCCCCCCCTTAAAAAATCACATTTTACGGTTGTGGCATGAAATGCCCTTGTTACAAACTTATGAACAGGATAACCACAATTTGTAGGCACATACTTGGAACTTATATATTGATGTTGGCCAAATACCAAGGCCTACATTTGAACTGTGTACAGACTTTATATTTCCACAGATATAGTAATGAAAAGAAAAACAAATGAAAAGGGAATGAAATAAAACATTTTTTCTAAATAAAGACACTTTTCGTCTATTTTTGGAAAACTTGAACTCAAGGAACCATTCTATAATAAAAAGAAGTTATTTTTCTTTGATATTCTGAATAGAAACATATAATAAAAGATCAATCTGGTATAAATTCTTGGCATTTAAATGAAAATCTTTACCAAGTATAAATCAAAAGGCAAGGTTAAGTTTGAACTGATGTCAAATCCTTGGCTATCAAAAAAATCCAAAACAAAGACTACAAAATAAAACCATCAAATATCAATATACAATATCAATTAAGGGACATTTTCATCCACAACCGAGATCAGAAATTCTTATATAATCACTTTGAAGCTGGCCAAAAACAAAATCAATTATACATACAAGTACATATAATAAACGGGCAGATTATATATATCATCGAAAATATCAAAGCTAAATAAAAAAACTTATTTGGATAAGATTTTGCAACTCGGCGGGGGTTCTGATAAGTAGAATTCATTATTTTGGGTCTTGATTTCACACTCTCCAGATATGTCATCGTTAAACCTTGACATACGAAGGCTGAAATATTTAAGAAACTTTCCAGATGGATTGCAGGTCGACGAGGTAGGATTCGACAAATTTTTTGACGAACTGCTTGCGCTCCGGTGGGGAGAGGTCGAGCCCTAGCTTTTCTGACGCCATTTTTCGGACCTTGTACTCAGTTATTTCGTCCATGTTGGAGCAAAGCGAACGATCGAGTGAGAAGGCGAACAGATGAGAACGACTGATTGAGAAGGCGACCAGATGAGAACGATCGATTGAGAAGGCAACCAGATGAGAGAGAGGGCTGATTGAGTTAGTGAGAGCTGATTGTAGAAAAAAAATTAATTTGGGGGAAAAATGTTGATACTAATTTGGGAAAATGGGAGAGAGATTGTGCGCCCGCTCAAGGTTAAAAGTCCCAAATAAAGTTCTATACCAACGGCCAAATTATGACCGTCGGAATAGACTATCTTTAAAATTCTATTGTGACGGTTCCGTGCCGACCGTCGCTATAGCTCGTCGCTATAGGTCGAATTTTTGGTAGTGTGCACACCTCTACTGGGGCTACCTCCTACTTGTTGGTCAATAGCATGGAAGCAGTCCTTCCCATAGAAGTAGAGATGGAATCTTTGCGAGTGTTGATTGACGCTCAAATAGATGAAGATCAATGGTTGCAAGACCGATATCATCAGCTGTCTTTGATAGATGAAAAGAGAGCTACAACCATTTTTCACGGACAGTTATACCAGTAAAGGATCGCCAGATCCTATAACAAAAAGGTCCGAATTCGGCTATTCAGAGAAAATGACTTGGTGCTAAAGAAAATCCTAGCCAATCAGGATGAAGCCAAAGGAAAATTTGCCCCAAAATGGGAAGGCCCTTTCATTGTCAAAGAATTGTTGACTGGGGGCGCTATCAAACTGCAAGAGATAGATAGGACCAAGTTTCCCCAAATCATCAATTCAGATACCGTGAAAAGGTTTTAAATTTGAAGCACATGCATATCCGCATCCGGGTCCTACAAATCAAATCATGTTCGATTTTTCACTAGAAAGCCAGAACTACGAATGACCTGATCTCCCTCAACCCGGGAGTACGTAGGCAGCCATTTTTGGTGCGGTTAAACCAAATAAAAACTCAAAAACTCATCAAACCAGACTCAAAATCCAAGATAAACTCTTTTCAAACCCCTTTCCAACCAAACTAGCAGGAACTACGAATGACCTGATCTCCCTCAACCCAGGAGTACGTAGGCATCCATCTACGGTGCGGTTTGACCTTCAAGAAAAAAATATATATATAAAAGACCAGTTCCAAGACACCAAAGACAAATAAAAGCTAAATTCTATCAACCCTATCCTGGTCAACAGGCCTATCTGAGATACTCCCTGACATCTCAATTGTCAGTCCATCAAGGAGAAGCTCAAGATACATCAACAACTGCGAGTCAGGAAAGAAGTGGTAATCACTCAGCAATGACAATACATCTCCAGTCAGGGAAGTGCATCAAAAATATATTTCTCTTATATATAAAACTGCTTTATATACATAATGCTTTGTACATGACATGGCTGATCTAGTCTGTGCAGGAAAAATAAAGCTAGTCTATGAACCCAGGGACAAGCGGGTCAGCAATGCCAGCATGGCATCTCTCTCTGAAGATGGTGGAGAAGCCGTAAGTGCAATCCACTCAGCCTCCATAATGCCCAGAACATCCACAGTCATCTGCAAGGTGGCATTATGGTCATCAATATAAGCACTCATCTCGGTGACCAAACCATGGGTGTAAGATCGAAGAGTAGTACTATCAGCAATGTGGAAATCATGAGAAGCTATAGCCTCATCTCTCTCCGCAAAATCTGCGTCTCGAGCAATCAAAGTCTCATCGATCTCAACATATGCTGCATCCCTAGTCGAGCGGATCTCATCTCGCTCTACAACTACAATATCCAAAGCAGAGCGAAGCTCCTCCCGCTCAATCAATCCAGCATCAAAAGCAGCCCTGAGACCATCCCTCTCAGCAAAAGCTAAATCTCTGCCAGACAAGGGAGCTAATATCTGTGCTCTAAACGAGTCTCGCTCAAAGGTCATCCTGAATAGTGAGTCTGATAAAGCCGGATCTGTCCCCACAGGAATGGTCGGGGAATCGCTAACCAGATCAGCGATCAAGCCCGTGAACAGCTCATCCTCGGTCAGAGAATCTGGATCCTCCATGGGCTCCTCCTCGTTAGAGTCCACACTAAGAGATGAATAAGCCTCTGCTACCACTCCTGTCTTTGCCTCCAACCACGCAGAATACTCCGGAGAACAGCCCGGATGGCTACTGGAGAAATCATCCCTCTCCCGATGAGTCCAACACTCATATACTCTAACCAAGTCAGTGGATGACACGAAAGAAGCCGAGATCCTCTGATCAGCAGACCCCCCAAAATGGTGCAAACTCTACAGCTGATCAAACTAACACATGACTGCCAAAGGATGATAGGTAGTCACTCCTCTCAAACCCTCTAGGGGAAAATAATCCAGGCTAGATGCATGAGTGATAAAGCTATATGGGGATGCTAGCCCTGAGCATGGAAAGATCACAAACGGATGCTCAATATTCGACAGAAATGCCGACCAAGACTATGCATCAATGCACTCCGCAGGCTAAAAAGAGAAAGCTATGGATGTCTCGTGAGTAAAGAAAAAACCCATAGGCCTGAAAGATCCAATCAGTCGTATATGAGACATCAGCCATATATACAGCAAGACCGAGCTACCCCTAAAAAATCCCTCTGGATAAGTACTACAATACGTGGCGGATCTAAATATCTCAGCCAATATCATCGGGATGATGGTGCTACTCTGTCTAAGGGCTCTAACCACTACTATCTATCCCACATCTAGATGATCCAATAGCAATGGCATGTAGACATATGCCACAACACACATCAACAGGATGCCCATCCTGGCAGCATGTCATGCCTCTGCTGAACAAACGAAATCTCCGACGTGGCGACCATAGCTGTCAATCTCGCCAAAGCGCTCAATCAAGAAGTCCATAGAGATCACGCGCCCCAAAACGATCTCATCCATAACTACACTCTGACGGAGATCGGACGGCCTGATAAATGGCCTTCTCATATCACTAATCGCCGTCTGAGCGCGCGACAACTCTAAATCCAAGCCAGTAAATCTCTGGTACTCCTCCAGAGTCGAAGTCAGCTCACGCCGTCCGAAGCGGAACGCCTACCTGTCGGTAATCCAGCAGGGTAGAAGGCCCTCAACAAATCCGATCGAAACCCAAAAATCTGCAAGGGCCAATAAATGCCCCAATATCTGGTCCACAGTCCCCCTAGCAGGAAAGGGCAAACTATCATACCAGGACCTCAATGATGCTGCCACCGCAGATGGTGGTAAATGCTCAATACGGCTGACTGCAGACGACGTAATCTATAGCACCGTACCACAAAACCGTCCAGAGGTTAACTCAAAACACAGCTGTCTTAATGCATATACATAACATAATACATGCATGATGATAGTAATATAAACATGATGCAAAAGATAAGATATGGCAGGAATATCTACAAAAAGCTATCTACTGCATACAACATCCCTGTATCCTGATACAAAGTGAAAGGAAGAATACATGGAAAATGGGGCACCACCACCCAATTACTACAGTGGCCTATCAAAATGATGGCACAAATGCCGAATAGCCAAAATAGTGGATGACCAAAAAGCATAGCTCGAATAGCTATCAGAGGAAGTCATAGACATCAGTATCGAATCGATCAACCTACTCCATCTCCTTTGTCTGCACAAAGCTGCTAGGATCAGGCATATCTGGGCGGTATAAAGGAGGATCTGCCCCTGTATAACTGTTGCTAAATGGACCTGAAGAGGGACCTACTCCTGAGCTGGATGGGTCAAAAGAAGATGCCTCTGATGGATCTCGACCAAGGTGCCTGATAAAGAAACGAGCCTGCTCCAACTCCCTGGTCAGATTTGCTATCTGGTCTGCATGAGTCGGCTCCCTGAGGCAAGCTATCTAATCTATCATCATCATAAATTTTGGCACCATGTCTACCATAAACTGGGTAGCCCAAGTCTAAGCTTCAATAGTACGAGAGCTCCACCACCTGCTGAAGACCTCGTGGCTGTACGGACCCTCTAATAGGGTGAAGCCATCAATGCCCTCCAAAGGGATGTCTGTCAAAGGCACAGTCAATAGACAATGATGCCAAGCTAGAGGAATATTGGGAATACGGATCTCTCCCGTGATGCTCCTAATAGCACGCTCTCCAAGATAGAGCTCCCAGCCTCCCTCCGTCAACAACAGTACCCTGCAGGTCGATAAGTCAAACTCCTGGCCAGTAGAGACTCCTCCCTCGAATTCGAGGATCAAGTGCTCGGATGTGTACGGTGCCCATGTGATCAAACCCACTGTCAAAAGCTCTAACTATAGACGGGCATGAGTGAATCCCTCAGCAACAGGGACCTCCGTCAAAGTGGAGTGATGCCATCTCCGTCCTCAAGGATAGGTCTCCAGACCTAAAGTAGTAGCGGGCCATAGGCAAGGAAGCCTCTCAAATGCCTAAAGTTGATCATTCAAATATCAAAAGTCCTCAGTGACCAAGACTGACAAAAATGCTGAAATCAAAAAGGTACAAAAAGATGTACTCACCAGCAGGAATGGGTAAAATCCTAACCAAGCCTCCGTTGTACCCTCCGAAAGCATGCGCATGCCACGGAGAAAATAGGCAAAGTTATAGGAGCCCCAATCATAGTCACCGAGGCGCTCTACATATCGATTGGCGCTGATCAAAGCGAAGGACACAGTTGACGAGTTGTCCGCCACGAAATAACCCCTGATGATCGACAAAAATAATCACCTCAGAATGCGATCTCTAGCCCTATGGTCATCAGTCGGAGGCAACTGCAAAGTCCCATCCTGGGCATCTATACTCAAGGGACCAGATCGGACTGCTCGACCCTTGAATGCCGTCGTCGGGACTCCCAGCAGGGACCAAACGATAGCGAGAAAAATGTCAGTCATGACAGGCACTAACTCGCCCTCAAACTCAATGCCGATGATAAATCTCTAGTCTATAGGAGTCATCATCACCTCGCAATCTAGCAAATGAAGGACTAAGTCTGGTGGAACCAGCGCTCAGACAAAGCCCTCATATACCCCAGGGGCAACGGCGTGGAAGGATCGAGAAAAAGGCCTGGAATCCCCAGCCATCTACAATCTCCCTGTAATCCTCATGTAAAGTGTGATACAGGGAGTGCACACTTAACCAATTCCCTCGAAGCTGCGTAAAGTCGGGAACCTGCATAAAAAATCAACCCATGTCAAAAACCTGAGCCCCGAGAATGGCAAAAAGGGAAGAAAAGAATCTAGAGAGAAGAAAGGCTTCAAGTCACCTCATTGGCGTGAAGATATCTAGAAAGATGGCGACTCAAATTGCCAAGTAGCTCCTGAGTAGGAACAACAATGACTGGGACCTCCGCACGTGGAGCCTGAGCGATAGCAGGAACGGTAAATAGAGCCTCCTCATCATCAATATCCAATGGCTGCTCGTCCTGTGCGGGACAAATCCTGCCCTGTAACAGTCTACGTGGCGTCCGAGCCAGATGTGGCTGTGGCACATTAGAAGCCCTCCTACGTCTAATACCCGAGGAGACCCTACTAGAACTATCGGGTCTATCACAATCCATCTAAGGCAACAAGCTCTCTAAATCACCTCAGAAAGGGTGCGGTAAGCCTAAAACCTATGGCTTATCATTTTTTAATCAGTCCAGCATATATCTCTAGTTCCTAAGACATGCATGGGTCAGTCAAAAATACCCAGTAAAGTCAAAACTGCATGTTTTCAAAACCTAGCAACTCAAAACCTGCATGGGTCAGTAAAAAATTCCCCATAGAGTCAAAAATGTATGTTTTTTAAAGCCTAAGATTTTGGAAAAATTTCGCTAGAGTCTCCTTTGTAAAATAGACTGTCCACATGCACACAAGTATGCCTAGGTGGCCATTCAGTAGCACACCTACCCGAGAAATAGAAATAGTTCATATTTATGAAAATAATCAGAAATCAACCTTACATGGTAGCCAAATTACCATGGACATTTTTAGTTAAAAATTCAGGCTCACTAGGCCTCAAAAAGGATGATTAAACTGATCAAAAAGTACAAAAATTGACTGTCTTAGAACCTGAATTTTCTTACATCTAAACGTGCATTATAGTAAGATATGCATACATATCTAGTCAGAAAATGTTTTACAGGTCATATAGGCATACATTTTTCATACATTGCGTTTCAAAGCACCCTAGGCAATTCGCATGCTTTTAACGGTCAAAAACTGTGAAAAAAGCATGTAAAATGTTACCTGCGCTGCGCTAAACGCGTAGGAACTGACAAATTTAGAAAATAACTGTCCAAGCTCCGTAGATCTGAAAAAGAAGATCGGAATCCTTTCGAAACTCAAAACGAGAAGCTTGCAAAATGAAAATCCCGCAGCACATTAAATAATCTAGGTAGCCGCACCTCCACCTGTGGCTGCCGCACCTCCACGTGCGGTAGCCCAGATGGGTCCCACTTCCCCCGGGCTCGGTTCGGTTCAAGTTAAAACGAAGTTTAAACGGGCTGCCAAGTCAAATTTGAAAAGAAATCGCTACGCGATTGAGCGGTTTGGCCAGAAATCCAGCGTTTAAACAACGTAATCCTGACAGGAAGATACATTCCACGAATACCCTTAGTATTCATCTCGGAGCCATATTCGGGGATTAACAAATCAAACAGCGGAAAAACTGCGCAAGAATTGCGCAAAACTGTCGAAAACTGTCATTTTTTGAAGTTCGGGTACTGACCGAAGCAGTTTTAGCCGTTGGCTAAGCCCCAGCGAAGTTCAGGTACTGACCGAAGAAGTTTTAGTCATTGGCTCAGCCCCAGCGAAGTTCGGGTACTGACCGAAGCAGTTTCAGCCGTTGGCTCAGCCCTAGCGAAGTTTGGGTACTGACTGTGACGCCGCCAAATTCAGACCGCCACAAGGTCACTCGAATTCAGTTCGTCACGTTCTAAACTCTAACACCATGATAATAATATTACGACTAATTGTCGCATCGCACAGCGGAATAATTCATAATACTACTACTGAATAGATTACATTTAATTAATATAATTTATTCACGTCCCAAGGTCTCGTAACTTATACACTGATTACATAGCTTAGACATGACTTAAGCATACATAACCTTAACTAGTACATAACAGAATAAGTTCTTATTACAATTATAAGTCCTACATAATATTAAGCTACTCAGTAGCCTTTTCCTTGCCCTTGTCGGTGCCCGAGGGTCCGCACTGCTCTGCCTTAACTGAAATGTTTTAGGGAAAGCAAGAATGAGCAACAAGTTTACTCAGCAAGTACTATAACAATAAGGGTGAGTAATATAGTTCTCAAATTCCAAAAAGGGTATAACAAGGTATGATAGTTCAAGGATAGCAAGAATATCAACAGTTCTCAATAACAGTCGCTAAGGACAGAATAATACCAATATGATTCAATGCTAAAACAATTTAAAATTTCAAGATAACTGAATACTGAGCAGTCACTAAGGACTATGAACTTCTACTAGAATTAACAGAAATATACTGATAATCCAATAAAACAAGTAAAACAGGTGATTAGCCTAAAGTACTCTATGGTATGCATATCGTTCAATCGTACTAAAGTGCGCACGTCGGTCTCTCGACAATTATATTTTCCCTTCAAAGAAGGTTGTTCATCTCAGTCAATATAAGATCCCGCACTAATCAATTAGTTTGGGTTGCCTTTCAACAATATAAGTCTAGCCGAATCAAATGGCAAAGATCGCAACAATTTTAAGTTCAAATCTCAAGATTTAAAGTTTGAAGAATATAAATCAACTTTTATCTTATCCATGAAGTATATAATTTATAATATCTGAATTGCCAATCTCAAAAGTTTACTTGTACGACAATAATATCACAAGCTTAATGAACGCTCAATAAAGAGTAGGGTTTAGGAACTTGCTTACAACGTTCCTTGAATAAAGTAAACACAAGGATAGGATACTTACCTTATGCGTAGTTTACTCACGTAAAGCTAGCCAACACTTTGAATTCCTATCGTAATATAGTTGTGTATATATATGATATCCATTAGTCATATATTTTAACATCATATCTTATCTTGGATATACGATCAACACATAAGCTAAGTTTTAACCTAGCTACACATTTATACCATATATAGTATCATATTTAATTCACAAGTCTCGACTAATATAACCTTTATTGTCTTTTATCCTTAACGTTCCTCTTTTCAAGTTAATCATATTCATATAACTCCATTATCACATAAGACCATAATCAATTCCAAACATATTTTTAGTAAGTTATGGCATTGTTATAAGTTAACCATCAAAATCGGATTCAAGTATCAACATATGATATCACATAGCATGTATACATATTAAAGGTTACTCTCATGCTTGTATAACCTTTCCAAGTTCAATCATACATGATATAGTTTCTAAGTTAATACCTTTAATCACTTAAGGCCATTCAAGGTCACGAACTCATAAAGTCTAACATGCTCGCCTTTTAAACACATAAGGTATTCATATAACTCATGTTAGGCATGCTCATGAGTATTCACATCGCATACATGTTGTGACACCCCCAAATCCGGGTTCTCTAACTCCGATTTGGTCGTCACGATACAATATAATTATCCACCTCTAAACAACATACAATAACTGAATGCGAAATATAATAAACGTATGTCGTTCATTCAAAAGGTGTTACTAGTCCCAAGATTCGATAACCTTAATACAACAATACAAATACACCCTAGATTAGTCATTAGGATTTTAAATTACATTAATAGTAACTAAACTAAGCATAAAGCAAAGTCTACTCCTTGCAAACTATTCCTACATCTTACCTTTACCCTTGTCCTTCCTTGAAGTCTCGGGCTTAACTGCAATAGAAGTCATGATATAGCAATAATGAGCAATAAGTTTGCTCAGCAAGTTTAAATACAACAATAAAGGATATATCATGATGAATAGAAAATATCTGACAATGAATTCAACAATATGAATATCGGAAGCAAGAATAATGATTGCTTTTAAAATAACTGATAGTCAAGTAGACTTCGAACTATAAAACTCCAATAGAATCAATAGCTGATTGACCCTTTGGTTACTGGCTATAGAATAAGTGCTTGAGGGGATCAGCCTCTCGTATGCCATGTATATGCATAACATTCAATTCTGCTATTTGTATCTTTATACAAGATACCTGGGGTACTTCCCTATATATAAGGGGTGTTCTTTCAGTCTAAGAATCCATACCATCAATCGGTCTGGATAGCTTTTATAAAACTTCATACAATTGTCTGACCGAACAAGGGTTCAAACTCTATCTGACGCAGTTCAAGAATTATAGAACTTTAAATAAAGTACAAGTCCAAGACTGTATGAACTCAAGTGCACCACGTGCGAATATCAATAAAATCGATGTGGAATAATTGTAAAGAAATTAAACCACCTAATAGCATGCTTGGAAATAAGATTCAAGCTTAAATAAATAACTTTCAATTTAACAATAATCCTGCTCAATACAATATGAGAAGGATATGAAACTTGCACAATAATACAAGAGTTCAAAAGAACTTTGTACAACCAAAGAGTGAAGTTCTGAGACTTGCTCAATATAAATTTGAGTAAAGTTAGAGAACTTGCATTCAATATAACAATCAAATAAAGTTAGGAAACTTGCTCATAAAATTTATCGAATAAAGTAATGCAAGGTTTTAGAATACTTGTAACACCATAAAGGTAGGGTTCGGATACTTACCTATTTGCTCAGCTACAAATAATTCTAGCTTTAATTAAACTGCGTTGAAATGACCTAACATTCACAAGTCAGTCTTTCAATTAGTATGTGTAAACTAATATGAGTCTACATTTACAAGAATTTAATCCTCATATAGGTCTATCCCATAATTCACGTAAGTCAATTTACTATGACTGAGTTTATAAACATTTAATCCTGTCTTAGATTAATAACTTTAGAATATCTAGTCTCTAGGCATCAACATAGGCTTGAACACATAGCACTTCAATTTAAGCATGCAAATACAGTTTATGATATACTTATTGCAAGATTCTGTCTATAGCTCAAGGTTACATGGTTTAATGTTGGTAAACCTTAAGTTAATCAAGTTTATGCCTCAAGGTCAACTATTAAAGTCATATTACCATATAACGAGGCTAAACAATGTTAAGTAGTAGTGCTTGTGTGTAAACAACACATGTATACTTTACTCACATAGTTCATATTTTAGAACTTTCCTTTTCATGAATATGTGTGCAAAGGTGAAAACTATATTTAATCAAAATGACACTCATGTCAACATGTCTATAGGCATAATGAGATCCTAATATACATACTTGCGTAATCATAACATAATTCTCATGGTAATTGATGTCATTAGTTTTCACATTCTAGATTTTCCATTGAAAAATCACACTAAGTCAACTAAGTATATGCAAGACATCTCGATATATAACTCTTATGCATTTGAAACATATATTAAAGCCACATATACATGCTCAAATGGTCAGAATCTACAAGATAAAAGTCTTGGCCAAGTTCACTTTGAAAAGTCTTAAGTTTCTTATCTTTGAAATCGTCTTAACTTTGAATCAAGTATGCTAGTGTGTGATTAATACTTTAAATATGCATTTCATGTCAATACAAACTATACTATCATGTTCATAAAATTAGAATGCTCACATGATGTGTTCGTGAAAAGGTTCACTTTCGAAACTATAAGTTTCTCTTTAAAACATATGTTTTCCTTTTATAAAACATACTAATATGGCCATGACATATACGTGTAGCATCAAGGAATACATACTCATATCATGTCATTGTACTAATATCTACAAGTTAAATCATGTTCACAAGTCTGTCCTAAGTGATGCTACATGCTAGTACATAACAGTTTATAGTAGGAAGCAGAAAACTCTGTCTAGGGCTAAGCGCAACTGGGCCGCTGGTCAGTGCAAAACTGGCGCATCTGCGCAGGCGTGCGGCCAGACCAAGAATAGGCTGCTTCGGCAGTAACTTTAAACCCAACACAGAAATTCATACGAATTTAGTTCCATTCCAGCCATATTATATAACTAACATGATTATAACGTTATATAGCACTTAACAGCATATCCCAAATCAACTTAACAATCAATCCATGTTCATTCAACAATCAAGAATTTTAGAAAATTTACATAAAAATGAGGAACACGAAGGTAAATGTTATACCTCTGTCGATATGAACTTGCTGCTATGGTACTCTCCCTTACTAATATCTCTCACAGCAACTTACTCAACATAATGCTATACTTAGGAAAATCTCAGCAACTCAAAAGATGAAGGAGAAGACTCTATATATAGCCAATTCAATAACCAGACAATACTATTATCTTCCAAATCAATTCAAAGGATTGCAAGAATGTATAATGGATAAGAAGAAGTTGGTGAGAGTTGGTGGATTCAATCATGAATCCCACATCTCTTATAATCATGAGCTAGCTTGTGAGGAAATTGAGAGTAGCATAGCAGCCATGTGGGTATACACGTGAAGAGGAAATTGTGGAATGGGCACTTAATGTTGGACAAACAAATGAACTTCAGCAACTTGCTAGTGTAGTATAACACTTAGGTTATATATGTAGACACATTCATTTTATATAGTTTGGGTTATGAATTATAAATGTAATTTCTCATTACAATGTATCAAGTATGGTACATATATATCAACATATACTTCATGTATATTTTATTAACACCGAATATAATTCAGTTAGGCATTAATATTACTTACTATCATAACTGTTATAATAATAATTATAATAACTTATTAAAAGTATTATCAATTAATAATATTTATTGATATTAATATAAGGTAATAGGGTCTTCATTAAATTTTACCCACACACATCATGTCATTAATCTCACTATATAGTTTATAATGTATAGTCATATCAATGTGTCACCTTGTAATATATAGTTAACTACCATATATCAAAAGTTTACTTATCACATGTTTGTATAAAATAATTAATCAAGTAAATATAATCTTATTATATTTATTAATCTTTTGCTCATTAATATATTATTTATCCACAATAATAATTAATCTTATCCACAATAATAATTAATCAACACATTTAACTCTTTCACTATATTCAAGTAAATTGAATATTTAATTACTAACACTTCTATCAATTCTTTTGATATAAAAGTCTTAGGGCTAGCTCACTAATTTAAATAAACTATTAGTGACTCCCTTTAATAACATCCTAGCATTTAACCGCATAGGCTCAACTCACATAATCGCATAACCACATAAGGTTTAAATATGCTCGCAAAACTAACTCATTAAAATTAAATCACATATTTAATTACTAATGAAGTTTAAAATTCACGGTCATTACATCCCTCCCCCTTATAAAAATTCTGTCCTCGGAATTGTATAAATAAGGTTACTCAAATAAAAAATGATAATTCGCTTTCATCTTCTCTTTTAGTTCCCACGTAGCTTCTTCGACTGCGTGATTCCTCCAAAGAATCTTAACGGAATGAATGATCTTATTCCTCAGTTTCTGTTCCTTCCTATCTAGTATCTGGACAGGAACTTCCTCGTACAATAAGTCTTTCTCGACTTGGATCGGTTCATAGGAGATAATGTGCTTGTAGTCTGGTTTATACGGCCGCAACACTAACACATGAAACACGTTGTGAATGTGCTCAAGTTTAGGAGGTAACGCTACCTCATACGCCACTTCATCGACTCGCCTCAAAATCTCGAACGGTCCTACGAACCTAGGGCTCAACTTACCCTTCTTCCCAAAATAAATCTTTCCTTTCCAGGGAGATACTTTTAAGAATGCATAGCTTCCTAATTCAAAATCTCTCTTCCAGCGATGTAAGTCCGCATACTTCTTCTAGCGATCTTGAGCTGCTACCAGTCGTGCTCTTATTGTAAGACCCCAACTTTTATGAATAAAGATTTAATTTTCTTTATATATTATTTCGAAATAGTAAGGTGTTGATTGATAAATGTGAAAAGTTATGGGTGAAATGTGCAAATATTTTAAAATGAGCAAGTGGTTATAAAATATTCTGGTTGTCGGGGAATATTCGTTTGGTCGTAGAATATTCTTGTTGTCGGGGAATATTCGTACGACGGCGCAGCTATTTGTGGGCCCCACAACGGAATAACTGTCGGATATAGAAAGCGACAGAAATAACCTTTTTTATAAAATAACGGCATAGTTGTTACCGTTAGTACTGTTGAAATACCCGGTGGTTAAAATACAGTACGCGGTGTTGCGCAGTAGCACACGGTATTGCACAGTATTTCGAATTATTGAGTCTTACGTGAGAAGGAACTTACTCAATTATTGTTACAGTAATTACTGTTCAATATTTTATATTATTGACTCAATAATTGCTACGTTGATATTTTATATTATTGACTCAATAATTGCTGCATTGATATTTTATTGACTCAATAATTGCTACGTTGCTATTTTTTATGATTGATTCAATAATGGCTACAGTTGATATTTTGTAGTATTGATTCAATAATTGTCATTGCACAGTATTTCACATTATCAACTCAATAATTCATATTATTTGAATAATATTATTAGATAGCATTATTGACAATGTCTAAGGAAGTTCTGTCTAGGAGGGGTTATTTAATTGCGCGCCAGTAAGGAGAAGTCCTTATCGGAAGGCCCCCTCTTTCCTGGGAATGACCTGGTTGTCAATATTGTAGTTCTATAATATTATTTGTGAATAATTAATTATTGATTTATATGATAAGGAAATATTTATTTTGTGGATATTAAAGAAGGAATTAGTGCTGATGTGTTTTTATCAGTATTTTGGTGTGGAAAATTATCTGTTTATGGATTTCGGATAATTTATGTTTGGAATTTGGAAAAACCTCCTTCTACAAAGTTGTAGAGAATTAAATTTCCTATAGAAGGACATAGAATTTGTATTTTTCTGACAAAGGGGCTATTTATTATGAATTATTGAAGTTTCAGAAAATAAATATTTTTTTAATAAAGGGTGGGACCCACTTTTGGTTGGAAAAAATTGCTGATGGCTTTTTGGTAGCAGCCGGCGGCTGGAGGTTTTTAAAAAGAAATAATATTATTTTATTAATTTAGTCTCCTTTGGCATCCTAAGCTTTTCCTATAAATAGGTGCTTAGGTTAGAATTGAAAATCACACCAGAATCAGAAGTTTTCTCTCTCTATAATATCGAGCGTATTTTTGTGAGTATTTCAATACTTTGAGTATTACTATTCAGTACAAGCTTCCGTCGGTATTATATCCGATATTCCAGTCAGAGATACTGTTCTTTTGAGGTAAGGGATGTTATTTTCTTTCGTAAATGATGTTATTCTTTTCAATATCATTATACAAAAATATTGTCATGGATTTTATGTTGAAATTCTTACTTTTTCCGTCGGGGTTACTATTCACGTATACGGCACTATTCACGTATACGGCACTATTCACGGAAAAACTAAATTTTCTTCTATTTGTCCAAATTGCTTGTTAAGGTTACTATCTTTGATTGTATCCAAGTTTTGAGCTCTATTCTTGAATTTTGCTCCATAATTGATTATTACGAGGTATTTTTGAATTGGATATACTAAAATACGAATCCTTAGTCTTTGTCTTTTATCTCACTGGATTCGTTTTTTTAAAATGTTTTTCATCATTCTCAGTCCTAAAAGGTGATGTAACTGAATATCTTTGGCCTGTAGAGCAAAGATGAATGATTACCTGATGAATATCTTTGGCCTGTAGTGCAAAGATGACAGGTGTTGAGATGAACATGACTACTGATGATACAAATGAATATCTTTGGCCGTAGTGCGAAGATGAATATTTGATTTGAGATATATATTGATTGACGTTACAGGGATAAAATATTGATAATGGACTTTTAAATCATAGAAGATAGTAGACTTCATTCTCTACTTAACTCTTCTAATGAATTGTTATTTTCGCTGCGGATATTGATCTAAGATTGGTTGTCCATTATATTTTATCTGATTTGTTAAAGACTAACGATAATTTGTTTTTCATTATCTTAGTCATAATATTCTTTACTGAGCTAGTTGAGCTCACCCTTTTCATCTGTTGCCCTCTTCAGGAAATGAGAATGTTGCGGGAACTAGTCGGGGGACAGAGTGATGGCCCGAGTTAGAGCAGTAGTAATCCTCACTATTTCTGATAAATAGTGTGATAATAATTGTAATGAGGACTTAGTTTGAATCTTAATATTTTCTACATATTTGTATTGAGACTCACAGTTGTGTGGTCGTATTTTGCACGACCGTATGATATAAAGTTGTATTTGAATTCTGTACCATGTATTTGGCGACTCAGAATGGGTTGGGTTGACTGGACCTATTCTGGGGGCGTCACAGTTGGTATCAGAGCTTAGGGATATGATCTCTGGCGGAGATCGGGGAATAGAACTAGGAGGGGAGAGACGAGTAAATCCTTAGCTGGTATGTCCTACCTAAGCTTATGTGGTATTTAATTGGTCAGTCGGAGCATAGGGTGAATATGTGATATGTTAATTTGTTTAATTAACCCTTGTTTTATGGCAGTATTTGAGAATGGCAGCTGAGAATGTTAACAACGAAGTGAATCAGACCGTGGAGACACCTTTAATTACTAACCAGGAGAACGTGCAACAAGAAGGCAATGTTCATCCTGAATACAACGCTGGTCAGACGATAAACGATGAGATGTTTAGAAGTTTTTTGCAGTTTATGCAAAACCAGACGAGGGAGACTCGTGTGCAACTTACAGGTGGCGATAATAATAGCACGCGAGTTGTCACTGCCAGGCAGTTCAAAGAATTGGGACCACCAGAGTTTCTGGGAAAGCCGGATCCGATCAAGGCGGAGACGTGGATTAAACAAATTACCAAGATATTTGATGTCTTGGGATGCACAGAGGAACAGAAGGTTCCATTCGCCACTTTTATGTTCCGTGGAGAGGCAGATTACTGGTGGGAGTCTGTGAAGCGTACCCAGCCTGCCGCACTCAAGATGTCTTGGGAAGCGTTCCAGAAACTGTTTAATGACAAGTACTTTCCTAAAAGTATTCGTCATATGAAGGAAGTAGAGTTTATCAGACTCGAGCAAAACAACATGACGGTATCCCAATACGAGGCTAAGTTCACGGAGCTGTCCAGGTTTGCACCTCAGTTGGTGGAGAATGAGGAACGTATGACGTGGATGTTTCTAAGAGGTTTGAAACCCGAAATACGTCAATACCTCATTTCTCATAAATTTTCTCTATATTCAGATGTAGTGAACAGGGCCCAGTTGTTAGAACGAGATAATGATTATGTTCAACCGAGGGACCACAACCAAGGTCGTACCGGTGGCAGCAGTCATCGGAGCAATGACAACCAGCGAGGAGAAAAGTATGACAGAAGCGGTAACCACTCCGGTGGTAATCGTGGCCATGATAGTAGAAGAAGCGAGTCGGGGGGAGATTTCAAGAAGAGAAGGTACAATAATGAGAACGTAAAGACATCGACATCAGCACCAGCATCAACTATTTCGAGGGGAGGAGAACGACCACCGGTCGTATGCTATAAATGCGGGAAAGAGGGACATATCAGCCCAAAATGCCCACAACAATTCAAAGGATGCTATAACTGTGGAAAAGAAGGACATATAGCTCGAGATTGTCCTGTTGCGAAACCAAATTCAGCGGGGGTGGTGATTTCAAAGGCGGTTGCAGACAAGTCAAAGTCGGTGATTCCTGGAAGAGCGTTTGTCGTAACAGCCCAAAACGCGAGGAATCCACACGAGGTGATTACGGGTAAGCTGATCATAAACTCCTGCGAAGTTTACACCTTATTAGATACCGGTGCTACCCATTCTTTTATTTCACCTGCGTGTGCTCAACGTTTGAACTTGACTTCTGATAAATTAGACTTTGACTTATCTGTTGAAACTCCGTTAGGAGAAACTTTTGTTACATCCACAGTTTACAAATCTTGCTTGATTCAGATTGGTACCCTTACCTTACCTGTTGATCTTATATCTTTGAAAATACTTGCATTTGACGTGATTTTAGGAATTGACTGGTTAACCACTTACCATGCCAAAATTGATTGTTTTCGTAAGGTTGTTAGTTTTCATATTCCTAATCAACCTGTTGTGCGAATCCAAATCACCAAACCACTAAAATCAGTCAATATCATTTCAAGTCATAAAGCTATTCGTTTATTGAAAAACGGATGTCAAGCTTTCTTAGCTCATGTCACTGATCTAAATCAGAATACGTCAGGTTTGAATGATATTTCCGTTGTTAATAAGTTTCCTAATGTATTTCCCGAAGAACTTCCCAGTCTACCCCCAGAACGTGAAGTTGAATTCTTTATTGACCTTGAGCCCGGTACAAAACCTATTTTTAAAACCCCATATCGAATGGCTCCTATTGAACTTCAGGAGTTAAAGGTTCAATTACAAGTGTTGTTAGACATCGGTTTTATTCGTTCTAGTACTTCTCCTTGGGGTGCTCCTGTTTTATTCGTAAAGAAGAAAGACGGGAGTATGCGACTTTGTACTGACTATCGGGAGTTGAACCATGTTACCATCAAGAATAGGTATCCGCTACCTCGTATTGATGACCTGTTCGATCAGTTGCAAGGAGCACAATTCTTTTCAAAGATCGATCTTCGTTCTGGATATCATCAGCTGAAGATTAAAACTGAGGATATTCCAAATACTTCTTTCAGAACTCGGTACGGGCATTATGAGTTCTTAGTCATGTCTTTTGGATTGACTAATGCTCCTGCTGCTTTCATGGATATGATGAACCGTATATTCAAGGAGTATTTGATTAATTCGTTGTAGTCTTTATTGATGACATCCTCATCTATTCTAAAAGCCGAGAAGATCATGAGCACCATTTGAAGCTAGTACTTCAAAAGTTTCGGGAGAACAAGCTATATGCCAAGCTGACGAAATGCGAGTTTTGGCTTGAGGAAGTAGCATTCCTTGGGCACGTGGTATCGAAACGTGGAGTATCTGTTGACCCGGCGAAGATTGAAGCAATACAAAGCTGGGAGCAACCTAAGTCGGTGACCGAGGTACGAAGCTTGCTGGGCTTAGCTAGGTTATTATCGGAGGTTCGTAGAGGGATTTTCTCGAATCGTTACTCCATTAACGCAGTTGACTCGGAAAGATACGAAATTCGTTTGGAGAGAGGAATGCGAGAAGAGCTTCCAAGAGCTCAAGAGGAGACTTATCTCGGCACCTGTTCTGACAATACCATCTGGTTCGGATGGATTTGTTATCTATAGCGATGCTTCGGGCAAAGGGTTAGGATGTGTTCTCATGCAACATGGGAAAGTCATAGCCTATGCCTCGCGATAACTCAAAGAATATGAGAGGAATTATCCTACTCATGATCTAGAGTTGGCAGCTGTCGTTTTGCGTTGAAGATCTGGAGACATTACTTGTACGGAGAGAAAGTGGAGATTTATACAGATCATAAGAGCCTTAAATATTTCTTCACTCAGAAGGAACTCAACATGCGGCAACGACGTTGGCTTGAGCTGTTGAAAGATTACGATCATACTATCCAATACCATCCTGGAAAAGCGAACGTGGTAGCTGACGCGTTGAGTAGAAGATCATATGTGGAAACGAATGCGATGATGTCAAGTATACTCGTAGAACCAGCTTTGATTGATAAAGTTAAATCTGCTCAAGCTACGGATGCGGAGATGATGAAGATGAAGAAGAAGGTGCAAGAAGGTGCCATTCCAGAAGCAAGAATCGATGAAGAGGGAATACTTCGAGTCAATTCCAGACTTTGTGTTCCAAACGATTTTGACTTGAACCATAGAATTATGATGGAGGCACGCAACACACCGTTTGCAATCCATCCTGGGAGTACTAAAATGTATCGTGATCTTCGACATACATTTTGGTGGAGCAATATGAAGAGAGAAATCGCGGAGTTTATTTCGAGATGTTTAACTTGTCAACGTGTAAAGGCGGAGCATCAAGTACCGAAGGGTCCATTGCAACCATTGGAGATTCTGAAATGGAAGTGGGAACATATTACGATGGATTTTGTTACGGGTCTTCCCAAGGTTTCTCAAGGCATAGATGCAATTTGGGTTATTGTTGATAGATTAACCAAGTCTGCTCATTTCTTACCGATACGAGAGACTTATTCCCTTGAACGTCTTTCTCATATGTACGTGAATGAGATTGTGAGATTGCATGGCATGCCAGTATCCATAGTTTCGGATCGTGATCCCAGATTTACTTCACGATTTTGGATCAGTTTGCAGAAAGCTATGGGCACGGACTTACGCTTCAGTTCGGCTTATCATCCTCAAACGGACGGACAATCAGAAAGAACTATTCAAACTCTTGAAGATCTATTGAAACTCTGTGTTCTAGACTTCAAAGGGAGTTGGGATAAGTACTTACCATTGGTGGAATTCTCCTACAACAACAGTTATCAGGCAAGTATAGGCGTAGCTCCATTCGAAGCGTTGTATGGGAGAAAGTGTCGTTCTCCAGTATGTTGGGATGAGGTGGGTGAAGCAACATTGTTGGGACCAGAGTTAGTACGTATGACTACAGAAAAGATCCAAATAATCCGACAACGTATACAACACGCACAAGATCGACAAAAGAGTTATGCGGATCTTCATCGAAAGGACGTGGAATTTAATGTTGGGGACCATGTGTTATTACGTGTTACTCCGTGGAAAGGAGTTACGAGGTTTGGGAAGAGAGGAAAGCTCAATCCACGATTCATTGGTCCATTTGAGATTCTTGACCGAGTAGGAAATGTGGCCTATAGACTCGCATTACCTCCAAGCATGTCTCGTGTTCATAACGTGTTTCACATATCCGTGTTGCGTAAATATGTGAAAGATCCAAACCGCATTATTGAGTTAGAACCAGACGAGATAGCTGAAGATTTAACATACGACGAGGTACCTGTCAAGATCTTGGATAGGAAGGAGCATGTCCTACGCTCGAAAATTATACCTCAAGTTAAAGTTTTGTGGAGAAACCATGCTATTGAGGAAATGACGTGGGAGTTGGAAACGGAAATGAAAGCGAGGTATCCTCACTTTTTTGACATACTAGGTACGTACGTCAATTTCGAGGACGAAATTTCATAAAGAGGGGAGGTTGTAAGACCCCAACTTTTATGAATAAAGATTTAATTTTCTTTATATATTATTTCGAAATAGTAAGGTGTTGATTGATAAATGTGAAAAGTTATGGGTGAAATGTGCAAATATTTTAAAATGAGCAAGTGGTTATAAAATATTCTGGTTGTCGTGGAATATTCGTTTGGTCGTAGAATATTCTTGTTGTCGGGGAATATTCGTACGACGGCGCAGCTATTTGTGGGCCCCACAACGGAATAACTGTCGGATATAGAAAGCGACAGAAATAACCTTTTCTATAAAATAACGGCATAGTTGTTACCGTTAGTACTGTTGAAATACCCGGTGATTAAAATACAGTACGCGGTGTTGCGCAGTAGCACACGGTATTGCACAGTATTTCGAATTATTGAGTCTTACGTGAGAAGGAACTTACTCAATTATTGTTACAGTAATTACTGTTCAATATTTTATATTATTGACTCAATAATTGCTACGTTGATATTTTATATTATTGACTCAATAATTGCTGCATTGATATTTTATTGACTCAATAATTGCTACGTTGCTATTTTTTATGATTGATTCAATAATGGCTACAGTTGATATTTTGTAGTATTGATTCAATAATTGTCATTGCACAGTATTTCACATTATCAACTCAATAATTCATATTATTTGAATAATATTATTAGATAGCATTATTGACAATGTCTAAGGAAGTTCTGTCTAGGAGGGGTTATTTAATTGCGCGCCAGTAAGGAGAAGTCCTTATCGGAAGGCCCCCTCTTTCCTGGGAATGACCTGGTTGTCAATATTGTAGTTCTATAATATTATTTGTGAATAATTAATTATTGATTTATATGATAAGAAAATATTTATTTTGTGGATATTAAAGAAGGAATTAGTGCTGATGTGTTTTTATCAGTATTTTGGTGTGGAAAATCATCTGTTTATGGATTTCGGATAATTTATGTTTGGAATTTGGAAAAACCTCCTTCTACAAAGTTGTAGAGAATTAAATTTCCTATAGAAGGACATAGAATTTGTATTTTTCTGACAAAGGGGCTATTTATTATGAATTATTGAAGTTTCGGAAAATAAATATTTTTTTAATAAAGGGTGGGACCCACTTTTGGTTGGAAAAAATTGCTGATGGCTTTTTGGTAGCAGCCGGCGGCTGGAGGTTTTTAAAAAGAAATAATATTATTTTATTAATTTAGTCTCCTTTGGCATCCTAAGCTTTTCCTATAAATAGGGTGCTTAGGTTAGAATTGAAAATCACACCAGAATCAGAAGTTTTCTCTCTCTATAATATCGAGCGTATTTTTGTGAGTATTTCAATACTTTGAGTATTACTATTCAGTACAAGCTTCCGTCGGTATTATATCCGATATTCCAGTCAGAGATACTGTTCTTTTGAGGTAAGGGATGTTATTTTCTTTCGTAAATGATGTTATTCTTTTCAATATCATTATACAAAAATATTGTCATGGATTTTATGTTGAAATTCTTACTTTTTCCGTCGGGGTTACTATTCACGTATACGGCACTATTCACGTATACGGCACTATTCACGGAAAAACTAAATTTTCTTCTATTTGTCCAAATTGCTTGTTAAGGTTACTATCTTTGATTGTATCCAAGTTTTGAGCTCTATTCTTGAATTTTGCTCCATAATTGATTATTACGAGGTATTTTTGAATTGGATATACTAAAATACGAATCCTGAGTCTTTGTCTTTTATCTCACTGGATTCGTTTTTTTAAAATATTTTTCATCATTCTCAGTCCTAAAAGGTGATGTAACTGAATATCTTTGGCCTGTAGAGCAAAGATGAATGATTACCTGATGAATATCTTTGGCCTGTAGTGCAAAGATGACTGGTGTTGAGATGAACATGACTACTGATGATACAAATGAATATCTTTGGCCGTAGTGCGAAGATGAATATTTGATTTGAGATATATATTGATTGACGTTACAGGGATAAAATATTGATAATGGACTTTTAAATCATAGAAGATAGTAGACTTCATTCTCTACTTAACTCTTCTAATGAATTGTTATTTTCGCTGCGGATATTGATCTAAGATTGGTTGTCCATTATATTTTATCTGATTTGTTAAAGACTAACGATAATTTGTTTTTCATTATCTTAGTCATAATATTCTTTACTGAGCTAGTTGAGCTCACCCTTTTCATCTGTTGCCCTCTTCAGGAAATGAGAATGTTGCGGGAACTAGTCGGGGGACAGAGTGATGGTCCGAGTTAGAGCAGTAGTAGTCCTCACTATTTCTGATAAATAGTGTGATAATAATTATAATGAGGACTTAGTTTGAATCTTAATATTTTCTACATATTTGTATTGAGACTCACAGTTGTGTGGTCGTATTTTGCACGACCGTATGATATAAAGTTGTATTTGAATTCTGTACCATGTATTTGGCGACTCAGAATGGGTTGGGTTGACTGGACCTATTCTGGGGGCGTCACACTTATCACCTTGATGATCTCTACAACCTGTTGCACCAATTTTGGTCCTAATAGTCGACG
The DNA here is from genome assembly GCA_020205555.1 of Panax stipuleanatus. Classification (NCBI taxonomy): domain Eukaryota; kingdom Viridiplantae; phylum Streptophyta; class Magnoliopsida; order Apiales; family Araliaceae; genus Panax; species Panax stipuleanatus. Next base: position 69,812,229 of record CM035120.1, on the reverse strand, counting down.
TTCACCTACTTCGTCCCAGCATAAGAGCGTTTGACATTTTCTCCCGTATAGCGCTTCGTACGGTGGCATTCCAATACTAGCGTGATAACTATTATTATACACGAACTCTACTAATAGAAGGTGATCCTCCCAACTACCCTTGAAGTCCATCACACAAGCTCGGAGCATGTCTTCAAGTGTTTGAATTGTTCTTTTGCTTTGCCCATCGGTCTGTTGATGATACGCGGTACTCATTCGTAGTTGTGTCCCCATTCTTTCTTGAAGACTCTTCCAGAAATTGGACGTGAATTGCGGATCTCTATCCGATACAATAGATACCGGCATCCCATGTCTCGAGATAATTTCCTTAACATACAATTTGGCTAACAGGTCCAAACTATACTTAATCTTAATCGGCAAAAAGTGAGCTGACTTGGTAAGACGATCTACAATCACCCATATGGCGGCATGCCCTTTCTGCGTTGCCGGAAGTCCCACCACAAAGTCCATTGTGATGTGCTCCCACTTTCATTCTGGAATCTCTAACGGTTGTAATAACCCACTTGGTCGTTGGTGCTTTGCCTTGACCCTCTGACAAGTTAGACAACTGCTTACGCATTCCGCAATCTCTCTCTTCATGTTTGGTCACCAGAAGTGGTGACGCAAATCTTGGTACATTTTTGTGCTTCCTGGGTGTTTCAAGTATCTCGTACGGTGTGCTTCTTGCAAAATCTCTTCTCTTAGTTCTGGTACTAATGGTACCCAAATTCATCCTTCGAATTTCAGCAGTCCAGTGCTATCAATCTTATATTTCAATTCACCACCTTCAGCCAATCGCTTCTTGATGTTATCGCAATCTTCGTCCTTCTCTTGTGCCTCTTTAACCTTATCTAATAAAGTCGGACTCGCTGTCACTGTAAATAATTTCTCATTGATCTCTATCGGATACTTAACCTCCAAGTCTAGTCGTTCGAAATCCTTCACCAATTCCTCTTGAATGGTTAACTTCAATAACTTCTCCCTGCCTTTTCTGCTCAAGGCATCTGCCACTACATTTGCTTTACCTGGACGGTACAGAATCTCACAATCATAATCTTTGATCAATTCTAGCCATCGGCGCTGCCTCATGTTTAGCTCCTTCTGCGTGAAAATATACTTCAGACTCTTGTGATCCGTATATATCTCACACTTCTCGCCATACAAATAATGCCTCCAAATCTTCAAGGCAAAAACTACTGCTACTAACTCCAAGTCATTAGTCGGATAACCCTTCTCATAATCTTTCAATTGACGTGAAGCGTACGCAATGACCCTGCTGTGTTGCATTAGTACACAGCCAAGACCCTTGTGTGACGCATCAATATACACTACAAACCCTCCCGTGTTGTCCGGTAAAGCCAACACAGGTGCTTGACTAAGCCTCTTCTTCAATTCTAGGAAACTCTCCTCACATTTCTCCGTCCAAATAAACTTTACTGTCTTTCTTGTAAGATTGGTCAATGGCGATGCTACCTTCAAAAAATCCTGAATGAATCTTCGATAGTATCCCGCTAATCCAAGGAAACTTCTGATCTCTGTTGGCATCTTCGGCTGCTCCCAATTGATAACCGCTTTTACTTTTGCTGGATCCACCGAAACACCATTCTTGTCGATAATGTGCCCCAAAAACTGCACTCTCTGCAACCAAAACTCACACTTGGAGCATTTTGCATACAGCTTCTCCCCCCTTAATGTCTCCAACACTATCCTTAGATGCTTGGCATGTTCTTCCTCCGTTTCTAAATACACCAGAATGTCATCGATGAATACGATAACGAACTTATCTAAATACTGCTTGAACACTCTGTTCATCAAGTCCATAAATGTTGCTGATGCAATCGTCAATCCGAATGACATTACCAAAAACTCAAAGTGTCCATACCGAGTTCTGAATGTCGTCATTGGAATGTCCTCCGACCTCACTTTCAATTGGTGATAACCGGTCCTTAAGTCAATCTTTGAAAAGTATTTCGCCCCCTTTAACTGAGCAAACATATCGTCGATCCTGGGTAACGGGTACTTGTTCTTAATGATGACCTTGTTCAACTCTCGGTAGTCGATACAAAGTCTTAACGACCCATCTTTCTTCTTCACGAATCAGACTGGTGCTCCCCACGGTGATACGCTCAGTCAAATGTATCCCTTATCTAACAATTCTTGTAATTGAACCATCAGTTCTTTCATCTCTACCGGTGCCATACGATACGGTGCTTTGTATACCGGTGTTGTCCCTGGTGCCAAATCAATAACAAACTCAATCTCTCTATCCGATGGCAATCCCAAAATCTCATCTGGAAAGACATCGATGAATTCCCTTATAATAGGTATCTGACCCAGTTCACCCTCGACTCATCGAGTATCAACCAGGTGAGCCAAATAACCTATACAAACCTTCCTAAGAAATCTCTACGCTTGCATCATTGTTAGACAATGAGATTGTCTCGACGATTTACTACCAGAAAATACCACCTTCGACTTATTCGGAGTCTTAAGGTGTACACACTTCTTCTTACAGTCGATAACTGCTCCATGATTCGATAACCAATCCATCCTAAGGATTACATCGAACTCCCCCAAACGAATTGGTATCAAACCCACGTTGAGCTTAAATCCTCGCAATTCGATATAACAGTTCCTATGAATGTATTCTACGGGGATAATTTCCTTGTTTGCTACTTCTACGTTCATAGGGTGTTCTAATCTTTCACGAGGTAAGTCTAACTGTTTAGCAAATTCTTCGGAAACAAAAGAGCAGGTAGCACCCGAATCGAATAACACATAGGCATCTATATTGTTGATTGGGATGATACCTTACACCACGTCCTTAGACTCCACCGCATCCTGTACGATCATATTGAACGTGCGTGCCGTCGGTCTGTTGGCTTGGCTGGCTGGCCCTCTGATGCTCAGTCCGTTGTAGTTGTTGTTGCGGTTGCCCTAGCTGCATCGCCCTTTTTCTTTAGGCAGTCCTTGATTTGGTGGTCTGGGGCTCCACACGAGAAACATCCTCCCTTCTGCTTATTCGGACACTGAGGAGCCATGTGCCCCGGTTGTCCACAACGATAGCAAACACTCTTTCCCTTCATGCACTCCCCCGAGTAATTCCTCCCGCAGTTGTTGCACTTCACACTTTTCTTAGCCTCTCCCCCGGACTTGTTACCTCCAGAGGATTGGCTCTCCGTCCATTTACGCTTATTGGGGTTGCTTCCTCCGCTGCTTCCCCCTTTCTGTCCTTCATGTCCGGTCTTCTTTTCTTGTTTAAATCGAGCAATGGCTTCATTGCCTCCTTCGGCAATGATAGCCCTTTCCAGTAGATCAGAGTAAGTTTTAATCTTCAATACCGCGACTGCTTTCTGCACCCATGGTTTCAGTCCTAATTCGAACCTTCTTGCCTTCCTGGCCTCCGTGTCAACCTGATGTGAAGCGAATTGGGCTAACTCGTTAAATTTTTCCGCGTACTCTGCGACAGACATACTACCTTATTTTAGTTCCAGAAACATAACCTCCATATCCTGTTGCGTATTCTCCGAGAAGTAATTCTCGAGGAATAGCTCCTTAAATTTGTCCCAAGGAATAACTCCTTCGCCTACTCGTCCCTTATTGGCTTTCCACTAATAGTTAGCTTTGCCATTCATCATGAAAGTGGCAAAACTCGTCTTATGTGCTTTGGCCACCAGTGCGACCTCAAACACTTTCTCTATCTCTTCTATCCAGGTTTGGGCTTCGATTAGGTCTAAGGTTCCCCAGAACTCCGGTGGTCCTACTAATTTAAAATCCTTGAAGCTAGCCAAGTGTTGTCCTGGCTGCCCTGCTGGCGGGGGTCTATTTTGCATTGCTTCTGTTAACAAGTCAATGAAGTTCTGCATTGGGTTAGCATTTCCCCCTCCATTGTTAACGGATCCTTCCTCCCTCTGGTTTCGTGGTAGTCTCCTAGGCGGCATGATCTGAGGAAAGGAAGAAAACTTTAGACTTTACGTGATATGTTATTCATGTTAACATTAAGAAGTTTAAGACGTCTATCAATTATATTTGATTCAAATAAACAACTTCAGTATCACAATAAAACCCGATGGATCTCCTCAACCCATCACTTACATACTCTAATTGAGTTTTCTACTAAGGTTATAACCTAGGTTTCACATTCCTAATGTTTATAACCTACAGCTTTGATACCAACCTGTGACACCCCCAAATTCGGGTTCTCTAACCCCGATTTGGTCGTCACGATACAATATAATTATCCACCTCTAAACAACATACAATAACTAAATGCGGAATATAATAAACGTATGTCATTCATTCAAAAGGTGTTACTAGTCCCAAGATTCGATAACCTTAATACAACAATACAAATACACACTAGAATAGTCATTAGGGTTTCAAATTACATTAATAGTAACTAAACTAAGCATAAAGCAAAGTCTACTCCTTGCAAACTATTCCTACAACTTTCCTTTACCCTTGTCCTTTCCTGAAGTCTCGGACTTAACTGCAATAGAAGTCATGATATAGCAAGAATGAGCAACAAGTTTGCTCAGCAAGTTTAAATACAACAATAAAGGATATATCATGATGAATAGAAAATATCTGACAATGAATTCAACAATATGAATATCGGAAGCAAGAATAATGATTGCTTTTAGAATAACTGATAGTCAAGTAGACTTCGAACTATAAAACTCCAATGGAATCAATAGCTGATTGACCCTTTGGTTACTGGCTACAAAATAAGTACTTGAGGGGATCAGCCTCGCGTACGCCATGTATATGCATAACATTCAATTCTGCTGTTTGTATCTTTATACTAGATACCTGGGGTACTCCCCTATATATAAGGGGTGTTCTTTTAGTCTAAGAATCCATACCATCAATCGGTCTGGATAGCTTTTATAAAACTTCATACAATTGTCTGACCGAACAAGGGTTTAAACTCTATCTGTCGTAGTTCAAGAATTATAGAACTTTAAATAAGGTACAAGTCCAAGACTGTACGAACTCAAGTGCACCAAGTGCAAATATCAATAAAATCGATGTGGAATAATTGTAAAGAAATTAAACCACCTAATAGCATGCTTGGAAATAAGATTCAAGCTTAAATAAATAACTTTCAATTCAACAATAATCCTGCTCAATACAATATGAGAAGGATATGAAACTTGCACAATAATACAAGAATAGGTTCAAAAGAACTTTGCACAACCAAAGAGTGAAGTTCTGAGACTTGCTCAATATAAATTTGAGTAAAGTTAGGGAACTTGCATTCAATATAACAATCAAATGAAGTTAGGAAACGTGCTCACAAAATTTATCGAATAAAGTAATGCAAGGTTTTAGAATACTTGCAACACCATAAAGGTAGGGTTCGGATACTTGCCTGTTTGCTTAGCTACAAATAATTCTAGCTTTAATTAAACTGCGTTGAAACGACCTAACATTCATAAGTCGGTCTTTCAATTAGTATATGTAAACTAATATGAGTCGACACTTACAAGAATCTAATCCTCATATAGGTCTATCCCATAATTCACGTAAGTCAATTTACTATGACTGAGTTTATAAACATTTAATCCTGTCTTAGATTAATAACTTTAGAATATCTAGTCTCTAGGCATCAACATAGGCTTGAACACATAGCACTTCAATTTAAGCATCCAAATACAGTTTATGATATACTTATTGCAAGATTTTGTCTATAGCTCAAGGTTACATGGTTTAATGTCGGTAAACCTTAACTTAATCAAGTTTATGCCTCAAGGTCAACTATTAAAGTTATATTACCATATAACGAGGCTAAACAATGTTAAGTAGTCATGCTTGTGTGTAAACAACATATGTATACTTTACTCACATAGTTTATATTTTAGAACTTTCCTTTTCATGAATATGTGTGCAAAGGTGAAAACTATATTTAATCAAAATGACACTCATGTCAACATGTCTATAGGCATAATGAGATCCTAATATACATACTTGCGTAATTATAACATAATTCTCATGGTAATTGATGTCATTAGTTTTCACATTCTAGATTTTCCATTGAAAAGCCACACTAAGTTAACTAAGTATATGCAAGGCATCTCGACATATAACTCTTATGCATTTGAAACATATATTAAAGCCACATATACATGCTCAAATGGTCAGAATCTACAAGATAAAAGTCTTGGTCAAGTTCACTTTGAAAAGTCTTAAGTTTGTTATCTTTGAAATCGTCTTAACTTTCAATCAAGTATGCTAGTGTGTGATTAATACTTTAAATATGCATTTTATGTTAATACAAACTATACTATCATGTTCATAAAATCAGAATGCTCACATGATGTGTTCGTGACAAGGTTCACTTTCGAAACTACAAGTTTCTCTTTAAAACATATGTTTTCCTTTTATAACATACTAGCATGGCCATGACATATACGTGTAGCATCAAGGAATACATACTCATATCATGTCATTGTACTAATATCTACAAGTTAAATCATATTCACAAGTCTGTCCTAAGTGATGCTACATGCTAGTACATAACAGTTTATAGTAGGAAGCAGAAAACTCTGTCCAGGGCTAGGCGCAGCTGCGCAGGAGTGCGGCCAGACCAGGAATAGGCTGCTTCGGCAGTAACTTTAAACCCAACACAGAAATTCATACGAATTCAGTTCCATTTCAGCCATATTATATAACCAACATGATTATAACCTTATATAGCACTTAACAACATATCCCAAATCAACTTAACAATCAATCCATGTTCATTCAAGAATCAAGAATTTTAGAAAATTTATAGAAAAATGAGGAACACGGAGGTAAATGTTATACCTCTGTCGATATGAACTTGCTGCTATGGTACTCTCCCTTACTAATATCTCTCACAGCAACTTACTCAATATAATGCTATACTTAGGAAAATCTCAGCAACTCAAAAGATGAAGGAGAAGACTCTATATATAGCCAATTCAATAACCAGACAATACTATTATCTTCCAAATCAATTCAAAGGATTACAAGAATGTATAATGGATAAGAAGAAGTTGGTGAGAGTTGGTGTATTCAATCATTAATCCCACATCTCTTACAATCATGAGCTAGCTTGTGAGGAAATTGAGAGTAGCATAGCAGCCATGTGGGTATACACGTGAAGAGGAAATTGTGGAATGGGCACTCAATGTTGGACAAACAAATGAACTTCAGCAACTTGCTAGTGTAGTATAACACTTAGGTTATATATGTAGACACATTCATTTTATATAGTTTGGGTTATGAATTATAAATGTAATTTCTCATTACAATGTATCAAGTATGGTACATATATATCAACATATACTTCATGTATATTTTATTAACACCGAATATAATTCAGTTAGGCATTAATATTACTTACTATCATAACTGTTATAATAATAATTATAATAACTTATTGAAAGCATTATCAATTAATAATGTTTATTGATATTAATATAAGGTAATAGGGTATTCATTAAATTTTACCCACACACATCATGTCATTAATCTCACTATATAGTTTATAATGTATAGTCATATCAATGTGTCATCTTGTAATATATAGTTAACTACCATATATCAAAAGTTTACTTATCACATGTTTGTATAAACTAATTAATCAAGTAAATATAATCTTATTATATTTATTAATCCTTTGCTCATTAATATATTATTTATCCACAATAATAATTAATCAACACATTTAACTCTTTCACTATATTCAAGTAAATTGAATATTTAATTACTAACACTTCTATCAATTCTTTTGATATAAAAGTCTTAGGGGTAGCTCACTAATTTGAATAAACTATTAGTGACTCCCTTTAATAACATCCTAGCATTTAATTGCATAGGCTCAACTCACATAATCACATAACCACATAAGGTTTAAATATGCTCGCAAAACTAACTCATTAAAATTAAATCACATATTTAATTAATAATAAAGTTTAAAATTCACGGTCATTACACATGTAACTAGCATCGTTATTAGTTTGAAAACCTGCTTCATTTAGGCTTAACTTGATTTCACGACATCTAATCATGGTAGGCATACATGTATGATACATTAGCGAGTCTACGAGTACTATCAACCATGTTCATAAATATCAAAATCCAAATCTCAATGGAACATGTTAACGTTCACGTTCAAATCTCATATTTTGTTAGTATTGTTCACTATTGAGGTCCACATGATCATGGTACATTATGAAACCCATATACATAAGTCAACATGCCTTTCATGCATTCTCAAACCATACTAATATGCTTGCAAGGTCAAAACATCAATATGGATATAACATGTCAAAGTTTATTTTCAAAACTTACACTTTCGTTAGGAATGTGCACTAGTGAGGTTCGCATGTTCATATTATATTATGGAACCTATATACATAAGTTAATATGTCTCTCATGCATCTCTAAGTCATACTAACATGCTCGCAAAAATCATAATGTTAACATGGCATACATACATATCGAGTTCGTTTTCAAAATTCTAAGTTTATTTTGAAGTCTATAACTTTATCATCCATGCATGCACTCTTAGTAAAATATGTTCTCTTTTAGGTCTAGGTATACTCATACATATGTTACTCATGCTAGCAAGCTGGTTCAAGTAGTAATCTAACTATCTAGCACTCACAGCCTTAACAAAAATCAGAATCTGGTGCAGGGTACCGGCGCAGCTGCGCTGCGCCTCAGTTCATAACCGGCGCAGCTGCACCGTTGCCTGAACGGAAATGAAATCTTCTGCTTCGACAGAGAGCAAAGCCAATTTCCAAATTCCACAACCAATTCGATTGTAATAAGTCATATTACAGTTTAAACATATATGTAAGATAATATATCAACTATGTAACAACTAACAAGCATTACTTAATCGCATAATCATGAATTCCATACTCAATTCAAGAATCAAAGTTTTAACAGAAAATAAGAATCGAAGAAATGGAATTGTAGTATACCTCTGTTATGTGAATTAAGCTAGCTCAGCCGAACTCTCTCAAATGCTATCACTGATATATATATTAGCTTTCAACTCAATATTTAAGAAATCTCAGCAAATGAAAATGGAGAAGGAGAGTTCATATTTATAGAAAAACCCATATCCAGACAATGCTTTTCTCTCCCAAATCAAACCAACGGAAGAATAAATTGCATGGTAGTTAAGAAGGAGTTGGTAGTTGGTAGATGGTAGTTGAAATCAATCATGAAAACCACTCCCTTGCTCATCATTGCTATGAAAGTTTGCTGAGTTTTAAGGTTATAGGAATAGACTAGCTTGGAGTATATCACGTGAAGAGAATGAGACTCTCAATATGGGACAATACAATGTATCTCAGCATTCTAACAAGTGTTGTAAAATACGATGTTATAACATGTAAGCATAGCATATATTATCTACACTTAGGTTATAATTGAAATGTCACAATGCAATTCACCTAATGTAGTAAATGTAATTTACACATATATAATCTATGTACATTTTATCGCACCGGTATAATCTTCTCAGATATTATCACACTACATTGTCTCCTTTATTATCAAATTCTACTATTCAATAATTGTTTATAATATATTCGTGATGTACTATTTTAATGTATACTCACACACAATTGTCACATAGGCAATATTCATGTAGCTTTCACAACTCAATAACTTTACTATATAGTTTATGTATAATTGTATAGTCACATTGCACTACACCTCATATAATATATAGGTAGCTACTATACTTTATATGTTTAATCATCACATGCTTGCACATAGCAATTAATTGAGCAAATGTTTAATTAAGTAATCACTATATTATCAATTCATTTCCATAACAAAATTATTAACAATTTAATTATTGCATTCCTCAATAATTAAATAAATATAATCTTATTGTATTTATAAATAATTTACTTATTATTAATCTATTTCTCGCAATAATAATAATTAACATATTATTTATTAATCACTATTAATATTCTATTTCTCATGATAAAAATTAATAATTAATATAGATTAATTGTTCGCTTAATAATTCTTTTGTTAATTAATATAATCATTAATATTTCTCATCACTGTACCACACAAGGCATTCAACGAGCTTATTGCAAACTCCATATTTATCTCAATTATCATAATTATTCAGTTTAATATAATTGAGTTAACTCATCTCATAACACTTACATATTTATATTCAAATAAATATTCATTTTCATTAATATATTCATTTAATAATATTCAGAAATTCTCGGGTATTACACTAACCGAATCAGTTTCAGCTGTTGGCTCAGCCCCAGCGAAGTTCGGGTACTGATCGAAGCAGTTTCAGCCATTGGCTCAGCCCCAACGAAGTTCGGGTACTGACCGAAGCAGTTTCAGTCGTTGGCTCTGCCCCAGCGAAGTTCGGATACTGACCGAAGTAGTTTCAGCCGTTGGCTCAGCCTCAGCGAAGTTCGGGTACAGATCGAAATACAGTCCAACCATTGGCTCAACCCCAATGACGTTTCAACTGTCGGCTCAACCCCAGCCAAGCAATAGAAGGGATCTGGTGATGGACCCAATTATATTAATCCATCACAAATGATGGAATCTGCTATACACATCCTCAAAGGGATCATTGAGGTAGTATCAATTAGATTAACCTCAATCAGAATCTATAAAGCTATCGCGGAGAACGTCATCCCCAGCAAATCCAGACGTGGACAATCTGTGATATCTCATCTTCGACAACCTCATCCCCATCAGAATCAAATAAGTTATCATGAATAATGTCATCCCCAGCAGGAAAAGACAAAATTAGTTCGCGATAACTTCCCAACAACATCAATGGCTGCACATGACAACGTTATCCCCAGCAGAGTGATAACGTAGGCAGCTAACAGAAGCCCCATTCCACTCAAAGACGCCCAGCCTTTAAAGCAGCTCTGACACTTTTTATTTCCAGTGTCTACTAATCTTTATCCTATCCATTCCATTACATTGCATGGACATGATAAAGAGGGGCATCTGTAGACACTCAAAATTTTTCTTTCCCCAATACTAACACTATAGGAGGGCAAAACCATCCTTCAATTCAAATTCGACCGCCAATGCCGGTCCTTTAACTCAAAACCGGGCGCCAATGCTGGTCCTTAAACCTAAATCTGATCCCCAATATCGATAACCTAAATCTAATCCCCAATATCGATACTCCATCCAAATCTGATCCCCAATATTGGTAATTCAGCCAAATTTGATCACCAATGTCGGCACTCAATCCAGCTCTGATAGTCGATCGGACCGTCAATCCAGCTCCGATAGTCAATCGGACCGTCCATCCAGCTCTGATAGTTAATCGGACTATCTATCCAGCTCTGATAGTCAATCAGACCATCAATCTAGCTCCGATCTCTAATCAGATCGTCAATCTAACTCTGACAGTCAATCAGACCATCCATCCAGCTTTGATAGTCAATCGGACCATCTATCCAGCTTTGATAGTCAATCGGACAGTTAATCTAGCTTCGATCTCCAATCGAATCATCAATCTAGCTCCGATAGTTAATCGGACCGTTAATCTAGCTCCGATAGTCAATTAGACCGTCTATCCAGCTCCGATCTCCAATCGGACTATCTATCCTATTCCGATAGTCAATCGGACCATCTATCTAGCTCTGATAGTCAATCGGACCGTCCATCCAGTTTTGATCGATAATTAGATCGTCAGATCAGCCCCGATCTTCACATCGAGCAGTCAAGTAAGCCCTGGTCTCAACCCAGGAGGTACAGGTCAACCTGGACATCAACCTAAGACATGTCAAGTCATCCCCGATCTCAGCCCAGGAAGTACAATTCAGCCCCAGAGACAACCCTAGGAAGCCAGATCCATTAAAGCCCGTGCCGACACCACGGGCAACCCCGAAAGGGGCAAAAAGGTCATTTTATTCAACTCTCAACCAATTCGATCAAACTCAAGACGAATTAATGCCATCAAAGTCAGAATGAACCACAACAACGATCCCGAGTGCCAACAGCTCAAGACAGCTCAATGGACAAACTGCGGGGAATCGAAGACTTGGTTATGAACCCATTTTCTCGGACCCAAAAAATGTTTTATCCCATGTCATTGCGACACTCTCGGTGAGGGCTTTCCGAAAAGGTATCTCACGCCTCAAACGGATGCTCCAATCAAAAGTTTGAAAGTTCTGACTATAACTGTGCGTTGACCGAAGTGCACGTACTTCAAGACGACAGAACCCGACATCGCGGGCCCCACCTGGGGAGCCGCACCTCTACCTGTGGCAGCCGTAGGTAGAACTAAGGCTCCCTGGCCTATAAATAAATGTGCACCCCCCCCCCTTCATTTTAATAATTCAGAAACGCATCGAAGCTCTGCCCGTCTGATTTTCCAACTTTTACATCTCTTCCAAACCCAAATATTTTTACTCCAACACGTAGACAAACCTATATACTACCACATATCAAAAAACCATCGTTAGATTTGGACGTTTAAAGCCTACGATTTAACAAAAAGCCAGTATTGCAGTCCATTGTAAGTATTTTTACGATCAGAAAGTCAATACTACTACTTTGCACTATTTTACACCTACACACGAAGTTTCATCTTCTAAATATGCCCGAAATTTAGTTTCGTGAACGTTTTCGTCAAAATTTGGTACATTTCTGTACATAAACATAGTTTTTTGCATTTCTACAACTCCGATTGACGATCTGTCAGCTCCAGCAGCTTCAATGCACTAGTACACACATTTTTGGCAACTCCGTCGGACTGGGTTGTCTTCCCAGTCCAGGTTTAGCCTTTTTTTGTATATATTTACCTGCAAATGTACTAACATTTCAATTCTGTCAATACTACTACTTTGCACTATTTTACACCTGCACACGAAGTTTTATCTTCTAAATATGCCTAGAACTTAGTTCCGTGGCCGTTTTCGTCAAAATTTGGTACATTTCTGTACATAAACGTAGTTTTTTGCATTTCTACAACTCGGATTAACGATCCGTCAGCTTCAGCAGCTTCAATGCACTAACACACACATTTTTGGCAACTCCACCGGACTGGGTTGTCTTCCCAGTTCGGGTTTGGCCTTTTTTGTATATATTTACCTACAAATGTACTAACATTTCAATTCTGTCAAGCCCGGATGTCAAATCTGTAGTAGTTTATCGCTTTTATATATATTTACGCATATATAAATGAATTTCACCATCACTGGTACTCATATCAGTCCTGGTTGACTACATTTCTATCAATATATGTATATATATATATATATATTTTTTCAGTCTGGCCTGGATACTTTGTGTTCATTTTACTGCTTTTGCACACTACGCCATATTGGGTGCTCTCCCCAATCACTGGTTGACTACTTTTCTGTCAATTTCAATTCTAGTACGGGTACCGGCGTGAAAACCTATCGCCCTTTTTACTATTTTTTTATATATTTATATATTTTCTGTCACAGCCTGGATTATTTCGTGGCTATTTATAATTTTTTTTATAAATATATATATATTTTTCAATTCCAGTCCGGGCTTGCGAGTGAAAATCCATCGGCCCTTTTACATCTTTTGTATATATAATTATATATATATATACATTGCTTTACTCAATTTATTCAACTGTTGCATTTAATATTCATTTGTATATAAATCTGCACTGACATATCTGTAGGCAGACTAGATTTATCCAAATCTCGCCAATTCTAGCTTTCAACGGTTCAAACAGGTCCTGACAGAACCTGGAAGCTATAAGGGCTGAGATTTCTTTAAATCTAGTTATTTTTATAATTTCAGCTTTGAAAACAAACTCGCGTTCCTTAGATCGCTATCTAGTGGGAACGAGACGCTTTGGCCATTCGCAGCCAGGATTTATTGATGAATCCTTGGTTCCATTACGATGTGATGATGCATATATGTCCATTTCTGTGCAAATTTGAACAATGCAGGTTTATTGGCTACTCATATGTGAGCCTAGGAATCTTGGGATTCACGATCAAATTGATCGGGATCTGATTCCCACGATAGACAAACTCCAGTTTACAGATGTACCCTGCCAGTTTTTTGTAAAATGTACATACACGGACCTTAAAACGGTTATCTGGATTTTAGGTCTCAATATAATGAAAAAATGTCAATTGGCGTGTCAGCGTCCCTCCGATGATTTTTATACCCATGAGGAGACCAACACTAGTATATTTCTGTGGTCGAGGATGCTTCGCAGCCCGGCAAATCACCATTTGCATGCAGCCTTAAGGCTATAAAAGATAAAATTTGGAAGTATCAAAAGGGTTCAATTCCTATGTCAGCGTAGGGGTTTGATAAACAGCTTTCAAAACATCACTGTCAATTCAATTTCAAAGATTTTGCAAATCTAATCAAAATTCTTTTGCAAATCAAATCAAAGACTGATTTTCAAAATCAAATCAAACCCTTCGTATATAAATTCAATGAAACGAAGCATTACTTTCAAATCAATCAAATCAATAGGCTCAATTTTCAAACAGCATTCACTCACGCATTCACAGTTTTAAGGGAAATATTAAAAAGATGTGGTACCGTGTTTACACAGGAGTCGTGGGGTGCCTAACACCTTCTCCATACTTAACCAAGCCCCCGAACTCAAAACTTTGATTTCAAAGATCAAGTCTTGACAGTGTCCAGCAATTGGGCCTCTTTTCAAATCAAACTCGGTTGAGTTGGTACAACCATTTTCAAATCTACCAACTGGCGACTCTGTTAAAACATTCAAATCGTCGACATAAATACATGTTGGCCTCTTTCCTAAAAAACCCTTCAAAACCTTTTTCCTAAATAAAAAAAATAAGTGTAGGGAGAACTTAGGAAGATCGATTTGAGGAAACCCGGGTTACGAACCGACCCGCGGGATTCCTAAATTTTCCAACGTCGACACGTATATTTTAAGTTATCTGTTAATTGAGTTTCATGATTAAATTATTGAAAAGTTATTTGTAATCATTAATATGCATGTATAATCTACTACATGATAGTTATAAACTATTTTAGAGTAATTAATCCATGTAATTATGTTTAAATTAGAGTTTTATAGTTTACAGAGAAATAACATATGAATATAGCTTATATGTATAAAATTCATGCTTCAATTTTATATTAAACTGTAAATTGATGATTGAATATGTTTATACATATAAAAACAAAAAAAAACAAAACTTAAACGGACTGATTTGGTTGAAAAATGAGTTCATGGTAGTTGATTTCATTAAGAATGTCAAAAATGGAGTTATTCACAAAAACAGTGAATTTATGAGTATAATTTGGTTGTTTAAGTTTCCTAAGATGTCAAAATAATGCTATGATTGTTGTAAAATATTTCTGTTAAGTTCATAACTTATGGGTAGTGTTAAATTTATTGTTTGAGCAAAGTTTTGGCATAAATTAGCTCTTTCTGTGTTCTTCGTGAGCTCTGTCTACGCCTCACTGTATCGTGGTGCCGCAGCGCCGGTTCTGTGAAGGAACAGAGTGCTGCAGCGCCAGGCTCAGTTCCAGTTGAAGTGTCATGGCACCGCAGCGCTGGTTTTGTGAAGAAACCAAGCACTGCAGCGCCAGGCCAGTGACTTGCTGACGTGGCTCGACGCCGCAGCGCCGGTCCCCAGTTCAAACTGGGTGCTGCAGCGCCGGTTAGCAGAATGGCCCTGAAAGTTTATTTAAGTGTTCAAGTCCGTAAATGCAAATTAAAACCTAATGTAATGAACATGAAAATGTGTTAATCATATATTGAGATGTTAAAATAGATTATTAACATGTCAATGATGTTTTACGTGATTAATTGATAAGTCGAATACGTGTTTTAAACTTGTTGTTCATGAAGTCTAATAATGTGTTTAAGAGTTAACATTTGTGGATCCGATTAATATAATCAGATTCAGAGTTAATATAGTATACTCATGATGCTAGTTGAGTTACGATTAATTGGTATTGTGAATAATGAAATGGTATGTAGGATTAAATGGAGAACGTGAATTATAAATTGTAGCCTATGCATGAAACAAGTTTTTAAACCTTACTTTTACGTTACGCAAGTTTCTAAATCCTATTCTTATATTAAGTAAATTATTACTCTTGTTTATTCAAGTTCATGATTCCAAATGAGATGTTCTAATTCTTTTAAAGTAATACTTCGGTTATGCAATCCTTATTCAATTGTATACCTTTGAGATTCATTATTTGATTTAAGTATCAATTATATTATTGAACCTTGAATGACTAGCGAACCCTTCTTGATTCGACTAGTCCATAGTTGATGAGCGTTCTAAATTCTAGAACTATTACTGAGACTTATCCAAACCAAACTTCCTTTGGTACGGACTCTGATGTCAAACTAAGATGAACAACCTTTTATAGGAGATTATTTATGCGTTAGCGTTAAGATGTTGTGCACATACATGGTACTAAGGGCTGATCCCCCTAAGTACGAGAAGTAAGGTCAATATAGTCTTACGACTGTTAAAGGTTTAAAGTAGAAATACTTAATAACCAAGGACATAGTTCTTGGTCTTGCGACCCTCGGATGTACTTTTAATTTTTGCTATTCATTCTTGATTCAAAAGCCGAGCATTTTATTACTTAGTATCCATTGTTTACTCGCTTGTTAGCATTATTATTATTCTTATACTTGTGGGCAATTGTTGTGACGAACGAGAATTTTATAATTTAATTTAAATATTTATCGAATTAAATAAATATTTTTGATGATTTATTTATTGAGTTATCAATGTTTTAATTATTGAGTTAAATAATTATTTGATGGAATTGTGGTAGATTAATTTAATTATATGTGTTACATTGATTAGATTAATGTGGAGAATTTTTATAGTTCAAAGTGTGAATTTAATTGAGTTTATTCGATTAAATGAGTTATTTAATAAGCATAATGTTATTCTAATTAATTTAATAATTAATTAGAAATTTAATGATTAGACATAATTAATAAATGAGAATTTTAATTATGTGATAATGTGACTTAATGTGGATTATTATATTTTAGTTAATTGAATTTAAATAAGATTATTTGATTAATTAAGTGTGACAATTAAAACTATGTAATAAACATTTAATTAAAATAATGGGAAAGGAGGAACAAAGGAGGACAAACAAACAAGACCTTAGTGAGTGGGAGCAGTTAATTCCTGGTGGGAATTAACTGGCGACCCACTAAACATCAGTTATTTCCTATACGTATATTTATATTAGTAGTAGTTCTTCATATATCAGACTTCATATATTTTGATCAGTTAAGCAAAGTCAGAGAGAAATAGAGAGAAATTAATAGAGAGATTGATGTGAAGAAGTTTTGAAGAATCAAAGAAGAGAAGTTATATCTAATCAAACAAACAAGCAAGGGGTAATTTCTTATCTAATTCTTAAATTTATACAATATGGCCGGGGGGTTTTCTTTGAACTCCCTCCTCTTCCCTTCTTCATGCGAGGAATTTGAATCTGATCCTCGTCGTCACTGTCTGGAATCTCATCATTCATACCCTCGTAGTTTATGATGACCCGCATGTTAGCAAATGGGTCTCGTCCTTCGTACATGATCTTTTCTCTTCCCTTTTTTGTTATCCTCCTCAGGCTTTGGGGTCTTTCTTTCACCTACTGATATGATTGGAGGAAACAGCATGGCTGATACCATAGTAGGGATCTTCCTCATTGGCTTTATAAAACCAGCATCAGTGAGATTTGGTAGCAGTATGATGGAAACATGAGTCTTATGGTGCTTATATGGATTCCGGTGGTTTAACCCTGATGAATAACCCAATCCGGCTCTCCCTGAATGGCTTGGGATTTGGACTGGACTTGTAATACCTTGTTGATTTTTTCCTAATCCTTTCCCAGGTTGGAAACCCAAAGATACGATCTCCTAGCCCACTGTCATCACTTCAAGGGAGACTTTAGGCTTCAAGGCTGGTGCTCCGATAGGTAGATACTGAGTATCACTCGCCTCCAGGGCTTGAAAACTTGCAGTGTCAATCCATGCATCCAGGCTTATCACCTTCATGTCTCCCTGTATGCAAACAGGGTATTTAGGTTCGGTATTGACCCTGATCAGGCTGCCATTGATAATATATTTGAGTTACTGATGAAGGGTGGATGGCACTGCTCCTTCCATATGGATCCATGGCCTGGCCAGTAATAGGTTGTATCCAGTGGCGATGTTGAGCACCTGGAAGGACATATAGAAAGTGTGCGGGCTAATCTCTTGTGGAAGCTCTATTTCTCCAGTAGCTTGTCGGCGAGATCCATCAAAAGCCCAGATGACCACATGACTGGTTTTGATCCGGTTAGGATTAATCTTCATTCTCTCCAAGGTATCGTAGGGACAGATGTTGAGGGATGATCCTCCATCTATAAGCACACCTCCGATCACATACCCGAAAGACATCACTTCTATGTGTAGGTATTTACGATGACCTATCCCTTCTGAGGGGATATCATCGTAAGTAAAAGATATCACATTACTATTGAAAATGTGTTCTACTACGTGACAGAATTTCTCGATATCCACGGTATGTGGCCGATGGGCTTCTTCCAGTACTTTCACTAGAATGTTGCGATGATCCACCGAGGATAGGACCAAGTCTAGGATGAACATTTGATTGGGTGTGTTTTTCAAGCTTTGCACCACCTTGATTTCATTGTGTGCCATTTTGTTGAGGAAATCTTCAATTTTCCCTGTAGCCATCTTTTCTTTGGCCTTGATGATTGGTTTGATTATCCGCTGAGGCAGGTACAATGGATTATCCTTTGGCACAATGGCAATGTTGTTCAAGGTGGAACCTTCATCATTCCTGTAGTTCCATGGGACCTTCTTCAGACTAATAACTAGATATTGAGGTCTTAAGGGCAAGATCAAAGGCTCGGGTGCGGCCACCCTCATAGGATTTTGTGTTTCTTGAGTCCCTTTCCCTAGCAGTACTAAGCGTGTGAGGACTGGCTCCTTATCACAGGAAATAACAGCCACTGTATCCTAACTCCATGTAGTAGGAATAAGGAGAGTGTCTTCATCTGGGAGGTCAAGAACTTGATTTCCTCTTATCAGTTCACCACTCTCAATCATGTTATGGATCATGTTACGAAGTGCCCAACAATCCTCAGTATCATGGCCAGGTGCATTGGAATGGTACTAACAGATTTGGTCTGGCTTGAATTTCCTAGCTCGAGGGTTCAATAGAGGTAATAGATCTGCAACCATTCCTTCGTTGATTTACATCTGGAGGATTTCCTTCATTAACTGGTTCAAGTTAGTGAAATTCCTTTTAAAGGCGAATTTTCTACCAGCTTGGAAATTCTCCTCTTTGGTCATCTTGTCGGCCCAGGGTTCATGCTCATGAGGCTGGTAGTGATCCCTCATGGGAATGGTACTGATCTCTGGTGTGGGAGGATCTGCATCAGACTGGTGGGTCTGGTTTATCACTTGTCTGGTGATCTAATGTTGGTATATAACCAACTCTGCTAACTATTCAATTTATTCATTGATACAACTAATCTCCTGCTCTATTAAGAATCGTCTTTCTAAAACTTCCCAACTATCTGGGATGTTATTGCTGGATGGAGTTGATTCCCCCACATAACGGAGGTACTTAGATCCTTCTCCATTTTTTGTATTGATCATGTTGACACTCTCTTCTCTGTGCTGAGGGAGGGGATTGCCTATACGTATGGTTGTTCTAGTTTGGTCACCACAATCTCTCCATTGTCAATCAAGTCTTGGATTTTATGCTTGAGAGACCAACAATCTTGAGTGTCATGGCCCGGGGATCCTGAATGGTAAGCACATTTCTTGCTTGGGTCGAAATTCTGTCCACCAGTGTTGGTTGGTGGAAGGAGTTGGACAATCTTCTTCTTTGCCGTCAATAGCTTTAGCACATTCTCGAGTTTATCCCCTAGAGGGGTGAAATTTCTTTGACGCCTGACCTCCATATTTTTTTGAAATGGAGGGTTTGAAGGCTGTGATGAAGCTTGGAAGGGGGTATAGTTCCTCCTTTGAATGGGCATACTATTTGACTCGCCTCTTTGATTCTATCCTTATAACACTAAGGACACTTCTTCATCTTTCTTTTTGTGTATCCTCCGGGGATTACTCCCGTAATTTTTGGACTGGATATGTTTAGCAACAGCTTCGAGGGAGGTTAGATCCTTTATCTTCCCGGACTTGAGCCCCATTTCTGCCATCTCGTCGTGTTTGATCATGTTAGAGAATGGTTTTCCTATGCCTGCTAGGGCCCTCTCGTAATATAGAGCTTCTTGGATGTCGATGAACGTCATGACTATCTCATACTCAGTCATAGATGGGGTGACTTGTGTTGCAACCCACCTCCAACATTGGTCATATTCTCTGAATGATTCAGTACTTTATTTCTTGATTTTGGTTATTTAGTATCTGTCCGGAGCCAGATAAGATTGGAAGCTGTATTAACTGAGGAAAGCATGGGCCAGCTCTTCCCAACTGTGAATTTTGGAATTGTCTAAACGGGCGTACCAGGCTCAAGCCTCTCCGGTCAGACTCTTCTAAAATAACTGCATTCGAAGTTTCTCGTCCTCTATATTGGATCTGAGTTCTCCAATGAATACCTTCAAGTGGGTATAAAGGTCTCCCAATCCATTGTATTTCTCAAAATCAGGAGTTCTAAACTTTTCGGGAGAACGAGCCCCAGGGAAGATATAGAGGTCTGAATAATTGACACTACCAAAGGCCCCAGTCCCTTTGATAGATCGAATGGTTTTTTCCATCTGCTGTACTTTCTTCAGAATGTCACCAGCTTCCTGTTCTTTGCTAAGGATAGTGATTTTAGGGGTTTTGTTGGTTGTGTCCTTGTTTTGTGGTCCAAAAATCTGAGTGTCGACGTCGGGAAAAAATCCGCAGGTCGGGTCACAACCCGGATCTTTCTCTCTTCCTAAGTTATGTCTACCCCCACTCTTTTTATTGTGAAAACGGTTTTAAAGGGTTTTTTAGGAAAAGAATAACATGTATCATGTCGACAATTAAATGTTTTTACAGAGTTGTCAGTTGGTAGATTTGAAATGGTCGTACCAACTCAACCGAGTTTTGTTTGAAAAGAGGCCCAATTGCTGGCACTGTCGAAACTTGATCTTCGAAACTGAACTTTGAGTTCGGGGGCTTGGTTAAGTGTGGGGAAGGTGTTAGGCACCCCCACAACTCACGTGTAAACACGGTACCGAATCTTTTTAATATTTCCCTTTTAAATCTGCAATGTGTGTGTGAATGCTGGAAGAAAATTTGGCCTATGTTTGATTGAAAGCATGTCTATGCATCGTTGAACCTATATACGAAGGGTTTGATTTGATTTGCAAAAGTATTTGATTGGATTTGCAAAAGTGTTTGATTTGATTTGCAAAAAGCTTTTCTTTTCGATAAGATTTATTGAAATGATGTTTTTTTTAAAAGCAGGTTATCAAACCCCTACGCTAACATAGGAATTGAAGCATATTGATACTTTAATTTTATCCTTCTAGCCTTAAGCCACAATTTGAATGGTGATTGTCGGGCTGTGAAGCATCCTCGACCACAAAATATATACAAGTGTCGGTCTTCTCATGGGTATGACAGCCATCGGAGTGACTCTGACACAACAAACTATATTTTAATTATGTTCAGACCTTAAATACGGATAACAGTTTTAAGGTCTTTTGTATGTATATTTTTACAAAAAAAATTGGCAGGGTACATTCGTAAAGTGGAGTTTGTGCATCGTGGGAATCAGATTCTGATCTATTGGATCATGAATCCCACGATTCCTAGGCTCACATATGAGTAGGAAATAAACCTGCACAACTCAAATTAGTACAGAAAAAGAGATATATCCCAAATGTCGCCAGAACCGAGGATTCATTCAGTAAATCCTGGTTCGTACATGGCCGAAGGGTCTCGTTCCCACTAGATAGAGATCTAAGTGCCGCGAGGTTGCTTTTGTAACTGAAACTAGAAAAATGCCATATTTAAATAAATCTCAGCCATTCTAGCTTCCCGGTTCTGTATGTACCTATTTTGAACCGTTTGAAAGCTAGAGTTGGCGAGATTTAAATAAATCTAGTTCGCCCGTAGAAATGTTAGTGCTAATTCATATAAAGTTAATATTTAAAGCAGCAATTTAACAAAACGAGTAAATCAATATATATAATTATATATATATATATATATATATACGAAAAGCTGTAAAGGGCCACAGAATGATCCAGGCCGAACTGGAATGTAAATATATACAGAAAAGTAGTCAACCAGAACTAGGAAGATAACCCAGCGATGGTGAATGGTGCAAAAAATAGAATAAAGGCCACAGAATGATTCAGGCCAGACTGAAATGTAAATATATATATATAGACCGAAATGTAGTCAACCAAGATTGGAAAGATAACCTAGTGGTGGTGAAAGCTGCTTCTATATGCATAAATATATATAAAAGTAGTAAACTACCATGGATTTGACATTCGGGATTGACAGAATTGAAAAGTTAGTATATATACAATTAAATATATACAAAAAAAAAAAGCCAAACCCGGACTGGGAAGATAACCCAGTTCAGCGAAGTTGCTCAGTATGAAGATGCAAGTATATGAAAGCTGCTGGAAGCGACGGATCGTCAATCCAAGTTGTAGAAAAAACGAAACTTGATATGCAAGTGTATAAAAGTGCAATGAAGTAGTATTGACTTGTTGATCGTAAAAATACTCACAATGGACTGCTCCACGGGCTTTTTGTCGAATCGTAGGCTCTGAACGTCCGAATCTACCAGTTATTTTCTAATATGCGAGAGTATGTGGGTAAATCTACGTGTTAGAGTGAAAATATTTGGGTTTAGAAGACAAGAAAATAGACAGAAAACTAAACGGACAGAGGTTCGGAGCGTTTTTGAATTCTTAAAATGAGAGGGGGGTGCACCTCTATATATAAGCCAGGGAGCCTCCACTTTATATGCTGTTGTCGTAGGTAGAGGTGCGGCTCCACGTGGTGGGGCCCACGTGGCGGGTCCCACCATCTTGAAGTACGTGCACTCCGAGCAACGCGAGGTCGAAGTCGAAACTTTCTAACTTTTAATCAAAGCATCCATTTAAGGCGTGCGATACCTTTCCGAAAAGCCCTTGCCGAGAGTGTCATAACAACATGGGATAAAACCTTTTCCAGCGCCAAGAAGACTGGTTCATAACCAGGTCTTTGATTCCCCGCAGTTTGTCCGTTGAGCTGTCTTGCGCTGTTTGCATTCAGGATTATCGTTATGGTTCGTTCTGACCTTGGTGGCATCAATTCGGCTTGATTTTGATCTAACATGCTAAGAGTTGGTAAAATGATTGTTTTGCCCCTCTCGGGGTTGCCTTTAGTGTCGGCATGGCCTTTTGTTAACTTCCTGGAGTTGTTTCCAAGACTTAGATTCCATTCGGGTCTGTTTGTCCTCAGTGTTGTCTCTTAAGTTGACTTGGTCACTCTAGGTTTTCCTCTTAAGATGTTGTGTGGCTTCAGGATTGCTTTTGAAGTTGACTTGACTTCCCGGGTTGAGACCGGGGATGACCTGTACCTCCCAAGTTGAGACCGGGGCTGACTTGTACCTCCCGGGTTGAGACTGGGGCTAACTTATACTTCTCGAGTTAAGACCGGGCTGACCTGTACTTCCCGGGTTGAGACCGGGGTTGACCTGTACCTCCTGGGCTGAGACTGGGGCTGACCTGTACCTTCCAGGTTGAGATAGAGGCTGACCTGTACTTCCCGGGTTAAAATCGGGGCTGACCTGTACCTCCTGGGTTAAGACTGGGCTGACCTGTACTTCCTGGGTTGAGATCGGGGTTGACCTGTACTTTTCGGGTTGAGACCGAAGCTGACCTGGACTTCCAGGGTTGAGACCGAGGCTGACTTGTACTCCCTGGGTTGAGACCGGGACTGACCTGTACTTACCAAGTTGAGACCGGTGAGACCGGGGCTGACCTATACTTCCCAAGTTGAGACCGAGGCTGACCTGTACTTCCCGGGTTAAGACCGGGGCTGACCTGTACTCCTCGGGATGAGACCGAGGCTGACTTGTACTTCTCGAGTTGAGACTGGGGCTGACCTATACCTCCAGGGTTGAGACCGGGGCTGACCTGTACTCTCCGGGTTGAGACCGGGGCTGACCTGTACTTCCCAGGTTGAGACCGGGGCTGACCTGTACTTCCTGAGTTGAGACCGGGGCTTACTTGTACTCCCCGGGTTGAGACCGGGGCTGACCTGTATTTCCTGGGTTGAGACTGGGGCTTACCTGTACTTCCCAGGTTGAGATCGGGACTGATTTGACAGCCCGGTATTGAGACCAGGGTTGATTTGATGACCCAATATTGATACCGGGATTGATTTGATGACCCGGTATTGAGACCAGGGTTGAGTTGACGGACCGATATTGAGACCGGGGTTGATTTGACGTCCCGGTATTGAGACTGAGGTTGAGTTGACGGCCTAGTATTGAGACCGGGGTTGATTTGACCGTCCGGTATTGAGATCGGGGTTGATTTAATGGCCCGATATTGAGACCGGGGTTAAGTTGACGGCCTAGTATTGAGATTGGGGTTGATTTGATGACCCGGTATTGAGATTGGGGTTGAGTTGACGGCCCGATCTTGAGACCGGGGTAGAGTTGATGGCCCGGTCTTGAGACCGGGGTTCAGTTGACGGCCCAGTATTGAGACTGGGGTTGATTTGATGACCTGGTATTGAGACCGGGGTTGATTTGACGGCCCGGTATTGAGACCGGGGTTGAGTTGGAAAGATAATTTTTCCCTCCTACAGTGTTAGTAACAGGGAAAAGAAATTTCGAGTGTCTACAGATGCCCCTCTTTATCATGTTCATGCAATGCAGTGGAATGAACAGGATAAAGATTAGTAGACACTAGAGATGCAGCTGAAAAGGCAACGCAATGCATGACATGATATGCGCGGAGTGTTAGATACCTTCGAGGGGGTAGGGTTATCTCTGATTGATTAGGCTAGTTTCTGATGGGGATAACGTTATTCGTGATAACCCTAGTTGCAGCATTATCATACGATTGCTGGTGGGATATCAAGTTTAAGCTATCACAGACTGTTCTTGTCACTTTCTGCTGGGGATGACGTTATCCGTGATATCTTTTTGGGCAGCACTAACAGACGATTACTAGTAAGAGAACCACTGACAGGTTATCAGAGTTATGCTGATAACATAGTTTGATCTCGTCTTATTTTGATGAGGATGACGCTAATAGGCTACCGCGAATATTGGTAGGATATCAGATTTAAACTATCAAAGAATGTTCTTGTCACTTTTTGTTGGGGATGACGTTATCCATGATAGCTTTGTCAACTCTGATAGGGATATATCTCGGTTATCGAGTTACCTTCCTGTATGCTTCTGATGCTTATCCTGGTGATAATTTACAGCTGTAGCTTGCAACAGGGGGTTCAACCACCAATCCTTCCTGATGCTCCATTTGAGGATGTGTATAACAGATTCCATCATCTGTCCTCTGTGGGGATGGATTATTGGATTGTTTTTGCCTTCACTGGGGTTGTGCCAATGACTGAACTATCTCGGTCTGGACCCGACACTTCGCTGGGGTTGAGCCAACGGCTGAAGTGTCTCGGTCTGTACCAGATGCTTCGTTTGGGTTGAGCCTACGGCTGAATTGTCTCTGTCTGTACTCGACGCTTCATTGGGATTGAGCCAACGACTGAATTGTCATCAGTCTGTACCCGATGCTTCGCTAGGGTTGAGCCAACGGCTGAATTGTCTCGGTCTGTACCTGACGCTTCGCTAGGGTTGAGCCAACGACTAAACTGTCTCGGTCTGTACCCAATACTTCACTAGGGTTGAGCCAACGGCTGAACTGTCTAGGTCTGTACCCGATGCTTCGCTGGAGTTGAGCCAACGGCTGAATTATCATCAGTCTGTACCTGATTCTTTTCGTTGGGGTTGAGCCAACTGCTGAACTGTCTCAGTCTTTACCCGACGCTTCGTTGGGGTTGAGCCAACAACTAAACTACCATCAATCTGTACCCAATGCTTCGCTGGGGTTGAATCAATGGTTTAACTATCTCGGTCTTTACCCGACGCTTCGCTGGGGTTGAGCCAACTGCTGAACTGTCATCACTCTGTACCCGATGCTTCGAAAGTGGCAGTTTTCGGCAATTTTGCGCAGTTTTTCAGTAGTTTTTCAGTACTCTTCATCATTGATCCCCAGGCATTTAGTCGGGATGAATACCAATGGTTTTCAGGGAGTTCCCCTTTCTGTCAGGATTACGCTGCTTAAACGCAGGATTTCAGGACAAACCGCTCAATCGCGTAGCAATTTTTCTTCAGATTTGACTTGGCAGCTCATATAAACTCCGTTTTAACTCAAATTGAACCTAGCCCGAGGGAGTGGGACCCACCCTAGGGAGCCGCAGGTGGAGGTGCGGCTGCCGCAGGTCGGCCCGCTTCCACTTGTGGCTTTATATTGGCCGCGGGAATTCATTATTTTCAAGTTTCACTTCTAGTTTCAAACAGAATCCGATTTTCTTTTTCAGATCTATGGAGTTCGGGCAATCTTTTTTTGATTCCGTTTTCTTCTATGTGTTCAGTGCATCGCATGTAACGTTTTACGTCCTTTTTTTGCAAGTTTTGACCATTAAAAGCATGCGAACCACGTAGGGTGCCTTTAGACTCAATGTATGAAAAATATTTGCTTATATAACTTGCTAAAAATTTTCTAACTTCATATGTATGCATATCTTACTGTAATGCACGTTTGGATGAAAGAAAATTTAGATTTTGAGACAGTCATATTTTGCTCTTTTTGATCAGTTTACTCATCCTTTTTGAGGCCTAGTGAGCCTGAATTTTCAACTAAAAATGCCCATGGTAATTTGGCTACCATGTGAAGTTTACTTTTGATTTTATTTCATAAATATGAACTGTTCCTATTTTTAAGAAGGTGTGCTACTGAATGGCCACCTAGACATGCATGTGTGCATGCGGACAGTCTATTTTATAAAAAAGACTCTGGCGAAATTTTTTTCAAAAGGCCGAGCATTTAATAAACATGCAGTTTTGACTCAACTGGGGATTTTTGACTGACCCATGCATGTCTTAGGATTTATCTTTTGAAAACATGGAATTTTTGACTTTACTGAGTATTTTTGACTAACCCATGCATGTTTTGAGACTTAAAAATGTATAGAGTACTGATTTAAAATAATAAGCCATAGGTTTTAGGCTTACCACACCCTTTATGAGGTGATTTGGAGACTTTGTCCAGGTGATGGAGCGAGACAGACCTGGCAGTGCCAGCAGGGTAGTTTTATGGTAGAGACGGAGGCGAGCTTCTGACGTTCCTCAGCCATGTGCCGCTCGACAGCCTCATAGATTGGTAGAGTTGGTGATTCGTCCAGCCCAGGACGAGCAGCCAATTGATATTGATGATGAGCAGGCTCATTTTGCTACTCATGCCCCTGCTCAAGCCTCACGTGCTGAGGTTCCGGGCATTGTTGTGCCGACCCAGGAGTTGTTGGGAGACTTAAGTCATCATCCATCGAGATTTTTCCACGCCAATGAGGTGACTTGAAGTTTTTTTCTTTTGGACTCCCTTTCCTTCTTTTGCCATTCTTGGGGCATAGGGTTTTTAATATGGGTTGGTTTTTGATGCAGGTTCCTGGCTTTACACAGCCTCGAGGGAATCGGTTTAACGTACACTCCCTATACCATACTTTGCACCAGAAGTACAGGGATATCATTAATGGCTGGGGGTTTTAGGCCTTCTTCTCTATTATTCCCCGTCGTTGCGTCTGGGGTATATAAGGGCTTTGTCTGAGCTCTGGTTCCACCAGACTCAGTCCCTTCATTTGTTGGACTGTGAGGTGATGATGATCCCTATGGATTGGAGGTTCATCATCGGCATCGAGTTCGAGGGTGAGCCAGTACCTGTCGTGGCTGACATCACTCCTACTGCTGCTCAGTCCTTGCTGGGCATTCCTGCGATGGCGATCAAGGGTCGAACGATTTGATCTAGTCCCTTGAGTATAGATGCCCATAGTGGGGCTTTACTTGAGCCTCAGCCTGATGATCAGAGGTTTAGGGATCGCATCTTGAGGCAATTATTTTTGGTGATCATCAGGGGTTATTTTGTGGCGGACAACTCATCGAATGTGTCCTTCACCCTGGTTAGTGCTACCTGACATGTAGAGTGCCTCAGTAACTTTGATTGGGGTTCCTACACCTTTGCCTATTTTCTCTGGGGCATGCGCATGCTTTTGGAGGGTTTGACGAAGGCTTGGTTAGGGTTCTACCTGTTTCTGCTGGTGAGTACATCTTTCTTGTACCTTTTTGATTTCTGCATTTACATTTGTCAGTCTTGGTCACTGAGGACTTTTTATATTTACATGGCCAGTTCTGGGTGTATGAGAGGCTTCCTTGCCTACGGCCCGCCACTACTTTAGGTCTGGAGACCTATCCTCGAGGATGGCTTTAGCATCACTCCATTCTGACGGAGGTCCCTGTTGCTGAGGGTTTTACTCATTTTCGTCTGCCATTGGAGCTTTTGACGGCTAGATTGATCTCCTGGATGTCGTATAACTCCGAGTTTTTGACTGTTGGATTTGAGGGAGGCTTCCCAATCGGTCAAAAATTTGCATTGTCAACCCACGAAGTCCCATTTTTTACAGAGGGAGGCTGGGAGCTCTATTTGGGAGAGCGTGCTATCAGGAGTATTATGGGGAAGATCCGCATTCCCATTGTTCCTCCTACTTGGCATCATTGGCCGTTGGTCCAGCCACTGACAGATATCTTTATGGAGGGTATAGACAGCTTTACCCTATCAAAGGGCCCTTACAGCCAGGAGACATTCAGCAGTTGGTGGAGTCCTCGCACGATTGGACTACCCATTTTATGGCAGACATGGTGCCTGGGTCTGTTATGATGACAGACTAGATAGCTTGCCTTAGGGAGCCCACTCATTTAGACCATATCGCAGAGCTGACCCGGGAGTTGGAGAGAGCTTGCTTTTTTATCAGGCATCTTGGCCGAGATCCGTCAGGGGCTCTTCTTTTGACCCTTCTAGCTCAGGAGCGGGCCCCTCTTTAGGTCCATTTTCCAGCAATTTTGTAGGGGCTGATCCTCCCTTGTACCTTCTAGACATGCCTGATGGCCGCGACTTTGTGTCCACGGAGGAGATGGAGCAGGTTAACAGCCTGAGTGTAGATATTTTGGATCTTTTTGGATAGCTATTATAGCTCTATCTTTTAGTTGGCCACTGTTTTGGCTCTTCGAGTGGCTGTGCCCCATTTTGATAGACCACTGTTAGTAGCTGAGTGGTGGTGCCCCATTATCCTGTACACTTTATTTTGCTTTGTATTATCAGATATGGATGATGCTTGTAGTAGATAGTTTGTTGTAGATATGCATGATATTTCCTATCTATCGCATCATGTTTATCATTGTCATTATGCATATATTATGTTATGTGTATGCATTTTAGACAGATGAGTTCAAATTTAACCCCTGGATGGCCTTTTGATATAGCGATACAGATGGCATCGTCTACCGTTAGCCGTATCGAGCATTTACCACCGTCTGAGGTGGCATCGTCATTGAGGTCGTGGTACGAGAGCCTGCCCTTCTCAGCTAGAGGGACAGTGGATCATATGTTGGGACATTCATTGGCCCTCGTAAACTTCCAAGTGCTATACGGGTTTGTAGATGGCATCTTATCCTGTTAGATACCCGCTAAATAGGTCTTTTGCTTCGGGCATCATGAGTTGACTCCGACCCTTGAGGAGTACCAGCGGTTTACCGGCTTAGCTTTAGAGGCGCCATGTGCTCGCATGGCGATCAGTGATATATGGAGACCGTTTATATAGATGTCTGGTCTTTGCCAGAGCGTAGTGATGGATGAGATTATCTCTGGACGTGTGATCTCTATCGACTTTTTGATCAATCAATTTGGTGAGCTTGACAGCTATGATCGACACGCCAGAGATTTTATGGTATCGGCAGAGGCGTGGCATTTGGCCAGGATATACCTTTTGCTGATGTGCATCGTATCCTACGTCTATATGCCGCTACGCTTGGACCATTTGGATGTGGGATTGATGGTTGTGGTTAGGGCCCTTAGGCAGGGTAGCACCATTATTTCAATGATATTGGCCGAGACGCTGAGGTCAGCCACTCACTGCATTACCCACCAAGAGGGGTTTTTCAGAGGCAGTTCGGTCTTGTTATATATATGGCTCATATCCCATATTCGATCGATTGGATTTTTCAGGCATCATTGGTATTGTTTCTCCCATGAAATAGCCATGTCCTACTCCTTTCAGCCGGCGGAGTGTACCGATTCATAGACATGGTCAACATTTCTGTCTGACATTGCGCATCTATTTTTGATTCTGCCATGTGCAAGGCTAGTCTCCCCCTATAGCTTCATCACCTATGCATTTGGCAGGGACTATTTTCCCCTAACGGGATTGAGGGGAGTGACTACTTACCATCCTCTAGCTGTTATGGGCCAGTTCGATCAGTTTCAGAGCCTGCATCAATTTGAGGGGGCTGCTGATCAGAGGATGTCAGCTTCATCTATGTCATCTGCTGACTTGATTCGAGTGTATGAGCGTTGGACTCACAGGGAGAGGGATGATTTCTCTAATTGCCATTCGGATTGTTCATCGTTCTCCAGAGTACTCAGCGTGGTTGGAGGCAGATATCGCATCCGCGACAGTCTTCATTCAGTCAGCTCCAATTAAAGATTCAGACGAGGGGGAGCCTATGGAGGATCCTGAGTCTCCTACTGAAGAGCTTTTTATGGGTTTGACAACAACACTAGTTAGTGATCCGCCAATCATTCCTACAGGGACAGATCCGGCTTTGGCGGACTCACTAGCTAGGATGACCTTTGAGAGGGATCAGGCTAGAACGCTGATGTTGACCGCCTTATCTGGCAAAGATATAGCTTTGGCAGAGAGAGATGTGGCTTGAGCCACTCAGGATGCAGGATTGATTGAGTGAGACGAGATCAGATCTGCCAAAGACGCAACTTTTGTGGAGATCGAGGAGACTTTGATTGCTAGGGATGCAGCTTTTGTGGAGAGGGACGAGGCCATAGCTTCCCGGGATTTCCACATTGCCAACAGTACTGCGCTCTAATTTTATACTCATGGTCTAGTTACCGAGATGAGTGCATATATTAATGACCACAGTGCCACCCTGTAGATGACTATGGAGGTTTTAAGCTGTATGGAGGCTGAGGGTATTGCACTTGCAGCTGCTCCTCCATCTTCAGAGAGAGATGCCATGTTGGCATTGCTGCCCCGCTTATCCTTGGGTCCATAGACTACCTTTGTATTTTTTGCACATACTAGATCAGCCATTTTTATCATGTACGGGACACTATGTATATATCAAACAATGTTATATATCAGAGAAATATATTTTTGATTCACTTCCCTGTTTGGATATGTATTGTCATTGTTGAGTGATTACCACTTCTTTCATGACTCGCTGTTGTTGATGTATCTTGAGCTTCTCCTTGATGAACTGACAGTGAGATGTCAAAGAGTATCTCAGAAGGGTCTGTTGATCAGGGTTGCTTGATAGGACTTATGTGACACCCCCAAATCCGGGTACTTCAATTTCCACGGGACTTGGTGTTCACTGTACAAATATCATCTATCTATCTACCCATAGAAAATGCAAACCATGAAATAAATAGAAATAATCCTCCCCTTATGGGGTTACAACATCTGAAAAGAAATACATCAATCCCAGGTCGTACTTAACCTTAAATATCAAATGCGGAAATATAACTAATTAAATAAGTTTTACACAACTTTAACATAAGTCTGAAACATAAACACATAAAATAAACAACAAGTCTTCATCACTTGTTGACTTTGCCCTTGCCTTTGCTAGTAGAAGGCTCGTCAGACCTTTCGTTCTTAACTGCAATGTTATTATTACGCAAGAGTGAGCACGGTTGCCCACAAGTATAATAATATGACAACAATATAATAACATGCGAGTGAATCAAGGACATCTGAATAAAGAAACTCAACTTTTGACTCGAGGATAAATAACAGGAATCAAAATATCATCTGAGGGTCATAAGACCTTGAACTATGTCCTAGGTTGTAAAGTGTTTATACTTAAAACCTTTAACAGTCATAAGACTATGGACTCTACTTCTCGTACTTAGGGGGATCAGCCCTTAGTACCATATTGTGCACAATATCTCAACGCTAAAGCGTAAATAATCCCCTTTTACAGGGTTGTTCATCTCAGTTTTGACATCAGAGTCCGCACCAAAGGAAGTTTGGTTTGGATAAGCTCAATAAGTATTTTGGAATTTAGAACGTTCATCAACTATGGACTAGTCGAATCAATAAGGGTTCACTAGTCCTATAAGGTTCAACAATAACATCGATATTCAACTTGAATAATAAATCTCAAGAGTATACAATCGAATAAGTATTGTATCACTGAATCATGCTTTTAAAAGAGTTACAATATGTAATATGAATTTCGAACTTGAACAATTAAAAACACGAGCTTACTCGATATAGAAACACAAGTCTAAGGCTTAATAAATGAATAAATTAGAATTTAGGGAACTTGCTAAATCAATAAATTAGGGATAGGATACTTGCCTCTTGCACAAGCTACAATTATAATTCACGTTCTTTATTAAACCCTACACATCAATACGTTCACAATACAAATTAATCAATAACTCGATATACGTATCGAATCACACACATCGGTCTTGAGCACGTTATTGGACTATACAATTAACGATTCAAGTCATGTAATTAACTTATTAATTACTCACGTAATATAAGTTATTAACCTCTTATTATATGTTTAATCATGTCTTTATGTTCATTACATTAGGTTTTAAACCACCTCTTAGAACACACGAACACTTAGCAAAAAAATTTCAAATTTCTGCAAGGGGCGCGGCCGCGCGCCAGTTACCCTTGGGACCAGCGCGGCCGCGCGGCAACGCAGACCCAGATTTCCAGTTCGCGAATGACACACAGAGCAACCCAAATAAATCCAAATTAAACTAACGAAATGAATTTAAGGCTACCCATGAGATATAGAATTTACAGAAACATCATACCATGTTCTAAGCATGCTTTTAACACTTTAAATCACGGAATTACACAAATCACAACATTTAATTTCACTATTTTCAATATTTTATAAAGTTTTGAAAGAAAACAAGAATTCAACGTTACGGATTCGTTATAACACCGAATCCGTTCGTTTAACTTCCATTTTGTTCGTTTAAATGTACACAATCACATTCAAGTGTTAATTTAAGTTAAATAAACGCATAAGGTGTGTAAATTTTGTACGTAAGGGCCATATGGGCCATATGTACAATTTCTACACTCTGTAACTTTTGAAAAATCAAATTAAGCATAACTACATGGATTTAATCGCACTAAATCATGCATACATGATATACAACATGTTATGATCATACAATAACACATATAAAATCATATCATACATTAATTATCAAATTAGTTATTCACAGAGAATCTAACATACGTTAATGGAAAACTTTAAGAACTTGAATTTAAAAACTTAGGAGAAGGAATTACCCTTGCTAGTTTGTGAAGATGATTCAAGGATGATGATATAAACTTTTCAAATTCTTCTTCCTCAATCTTTTCTCTCAAAATTCTCTCTGATATGAATATATGAATTGATATAGTATATATGTATATAAGTATAATACGTATAATATATAATGGGTGAGTGGTTGTCAGTTGGTCCCTTAGTGGGTTAACTGACCAACTCCCCTTAAGGCCTTGTTTGGCTAGCTTAAGGAATCCTTTCTCATTTATTTTAATTAACTTACTATAATATAGTTTAATAATGTCACACTTTTAATTAATCAATAATCCTATTTAAATCAATTAAATAAAATAGCATAAATCTACATTAAATCACATAGTCACATAATTAAAATTCTTATTTATTAATTATGTCTAATCATAAATCTCTAATTAATTATTAAATTAATTAGAATAACATTATGCTTATTAATTAATATATTAATCAAATAAGCTCAATTAAATACATACTTTGAATATAAAAATTCACCACATTAATTTAACTAATGTGACACATATAATTAAATTAATCTACCACAAATTCATCAATTAATTATTTAACTCAATAATTAAATCATCAAAAAATATTTATTTAATTCAATAAATATTCAAAATAAATTACAAATTCACCACATTAATTTAACTAATGTGACACATATAATTAAATTAATCTACCACAAATTCATCAATTAATTATTTAACTCAATAATTAAATCATCAAAAAAATATTTATTTAATTCAATAAATATTCAAAATAAATTACAAAAATCTTGTTTGTCACATCTTTCCCCCCTTAAAAGGATTCTGTCCCCAGAATCACGGTTCAATTAAATTTCGTCCCGTTACATTCTCCCCCCCTTACAAAGATTCTGTCCCCAGAATCGCATAAACAAAAAAATTAAGTAAATAAATCTGGGTAATTCTTCATCATATGCTCTTCGAGTTCCCACGTAGCTTCTTCAGCATTGTGGTTCCTCCAAATTACCTTAACAGAAGGTATAATTTTATTTCTGAGGACTTGCTCTTTCCTGTCAACAATCTGAACAGGAATTTCTTCATAGGATAAGTCTTTCTCAAAATGTAGGGGTTCATATTCAATCACATGTTTGTAATCGGGTTTGTAGGGGCGTAAAACTGACACATGAAAGACGTTGTGGACATTCTCAAGCGCCGGAGGTAAGGCTACCTCATACGCAACTTCTCCAATCCTTCGCAGTACTTCAAAGGGTCCAATGAACCTTGGGCTCAATTTTCCCTTCTTACCGAATCTGATCTTCCCCTTCCAGGGAGAGACTTTCAAGAACACATAGCTACCTGATTCAAACTCAACGTTCTTACGGTGTGGATCGGCGTATTTCTTCTGCCTATCCTGAGCTGCTACCAGTCTTGTTCTGATCACTTTGACTATCTCTGCTGTCTGCTGTACCAGTTCTGGACCTAATAGTTGTCTCTCGCCAACTTCATCCCAGTATAGCGGGGTTCTGCATTTTCTTCCGTACAACGCTTCGTAAGGCGGCATGCCAATACTAGCGTGGTAACTGTTGTTGTAACCGAATTCCACAAGCGGTAGGTGATCATCCCAATTTCCTTTAAAATCCATGATGCATGCTCTCAACATATCTTCCAATGTCTGGATCGTTCTTTCACTCTGCCCATCTGTCTGAGGGTGATAAGCCGTACTCATTCTCAACTGTGTCCCCATGCATTCTTGTAGTCGCTTCCAGAAGTTCGATGTGAAACGCGGATCTCTGTCGGAAACAATTGACACCGGAACTCCGTGCCTCGAAACAATCTCTTTCACATATAGCCTTGCCAACTGGTCTAAGTTGAATCTGATTTTAATCGGAAGGAAGTGTGCGGATTTCGTCAGTCGGTCAACGATAACCCATACTGCGTCGTAGCCTTTCTGAGTCGTCGGAAGGCCAACCACGAAATCCATCGTAATGTGTTCCCATTTCCATTCTGGGATTTCCAGGGGTTGTAGCAAACCACTTGGTCTCTGATGTTCTGCTTTCACTTTCTGACAGGTTAGACACTTTGCAACACACTCAGCAACATCTCGTTTCAAATTCGGCCACCAGAAGTGCTGTCGAAGATCCTGGTACATCTTGGTACTACCGGGGTGAATTGAATACCGTGAGCTATGAGCCTCTCTCAAAATGTCATCCTTAATTTCTGGCACTGACGGTACCCGAACTCTATTCTCAAATCTCAGTAGTCCCTCACTGTCTATCTTGAATCTCGGTTCGGTTCCTTCAGATATCTTTTTCTTAACCTTCTCACATTCTTCGTCCTGAAGTTGAGCTTCCTTAACTTTATCCAATAGGGTTGTACCAGCTTGAATCTGAAACAACTTCTCGTCAATCTCCATCGAATACTTCACTTCCAATTTCAGCTTTTCCATTGCTGAAATTAGTTCCTCCTGAGTAGTCAACATCATCAATTTCTCCCGACCCTTTCTGCTTAAGGCGTCGGCAACCACATTAGCCTTACCCGGATGGTATAAGATTTCACAGTCATAATCCTTAATTAACTCCAGCCACCTTCTCTGGCGCATATTCAAGTCCTTCTGTGTAAAGATATATTTCAGACTCTTGTGGTCTGTATATATTTCACACTTCTCCCCATAGAGATAGTGTCTCCAAATTTTTAAAGCAAATACCACGGCAGCTAACTCCAAGTCATGGGTCGGATACCCCTTCTCATAGTCTTTCAATTGTCGTGACGCATACGCAATGACCCTGCCGTTTTGCATAAGCACACAGCCAAGTCCTTTATGCGACGCATCACTATAAACCACAAAATTGCCTGTGTCGTCCGGAAGGGATAACACAGGTGCTGAACTCAACCTCCTCTTGAGCTCTTGGAAACTTTCCTCACACTTCTCTGTCCAAACGAATTTCACCGATTTTCTAGTCAAATTTGTCAGCGGAGTTGCGATCTTGGAAAAGTCCTGAATAAATCTTCTATAATAACCCGCCAATCCAAGAAAACTCCTCACTTCCGACGGTGTTTTCGGCAGATCCCAGTTCATCACAGCTTCGACTTTAGAGGGATCTACCGAAATTCCGTCCTTGTCGATCACATGTCCAAGAAATTGCACTCTTTCAATCCAGAATTCACATTTAGAAAATTTGGCGTACAACTTCTCTCTTCTCAACGCCTCTAATGTTAACTTCAGATGTTCTACATGTTCTTCCTTGGTCTTCGAGTATACCAAAATATTGTCGATAAAGACCACCACGAATTTGTCCAAAAACGGCTTGAACACTCCATTCATTAAGCCCATGAATGCTGCAGGAGCATTCGTTAGACCAAATGACATTACCAAAAATTCGTAGTGACCATATCGAGTCCTAAATGCTGTCTTTGGAACATCCTCTGGCCTCACCTTCAGCTGATGATAGCCACTCCTCAAGTCTATCTTTGAAAAGTACCTTGCACCCTTCAATTGGTCGAACAGATCGTCGATCCTCGGTAATGGATATCTATTCTTAATTGTGACCTTATTCAGTTCTCTGTAGTCGATGCAAAGCCGCATCGTCCCGTCCTTCTTCTTCACAAATAACACCGGCGCTCCCCACGGCGATACGCTCGGTTGGATGTACTTCTTGTCCAGTAACTCTTGTAGTTGTACCATTAACTCTTTCATCTCTACCGGAGCCATCCGGTATGGTGCCTTCGATATTGGGGCCGTCCCTGGCGCCAAATTGATCACAAACTCAACCTCTCTGTCTGGCGGAAGTCCTGGCAGATCATCCGGAAATACGTCTAAGAAGTCCCTCACGACTGGTATATCTTCTAATTTCGAATTTTCTTTACGACTATCGACTATGTAGGCTAAATATCCTACACAGCCTTGTCTTAACAACTTCCTGGCCTGCATCATCGTCAGACAACTCGCTTGTCTAGGCGATTTACTGCCATAAAACACAACCTTTGACGGGGTCATAAGGTTGATACACTTCCTCTGGCAATCAATTACAGCCCCATAATTGACTAGCCAATCCATTCCCAGAATAACATCGAATTCCCCAAGTCTAATCGGGATAAGATTTACGTTCATAATGTTACCCTTAATATCTACTCTACAGTTCTTGTGTACATACTTAACAGGGATTACTTCTCTATTCGCACTCTCTATATTCATGGGGTATTCTAACTCGTCCATAGGAAGTTCTAAGTTCTTAGCAAAGTCATCGGATATAAATGAACAAGTAGCACCCGAATCAAATAGTACATAAGCATTAACTTTATTGATCGGAATGATACCTGACACCACATCGCGAGACTGCACAGCATCCTGCACGGTCATGTTGAAGGTCCTGGCGGTTGGTCGGTTGGTTGCGGTTGGTCCCGTGATAGTTAAAGCACTTCCACCGCTGTTTCCCCTGTTTCCACCTGATCCTTCCCTTCCAGATCCCTTCTTGGGACAGTCCCTTGCCAGATGGTCCTTTGAGCCGCAAGTGAAGCAAGCGCCCTTCTTTGGGTTCGGACAGTTAGGTGCTATGTGGCCTTCCTGACCACAATTATAACATACTCGTTTTCCCTTCATACAGACCCCCAGGTGAGCTTTCCCGCAGGTCGAACAAGCTTCGATCCTCTTTTTCTGACCACCTTGCTGATTCCCAGTCGATGAGTTATCATTCCACCTCCTCTTCTGATTATTACTCCCTCCCGTGTTGCTACCACTAGCCTTGTTAATTCCTTCACCTTCACTCTTCTTCTTTTTCTGATCTTGGTTATACTTTGTAACTGCATCACTCCCGCCTTCAGCGAGAATGGCCTTCTCCAACACCCCAGCAAAAGTGTTCAATTGGAACATTGACACTTTGCTATACAACCAGGGCTTCAGGCCCTGTTCAAACCTCCTTGCCTTCCTCTGATCGGTGTGCACTTGATACGTGGCAAACCTAGCCAACTCATTGAATTTCGCCGCATATTCTGGTACGGACATATTTCCCTGTTTCAGTTCCAAGAACTGGACCTCCATTTGATTCTGCGAGCTGGTCGGAAAGTACATCTCGAAGAACATCTCCTTGAACCTCTCCCAGGTAATCACACCTTCACCTCCCCGGACCTTATTCGCTTGCCACCAATAGCTGGCCTCAGATTTCAGCATGAACGTTGCATAGGCGGTTTTCTGGTCCTCTCTGACTCTGGCGACGTCAAAAACTTTTTCCATCTCCATGACCCAGGTTTGAGCTTCTATCGGGTTCATGGTGCCTTTAAACTCTGGCGGTCCCACCGCCTTGAAGTCCTTGAACGTTGTGGTCGGTGGAGCTTGAGGTTGGTTGTTAAGCGCTCCAGCAAGTAAGTTCGCCAACTGCTGAACGGGGTTAGCATTGGCGTCGTTGTTGTTGTTAGTTGACCCTTCTTGGGCCTGTTGACGGTTAGATCGTCTCCTTGGCGGCATTTTACTCTTAAGAAATACGCGTATTAGAACTTTATTCAATCTTTTAAATATCTAAGGCTTAACTTAAACATTTAGACACAATCAGTCAACACATTATCTCAAATAAACTCTGATATATTACTAAATCAAAAGTTTTAACATAATACGATAGCATCACTGCTATTTACATCAACTATCCTGAGATAAAGAATCTACAGGATTTAAAACATAAAATATTCCTCTGTTTATAAACACATTGGAATTTACATTATTAACTACCAGATAGGTTTCACAAAATCAAATGTTCCTATCACTGCCCATTAAGGCGACGAACAGCTTTGCCACGCTCTTCTTCCATAATCCGAGACATCGTCCTGCGATCTAGCATGTACGACGGTAGTCCTTCAAACTGAATTGGGTACCTCATAACCCGATCCTGGGCCTCGTCAATTGCATACTGAAGTATAGAGTACGTCTCTTCAAGCTTGGCCTTCTTCGCCCGACAATTATCTTCTGCGAGATCTGCTCGTCGTGATTCCCTTACCCAAGCCTCCTCTGCTATGGCCAGCCTTGCTGATTTCTCTTTTAGTTCATTCTTCAATTCCTCAATTTCCTCTGACTTCTGCTCGGTTTGGCCCTTCTCGTGAGCCAAATTCCACTCTACATTTCCCAAACGTGTGTGAAGAGCCTCAACCTCTCCATCCCTCAGCTCGATGGTAGACTGTTGAGTAACCGACCGCTCCCTCAGCTCCTGAACAGTCTCCCTCAGCTCCTGAACAGTATCACGTAACTCTATGTTACGGTCATACAGCTCGTCATACATCTCAGCACTGATAGAGCTCGGCGGGAACTCTTCAGGGTCTTCCTCCTCCTCTTCAGCTGCCTCAGCCTGAACTTCAATCTCCTCAGGGTCTTCCTCAGAGTCCTCCTCTGAATTAGACACCGGCACAATCTCCTGACCAATGACTGTGATCAAGGGTGATGGCTCTCGTCGGACTAACTGCTCCCAAACTACGTGGATATCTCGGGGCTCCTCCTCTCTAGCCTCTAGGGGTACAAGGTCCCTGGACTGACTAGGTTCTCCAGCATTCGTCATCCTGACAAATAAAATTTTAAGTTTTAGTAATTACGTGATGCTAATCGAGACTCGAATATATAAGTATAAGCACGTAGCACATAAGGTAAGTTATTATCTTTCTTAGAACTCGATAAGAGTTATCATTACTATGTTCTCGATCTCTAAAAAGGCTACTATCCTAAGGTTTTTCCCCACCTAAGGTTCATAACCTACAGCTTTGATACCAACCTGTGACACCCCCAAATCCGGGTACTTCAATTTCCACGGGACTTGGTGTTCACTGTACAAATATCATCTATCTATCTACCCATAGAAAATGCAAACCATGAAATAAATAGAAATAATCCTCCCCTTATGGGGTTACAACATCTGAAAAGAAATACATCAATCCCAGGTCGTACTTAACCTTAAATATCAAATGCGGAAATATAACTAATTAAATAAGTTTTACACAACTTTAACATAAGTCTGAAACATAAACACATAAAATAAACAACAAGTCTTCATCACTTGTTGACTTTGCCCTTGCCTTTGCTAGTAGAAGGCTCGTCAGACCTTTCGTTCTTAACTGCAATGTTATTATTACGCAAGAGTGAGCACGGTTGCCCACAAGTATAATAATATGA
The DNA here is from genome assembly GCA_020205555.1 of Panax stipuleanatus. NCBI lineage: Eukaryota > Viridiplantae > Streptophyta > Magnoliopsida > Apiales > Araliaceae > Panax > Panax stipuleanatus. Next base: position 69,771,481 of record CM035120.1, on the reverse strand, counting down.
CAACAATATAATAACATGCGAGTGAATCAAGGACATCTGAATAAAGAAACTCAACTTTTGACTCGAGGATAAATAACAGGAATCAAAATATCATCTGAGGGTCATAAGACCTTGAACTATGTCCTAGGTTGTAAAGTGTTTATACTTAAAACCTTTAACAGTCATAAGACTATGGACTCTACTTCTCGTACTTAGGGGGATCAGCCCTTAGTACCATATTGTGCACAATATCTCAACGCTAAAGCGTAAATAATCCCCTTTTACAGGGTTGTTCATCTCAGTTTTGACATCAGAGTCCGCACCAAAGGAAGTTTGGTTTGGATAAGCTCAATAAGTATTTTGGAATTTAGAACGTTCATCAACTATGGACTAGTCGAATCAATAAGGGTTCACTAGTCCTATAAGGTTCAACAATAACATCGATATTCAACTTGAATAATAAATCTCAAGAGTATACAATCGAATAAGTATTGTATCACTGAATCATGCTTTTAAAAGAGTTACAATATGTAATATGAATTTCGAACTTGAACAATTAAAAACACGAGCTTACTCGATATAGAAACACAAGTCTAAGGCTTAATAAATGAATAAATTAGAATTTAGGGAACTTGCTAAATCAATAAATTAGGGATAGGATACTTGCCTCTTGCACAAGCTACAATTATAATTCACGTTCTTTATTAAACCCTACACATCAATACGTTCACAATACAAATTAATCAATAACTCGATATACGTATCGAATCACACACATCGGTCTTGAGCACGTTATTGGACTATACAATTAACGATTCAAGTCATGTAATTAACTTATTAATTACTCACGTAATATAAGTTATTAACCTCTTATTATATGTTTAATCATGTCTTTATGTTCATTACATTAGGTTTTAAACCACCTCTTAGAACACACGAACACTTAGCAAAAAAATTTCAAATTTCTGCAAGGGGCGCGGCCGCGCGCCAGTTACCCTTGGGACCAGCGCGGCCGCGCGGCAACGCAGACCCAGATTTCCAGTTCGCGAATGACACACAGAGCAACCCAAATAAATCCAAATTAAACTAACGAAATGAATTTAAGGCTACCCATGAGATATAGAATTTACAGAAACATCATACCATGTTCTAAGCATGCTTTTAACACTTTAAATCACGGAATTACACAAATCACAACATTTAATTTCACTATTTTCAATATTTTATAAAGTTTTGAAAGAAAACAAGAATTCAACGTTACGGATTCGTTATAACACCGAATCCGTTCGTTTAACTTCCATTTTGTTCGTTTAAATGTACACAATCACATTCAAGTGTTAATTTAAGTTAAATAAACGCATAAGGTGTGTAAATTTTGTACGTAAGGGCCATATGGGCCATATGTACAATTTCTACACTCTGTAACTTTTGAAAAATCAAATTAAGCATAACTACATGGATTTAATCGCACTAAATCATGCATACATGATATACAACATGTTATGATCATACAATAACACATATAAAATCATATCATACATTAATTATCAAATTAGTTATTCACAGAGAATCTAACATACGTTAATGGAAAACTTTAAGAACTTGAATTTAAAAACTTAGGAGAAGGAATTACCCTTGCTAGTTTGTGAAGATGATTCAAGGATGATGATATAAACTTTTCAAATTCTTCTTCCTCAATCTTTTCTCTCAAAATTCTCTCTGATATGAATATATGAATTGATATAGTATATATGTATATAAGTATAATACGTATAATATATAATGGGTGAGTGGTTGTCAGTTGGTCCCTTAGTGGGTTAACTGACCAACTCCCCTTAAGGCCTTGTTTGGCTAGCTTAAGGAATCCTTTCTCATTTATTTTAATTAACTTACTATAATATAGTTTAATAATGTCACACTTTTAATTAATCAATAATCCTATTTAAATCAATTAAATAAAATAGCATAAATCTACATTAAATCACATAGTCACATAATTAAAATTCTTATTTATTAATTATGTCTAATCATAAATCTCTAATTAATTATTAAATTAATTAGAATAACATTATGCTTATTAATTAATATATTAATCAAATAAGCTCAATTAAATACATACTTTGAATATAAAAATTCACCACATTAATTTAACTAATGTGACACATATAATTAAATTAATCTACCACAAATTCATCAATTAATTATTTAACTCAATAATTAAATCATCAAAAAATATTTATTTAATTCAATAAATATTCAAAATAAATTACAAATTCACCACATTAATTTAACTAATGTGACACATATAATTAAATTAATCTACCACAAATTCATCAATTAATTATTTAACTCAATAATTAAATCATCAAAAAAATATTTATTTAATTCAATAAATATTCAAAATAAATTACAAAAATCTTGTTTGTCACAACTTAGCTTTTATATGGCTTCGGTGTCTTGAGACTAGTTTTTATTTGGAGTTTTTTTTCTTGAAGGTTAAATCGCACAGTAAATGGCTGCCTACGTACTCCCGAGTGTAGGGAGATCAGGTCATTCGTAGTTTAATTTTCGTGTGAGAGAGGTCTGAAAGGTATTTATCTTGTGTTTTGAGTTTGGTTTTGATGAGTTTTTGAATTTTTTGTTTGGTTTTACCGCACCAGAAATGGCTACCTATGTATTCCCAGGTGTAGGGAGATCAGGTCATTCGTAGTTCTGGCTTTTTAGTGAAAACCTGAACCTGATTTGATCTGTAGGACCAGGATACGGGTATGCATGAGTTTCAGACATAGTACCTTTTATGGTGTCTGAGTTGATGAGTTAGGGAAATTTGGTCCAATCTATCTCTTATAATCTAATAGCTCCTCCTGTCAACACCTCCTTGACAATGAAAGGGCCTTCCCAATTAGGGGCGAACTTTCCTTTAGCTTCATCTTGATTAGTTAAAACTTTCTTCAGCACCAAGTCATTTTCTTTAAATTACCGTATTCGGACTTTCTTGTTGTAGGAACGAGCAATCCTTTGTTGATATAACTGCCCGTGAAAAATGGTTGTAGCCCTCTTTTCATCTATCAGGGACATTTGGTGGTATCGATCTTGCTACCACTGATCTTCGTCTATCTGAGCATCGATTAACACTCGCAAGGACTCTATCTCTACTTTTAAGGGGAGGACTGCTTCTATGCCATAGACCAATGAATAGGGGGTAGCCCCAGTAGAGGTGCGCATTGATGTCCTGTATGCTAACAGGGTTAGAGGTAGCAGATCAGGACATTCTTTGTGATTGGCAGACATTTTCTGTATGATCTTTTTGATGTTCTTGTTGGCCGCTTGGACAGCACCATTCATCTTGGGCTGATAGATGACGGAACTAAGATGCTTGATGTGGAACTTACTGCACAGTTCTTTCATCATTTGATTGTTCAGGTTTTTGGAGTTATCTAATACGATCACCTCTGGTTGTCCATATCGACAAACGATATTGTTCCTAATGACACCAATGATAACCTCTTTGGTGACTTTGGGAAAAGAGGCTGCTTCAACCCATTTGGTGAAGTAAACAATCACGGTGAAGATGAATCGATGACCATTGCTGGCTTTTGGTTCCATTGGACCGATCACATCCATTCCCCACATAGAGAAAGGCCATGGCGAACTCATATTGTGTAGCTCATTTGGAGGAGCGTGGATGGCATTTCCATGTACTTGACATTGATAACATCTCTTGACATAATCATCGCAGTCATCTTTAAGAGATATCCAATAATGTCATGTTCGTAATATCTTTTTGGCCAGAAGATGACCGCTCATGTGTGGACCACAGACTCCACCGTGGACTTTATCCATCAATCTTTGGGATTGCTCTTTATCAAGGCATCCTAACAAGCCTATTCGAGTATCCCTTTAGTACAATGCATCTCCATTCAGATAAAACTTCATCGCCATTTTGTGAATCCGCTTTTGTTCCGATTGGCTGGCCCCAAAGGGTGTAGATCCATCTCGTAGATACTCCTTGATGTCCTTATACCAAGGCTGATTGACAGGAGGTATTTCATCTGATATGTCTCCAATGTAATTCCCGTATGTTGGGCCTTTCTGACTTGTGAACTTGATGCAGGGAATCCCACTCCTATTGGATAGGTGGATCAAAGAAGCCAACGTCGCCAATGCATCAGCGAAGTCATTCCTACCCCGAGGTATGTGGATGAAGGTTATGTCTTCAAACTCCATTGCTATTTTGATGACCTGCCGATGATAGGGCAGCAAATGCAGTTCTTTGGTTTTGATATGCCCAAGTGGTTTATCTGATGACCAACTCAGAGTCTCCAAAGACTTGTAAATGTTTGATACCCATGGATTGGGCTAACTTCAACCCCATTATACAGCCTTCATACTCGGATGTGTTGTTGGTGTTGCCAAATTAAATTTTGGTAGCCACATGATATTGTTCTCCTATACCAGAGATAAGGAATGCCCCAGCTCCGGCACCTTCCATGTTTACTGCTCCGTCGAAATACATTTTCTATGGTTGGACTGTATTCTCTTGTTGGAGTTGTTGAATTGTCATGATCCCATCATCCGGGAAATAAGTCTCCAGGGGCTCGAATCCTCCTACAGGTGCTTCAGCTAATTGATCTGCAATGCCTTGACCCTTGATGGACTTCTGAGTCACGTAAACAATGTCGAATTATTGTAGGATCAACTGCCATTTGGACAGTCGATAATTCAACATTGACTTGTTGAATACGTATTTGAGTGGATCCATGCGGGACATGAGGTAGGTCGTATGCCCCTGTAAATAGTGTTGCAACCTCATAGCGGCCCATGCCAACGCACAACATGTTTTCTCGATCAGGGTGTACTTCTGTTCACCACTGCTAAATCTTTTACTGATGTAGTAGATGGCTTTTTCCTTGTTACTATCATCCTTCTGTCCTAGCATGCAACCCATTGCACTGGCATTGACGGATAGGTACATGAACTGGGGAAATCCATCCCTCAGAGGTACCAAAATAAGTGCTTTGACCATCTATTTCTTGATGGCAAGGAAGGCTTATTGTCAATCCTCGTTCCATTTGATGGAGGAACTCTTCCTTAGTAGCTTTAATATGGGTTCACAGGTTGCTGTGAGCTGGGAAATGAACCGACTTATGAAGTTTATCCTTCCCAAGAAACCACGTATCTCCTTCTCTGTTCGAGGTACTGGAATCACAGTAATGGCTTTGATCTTGGCAGGGTCTAGCTCAATGCCTCGATTACTCATCAAAAATCCTAATAGCTTGCCTGATTTGACTCCAAAAGCACATTTAGCTGGATTTAGCTTGAGGTTGTACTTACGTAACCTGTTGAACAGCTCCCTGAGATGGTCTAGGTGATCATCCTCCCTCCGGGATTTGATGATGATGTCGTCTACATAGACCTTTATCTCCTTGTGCAACATGTAATGCAATAGGGCCATCATGGCTCGCTGGTATGTGGCTCCAGCATTAATGAGGCCGAAGGATAGTCGTCTGTAGCAGAAGGTTCCCCAAGGAATGATGAAAGCTATTTTCTCCCGATCTTCTTTAGCAACCATGATTTGATGGTAACCAGCAAAGCAATCTACAAAGGAATACATGCCATACTGCACCGTATTGTCTATCAGAATGTGGACAAAAGGTACCGGTAAATTGTCCTTGAGGCAAGCTTTGTTCAAATCCCGGTAATCTACGCATACTCGCACTTTCCCTCTGGGTTTTGGCACAGGGACTATGTTTGAAAGCCACTCTAGGTAGGTTGATACCATGATGATTCTGGCTTTGAATTGTTTAACAACTTCTTCTTTGACTTTCAGACTCCATTCAGGTTTCAATCGCCTGAGCTTTTGCTTGACTGGCTTGAATCCATCTTTGATGGGGCATTCGATGAATGACAATGTCAGTAGATAGGACAATCATGTCTTCATGTGACCATGCAAACACATCCTAGAACTGTGTTAGGAGTTCGATCAGGTCGACTTTTTGGTCTTGGGTGAGGTCTATGCATATCTGGATTTCTTTGAAGTTTTCGGAGGTTCCTATATTGATAGTGGTGGTTTGGTCGAGGTTTGGTTTGGGTTTGTCTTTGACCCATTCTTTGATCTCCTCGGGCACCTCACAGTCATCTTCCTCCTCTAGATCAATATCCATCAAGTCGAAGTTCAGTTCTACATCAAAGTTGTAGTCACTATAACAGGTTGGCATCTCATCAGCAGTGACAAATAAATCCAACTCTAGAGTCCTGAAAACAAAAATGCTTTTACTTTAATATATGCAACTGCTTAAATATACAAAGCATTTGGTAAAGTATGACAAAAGTTACTGCTATAGTTGTACAATCAAAAGTAAGTAGTAAATGAAAGCATGTTACAGGGCAGACAGACTCTCTGCCCCCTTTACCCTTTTCGACTAAGGAAAGGGACGCTGTTCCAGTTGTCCAAGGTTAGATCCTTATGAATAGGAAGGATCAAGGAATTGTTCTCGTCCGCCTCGTCTCGGATAATAACTAAGATATCCTTTACAATAAGGCTGGGGGTTTTCTTTAAACTGCCCCCTCTTCCTTTCTTGATGCGAGGAATTTGAATCTGATCCTCGTCGTCACTGTCTGGAATCTCATCTATCATACCCTCGTAGTTTATGATGACCCGCAAGTTAGCAAATGGTCTCGTCCTTCGTACATGATCTTTTCTTTTTCGTTTTTGCCATCCATCTCGGATCTGGGAGTTGTCCTCTCACTTGCTGGTATAATGGGAGGAAATAACATGGTTGATATCACAGCTGGGATTTTCCTCATGGTTGATATCCCAGTCTGGCTCGAGATCTGTACTGGACTCTTGATACCTTGCTGATTCTTTCCTAACCCTTCTCCAGGTTGGAAACCCAAAGATACCATCTCCTGGCCTACTGTCATCACCTTGGTGGAGACCTTTGGTTTCAAGGATGGTGCTCCGATAGGTAGATATTGAGTATCACTCACCTCCAGGGCTTGAAAACTTGCAGGTTCAATCCCTACATCTAGGCTAATCAATAGCAAATCTCCCTGTATGCAGACAGGGTATTCTGGCTCGGCGTTGACCGTGATTAAGTTGTCTTTGATAATGTATTTGAGCTATAAATGGAAGGCGGATGGCACTACCCTTGCCATGTGGATCCATGGCCTGCCCAGCAACAAGTTATATCAAGTGACGATGTTGGGCACCTGAAAGGACACAGAAAGTGTGTGGGCTAATCTCTAATGGAAGCTCTATTTCCCCCATAGCTTGTCGGCGAGATCCATCGAAAGCCCGGATGACCACATGAGTGGTTTTGATCCGGTTCGGGTTGATCTTCATTTTCTCCAAGGTATCGTTGGGACAGATGTTAAGGGATGATCCTTCATCTATGAGCACACCTCTGATCACATACCCGGAGGACATCACTACTATATGTAGGGACTTACGATGGCCCGTTCCATCTGCAAGGATATCATCGTCAGTGAAAGATATCACATTGCTGTTGAAAATATGTTCTACCACGTAACAGAATTTCTCGGCATCCACGGTATATGGCAGATGGGCTTCTTCCAGTACTTTCACCAGAATATTGCGATGATCCACCGATGACAGGACCAAGTCTAGGATGGACATTTTCTTGGGTTCTTTCAAGCTTTGCATGATTTTGATTTCATTGTGTCCCATTTTTTTGCGGAACTCTTCAATTTTCTCTTCAGCCACCTTTTCTTTGGCTTTGATGACTCGTTTGATCACCCGCTGAGGTAGGTACAATGGATTATCATTTGATATGATGGCAATGTTGTTTGAAGTAGAACCTTCATCATTCCCGTAGTTCTATGGGACCCTCTTCATACTAATAACTGGATACTAAGGTCTGAAGGGCAAGATTAAAGGCTCGGGTGCGGCTACCTTCACAGGATTTTGTGTTTCTTAGACCCCTTTCCCTGACAGTACTAAGGGTGTGAGGGATGGCTCTTTATCATAGGAAACCACAGCCACTGTATCCTGATTCCACACAGTGCAAATAAAGAAAGTGTCTTCATCTGGGAGGCCATAATCCTGATTCCCTCTTATCAATTCACCACTTTCAATCATATTCTGAATCAAGTTATGAAGTGCCCAGCAATCTACAGTATCATGGCCTGGTGCATTGGAGTGGTACTGATAGATTTGGTCAGGTTTGAATTTCCTTGATCGTGGATTCAATGGAGGTAATAAATCTGTAATCATTCCCTCGTTAATTAACATCTGGAGGATTTCCTTCATCGACTAGTTCAGGTTGATGAAGTTCCTTTGAAATAAGACTTCCTGCCATCTCAACAATTCTCATCTTTAACCATTTTGTCGGCCCAGGGTTCATTCTCATAAGACCGGTAATGATCCTTTCTGGAAATAGGACTGATCTCCGGTGTGGGAGGACGATCGATGTCAGACTGGTTGGCCTGTTTCATCATCTGTCTGGTGACCTTGTGACACCCCCAAATCCGGGTACTTTAATTTCCACGGGACTTGGTGTTCACTGTACAAATATCATCTATCTATCTACCCATAGTAAATGCAAACCATGAAATAAATAGAAATAATCCTCCCCTTATGGGGTTACAACATCTGAAAAGAAATACATCAATCCCAGGTCGTACTTAACCTTAAATCTCAAGTGCGGAAATATAAATAATTAAATAAGTCTTACACAACTTTAACATAAGTCTGAAACATAAACACATAAAATAAACAACAAGTCTTCATCACTTGTTGACTTTGCCCTTGCCTTTGCTAGTAGAAGGCTCGTCAGACCTTTCGTTCTTAACTGCAATGTTATTATTACGCAAGAGTGAGCACGGTTGCCCACAAGTATAATAATATGACAACAATATAATAACATGCGAGTGAATCAAAGACATCTGAATAAAGAAACTCAACTTTTGACTCAAGAATGAATAACAGGAATCAAAAGAACGTCTGAGGGTCATAAGACCTTGAACTATGTCCTAGGTTGTAAAGTTTTTATGCTTTAAACCTTTAACAGTCATAAGACTATGGACTCTACTTCTCGTACTTAGGGGGATCAGCCCTTAGTACCATACTGTGCACAATATCTCAACGCTAAAGCGTAAATAATCCCCTTTTACAGGGTTGTTCATCTCAGTTTTGACATCAGAGTCCGCACCAAAGGAAGTTTGGTTTGGATAAGCTCAATAAGTATTCTAGAATTTAGAACGTACATCAACTATGGACTAGTCGAATAAATAAGGGTTCACTAGTCCTATAAGTTCAACAATATCATCGATATTCAACTTGAATGGTAAATCTCAAGAGTATACAATCGAATAAGTATTGTATAGCTGAATCATGCTTTTAAAAAAATAGTAATATCTCATATGAAAATCTCAACTTGAATAATCAAGGATAAGAACTTGCTCAATGTAAAAGTAAGATTTGAGTTTAGGAAACTTGCAAAATATTAAACAAGTTTAAGGATAGGAAACTTGCCTCTTGCACAAGCTACAATTATAATTCACGTTCTTTATTAAACCCTACACATCAATACGTTCACAATACAAATTAATCAATAACTCGATATACGTATCGAATCACACACATCGGTCTTGAGCACGTTATTGGACTATACAATTAACGATTCAAGTCATGTAATTAACTTATTAATTACTCACGTAATATAAGTTATTAACCTCTTATTATATGTTTAGCATATCTTTATGTTCATTACATTAGGTTTTAAACCACCTCTTAGAACACACGAACACTTAGCAAAAAAAAAAAATTTCAAATTTCTGCAAGGGGCGCGGCCGCGCGCCAGTTACCCTTGGGACCAGCGCGGCCGCGCGGCAACGCAGACCCAGATTTCCAGTTCGCGAATGACACACAGAGCAACCCAAATAAATCCAAATTAAACTAACGAAATGAATTTAAGGCTACCCATGAGATATAGAATTTACAGAAACATCATACCATGTTCTAAGCATGCTTTTAACACTTTAAATCACGAAATTACACAAATCACAACATTTAATTTCACTATTTTCAACATTTTATAAAGTTTTGAAAGAAAACAAGAATTCAACGTTACGGATTCGTTATAACACCGAATCCGTTCGTTTAACTTCCATTTTGTTCGTTTAAATGTACACAATCACATTCAAGTGTTAATTTAAGTTAAATAAACGCATAAGGTGTGTAAATTTTGTACGTAAGGGCCATATGGGCCATATGTACAATTTTTACACTCTGTAACTTTTGAAAACCCAATTATCAACAAAATTCCATGGTGTGATCACTGAAAGTTATGCATATATGGCATATAATATGTTATGGACATCAATTAATATATATATAGCCATATCATGAACAAGTCATCAATTTAGTCTTTTACAGAAAACTTCAAAGTACGTTAATGGAAGTTTTGAAAACTTAATTAAGACGTAATTACATAAAATTGATCACTGTGATTTATGTATACATGGTATAAAACATGTTATAATCATACAATAACACATATAAAATCATATCATACATTAATTATCAAATTAGTTATTCACAGAGAATCTAACATACGTTAATGGAAAACTTTAAGAACTTGAATTTAAAAACTTAGGAGAAGGAATTACCCTTGCTAGTTTGTGAAGATGATTCAAGGATGATGATATAAACTTTTCAAATTCTTCTTCCTCAATCTTTTCTCTCAAAATTCTCTCTGATATGAATATATGAATTGATATAGTATATATGTATATAAGTATAATACGTATAATATATAATGGGTGAGTGGTTGTCAGTTGGTCCCTTAGTGGGTTAACTGACCAACTCCCCTTAAGGCCTTGTTTGGCTAGCTTAAGGAATCCTTCTCATTTATTTTAATTAATTTATTATAATATAGTTAATTAATGTCACACCCAATTAAATCAAATAATGCTATTTAAATCAATTAAATAAAATAGCATAAATCTACATTAAATCACATAGTCACATAATTAAAATTCTTATTTATTAATTATGTCTAATCATAAATCTCTAATTAATTATTAAATTAATTAGAATAACATTATGCTTATTAATTAATATATTAATCAAATAAGCTCAATTAAATACATACTTTGAATATAAAAATTCACCACATTAATTTAACTAATGTGACACATATAATTAAATTAATCTACCACAAATTCATCAATTAATTATTTAACTCAATAATTAAATCATCAAAAATATTTATTTAATTCAATAAATATTCAAAATAAATTACAAAAATCTTGTTTGTCACAACCTGATGCTGGTAGACGACCAGTTCTGCAAACTGTTCAATTTGTTCCTTGATAGACCTTATCTCCTGCTTTATCAGGAACCGCCTCTTTGAGACTTCCCAACTGTCTAGGCTGTTGTTGCTGGATGGAGTTAACTCTCCCACATAACGGAGGTATTTGGATCCTTCTCCATTTCCTGTACTGATCATGTTGACACTCTCCTCTTTGTGTTGAGGGAGGGGATTGTCTTGTACGTGTGGTTGTTCTGGTTTGGTCACCACAATCTCTCCATTGTCAATCAAGTCTTTGATTTTGTGCTTGAGAGACCAACAGTCTTGAGTGTCATGGCCCGGAGATCCAGAATGGTAAGCACATTTCTTGCTTGGGTTGAAATTTAGTCCACCAGTGTTGGTTAGGGGAAGGAGTTGTACGATCTTCTTCTGTGCCGTTAACAGCTTTAGCACATTCTAGAGTGAATCCCCTAGAGGGATGAAAGTTCTTCGACGCCTAACCTCCATATTTTTTTGAAATGGAGGGTTTGAAGGCTGTGCTGAAACTTGGAAAGGGGTATAGTTCCTCCTTTCAATAGGCATACTGTTTAACTCGCCTCTTTGATTCTGCCCTTATAATACTAAGGACACTTCTTCATCTTTCTTTTTATGTGTTCTCCGGGGATTACTCTTATAATTTTCGGACTGGATATGCTTGGCAACAGCTTTGAGGGCGATTAGATCCTTTATCTTCCCGGACTTGAGCCCCATTTCTGCCATTTCACCGTGCTTAATCATCTCATAGAATGGTTTTTCTATGCCTGCTAGGACCCTCTCATAATATGGAGCTTCTTGGATGTCGATGAAGGTCATGACTACCTCAGATTCAGTCATAGCTGGGGTGACTTGTGCTGCAACCCGCCTCCATCGTTGGACATATTCTCTGAATGATTCAGTGTTTTATTTCTTGATTTTGGTTATTTGGTATATGTCCGGAGCCAACTGAGATTGGAAGCTTTATTGATTGTAGAAAGCATGTGCCAGCTCTTCCCAACTGTGAATTTTAGAATTATCCAGACGGGCATAACTGGCTCTTGCCTCTCCGGTTAAACTTTTCTGGAATAACTGCATTTGAAGTTTCTCATCCTCTGCATAGGATCCGAGTTCTCTAATGAATACCTTCAGGTGAGTATAAGGGTCTCCCAATCCATTGTATTTCTCAAAATCAGGAGTTCTAAATTTTTTGGGATAACGAGCCCCAGGGAAGATACAAAGGTCTGAATAATTGACACTGCCAAAGGCCCTAATCCCTTTGATAAACCGGAGAGTTTCTTCCATCTGCTGTACTTTTTTCAGAATGTCACCAGCTTCCTGTTCTTTGCTAGGGATGGTGATTTGGTTGGGTCCTGGTTTTATGGTCCAGGAATCTGAGTTTCTGCCTTTTCGGTCTCTTGACTGCCACCACTACCACCAATTGTTCCTGGTTCTGTGTGAGCTTGGGCTTGCTTCCCTTTAAGGGCCTTGCTCTGTTCTCTCATAAAACTGGCCAATTCGACTATCTGATTCTTCAGTCCTTCAAACTCTTCCCTAGATACAGGGGTGGATTCTGGTTGAGCACTCGAAGTCATGTCCGTGGATGGACTTGGTGCCTTCTTAGACTTGGATCTAGTGACAGGACCAATTTTTTACCTACAACAAAATGTAGGAGTGTCAATTTCCTGATGTACATAGGGATAGGATGCATGCCATGATGTGTTTTTGTGGGTTTTTTAATCTTATCCTGCAAAATAGAGGTTAGTTATTTTGATGACAGGATAACATGACAGGATGTATATGACAAAAAATGTAAATCTTTCATTATAATATTTACATTGTGCTCTTTTACATTTGAAATGGAAAAACTTGACATTGAATTGAAAGAGGAAGGCATGAAGAAGCTTCCCATCGGATTTGGTTAATCAGAGGCTGACCTATCTTAGGCTACTCTCGCAGCTTTTTGGCATGAAGGTCCCCAGATCATCGCAATCTACAAGAAGGGAAATTAATTCGATCTTTCAACTGGAGCGAATCTGGGTGGTGCTTTTTCATGAGCCCCCAGAGACTTATTCGTCCCCAGAGTCATTACTTATCACCGACGGGTTTGCCTCCCGGAGGAGGAATCACACAACATACATTCACATACATCGCATCTCACCGTTATGCATATGATGACATGGGTGTGAAGCACTAATATGGGTGCGAAGCACTAGAAAGCAGGAAAGCATTCATTCACATTCATTCAATGTAAAGACGCAGCATTCACACATTCATTCAATGTAAAGATGTAGCATTCACACATACGTAGATTTAAAAAGGGAAATTTTTGAAAAGATTGGAACGCGGCCTAAGCCCTCTACTGTCCGCAGCAGAGTCGCCACCTGTCGACGTTGGGAAAAAATTCGCGGGTCGGGTCACAACCCGGATCTTTCTCTCTTCCTAAGTTATGTCTACCCCCACTCTTTTTATTGTGAAAAAGGTTTTGAAGGGTTTTTTAGGAAAAGGCCAACATGCATCATGTCGACGATTGAACGTTTTTACAGAGTCACCAGTTGATAGATTTGAAATGGTCGTACCAACTGCTAGACACTGTCGAAACTTGATCTTTGAAACCGAAGTTTGAGTTCGGGGGCTTGGTTAAGTGTGGGGAAGGTGTTAGACACCCCACAACTCCTGTGTAAACACGGTACCGCATCTTTTCAATATTTCCCTTTTAAATCTATAATGTGTGTGTGAATGCTGCAAGAAAATTGGGCCTATGTTTGATTGAAAGCATGTCTATGCATCGTTGAACCTATATACGAAGGGTTTGATTTGATTTGCAAAAGTATTTGATTGAATTTGAAAAACTGATTGATTTGATTTGCAAAAAGCTTTTCTTTTCAATAAGATTTATTGAAATGATGTTTTTTTAAAAAGCAGGTTATCAAACCCCTACGCTAACATAGGAATTGAAGCATATTGATACTTTAATTTTATCCTTCCAGCCTTAATGCACAATTTGAATGGTGATTGTCTGGCTGCAAAGCATCCTCGACCACAAAATATATACAAGTGTCGGTCTTCTTATGGGCATGACAGCCATCGGAGTGACTCTGACACGACAAACTATATTTTTACTATATTGAGACCTTAAATCCAGATAACCATTTTAAGATCTTCTTTATGTACATTTTTATAGAAAAACTGGCAGGGTACATTCGTAAAGTGGAGTTTGTCCATCATGGGAATCAAATTCTGATTGATTGGATAATGAATCCCATGATTCCTAGGCTCATATATGAGTAGCCAATAAACCTGCACAGTTCAAATTTGTACAGAAAAAGAGATATATCCCAAATGTCGCCAGAACCAAGGATTCATTCCGTAAATCCTGGTTCGAACATGACCGAAGCGTCTCGTTCCCACTAGATAGCGATCTAAGGGCCTCGAGGTTGCTTTTGTAGCTAAAACCAAAAAAATGCCAGATTTAAATAAATCTCAGCCATTCTAGCTTTCCGGTTCTGTCTGTACCTATTTTGAACCGTTTGAAAGCTAGAGCTGGCGAGATTTAAATAAATCTAGTTCGCCCGTAGAAATGTCAGTGCCGATTTATATAAAATGAATATTTAAAGCATCAATTTAATAAAATGAGTAAATCAATATATATAATTAAATATATATACGAAAAGCTGTAAAGGGCGATGGGTTTTCACGCCGGTGCCCGGACTGGAATTGAAGTATATATATATTTATAAAAAGCTATAAAGAGCCATGGGGTGATCCAGGCTGGACAGAATGTAAATATATACATAAAACTCTAAAAAGGGCGATGGGTTTTCACGCCTGTGCCCAGACTAAAATTGAAATATATATATATATATACAGACAGAAAAGTTGTCAACCAAGACTGGGAAGATAACCTAGTGGTGGTGAAGATCACATGTATATAAAAATAGTAAAAATGCCACAGAATGATCCAGGTCGAACTAGAATGTAAATATATACAGAAAAGTAGTCAACCAGGACTGGAAAGATAAAAAGTGATGGTGAATGGTGCAAAAAATAGTATAAAGGCCACGGAATGATCCAGGCCAGACTGAAATGTAAATATATATATATATATATATATATATATATATATATATACCGAAATATAGTCAACCAAGACTGGGAAGATAACCTAGTGGTGGTGAAAGTTGCTTATATATGCATAAATATATATAAAAGCAGTAAACTACCGCGGATTTGACATTCGGGCTTGATAGAATTAAAAAGTTAGTATATATACACTTAAATATATACAAAAAAAAGCCAAACCCGAACTGGGAAGATAACTCAGTTCAGCGAAGTTGCTTAGTATGAAGATGCAAGTATATGAAAGCTGCTGGAAGTAACGGATCATCAATCCGAGTTGTAGAAATGCCAGAAAATGTGTTTATGTACAAAAATATACCAAAAGTTGACAAAAACTGCCGCGGAACTGAGTTCCGGGCATATTTAAAAAACGAAACTTGATATGCAAGTGTATAAAAGTGCAATGAAGTAGTATTGACTTGTTGATCGTAAAAATACTCATAATGAACTGCTCCACGGGCTTTTTGCCGAATCGTAGGCTCTAAACATCTGAATCTACCGGTTATTTTCTGATATATGGTAGTATGTGGGTATATCGACGTGTTAGAGTGAAAATATTTGGGTTTAGAAGACAAGAAAATAGATAAAAAACCAAACGGGCAGAGGTTCGGACCATTTCTAAATTCTTGAAATGAGAGGGGGGTGCACCTCTATATATAGGCCAGGGAGCCTCCACTCTACCTTGCTGCTATCGGAGGTAGAGATGCAGCCCCACGTGTTGGGGCCCATGTGGCAAGTCCCATCATCTCAAAGTACGTGCACTCCGAGCAATGCGAGGTCGAAGTCAAAACTTTCTAACTTTTGATAGGAGCGTCCGTTTGAGGCGTGCGATATCTTTTTGGAAAGCCCTCGCCGAGAGTGTCACAATGATATGGGATAAAACCTTTTCTTGGTCCAAGAAGATGGGTTCATAACCAGGTCTTCGATTTCCCGCAGTTTGTCCGTTGAGCTGTCTTGCGCTGTTTGCACTCGGGATCATCGTTATGGTTCGTTCTAACCTTGGTGGCATCAATTCGGCTTGAGTTTGATCGAATCGGCTTAAAGTTGGTAAAATGACCGTTTTTCCCTTCCCGGGGTTACCTTTAGTGTCGGCATAACCTTTGGTTAACTTTCTAGAGTTGTTTCCAAGACTTGGATTCCATTCGGGTCTGTTTATCCTCAGTGTTGTATCTGAGGATGACTTGGTCACTCCAGGTTTTCCTCTGGAGATGTTTTAAGGCTTCAGGATTGCTTCTGAAGTTTACTTGACTTCCCAGATTGAGACCGGGGATGACCTGTACCTCCCGAGTTGAGACCGGGGCTGACCTGTACCTCCCGAGTTGAGATCGGGGTTGACTTGTGCTTCCTGAGTTTAGACCGCGGTTGACTTGTACCTCCTGGACTGAGACCGGGACTGACCTGTACCACCCAGGTTGAGACTGGGGCTGACCTGTAATTTCTGGGTTTAGACCGGGACTGACCTGTACCTCCTGGGTTGAGACCAGGGCTAACCTGTACTTCCCGGGTTGAGACCAGGGCTAACCTGTACTTCCCGGATTGAGACTGGGGCTGACCTGTACTTCCCGGGTTGAGACCAGGGCTGACTTGTACTCCCCGGGTTAAGACCGAGTCTGACCTGTACTTCTCGAGTTGAGACCGGGGCTGACCTGTACTTCTTGAGTTGAGATCGGGGCTGACCTGTACTTCCTGGGTTGAGACCGGGGCTAACCTGTACTTCCTGGGTTGAGACCAGGAATAACCTGTACTCCTCGGGTTAAGACCGGGGCTGACCTGTACTTCTCGGGTTGAGACCTGGGCTGACCTGTCCTTCCCAGGTTGAGACCGAGGCTGACCTGTACTCCCCGGGTTGAGACCAGTGCTGACCTGTACTTCCCGGATTAAGATCGAGGCTAACCTGTACTTCCCGGGTTGAGATCGAGGCTGACCTATACTTTTTGGGTTGAGACCGGGGCTGACCTGTACTTCCCGGGTTAAGACCGGGGCTGACCTGTACTTCTCGGGTTGAGACTGGGGTTGACCTGTACTTTCCAGGTTGAGACCGGGGCTGATTTGACAGCCCGGTATTGAGATCGGGGTTGATTTGATGACCCGGTATTGAGATCGGGGTTGATTTAACGGCCTGGTATTAAGATCGGGGTTTAGTTGACGGACCGCTATTGAGACCGGGGTTGAGTTGATGGCCCGGTATTGAGACCGGGGTTGATTTGACAGCCCAGTATTGGGACCGGGGTTGATTTGACCACCCGGTATTGAGACCGGGGTTGATTTAACGGCCCAATATTGAGACCGGGGTTAAGTTGACGGCTCGATCTTGAGACCGGGGTTGACTTGATGACCCAGTGTTGAGACCGGGGTTTATTTGACAGCCCGATATTGAGACCGGGGTTGAGTTAGAAAGACAATTTTGCCCTTTTATAGTGTTAGTAATAGGGAAACAAAATTTCGAGCGTCTACACTGAGTATCAGTTTTTTCGGTCTCTTGACTGCCACCACTTCCACCAGGTGTTCCCGGTTCTGTGTGAGTTTGAGTTTACTTCCCTTTAAGAGCCTTACTTTGTTCTCTCAGGAAATTGGCCAATTCAACTATCTGATTCTTCAGTCCTTCAAACTCTTCCCTAGAGACAGGGGTGGATTCTAACTAAGCACTATAAGTCATGTCCATGGATGGACTTAGTGCTTTTTTAGACTTAGATCTAGTGACATGACCAATTTTTTCACCTACAACAAAACGTAGGTGTGTCAATTTCTTGAGGTAGGTAGGGATAGAATGTAATACCCGAGATTTTCCTAATATTATTAAATGAATAGATTAATGATAATGAATATTTATTTAAATATAAATGAATTGTGACTTAACTCAATTATATTAAATTGAATGATTATAATAATTGAGAATATATAGAGTTGCGATAAACTCGTTGAAAGCCTTGTGTGGCACAGTGATGAGATATATTAATTGACGAAGGATTTATTAAGTGAACAATTAATTAATTGCAAATTGTTGTTAATTGTTATCGTAGAATATTAATTAATTGTTATAGAATATTAATGATAATTAATTGATGATATGGGGATGATTATTATTGCAAATAATATAATAATAATAAGCAACGTGTTCATAAATATAATAAGATCTATATCCATGTGATAATTAATCCTATAATTATTAATTAAGTGTTATTAATAATTACGAGGAAGGGATTAAGTAATATTATTGTTAATTAATAAGATAATGAATTTATTAATTCATATGTGCAAGCATGCAATATTAAAAGTGTAACGTATAATAGTCAACTATATTATATAGTGTAATACAACATCTATGTGACTATATTATATATAGAAACCATATAATAAGATTCATATTTATTGAAGCCGTATGAATGCATCATGAAATGCTTATGTGACAATGTGTATATGAATATACATTAAAATAATGTACATGGGTTGTATGTGTACAATTTTCCCTTACTATATTAACATATTACTTATTCATTGGGAATACATTGTGGCATTTCATTATAGCCTAACCATACATTATACAATCTAAGTGGACCTTAGTGTTGTATATATGCATGAATGCTGAGTTTATTTTTGGTTGTCCCTTATTATTAGTCTCATTTCCCTTTTCACGTGCATAGCATCATGAAACTAAAGCCTATTTCCTCAAACTCACAAACTCAGCTTGCTAGCTATCATCATGAAGGAGAATGGCTGATTGCTACAGCTTCATTATTTCACCAACTAATCTACCTACTACTCCTTAACCCCCATGCAATTCACAAATCTCGTTGGTTCAATTTGATGGACAACTGTGTTGTCTGGGTATGAATTCCTCTATAAATTGAACTCTCTCCCTCACAAACTCACTTGCTGAGATTTTGGTTAAGATAAATTAAGAGCATTTATATATCAGTATTAGTAGTCTAAAGAGTAAAGAATTCCTTAGCAGCAAGTTCTTTATTCGTATTACAGAGGTATAATCCCTCTTCTTGTTCTTCATTTTCATTTTCTGTAAAAATCTCATTTCTAGATTATACCAAATTAGATTGTGTTTGGGTTGTAGAACCCTTATATTGTTGTTATATGAACATACATACATGACGGAACCACTATATAGCTTTCTTCTCTTTCATTTCCATTTTCCTCTGCAATTTCTATGAAAACATCAAATTCTTGAATTTTGTTGGAGTTCATGAATTTGGAAATTGATAAATGGCGATTGACTGTTATATAAGCATATATATGTGTTAGTAAGTTAAAGAGGTTAGTCTAATAGCATATGGGTATGTTGAAATCGATGAAATGGGAAGTTTTGGGTCGATTTTGGCTGCAGCGTGAACTGCAGGAACTGAGTCTGCATCGCGGTGCCGCAGCGCTGATGCGCAGCGTTATCTGCGCGCTGCAGCGCCACAGTGCCTCAATCCCAGCGTCCCCACGCCGCATCGCCAATTCCAGGTATTGTGTCCATGCCACAACGCTGCCAGCGCCGCAGCGCCAGCTTGCTGCTGTTGTTGCCGCACCGCAGTGCTGCTGTGCAGACAGGCCCAAAAATGACTATCTGTTTGTCCAGTCTGAGAGCAGTGAAATTATAATTCATACTAAGTAAATGTAACATGATTTATGGAGTCCCTCTTGTGCAATACATGTTTCCATAGTTTACTTAACATAAAAAGAGAACTCATGATTTTAAAAACAATCCTTGACGAAGCATGTGTTATTTAAGTCCGAACTTACTAGCATATTCTCGTAACTTAACTAGGTGTGAGATATGATTTGAAATTGCCTATATGAACTAGATTGCTTTGGCTTGGTTTAAAATGACTGTTAAAGACTAACTCGGATATGTTTGCAAACTAAGTTTCATACACGTTGCATGGTTGTATTCTGAACTTATAGGGTTGCATGCTAGTATTCTTTATATCGCTACGCATGATCTATATGAACACTCACATAGTTGGACACGACGTAAACTATTCAAGTATAATTTTCTAAGAAAATTATAAGTAAGGACTATAGTTGATTATTAAACTATGTGGTTTGTTAATAAATAGTTATAAGATTTGATTATGTAGCTAAGATAGAACTTAATGTATGTGCTTAATTTACATGTCAAGTATGTGAATCCGATGTGTATAACTAATGTGTGTATATATATACGTTAATAGGATAGCATAATTCTTTGAAGCAATATTAGGCTTTACATGGATAAACTACGCTTAAGGCAAGTATCCTAACCGACGCATTTACTTTATGCAAGAAAATCTATGATTGTGCAAGTTTCCTGACTTACACTCGTTTATAGTGCAAGTATCTGAACCCTACTTTTATTGTGCAAGTTTTCTGACTTACACTCATTTATAGTACAAGTATCCTAACCCTTGTATTACTTTATTCAACGAATATTGTAAGCGAGAATCTAAACTTTATCTCTTTGAATGCAAGTTATCTTACTCGTTCATTTGAGCTAGTATGTTTAAACTCTTGTGAAAGCTATTATTCATGTTGAACTTGGTATTGTTCTTGAATATTGTGAAAGTGTCTATGCCACTTGATTCGGCTAGACTATATGCATGTTTATAAAACTATCCAAACCTTTTTATCGGTGCGGAAATCTTGAAAACTGAGTTGAACAACCCTTATGGTAAAGGGAGTGTTTATTGTTGGAAGCCCCAACACACGCGTGAATATTACTGTGGTTATGCATAACATAGAGTATTGTAGACTGATCATCTATTATACTTGTTTCTTTTGGGTTATCAGTTTAATATTGGTAATTCTAGTAGATGTTCAATAGTCCTTAGTGACTGCTCAGTATAAATTGTTTTATCCAGTTGGATACGTTGATAGCCTTTAAATTCATATATATCTGTTAATCTATATTGAATAATCATTTCATATTCCAAAGATGTGATTCGAGAATTGTTGATATTTGTTGTTCCTGATATTATTTTGAAACTCTGAACTATCTTAGAGATTATACTTTGATATTTCAAACTCGTGATATAATACTCATCACCCTTGTTGTATATTACTTGCTGGGCAATTTGTGCTCATTCTTGCTTATTTTAAAACCTTTCAGTTAAGGCAGAACAGGGAAGTGTCTCTGGGAAGGACAAGGGCAAGGGCAAGGCTACCGACTAGCTTGTTCCTTTATGTTTAAAATTGTTATGTTGTATTAAGACTGTCTTCAGACTATGTTTAAGCTTAAGTAGGATTATGTAATAAGTCTTTATTCGATATCATTATGTAATCTATTAAGTACTGTAGATTACGAGACTTGGGAGAATAATTATAATAAATCATTGTATATTATTCTAAATTAGATCTTCCACTGTGCATGTGTGATTTTAGTTATTATTGTATTACCATGAGCACGTGACGAACCGAATTCGAGTGACCAAGTGGCGGTCCCGAATTTGGGGGCGTCACATAAAATGCATGCCATGATGTGTTTTTATGGTTTTTTAATCTTATCCTGCAAAATAAAGGTCAATTGTTTTGATGGAAGGATGACAAGATGGGATGTATATGATAAGGAATGTAAATTTTTATTATGATATTTACATTGTGCTCTTTTACATTGGCTTGAAAACTTGACATTAAATTAAAAGAGGAAGGCATGGAGAAGCTTCCCATCGGATTTGGTTAATCAGAGGCTGACCTATCATAGGTTACTCTCGTGGCTTTTTCAACATGAAGGTCCCCAGATCATCGTAACCTACTAGAGGGGAAATTAATCCGATCTTTCAACTAGAGCAAATCTGGGTGGTGCATTTTCATGAGCCCCAGAGACTTAGCCATCCCCAGAGACATTACTTATCACCGACTAGTTTACCTCCCGGAGGAGGAATCACATAACATACATTCACATACATCGCGTCTCATCATTATGCATATGATTACATGGGTACGAAGCACTAATATCGGTGTGAGGCACTAAAAATAGGAAAGCATTCATTCACATTCATTCAATGTAAAGACGCAGCATTCACACATTCATTTAATGTAAAGACGCAGCATTTCATACATATGCAGAGATGAATGGGAAATTTTTGAACAGATTTGAATGCGGCCTAAGCCCTCTACTGTCCCCAGCGGAGTCGCCACCTGTCGACGTCGAAAAAAAATTCGCGGGTCGAGTCATAACCCGGATCCTTCTCTCTTCCTAAGTTATGTCTACCTTTACTCTTTTTATTTATGAAAAAAGGTTTTGAAGGATTTTTGAGGAAAAGTCCAACATGTATCATGTCGACGATTTGAACGTTTTACAGAGTCGCTATTGGTAGATTTGAAATGGTTAACCCAACTCAACCAAGTTTTGTTTGAAAAGAGGCCAAATTATTGGACGCTGTCAAAACTTGATTTTTGAAAACAAATTTTTGAGTTCGGGGGCATGGTAAAGTGTGGGGAAGGTGTTAGGCATCCCACAACTCCCGTGTAAACATGGTACCGCATCTTTTCAATATTTTCCTTTTAAATCTGCAATACGTGTGTGAATGCTGGAAGAAAATTGGGCATATGTTTGATTGAAAGCATGTCTATGCATCGTTGAACCTATATACGAAGGGTTTGATTTAATTTGTAAAAAGTCTTTGATTTGATTTGCAAAATTGTTTGATTTGATTTGCAAAAGCTTTTCTTTTCGATAATATTATTGAAATGATGTTTTGAAAGAAGTTTTTTCAAACCCTTACGCTAACATAGAAATTGAAACATATTGATACTTTAATTTTATCTTTTCAGCCTTTTGGCTCAATTTGAATGGTGATTCTCGGGCTGCGAAGCATCCTCGACCACAAAATATATATAAGTGTCGGTCTCGTCATGGGCATGATAGCCATCGGAAGGACTCTGACTTGACAAACCATATTTTAACTATGTTGAGACCTTAAATCCGGATAACAGTTTAAGGTCTTTTGTATGTACATTTTTACAGAAAAACTAGCAGGGTACATTTATAAAGTGGAGTTTGTCCATCGTGAAAATCAGATTCTGATCAATTGGATCATGAATCCCACGATTCCTAGGCTCACATAGGGAGGTCAATAAATCTGCACAGCTCAAATTTGTACAAAAAAAAGATATATATTCAAATATCGCCAGAACCAATGATTCATTAAGTAAATCCTAGTTCGCACATGTCCGAAGTGTCTCGTTCCCACTAGATAGCGATCTAAGCGCTGCGAGGTTGCTTTTCTTACTAAAACTAGAAAAAATACTAGATTTAAATAAATCTCAGCCATTTTAGCTTCCCAGTTCTGTCTGGACCTATTTTGAACCTTTTGAAAGCTAGAGTTAGCAAGATTTAAATAAATCTAGTTCGGCCGCAAAAATATCAGTGCCGATTCATATTAAATGAATATCTAAAGCAACAATTTAATAAAATGAGTAAGCAATATATATATATATATATATAAATAATTATATTTATGAAAGCTATAAAGGGCGATGGGTTTTCATGCCGGTGCCCGGACTGAAATGCAAATATATATATATATATATATATAATTGTATAAAAGCCACGGAATGATCCAGGCAGGACAGAATTGAAATATATACAGAAAAGCAATAAAAAGGGCGATGGGTTTTCACGCCAGTGCCCGGACTGAAAAGTAAATATATATATTCATAAAAAGCTGTAAAAGCCACGGAATGATCCAGGCTAGACAAAATTGAAATATATAAAAAACAACAAAGGGCGGTACGTTTTCACTCTGAGGCCCGGACAGAAATATAAATATATATTTAAATATATACAGAAAAATAGTCAAACTAGGACTGGGAAGATAACCAAGTAATGGTGAATGGTGCCAAAACAGTAAAAAGGCCACAGAATGATCTAGGGCTACCTGGAATGTAATATATATATATATATATATATATATATATATATATATATTTAAATATATACAGAAAAGTAGTCAAACCAAGACTGGGAAGATAACCCAGTAATGGTGAATGGTGCCAAAAATAGTAAAATGACCACGGAATGATCCAGGCCGAACTGCAATGTAAATATATATATATATATATAGACAGAAAAGTAGTCAACCAAGACTGGAAAGATAACCCAGTATGGTGAATGTTGCCTATATATGCATATATATATATATATAAGCAGTAAACTACGGCGGATTTGACATCCGGGCTTGATAGAATTAAAAAGTTAGTATATATACAGTTAAATATATACAAAAAAATGCCAAACCCGAACTGGGAAGATAACCCAGTCCGGCGAAGTTGCTCAACACGAAGATGCTGTAATACCCGTGAATTTTCATATATTATTAAATAAATATATTAATGGAAACGAGAATTTATTTGAATATAAATGATTTTGTGTTATGAGAATGATTAATTCAATTATATAAAATTGAATAATTATAATAATTGAGAAATTATGGAGTTTGCGATAAACTCGTTGGGAGCCTTGTGTGGCACAGTGACGTAATATGAGAATGATTATATTAGTTTAAGCAAACAGTTAATCTATATTAATTGTAGAATATTAATTAATTGTTGTGGAATATTAACTGTGATTGATTAATAATATGTGATTATTATTATTGCAAGAAATATAATAATAATAATGAGCAACGTGTTTATAAATATAATAAGATTTATATTAAAGTGATAATTAATCATATAAGGGTTAATTAAATTTTATGGAGATTAACAATTATATTGATTGAAATATATAAGCTACATGTTTATGCCTATGTGACAATATATAGGTAAGTATACATTAAAATAGTACATCATGAATATATGATAAACAATTATTGATTAGTAGAATTTAATAATAAAGGATACAGTGTGATGTGATTATATCCGAGATAATTATACCAGTATGATAAAAATGTACCTGGATTATATGTGTATAAGTCACACTTACTACATTATGTGAATTATAGTGTGACATTTCAATTAAAGACATATGTGCAAAATATATAAATATATATATATGTGTAGATAGCCTAAGTATTTAATACATATGTGTATAATGATTTAAGTGTAGTATAGAAGACTGAGTTTGTTTTGCTAGGAGAGTCACTGTCTCCTTCACGTGAAATACACAAGCTATCCTACTCCCCTATTCTTCCTTAAACTCAGTAACATAGGCTAGCAAATGATGAAGGAGGGTGTGGCTATCATGATGGATTTCAACCACCATTACCAACCCCCTAATAACCTCCCTGCAATTCAAATTTCTGTTAGTTTGAAATGGTAGGCAATAACATTGTCTGGATTATAAGTTCTTCTATAAATATAACCCATCCTCTTCCTAATTCATTTGCTGAGAATTTTGGGCTAAGTAAGTTAAGAGTTATATATATATATATATATATATATATATATATATATATATATATATATATATATATATATATATCAGTGTCCTTGAGTAGCAGCAAGTTCAGATTCTAGCAGAAGGTATATTACAGTTTCTTTATTATTCATTTTCGTTTTCTGTCAAAAGTTCAAATTCTTGATTATGCCAAATTGGTTTGTAATTGGTTTGTAGAACCCTTATATTGTTGTTATATGAACATACATACATGATGAAACCACTATATAGCTTTCTTGACTTTCATTTCCATTTTTGCT
Organism: Panax stipuleanatus; assembly: GCA_020205555.1. Lineage (NCBI taxonomy): Eukaryota > Viridiplantae > Streptophyta > Magnoliopsida > Apiales > Araliaceae > Panax > Panax stipuleanatus. The sequence continues at coordinate 69,745,484 of CM035120.1, read as the reverse complement.
CTGAAATTTCTGTAAAACATCAAATTCGTGAAATTGGTTGGAGTTCATGAAATTGGGAATTGATAAATGGCGATTGACTGTTATATAAGCATATATATATATATATATATATATATATGTGTGTTAGTAAGTTAAAGAAGTCTAATAGCATCTGGGTATGTTAAAATCGACGAAATGGGAAGTTTGGGGACGGTTTTGGCTGCAGCGAACTGAGTCTGCAATGCGGCGCCGCAGCGCCGATGCACAGCGTTAGCTACGCGCTGCAGCGCCACAACGCGTCAGTACCAGCGTCTCCCACGCCGCAGCACCAATCCCAGGGCATTATGCCCGCGCCGCAGCGCCAGATTGTGCCTGTTGTTGCCGCGCCGCAGCACCGGCCTCTGTGTGCAGTTTTCTGCATTCTGCAACAAAACTGTTATGTACTAATTGTTTGATTTTTGTTTAAATAAGCATGGAAGCATGATTAATACATATATATAAACCTAATGAGGTAATGTAAGCATGTTTTAGTATATTAGCATGCATGGTTAACCAAACGATATATAGTTTGGAAACGAACTTAAAGTTTCCTAAACGAACGTTAACATATATGAAGCATGTTAATATTCTGATTTTTCAAGGCATGTCGGTATGAGGTAGAGATGCATAAAAGACATATTAACTTATGTATATATGGCTCGTAGTATGACAAGAGCATGTTAGACCTCACTATTGAACATATCTAACAAAAATACAAGTTTTGAAGGTTGATATTGACATGTAAAGACCATGTATACATTCTGACTTTTCGAGCATGTTTATAGGGCCTTGAAATGCATGAAAAGCATGTTAACTTATATATATAGGTTTCATAAGGAAGCATGGACATGATAGACCTTATTAATGAACTAAACTATCAAAGTATAAGCTTTGAACGTAAACTTTGGTATGTTATGACGAGAGTTAGAATCTGATAATTTGGACACATGTGATAGTACTCTTAGACTCATTCATGTGTCATGCATGTATATACCATGATTAGTTGCCGTGATTAAAGTTTAGCATAAACGAAGCATGTTTTCAAGATAATAACAATGCTAGCTACATATATGCGATACGAGTACTCATGAGCATGCCTAACACAAGTTATATGAAAATCTTATGTGTTTAAAAAGCAAGCATGTTAGACCATATGAGTTCGTGTCCTTGAATGGCTTTAAGTATTAACTTAAGAACCTATACCATGTACGATTGGATTTGAAAAAGTTATACAAGCATGAAAGTATCCTTTAAATATGAATACATGCTGCGTGATATTATAGAATGTTACTTGAACCCGATTTTGACGGTTAACTTAAGGGGATGCCGTAACTTGCTAAAATGAAATATATTTAGCATTGATTGCGATCTTATAAGATATGAGAATGTGTTTAAACTCTAAAGGAGGAACGTTAAGGATAGAAATTATATTCTATATAACTGTGTAGCTAGGTAAAACCTAGCTTATGTGTTGATCGTATATTCGAAGATAAAATGTGAAGTTTAATTACATGACTAATGAATATCATATATATACGTAACTGTATTACGATAGGAATTCGAAAGTGTTGATTTGCTTTCGTGGATAAACTACGCTAAAGGCAAGTTCTCTTACTTACACTCTTTTAAAGTGCAAGTATCCTAACCGACGCATTTACTTTATGCAAGGAAATCTATGATTGTGCAAGTTTCCTAACTTACACTCTTTTACTGTGCAAGTATTCTATCCTTGTATATTGCGAACTAGTTTTCTACTTAATCGGTTGAATTGAATTAGCATACTTGAACTCTTATTTCATTAAAGCTATTATTCATGTTGAACTTAGTATTGTTCTTGAATATTGTGAAAGTGTCTATGTCATTTGATTCGGCTAGACTTATATTATTGGAAAGCAACCCAAACTAATTGATTGGTGCGGGATCTTGTATTTGACTGAGAAGAACAGCCTTCTTTGAAGGGAATATATAATTGTCGGAGGACCGACGTGCACACTTGAGTATGATTGATTGTTATGCATAACGAGGGTACTTTAGGCTGATCACCTGCTGTATCTGTTTTTGTTGGATTTTCAGTTTATTACTGTCAATTCTAGTAGAAGTTCATAGTCCTTAGTGACTGCTCAGTATTCAATTATTTAAAATCTTGAATTGACGTATTATTGAATCATATTGATATTATTCTGTCCTTAGCGACTGTTATTGAGAACTGTTGATATTCTTGTTATCCTTGAACTATCAAACCTTGTTATACCTTTTCGAGAATTGGGAATCTTATTACTCACCCTTATTATATATTACTTGTTGGGCAATTTGTGCTCATTCTTGCTTTCCCTAAAACATTTCAGTTAAGGCAGAGCATGGCGAACCTTCGGGCGTTAATAAGGGCAAGGGCAAGGCTACCAATTAGCTTGTCTCTTATATGTTTTAAATATTTTAATGTTGTATTAAGATGATGTAGTAAGACTGGTTTTGATTATGTTTAAGCTTAAGTTAGGTTATGTAATAAGTCGTTAATTGATATTATTATGTAATCTATTAAGTACTGTAGGTTGCGAGACTTGGGGGAATAATTATAATAAATCATTGTAAATTATTCTAGAATAGATTTTCCGCTGTGATCGTGTGATATTTAGTTATTATTATCGTAATGTATTACCATGAGCACGTGATGAACCGAATTCGAGAGACCAAGTGGCGGTCCTGGAATTTGGGGGCGTCACAGATGCAAGTGTATAAAAGCTGCTGGAAGCAACGGATCGTCAATCCGAGTTGTAGAAATGCCAGAAAATGCGTTTAGGTACTAAAATGTACCAAAAGTTAACAAAACTGGCCACGGAACTGAGTTCCGGGCATATTTAGAAAAACAAAACTTGATATGCAAGTGTATAAAAATGCGAAAAAGTAATAATAACTTTCTGATCGTAAAAATACTCACAATGGAATGCTACACGGGCTTTTTGCCAAATCGTAGGCTTTAAACGTCCAAATCTATCGGTTATTTTTTTTATATGTGGTAGTATGTGGGGTATATCTACGTGTTAGGATGAAAAAATTTAGGTTTGGAAGACAAGAAAATAGCTGGAAAACCAAACGAGCAGGGGTTCAGAGCTTTTCTGAATTCTTTAAATGAGCTGGGGGTGTGCTCATATATATAGACCCAGGAGCCTCCACTCTACCTGCTGCTACCGCAGGTAGAGGTGCGGCTCCACGTGGCGGGTCTTATTGCATCGAAGTACGTGCACTTTGAGCAATGCGATGTCAGGTTTGAAACTTTCTAACTTTTGATCATAGCGTCCGTTTGAGGCGTGATGTACTTTTTCGGAAAGCCCTCGCCGAGAGTGTCACAATGACATGGTATAAAACATTTTAAGGGTCCAAGAAGACGAGTTCATAACCAGGTCTTCGATTCCCCACTTTTTGTCTGTTGAGTTATCTTGCGCTATTTGCACTCGGGATCATTGTTATGGTTCGTTCTGACTTTAGTGACATCAATTTGGTTTGAGTTTGACCAAATCGGCTTAGATTTGGTAAAATGACCATTTTGCCCCTCCCGGGGTTGCCTTCAGTGTCGGTATGGCCTTCGGCTGCCTTTCTGAGATTGTTTCCAAGCTTTGGATCCCATTCGAGTCTGTTTGTCCTCAGTATTGTCTCTGAGGCTGACTTGGTCGCTCTACGTTTTCCTCTAGAGATGTTTTGAGGCTTCAAGATTGTTTTCATAATTAACCTAACCTCCCGGGTTGAGACCGGAGCTGACCTGTACCTCCCGGGTTGAGACCGGGGCTGACCTGTACTTCACGGGTTGAGACTGGGGCTGACCTGTACTTTCTAGGTTAAGATCGGGGCTGATTTGACGGCCCGGTATTAAGACCGGGGTTGATTTGATGACCTTCTTTAAATGAGCTGGGGGTGAGCTCATATATATAGACCCAAGAGCCTCCACTCTACCTGCTGCTGTCGCAAGTAGAGGTGCGGCTCCACGTGGTGGGGCCCACGTGGTGGGTCCTGTTGCATCGAAGTACGTGCACTCCGAGCATTGCGATGTCAGATTTGAAACTTTCTAACTTTTGATCGGAGCGTCCATTTAAGGCGTGATGTTCCTTTTCGAAAAGCCCTCGCCGAAAGTGTCACAATGACATAGTATAAAACATTTTAAGGGTCCAAGAAGACGGGTTCATAACCAGGTCTTCAATTCCCCGCTCTTTGTCCGTTGAGTTTGTCTTGCGCTGTTTGCACTCAGGATAATTGTTATGGTTCGTTCTGACTTTAGTTGCATCAATTTGGCTTGAGTTTGACCGAATCAGCTTAGAGTTGATAAAATAACCATTTTGCCCCTATAGGCAACCTATTTGTAAATCTGGAAGAGTACCGAAGATACCTGAAATGTATGGATTCGTCATAGAGGATGACGATGAGGTACGTATCATGAATGATGATGATCCATTGAATTATGAACAAGCTATGAGTAGTAAAGACTCAAAGAAATGGCAAGAAGCCATGAAATTCGAGATGGACTCCATGTATGAGAATAAAGTATGGACTTTGGTTTCATCACCTGAAGACATTAAGCCTATTGGGTGCAAATGGGTTTTTAAAAGAAAGATTGGAGCGGACGACAAGGTAGAGACCTATAAGGCCCGACTGGTTGCGAAAGGTTTCAAACAAAGACAAGGTGTTAACTATGATGAAACTTTCTCGCCAGTAGCAATGCTCAAGTTCATTCAGATTTTGCTTGCGATTGCAGCTTACTATGACTACAAAATCTGACAGATAGACGTGAAAACGGCCTTCCTCAATAGAAACCTTGAGGAGGATGTGTATATGACACAGCCAGAGGGATTTGTTTCAACGGTTGGAACAAATCAATTTTGTAAAATGCAACGATCCATTTATGGGTTGAAGCAAGCTTCTCGTAGGTGGAACATCCGTTTTGATGAGACAATCAAAGAGTTTGATTTTATCAAAAATGAGGATGAACCATATGTGTACAAGAAAGTTAGTGGGAGCGCTATTTCATTCCTTGTATTATATGTTGATGATATATTACTGATAGGGAATGATATTCTGATGCTACACTTAATTAAAATCTGGTTATCTAAACACTTCTCCATGAAGGACTTGGGAGAAGCATCCTATATTTTTGGGATAAAGATCTATAGAGATAGATCTAAAAGGTTGGTTGGCTTATCCCAAGGAACTTACATTGATACGATGCTAAAGAGGTTTAGCATAGAGGATTCCAAAAGAGGTCTCATGCCGATGAGCCATGGAATACATCTCTCTAAGAAATAGGCCCCAAAGACACCTGGGGAGTGAAACTGTACGAGTAAGATTCATTATACTTCAGCAATAGGATCTATCATGTACGATATGATATGTACGAGACCTTGATGTCGCTCATGCACTTAGTGTAACGAGCAGATATCAGTCTAATCCTGGAGAAGAACACTGAAAGGCAGTAAAAAATATCCTAAAATACTTAAGAAGAACTAAGAATGTATTTCTTATCTACGGTGGGTCTGAATTGAAACTAGAGGGCTACACAGACTCAAGCTTTCAAACGGATCACGATGACAGTAGATCCATTTTAGGGTATGTGTTTACCTTAAACGGTGAAGCAGTTAGTTGGAAGAGTTCCAAGCAGCAAACAGTTGCTGATTCAGTGACAGAGGCAGAGTACATAGCTGCAAAGAAAGCTGTTTGGATGAAGAAGTTCATAATTGAACTTGGTGTGGTTCCTAGCATTAGAGGAGCAATACCTTTATTTTGTGACAACACCGGAGTTGTTGCACAAGCTAAGGAACCCAGGTCTCATCAGATATCAAAACACGTGTTGCGGCGGTTTCATTTGATTAGAGAGATCATTGAAAGAGGAGATGTCACCTTAGAGCGTGTGGACTCTCAAGACAACATTGCAGATCCATTTACTAAAGTTTTAACACAACAACAGTTTGATCGTCACTTAGAGAAGATAGGTATGAGATACCATGCCGATTAACTTTACTGCAAGTGGGAGGTTAAAAGTAGTATGCATACAATTCAATCATATGATGATAAAGCATATACTTTGAGACAATCTTATTTATTTATTAATGAGTGTTATTTAATTAAAGGCGTTTGATTTATCTACATGGTGTTGTTTTTATAATATGTGATAAACTCATAGTTTTAAGCAATGCTTTTAGAATCATGATGATGATCATGCTAATGATATCTAAATTCTTAGATAGCTTAAAACTAATATAGTTCTCAATCATTGGATTACTAAAAAGAGGATTAGTCAATCCGGATAGATTGGTACATACGTTGACTTGCTCATTGGATGAGGATGATTGATCTCATAATCATTTGTGTGGAGACATTAAAACAAGTGTGTAGGTGCTTATTAGAGAATAAGTTCCTAAACGTGGCTCGCTAAGGAATACCTAATGGAGTTTTACTTGCCTATCAATAGAAATTCCTTAAGTGATAGTAGTACAAATAATCCTTAGACTTGAGATCATCATAATATCTTGTGCATAATGAGTTATACTTTGACATGTTCCTTAAAATCCTAAGAGTATCAAAGGATATGATTAGGTATAATGATTTACACTACTAAAAATTCAATATATAGCGACGAGCTATAGCGACGGTCAACGCAGAACCGTCGTTATAGGGTATCTATAGCGACGGCCATCCCATGCCCGACGGTACATGTCTCTATAGATAGTCTGTTCCGAGGGCCGTTCTCTAGCCGTCAGTATAGAAGTTTTTTTTAAGACAAACCCCCCCCTCTCCCCTCCCTGTTTTCCCCCAAATCATTTTAGTATCTTCACTCCCATTTTTCCCCCCAAATCATCTTCGCTCATCTCAAGTCCTCTATCTCCTCTCTAACATTTTCTCTATCGTTGGTCTTCCTCTACCGCTCGCTCCCAAATCATTTCAGGATCTGCCGCTCGTTACTCGATTAGCCACTCGTCATCTTCTACTCGGATTGGGTACACTTTTTCGGATCGCGAAACCCTAGCCGTCGTGGGATCCGGGGCTGACATCGTCCGGACCAAGAGTGCTCCAGTACACCGACTCAGAAAATGGAGGTTATGTCCCTATTTTTTAATTGATATATAGATAAGTTTGTATATCACTTGTATTCATGAACACTACACTAAACTACACTAGAGTGATTTTGTTTTATGTATATCCAGTATAGAACGTGGAATGGTGTACTTCTGGATGTACTTGCATACTATCGTGAATGTCTGATATGTGTGGTTGCTTCATTGTGAATTTCTTATAGAAGAATGTGGTTTAAGTGAAAACAGATATATTTTGCAGCATATATTATTGTTTACCATTACAATGTTCTATAATCACAATCTTATTTTCCAGACCAATTATATTTCATTATCCTTTTTTTCCACAATCATATGAATTTTGATATGTGGGATGTATATTTTTGTGCAGAGATTAAATATTGTTTGCCTACCTAGCAATATGTTAGGGGTCTCAATTTTTTCTGTCTGAAATATGGTCTCAAGTGTTGGAATATTATTATATTGGTTGAGTACATATCTCATAAAGTTCCTTTTGTCTTATTTAATGCCACATCAATATTTGTGACACATTTGGAACAAAAAATTTGAAATCCCTAGAATTACCCTATTACATTAGTATACTCTATGGAGCTGCCTCGTTTTATGTCGTCTTTGGTTGTTTATTTGCTTTGTACTGCAATATAAAAGGCTATAGGTTTTTACAAGTCAAATTAATTACACAAGTTGGTGGTTTTTGTTATTCATGTAAGTGAAGTCTTGTGGAAATATTAAATTTCCTCGAGAAAATAACACTTGCCTAATTCCTTGTTGTATGCCTCGAACCAGAAATTGATCTAACTAGTTTAGGTGGTTTGGACATATAGTGTTATGCAAACACACAAGTTGTTGGTTTGCCACTCATGGAGAGTCTAATGTGTTGTGAGTAAAGTTGAAAGAGCTGATGGTGAGAGAGGGGATATGTTTAAACTAACTTTTGAGATGTACTGTGTGGTTATAACTTGATGTTTTTGTTGCAAGTCAAAACAAATATTTAATTATATAAATTGGGGTGAATACTTGAATCTATGCCCAGAATTGAATAATGTTTGTGATAAATCCCAGCAAAAATGGCTACAGAAGTAGGGCTATGCTGAATAGTAGAACATTGGAGTTTTTGTCAGTATGTTTATATATTGCATTTCAATAAAGATCTAAATTGAAATTTTTTCCAAGTAAAGCCATACTAGCAGTGGACAAGTTGAGTCTAAATGAAATCGTCAGGTGTTTCTTGTTGCTAATTTATCAGACAGAATGACATTGTAAAGCAATTGGATAATAATCATAGAAAGCTTTTCTTTTGTTAGTTCAGTGGATTTATGTAGTTTTCTCAATACAGAGAAATGAGAAGCACTAGGTTATATGAGAGCATCCTATTTTACGGTAAATTCCCCTGGTTAAAATTTTGTGAACTTTGTTATGTGTATTTCTGGCAGCACCTTGTGCTCTGTGGATAGATGGCCAATTGTCTATGTATGCACTTAGTTTTCATTGTAGGTATCTTCCATATGCCACTAAAGGATGATCAGATTCTGATGCTCATGTATAACTTATATGCTTGAGTAATAATGGAATTCAGTCTAGGGCACAGTTGTTATTTGAGGGCAGCATTAATGTTTGAACTGACTGATTTATATCTTTTCAGCTAGCAGCACTTGTGCTAAATGCTTCTCTTCAATTTCGATACACCTTGGATTTGAAAAAGGAAGAACAGAAGAAGCAAATTATAGCAAACATCAGAAAACATACACAAGTCATACGAGTAATATATGATTTCACCTGTCTGCACTTTCATTATTTATAGATATATATTATTTTTGTTAAATTTATAATCCTTTCTTTTTAGGCGGTCTACCGTTTAAAAGTTGGGGCTCAAGAGAATGGTACTTCTCTTTCAATAGACAATACCTTCTTGTGTTGATTACTCTTAATAAATATCTTATTCAGATATATCATATATGTTTGTTTTCATGAAATGTACTTCATTGCAATAATTGTGTAGCTTCTTATTCGCATAATGCCTTGTTTTATGTAAACACCATGGTATTCCATCATGATACCAGTGTTTTTGCTCACTTGGTTGTTATTAGCCTAATTCAGGTTTTTGTGGGTTTTTTCTTGTGAATTCATCTGGGGTTCTTTTTTACTTTTCCAATTTTCTTGAATTTATCTGCCCTTTTGGTGAATTTTAAAGGTATTAAGAGAAAAAGACTCCTTTTTTGGAAGTAGAAATAAGAATTTAAGATGATTGCAGAAAAAGTCAGATGGGTTAGGCATGAAGGAATGCAGATTTTCTCCATTGATGCCCAGCCTGGTGGGCATGCTGGTGGTGGTGATCACAAGGTCCCTCTTTCTCTTCATAATAATATGTCAGTTTTTTTGAATCTAGTCTTGTTTATGCAAATAAGCTTTTTGTGTACTTTCTAAAAAGACATGGGAAAAGAGAAGTGACAACAACTTGGAATATAAGTTGAAACTTTCTTTTTTTAATTATTATTTTTTATGATTGAATTAATCTTGCTAATCAAATTTATTATTTCTCAAAGTGTTTGGGATTCCTTAGTTTTAACTCGAATAGCTTTTCTGTTACTGAAAGACACAGCTTTTTGAATGATTAAGTCTGACTAAGGTACTCTCTGCAGTAGTTTTCTGGGCATGTTTGAGACTGTTAATGCTATATCGAAGTATTGCATGCTGAATTTTCGGAAAACTTTGCAGTACATTGTAATGGAGCTTCATAGTGGTACATGTAGAAATGCTGTTATCTTGAACGTGTGTTAATGCAGGATTAATTATTCATATACTATGGGTATTGTCAATTGACTTGAGGATTCCCAAATTTAGCCTCTATTGGGACACATCATCCACCTATGCAAGCTCAATTTTAACATAGAATTTGCATATCAATCCATTAGTAATGAAACTCCGCACAATGTTTTCTCCCCTGATGGTGTGTGGGTATAGTAATGCGTGCAGCTCCTATGTTTCTTTGTGCCCACGATTGTTTTTAAAATCTAAATAAGGCAGACTAGGAAATTAGTTTCCACTGCAGGACATAGTTTGCATGTAAAATGCTATTCATCCCTCGGGTTGGAAAGTAACAAGAAAAGCAGTTGCTAAGGCAATCACAGATTCTGCGGCTGCCACCTTGAAAAACTGTTGAAGCGGCAAGTTGAGATAATTCGTTCTCAAATTTTATACTCTCGGCATCTCAGCTAACTTCAGTTGCAAAGTGTACAATGCTATGTTATTTCTTTGGTTCTATAAGGGTTCTAGTGCTTCATCAATAACTTGATCAGATGGGTTCCACTGTAGTGATTTGCTTCTAATTCTAATAACATTGCTAGCTATAGTAGATTCGATGTAGTGATTTTCAGTCACATGTTTTTTGGACTAAGTGCACATGGCGAAGCTTAATTTATTTTTTACATATTTGATGGATATGAAATTAAATATGTAGTGGAATTCCAAATTGGTCTAATTTTATCTTTCTGTTTATGTACTAGTAAATGATGTTTGATATTCAATGAGGAAACAGAATACTTCTCATTTTGACAAAGATATTTTTCAGCCTAAGAGAATGCGAGGCTTCATGCTCTTACATTTTTTGGTTTATTTCTCATGAACTTTTGTAGTAGTTGATCATATTTGTTTTTCTATCCATCTGTTTAGCTTTTGATCTTCAGTTTATGTTACATGCAGGTTCGAATTTGGAGTTTAAAACCACTTGAAGACAGGTCACAGCTGCGGAACCATCTTTGCAACTTCTTGCCACACTTTGCGTTCATTTTGGGTCAGTCAACTGCATCAGGTGGGCTCAGGATGGTTGATTTATTGCATCTGGATCTGATGATCTGGTAATTCTGATTCATGAGAGGAAGCCTGTTCAGGAACAACCGAGTTTGGTAGCAGAGAGTCTGGTTCAGGATTTATCCTTGGTTGGAGATTTTACTGGAAACTGGAAGGAGCCAATTAAAGCCACCCATAAGGATGACATTGATTTATTTTGCAGCTCTGGAGAAATTTAAGGGTAGCTGATGCTGTTTCTGGAGTTTCAAAAACTTAATTGCAGTTAGACTTTTAGGCTCTTTTCATTTTAGGAATTTAGTTTCATGGTGTTTGTGTTTGGATGAGATGTAAACAACAATTACTGAAAATATACGATTAGTGTAATATTTAAACTTATTTAGAGCTATTGATATATATAATCTTTTTATGTTTTATTTTATATTGTATTATGTTTGTTCAATAAATATTTGCAGTGTTATTTAATTTTTTTTAAATCTAAAAAGGATATAGCGAGGGTCGGCGACCTTCGCTATAGTTCCATCATATAGCGACAGTCGGGGCCGTCGTTATTGATATGTATTGACCGTCGGCAAAAGCCTTTATAACGCATTTTTGGGTTGTTTTTTAGTTACGGTCCGACCGTCGGTATAGATATGTAAGACCGTCGTTATAGGTTTTAGCGACGACAGCTAAGACGAGGGTTGGCGACCGTCGCTATAGGTCGATTTTCTAGTAGTGTTATGTATGGAGATAATGAATGATCAATAAAGGATCTATCACTTCTAGTAAAAGAAGAGAATGTCCTATGTGATTCGATAAATGACAACCCAGTAGTTCTTGGCCAAGGCAGAATAAAATTAGAAAGTAGTTTCTAATTTGCATTATTTGGTGTTGTGTATTTTAGAATCGAAATACATATAATTAAATAAAATAAAATGTGATAGTAAATTCATGTCTTATATTTAATTGGGACATTGTATGGTGGAAGGAATGAATTGTACGGTATCTATTTACTCACAAGTTCTTTTATGGTTAACGTTGAAATCTATATTATCTGAAAAGTCGTTGATCGCTGAGGGGGCTTACCCTTATTGTAGAATAAATGTTATTTATTTAAATAAATTATTAATTTAATTTATTTATTTAAATAAGATTAAAATTGTTCTAATTGATTTATTCATAATAGGTTTAATATGGAGAACCTAAAAGGTCACACCATAAAAGGAAGAATATTTATTAAAAAAGCTAATGGCATAATCGTAATAATAAGTTAAGTATGTTTAATTTAATCTATGGTGATAGAATAAATTAAATAGCTTAATATTTATTATTTAATATTTTGAAAGTATTAAATATAAATTAATAAGAGGAGTCTTATTATTATTATTACTATTATTATTATTTAATTTCTAAAAGAGTTTGGGAATTAATTAATAAGATACTCTCTCTCTCTCTCTCTCATATATATTCCTAATAAGATTAGGAGGCTAATTAATTAAACGAGTTTAATTATTCCCAAAAGGATTGGGAAGCCTAATTAATTAAAAGGCTTAATTAATTAATATGAAACTCTATTCCTAAAAGGTTTAGGAGGGTTGCCTACATCTATAAATAAGAAAGTCTTATTATGGAACAAGGTTAAACATTACACTATTTCAATAGTTGGGAGAGTATACACATTCTATAGAGATAGAATTAAGGTTTAGCCAAACACCCACCTTTTTGAATATCTCTTCTTTCTTGGTGGATCACCTCTAGAGGCCAAACATTTGGGTGGCTAACGTTGATCAAAGGAAGGAATCAAACCCGGAGAATTCAAGGAGATCACGAAGGATTTGGAGTTGAACTTGTACACGTGGAAGCTTAGTTCTACAAAGGTATGATTTGATAATTTTGATCTCCTACTCTTTTATAGATTGATAATCAAGCACAAGATATGATCATGGTTTACGGTTTGAAAGAAAATTTTAAAATCCTATTTTATTACGCTTCCGCTTCGTTTATATGTAATATGATTGCATGTGTGCGTTTCTAGCAAACCTAACATGAAGATCTGGTCATAGACCCATCTTTCCAAATTCAGAAAAGGTTAAGCCATATGCCATGGCGTAGCTTTCGGAAAGAGCTTTTCGAAATGGTATGGCACACCTCCATATGATTCCCGGATTGCAAGATATCAAGGTTTCAAACAAACTGCACGTCGATCGAAAGAACGAGCATCGAGGCTGCAGGGCCCACCAGGTCCAGCCGTAGGTTTACCTGCGGCTGGCCAGGTCTATATATATCCGCCCCTCATTAGCTTCTAAGAAAAGAGAGAGCTAGAGAGAGGAAGCTAGAGCGAGAGATGGTCGATTTTGGATAGAGAAATAGCTCAAATCTTACTCCAATATTTGTAAATCTCTTATATAAACACTTATATACATATATACAGCAACATATCACAATTTAACCGATGGAAACTGAGTTTTGAAGCTTGAAAAGTCGTTCGTTTGCAAGCTCGCACTATATTGTAAGATCTCTTCAGATCTGTGCTTTTTTCTTACTTTATTGCGTATATAAGTACTAGATCTATGTATATTTTGCTTGGTTGTGGCTGGATCTAGCTTTTAACCATTCATTTTTGCATAAATAGTCAATATCTAAGGTGTATTGACTAGATATACGCCAGATCTAGCCATATCAGCTTTTAATCAGTTCAAAATCTGCAAAGTGCGAACCATGAATCTAGAATGGTTAGGATCTAAGTAGATCTAGTTACCTTTTTATTTTGTAAGTTTTGGCAACCATGTGACCCTAGATTTGTATCTAGAGGGAACGGGAAGCTGTGTTATATGCGGACAAGGATTTAGTCAATAAATTCCTCGTTCAATAAAGTTAGTAAGTTTATTTGTATTTTAATTTGTTGCAATATATTTGTTGTGCAAGCTTTAAACTTTGTTGTGTGAGCCTAGGAATCTCAGGATCTATGATTCAATCAATAGATCTAGATCCGGTTCCATGATGGACTTTTTAAAGTTGTATAGCTAGCTTGCAAACCCTTGTACATTTAAATCCAAGGCCTTAAAACGGTATCCGGATTTAAGGCCCAAAAATAGTGAAAACTGTGGTTTGTGGTGCTCGAGCATACTTCGATGGCTTTCATACCCATAAGAAGCCCGACACTTGTATATAATATTTATATACTGTGACGCCCCCAAATCCGAGTACTTTCAACCCACAGACATGGTGCTACACAGTGCTACTAACTATACATTCATTCCAATGAAAACTGCATCAAGATGAACATATTTACTAAATTCTTATTACAATAATAATAAATTCTTCCCAAGTTCTGTTAACCATTACATCGTTCATTGTCATAGTATAAGTTCATACAAATATACTATTCTATTACAGGATAACTAACTGTCCATCTTGGCTTTTCCCTTATCCTTACTGGATCCTTCGGCCCGTTCGCTCTTAGCTGCAATCATATAATTCAAGCAAAAAGTGAGCATAACCAACTCAACAATCATATAATTCAGGGTTCATGTAAGGATCGAGAATTTTATATGACTATAATTTTACGAATGAATTTTTTTATATATTATTATTTTATAAACTATTATCATTATTGTTATTAGTAATTTTTTGAACATATACGATATAAATTAAGCAAGTTAATCAATTTAATGATTATGAGTTGACTAAGAAGGGAAGCTAAGATGAATAATTGATCAAAATCCTAATTTGAATTTCAAATAGGGATTTGAATATTAATATATTTGTTATTGTATTTAAGATGATTTGTATGTACATTATGTTATTAATGTTAAATGATTAATTATTGATATGAATTATATATAGTGATTATATGATTATGTGAGTATTTAAATATGATAAGAATTTATCAACAATGATAAATGTGTTATGGATTATGTATGTGATTAAATATATATATCATTTAAATGTGTATATATTTGTTTAGCATATAAAGAGAGTTAATAATAAAGATTTGTAGCCTAATATATATTTTAGGAATGTGAGTGAAATAACCTAAGGGTTATAATATCGAAGAATGATAGTATTTAAACCCTAATAGATTTATTTTATATATCTCAATTAGTTAATTTTATAACTTAAGTAAAGCAAGTCTAATTGGGTTATGAAATTAAATGTACTTGAGTGATTATTTAAATTACATATGAGTGATGGAAACCCTAAATAAATACTTAGGGTAAGAATAAAAATTAGGATAAATTACATTTTCTAGTACATTTTTAGAAAAAAATTACAACAATGGTGTATCCAAAAAATATTTACAAAATAATATATTTTTAATAGTATATTTATAAAATTAGTGCATTTGATATCCTTTTAATAATGCATTTGGGATCCCTTTAATAGAGCAATTGCCTTTAATGTCCTATAAATTTAGCTTGCCACATGATATCATCATCATCATCATCAAAAAGAAACACAGACCCAAAAAGCTTCATAGACCTTCGCCTCCCTTATGGTCTCCTCCTCCTTGGTGACTGCTGCCATCTCCTCCCTTGGCACCTCCATTGTGATCGTCATCTCCTCACTTGCCACCTCCTTGGGACCCCCCCGTGACCACCTCCTGATCCGCTTCCTCCTCTGCCGCCACCTCCACCGTCCTCCGCAGCCTCCATTATCGCCGCCTCCTCCTCCACCCCCACCACCTCCGTTATAACCACCTCCGCCTCCATTATGGTCGCCATCCGCCGCCAACTCCACCTCCTCCGCCGCCGCCTCCATTATGGCCGCCTCCTCCAACGACAGCAGCCGCCTTGCCACCTGCAACGCTTTCCACCACCCCACTTTTGGTTAGGTTATTTGTGCAGTTTGTAGCCAAACCTTCATACAAAAGTAACTAATTCAGTTTTATTGGGTTACCAATTAATTTAAGAACAGTTTCCAAGTGTTACCTGAATTTTTTTCCCATAGTGCAGTTGGTAGCCAAACCTTCATACCAAGATAACTTATTTATTTTTATTAGGTTACCAATTTATTTTGAATGTGATGAAGTTGGTAGCCAAACCTTCATGCAGTTGGTTGCCAAACCTTCAGACCAAGGTAACAAGTTCAGTTTTATTAGGTTACAAATTTATTTTGAATGTGATGCAGTTGGTAGCCAAACCTTCATGCAGTTGGTTGCCAAACCTTCAGACCAAGGTAACCAATTCAGTTTATTAGGTAACCAATTTTTTTTGAATGTGATGTAGTTGGTAGCCAAGCCTTTATGCAAAGGTAACCATTTTAGTTTTTATGGGTAACCAAATCGTCAAAAAAAAATTCAGAACATTAACTCAGGTTCTTCCAGAGATTCTCGGCGGAGAGGGCGATGTAGCGGCGGTGCAACCAAGGACTTCCGGAGATTCGCGGCAGATGGATAATTTTTTGTTTTTCCCTCCTTTTGATTTGAATTATGGATTTGTTTTTGTTGTTAGATCCCAAATATTTGATTTGAATTATTAATTATGGCGGTTATTTCTTCTTGATTTTATGTTTCCTTATTAATGTGAAATTGAATGGTTTGAATTTGAATTATTAATTATGGCGGTTATTTCTCCTTGATTTTAGGTTTCCTTATTAATGTGAAATTGAATGATTTGAATTTGTTATTCTCTTTTTATAATTATTTTATGGATGCACTAATGGTGTAATTACTTTCTAAGTGTTGTATATTTCTGTAAAGAAGCCTAAAAATTAAAAGTATGAAACTATGTCATTTTCATGGCCCAAAGAATTAATTTAAAAGCCCAAAAGAATTAAGGAATTAGCCCAAATTTTAGCCCACTTGTTAAGGGACTTTATATTCATTTGACTAAGTAAATTTATCAAATAAAAGAAGGCAAAATTGGGTTAAAAAGGGAGAGGGAGGGGTGGCACATTAGTGGCAAAAGGGAGAGGCATGTGATGAAATCATTAAGTTTACCAACTTCTTACTAACTCTCAACAACTCCTAACATGTGTCCTTCTCTTAGGTAGCCACCATCTTTAACCAAGATCACAAGCAATCTAAAGCTTGCAAGCAATCTCCTAATGAGTGAGAGAGAGAAAGAGCAAGGAAGGTGGGGGATGTATGTAGATATACATAATATATCTAAATATATTTTACGAACACAAAGCCATTTATTTCTCTCTCATCTAATTTCATAACTTAGCAAAACCAAAGAGAGAGAGAGAGAGGAAGACCATTTTCGGTCAGCCATAGAGGGAGAGAAGAGAGACATTTGTGTGTTCATAGTCCCATAAACAAACTCTAGAAAGTAGAAGAAAGAAAATCAAGCAAATGTATAAATTTTTAACCTTAATCTAGTTTATTTCTTATTGTTTGGATGTGATTTTGATGATATAAAGTTTATGATCTTGAGATCTAAAACCTTATATCTATGTGTTAATAAGTGTTTTATGTTTATATCTATCACTTTTGAGTGTCAAAAATTAGATCTAAAGTAAGAAAATGAAAACTATGTTTTGAAAACTAGAAAAGCCTAGTTTTTATTTTTTCTTAGCATTGATTATGTTTTCCTTGGGTTTGTGAAGGTTTAATAAAATAGATGATGATTCATGGTAGATCCTTGATTTTAAGGAGTATTAGTATGTATTATGATGGTTTATGATGTTTAATGTTTGATTAATCAAGAGATCATGGATGTTTTCTTAGAAATTATAAGGTTAGAAAATCATATTTTTAAGAAAACAAAACATGAAATTCAAACAATCATAGCTTTCATTCTATTTTGAATTTTTGAGTGTGGTGAAGTCTTGGTGTTAGACCTATGAGTCTTTTAATATTTCCAAGTGGAATCACTTAAAAAGGAGTTATAGATTTTCGTATGGACTATTTTTAGCAAAGTAGACAAAATATGGAAAAATCAAAAAGCAATCTGCCCAAAACATTCCAGGGGCAATTTTGGTAACTTAGTGAATGAAATAAATTCAAACCTTTTGGGATATGAAAATATATGATATAAAGTAGCTCCTATCCAAAGATGAGCTTATTTTGACTTAAATCGATCGAGTTATGGCTATTTTAATTTTTGGATTTTTCCGACAAAAACTGTTATACCTGGAGTTCTATAACTCCGATGGCCACAAAATTTAAACTGAAAAATCATGTTAATAAGTGTAAGATTCTGCCAAGATTTGGGAATTGTTGGAGTTGAGCATGATATAGCTAATTTTCTTAAGTTACGAACTAAAAATGAACTTTTGAAAAATACTAAAGGAAATCGAAAAATTCCAGGAAAAATATTTTTTGATAAGTGTGTTATAATCTGTCAAATTCCAGAAAAGAAACATTTTTGGAGTTTTTTTGGTATTTTTCATATAAATAATTGAGTTATGAATAAATAAATTAAATTAATTATATAATGTGAAAAATATGAAAAATTGGATTTTATGGCTTGAAATAAGATATATACATATTTTTGAAAGATATTTTGTTCTATGTTGATGAGATATTATGTTTATGGCATTGTAAGACGGTTAAATGAATTAATTAATAAAGGGTAAACAATTAAAATAAATTATTTATTGATTTAATAAATGTTTAAAATGAATTATATAAAGAAATAAAGTTACTTTAAATATAGTTTGTTAAATTAGACATTCCATGGACTATATTATGTATATAGTATGATTGGACCTGCAATATGCTAAAAAGGGTAATCCAACGTGCTGGGTCAATCCAGGTTGCTGGATTAATCAATCCAGGTTACTGGATTGGCAATCCAATTTGCTGGATTAGGTATTAGGTTTACCTGATTAGGTATTCGGTTTACCGAAACATAAATAAGAACTTATAAAATAAAAGAGTAAGTGTTAAATCTAAAGTAGTGGTACAGTCGCACTCTTTAATGGTTGATGTATAGTATCTTGGCTAAACGATTCCTTCAGGGAGCGGAGGTATATATGAACTAGTTACCGATTTAACTCGCTATGAAAAACAGTGTAGACGAGACGGGAAACTAGTTTGTTGGTTGTTTGTGAGAAACCACTCAGCATACTGTATTGAACACTGTTAAAGACTCGATGTGCGCTAGGTTTAGAATTGTGAATACGTATGGTGTTAAGGTGTTATCTAATATTTGATTATGTGGTTAAATATTAGATAATTTACTTATAAAGTATTAGTATTATGAGGTATAATGTGATATACTGATTGCAAGATCAATCCTAACAATGATAGGTCTTTACAACAAAGAGATTAAATTAGATTGCGTAGCAGTAGTCAACGATCAAGGCAAGTATCCTAACCCTTGCATTTACTTTATGCAATGGATCTTGTAAGCAATTTTCTATACTCTATTATTATGCAAATATTCTACATATAGCATTTAATTATGTGCAAGCCAGTTCTTGAACAGTATTCAATTTATTCATTGAATACTAGTATTTCATTATTGTCTTCATATGATTCATATATAATCGAAAATTATAGTATTTGGTTATGCAAGTGTCCTCACTTGTATGAACTGTTGTATTTGAACAAGTATTCTTAAACTCGAAATTCTTTGATATGACAAGTTTTGATGCATACTATTCAATATTGGTATGAATACATGGTTTAAAAGTTGTCTAAGCTATTTGACTCGGCTAGACATAGTTTGAAATGTATAGTTAAATATTATTATTTATGATAAAGTCGTCCAACTGAATTGCTTTAGTTTGGACTCCAGACTGAGTATGAACATCCCTAAATTGGGAAATTTTTATGCGCCAAAGGCGGTTATGATGAACGTAAATATCGTTCTATTAAGTAGTGTTGATCAATACAGGGCATAAGGGCTGATCACCCAACGTGTCTGTAAGTCATGACGGTTTGCAGATAAATTTCTGTACAAACCTTTTCAAACTTGAAAATAATGGATCAAGGTCTATTGACTGCTCAACATATATAGTCACTACGTCATTTCAAAATTGTAAACGATTTGATATGTTGTTATGAATTGTTTCAAATAGCTTCACTGTGACGCCCCCAAATTCGGGCCACAATGCCTCGAATCCGGTGTGTCACTATCTAACAATAATAACTAAAATCATAAAATCACAGCGGATAATCTAGAATAATCTAGAATAATTTATTATATTTATTCCCCCAAGTCTCGCAACCTACAGTACTTAATAGATTACATAATAATATCAAATAAAAACTTATTACATAAGCCTACTTAAGTTTAAACATTGTTCTGAATCAGTCTTAAAATAGTATCATAGTTGTCATAATACAACACCAGAATTTCTATAACATAAAGGGACTAGCTAGTCGGTAGGCTTGTCCTTGCCTTTGTCGGTGCCCGAAGGTCCACCCTGCTCTGCCTTAACTGAAATATTTTTAGAAAAAAGCAAGAATGAGCAACAAGTTTGCTTAGCAAGTAATATGACAATAAAGGCGAGTAATATAGTTTTTGAATCCCAAAGGGTATAACAGGATATGATAGTTCAAGGATAGCAAGAAATATCAACAGTTCTCAATAACAGTCGCTAAGGACAGAAAGATATCAATAAGATTCAATGCTAAATCAATTCAAGATTTCAAGATAATTGAATACTAAGCAGTCACTAAGGACTATGAACTTCTACTAGAATTAATAGAAATATACTGATAATCCAATAAAAACAAGTACAACAGGTGATCAGCCTAAAGTACCCTATATTATGCATAACATTTAATCGTACTCAAGTGCTCACGTCAGTCTCCCGATAATATATATTTCCCTTCAAATAAGGTTGTTCATCTCAGCCACTATAAGATTCCGCACCAATCAATTGGTTTGGATAGCTTTTTAATCATGGTATAGGTCTAGCCGAATCGAATGGCATAGACCGCTCTTTCAATGTATACAGAAGCACAAATATAAGTTCAAAGAATGTAAACTACTTTGACTTAGCTTCGAAGTATAAGATATGAATTATATTTTCAATGTTCTATTCGAACGACCAATAATAGCACAAGCTTAAGAATGCTCAATAAAGAGTAGGGTTAGGAACTTGCCTTAAGCGTAGTTTACCAAAGTAAAGCTTATCAACACGTCGAGTTCCTATCGTAATATATTTACATGTATAGGATATTCGTTAGCTAAGTACATTCGGTACACAAGCTTTCTATGTAAGTTAAATATACATATATGGTTTTAACTCAGTCATAGAACCCTATACGTATGTCACTGCGTATTTATTTATGTAGCATGAAATCAGATTATAAGACACTATGAACATAGTTTGTAACTGTCATTTAATATTTGAGGTTTATAAACATTTTTTCAATTTAATATGGTTTCATTGCTTAGCATGCTCATTGATACTTTGAATAACGTTCTGGACAAGTATTACATATTAGGACAACCGTACAAGTATGTCTCAAGTCCAGATTATAATCAAACAGGCTCTGGCAATTCTGTACATTGGCGCGGTCGCGCTTGGTTTGCACTAAGGAGTGGCGCGACCACGCTGCTCCTGGTTCAAACCAAGACAGGGCTGCTTCTGCAGAATTTAGGCTTACGCCGATAATGCACTTAGAAAATGATTTACGTAAAACGCACATGTCAGGATGCTTATAACTAGGTTTGACCCCATATCGTCTTTAACATAGTTTGTTATCTATTCTCATTCAATCAAGGCTTTAAGTGTTCAATTAACAACGTCTCTTATGTTTAATCGTTATCCATATGCTATGAGGTCACTAAGTATCATATACATATGTTCAAATTATTTTAGTCATGCATTTCATGTTCCATGGTTCCACTTCTTTGAAAATTATCCTAAACCATGCTCAACTAGTTTACCATGCATAAGACTAGCTAGGTCATACATGACAATCATGTTTAGAGGCATATGATATCCTATCATGTCGGTTATAATTTTTAGAATACTTGTAATGTAGTTATTAACAAAACTAGTTTCCAAACTATTAAGGTTTCGTTTGAAAATCTTATGTTAAACCATTCAACATACAATATATCTTCACATATCATATGTCATGCTTTCATATGCATAAATAGATCACATAGGCATGCTCACAAGTTCATGACTCAAGTGTATATAGTTTATCAAGTTCGTATGTGAAAATCTAAGTTTCCATTAGAATGTTATCAAAATCATTTAAGCATACAAGGTAAGTCCACACATTCTTTATTATGCTTATGTACACACATACTTGACTACATACGCATGTTTGCAATTTTCAGAACTCAAGGTATTCTTAGTTCGTCAAGTTTGTTTTTGAAAACTTTAGTTTTATTTAGAAAGTCATCAAAATCAATCTATGGAATGTGATAATATGCAAGGCCTCCTCTATTAGTATGTTATGGATCAAAATAGGTATATTTGAGTTAAAGTAGCATGCTCATTATTTCAAAAGGCACAAAAAATCATCATTTGTTTCTGTACAAGGGCGTGGCCACGCCCTGTTTGTACTAGGGAGTGGCACGGCCGCGCCACTCTGGTTCCAGCCCAGACAGTTTCCTGCTAGAGCAGAGCTTCAGGCCAACTCAAATTTCTTCATGTAACAATCTTATAAATAGGCACATTACACATATAACAGGTGTATGGACTCTACTAACATACTAACTGTAGGGATTTCGGCACATAAACGCAGCGAAAATTAAAATTTTCTGAAATCCTAAAACAGGATCTATGCGAAAACATATTAATTCAGAGGTTTAGATTTATTTTTACCGATTATCCAAGCTTGAATGGAGACGAAGGAAATTCCGGAACAGCTTCGAATCTTCAACGTAATTCAAAGGAACTGCGTCTCTACGGTATCCACACGAACGCCCCGCGAACTGTCACACGATCTGCAGCAAAGAGAAATGCGGTACTAGCTGCCAAGATCTGGATTTTGGAGCTTTCTCTCTAGTCTCTCTCTAAGAGCGACTAGGGTTTAGGTTTTTAATGAATGCACCCTAAAACGGCTGATATCATATATATAGCAGTTTAAAAGGAATTAATCAAAAACCTAATCCAATTAGAAAAGTAAAATCTAAATTTATATATATTATATCTTAATTAAGTCTTACTTAATTAATATACATATATATACAAATTATCCTATTAATTTAAATTTGTAATTTTAAATACTATCAATCATATTGACATATTTAAATCCTTACAATTTAAATTAATTCCATTTTAATTACGTTCTTAGTGTGTGACCCTATAGGTTATTATTATGTTGGCAATAATTTTAAAATCATATTATAAAATTATAATTAGTGAGCGGCATCTAGTAATTCATCACTGCTACCCAAATAATAATAAGATCGGTGATTCGATGCAACCTTTTCGTGACCAATATTTTAATGTAATTTAATCCTTTTAACCTTGACATCCTAGATTAAACTCGAGTCATGGAATGTGTCATACTCTTCATAATTTAATCTGTTTCTTGATCAATGAGTAGACTATATGAAATAAATCACTATTTGAGCATGGCCATGCATTTCATAGTCCTACTCAATCAAGAGGCCTATGGATATCACCCCTAATATATAGGAGGGTTAAATTCCATCTAGATCACTCATATTCCTCACACGATTCATAATGTACCCAATAATCACCTTTATTGTTCACCCTATTAAAGGTGACCTTTGATGATATCAAAGTTCATAAATTCCCGTGTAGTAATATAGTGATTTTAGGTCGGAGGATCATTACATCATTGTCACTATGAGAATTGCTTATGACACTTTGCATAATGCTCCACGTAGAATTCTCATGGTGGGTCTGTCCAGTACATTGTTCTCTAACATGTACCTATGAATTGACTCAATATCTCATATATTTATGACCAATGAGATTTGGCCATCAGTCAATCCACATACTAGTCTCAATGTATCATTGTTGTCCCATTACCAATGACACTTGACTAGGGACATTTAAGAATAATGATACTAATTGTAATTATATGATCTCATGTTCAAGTCACATACTTGACGCCATATAATTTGTATCACTATTTTAAGGACTTTTATTATGCTAACATTTATATAACGTAGTAAATAAAACCATAATAAAATAATTCATTTATTCAATAAAATATAATATCAAAAATGTTAAGCAATTACATCAAAGAATTGGCCTCTAGGGCATAAACTCTAACACTAACATCATCTAACATATCCAATTCACAAGAATTCATGAACTATCCTATAAATTGACAATTGCTAAACTTCAAAGTATAATTAAAGCATTATACCTTCTTGAGCTTTGAATTGGGTAGAGCTTCCTCTCAATTATCAGATTATGCTCTCACTCTTTCTATAGCAATTAACTTAACAAAATTAAATGAGGAGAGTAGGGTTCAATTTATAGAGAAATGAAGGACCATGCCAAGCTATTGCATCATGAATCAAACTAAGAGATGGAAGAAGAATACATTGGGTAATCAAGATTAGGTGTAATAGTTGCCAACCACTCCCATCACCGACACCCTTCTTCATCATGGCCATCATTTGCTAGCTATATTGAGGAAATTGAGAGATGAAGGGGGTAGCTAGCCTTAGGCCAAAGGCCATTCACGTGTAGGAGAAATGGACACTCAATTAGGGACAAGTTAAATACTCAGCATTATAAGAATGAATAACATTACACTTAGGTTATATCCATATACATATAATATACACTTAAGTTAAATAAACATATATGTATACTTAGGTTTTGAAAATCAATTGGGTGCACACATGGGTTTTAATGTTATAATAATATCACATGGTAGAAATTTGGGGGTATATATCTATACACATCATATAACTCATGTACATCTATATAATACCTAATATAATTTAATTGGGTATTGTCACACCACATTATCACAACCTCTATTATTATTCTAATTATATTTAATCATTAAATAACAATTGTTCATTTATTAGCACATATTGTCACTTAAGCGTTATTTATATAACTCACACAATTCATTAATCTTATTATATAGTTTCCATATAATATCATCCCTTGTAGTGTCACACTACATTATATAATATAGTTTGTTTCAATATTGCATAATGTACACATAACATGTATTCACATGGGTCCATGTAATTCATGTGATTTACTCTCTCTTACCATATAGTTCCTATATTACATAGTTATATCAAAATGTCACATTATACTTTATATTATATAGTTGTAGTTACTATACAATATGCGATTACATAACTTTACACTTAACAATTATTTGAGTAATCATTATATTAATTATTCATTTACTTTTTAACCGATTATCATTCATAACCACAATTAATAACCTTATTATATGGTTAATTATCATATGTATGACACACAACAAATAATTAAATAAATATAACTCTTATTATATTCATCAATTATTTACTCAATAATATTCTATTACTCATAATAGCAATTAATTAACAATATATTATTAATCATTCACTTATTAATCCCTTCTTCAATTAAATTAAATCACCATAATTCTCACCGCTGTGTCACACAAGGCATTCTTCGAGCTTATCATAAACTCCATATTTTTCTCAGTTATTATAAATTCAATTCGAAATTAATTGAGTTAACTCATCTCATAACACATAAATATTTATATTCAAATAAATATTCGACTTTCATTAATTTATTCATTAATAATATTCGAAAATTCTCGGGTATTACATCCATAACTATTGATTCGTTGTAGAAGTATACTTCAAAGAAAATATTTATTTCTTTAAGCTGATGTTTATTATTTGATATTACTTGCTGAGCAATTAAATACTCATTTTTGCTTTAAATTAAATTTTTTCAGCTAAGCGTGATCGACCAGAAGGTTTTGGTAAGGACAAAGGAAAGGGGAAGCTGAAGGAATAGTTATAAGGTGTTAGTTGTAATATTTAGAACTTTGTATTGTGATAATATGTTATCTATCATGTAATAAAGTACTTAAGGGTTGCCGTACCTGGGGATTAGTCAACTTTGACATAATTTTTTAAGTTTATAATATAGTAAGCAGTTCGTATAAATGGTATAGTGTAGCACCAAGTACGGGTTTCAAGTACCCGGATTTGGGGGCGTCATAGTTCGCTAGTCATTCAATGTTCAATAATATAATTGATACTTAAATCAAATAATGAATCTCAAAGGTATACAATTGAATAAGCATTGTATAACCGAAGTATTACTTTAAAAGAATTAGAACATTTCATTTGGAATCATGAACTTGAATAAACAAGAGTAAGAATTTGCTTAATATAAGAATAGGATTTAGAAACTTGCGTAACGTAAAAGTAAGGTTTAGAAACTTGCCACGTGCGTAGGCTACAATTTATAATTCACGTTCTCTATTTAATCCTACATACCATTTCATTCACAATACCAATTAATCGTAACTCAACTAGCATCATGAGTATACTATCTTAACTCTGAATCTGATTATATTAAGCAGATCCATAAATGTTAACTCTTAAACACATTATTCGACTTCATGAACGAGTTTAAAATACGTATTCGACTTATCAATTAATCACGTAAAATATAATTGACATGTTAATAACCTGTTTTAACATCTCAATATATGATTAACACATTTTCATGTTCATTACATTAGGTTTTAATTTTCATTTCTGGACTTGATGGGAGCTGTCGTTTACACTCCTAAATTAACCTCACTTTCACTTCACGAATTTAAATAATTAGCACAGTAGTAAGCAAGGATCAATCCCACAGAGAGTAAGTTTGTTTTAGATTTATTCTACTATTTTAACAGAAAATAAAGATGGGGGATTTTTGAGATTGTTTTAAATTAAGAAAAACAGAATTTAAATAAAGAGATTAACCAAATATGTAAAAACTTTAGTTCTGTAGTTCAGTTTCACCAAGCACAGCAATCAATTAATCAAGTTATTATTCTTTACCCTTCAATGAAACTATTAACCCTAGATAACAATAAGCTCTGCTATCCGAAATTCTCCTTAGATATTCACTGTATGAAACAAGCTCTTCACCAGATTCAACTAGCATATAACCTAGAACAAGCTCTCTAGATTTAATATGATAGAAGCATTAAGAAATAGAGAATTAGGCTAATCCAAGCAACAAACACATAAGCTCGATTTGTTTAACTTGTTTTCTGATAATCTTAGCAATACACAAAAGCTTGTCCACAATTAGTACCACTAATTTACTACTTGTGATGAAGACAGATATCAATTACACGTAATACCAATCTTAATCTAGCATATGATAATGATTAAATTAACTCAATTGGCCATATCAAATTAATTAGATCAATTAGCATGCAATCAATGAAAACAGATTATCAGAAGAAATTTCATACAAGAAGGAATAAATAATAATACTCAATTAATTAATTACTTGTAACAAGGTTCCACCTCCCTTTAGAACTGAATAAAGAAACTAGCCTGACATGCTCCAAGTCTGCACTTCAATGAGATATGATAGTTGGTAGAAGATTGAATGAATAAAACCTTAACTATCATCCTCTATTTATAGTGCTAGACAAGGGCCTAAATCCTATAAGAACTAGGAATCCAAATCCTAAAAGGAATTACAATTATAACTAGTTTCCATAAAGAAATAGAATCTAATAAGAAAATAAAATCTCAGTCCAAAGAAGTCCTCATTCTAATTGTAATATCAATCCAATTCCATGTAGGAATCTCCAAATATTGAGAAAGTCAACTGCTGGTCAAACTCCTCTTCAATTCAACTCCAAATCAACTTGTTTCCATCCTTTTAGCTTTAATTCACCTGAAAATAATAAACAACTTATTAAGCTCATATACACATGAAACATGTAATAAAACCAAATGTAAAGGAATAAAAAATCATGAATATTGTGTACTTATCATATTCTCTCACACTTAGTCTTTTACACGTCCTCGTGTAAACTAAAAGTTTAATTTCCAGAAACTCTACTCAACCATAACGTCAAAAGATTTTAAGATCAAATCATGATTATCAACACTAAACCCACAAAAACATGATCAACGCTTCATCAATCAACTCAAGATAAGTACCTCACCACTTCACCAATGAGTTTTATTAAGTTAAATTGTAACCACATAAGCCCTTGTCTATGATCCACATACTTACTCAACTTAGTTACCATGGAGCAAAAATCGTGCACACCACTCAAAAACTCAAAACATACATTTTTTGCTTTATTTTTTATCAGAATCTTTTCATTTTAATTTTTTTATTTTCGGTGAATGCATTTTATGCTCCGTTTCACCTTCCTCAATCATTCTTTTGTAAGTGAGTGCATTTTATGCTCCATCTCACTTATCCGCACGTGTTTATGGGAGAGTGCGTTTTACGCTCCATCTCATCCCACCACATGACTTCTCTTGTGTTTCTTTTACAACAATTTCACTGGTTTCCAATTTTTCTTATTATTTTCTTTCACATGGTCCTGCAAAAAGCTTAAGCAGTTCAATAGTTCTAGAGCATGAGATTAGTGCACATAGAAAACTCCACAGATAACTTAGCCAACTAAGCATATATCACATGTTCAAGTGCTCATGAGACACAAATTCAATTTAAATCAATTACTATGGATCATGACTTAGTTTTTCTCAATCATTAATCAATTAAGCATTAAACATATTTTGAATTTTTAGCATTGATTCTCATTTGTTGATCTTAACCTTCGAACACATAGGCAAATAGAATCATGGAATCCAATTTTTTTCAAAAATTTTCAAAGGCATCTAGTGATAGTAGTGTGCATACAAGCCAATCATGTATGATGACAAAGCACATACTTTGTAAATAATCTTATTTATTTATTAATGAAATATTCATTTAAGGCATATAATTATCTACATGGTGCTGTTTTTATAATATGTAAATAACTCATAGTTTTAAGCAATGCTTTTAGAATCATGATGAGATCATGATAATGAGATCTAAATTCTTAGAAAGCTTAAAAACTAAAATAGTTCCCAATTGTGGGATTACTAAAATGGGGATTAGTAAATTCGGATAGATTGGTACATATGTTGCTTGCTCATTGGATGAGGATGACTGATCTCATGGTCATTTGTGTGGAGACACTAAAGTAAGTATATAGGTGCTTATTGGAGAATAAGTTCACTGAACGTGACTCGCTATGGAATACCTAATGGAGTTTTACTCGCCTGTCAATAGGAATTCCTAATGTGATAGTAGTACATGTGATCCTTGGACTTGAGATCATCATAGTATCTTGTATGTAACAAATTATACTTTGACTAATTCCTTAAGGCCTTTTAAGGCATATATAGGGTATGCTTGGGTGTAATGAGTTACATATGGAGATAATGAATGATCAATAAAGAATCTACCACCTCTAGTAAAAGAGGAGATATGTCCTATGTGATTCGTTAAATGACAACCCAGGAATCCTTGGCCAAAGTAGAATGAAATTAGAAAGAGGTTTCTAATTTGCATTATTTGGAGTTGTGCATTTTCTAATCGAAATACATATGATTAAATAAATTAAGACTTGACAGTAAATCCATGTCTTATATTTAATTGGAACATTGTATGGTGGAAGGATTGAATTGTACGGTAACTATTAACTCACAGGTTCTTTTATGATTAATGTTGAAATCTATATTATCTGGAAAGTCGTTGATCGCTAGGGAGGCTTATCCCTATTGTAGAATAAATGTTATTTATTTAAATAGATTATTAGTTTAATTTGTTTATTTAAATAAGATTAGAATTGTTCTAATTGATTTATTCATAACCGGTTTAATATAGAGAACCTAAAGGGTCACACCATAAAAGGAAGAAGAATTATTTAAGAAGAAAATGGCATGATAGTAATAATGCATTAAGTATAATTAATTTAATCTATGATGATAGAATAAATTAAATATCTTAATGTTTATTATTTAATATTTTAGAAATATTAAATATAAATTAATAAGAGGAGTCTTATTAATATTATTATTATTATTATTATTTTAATTCTAAAGGAGTTTAGGAATTAATATAATATCAGTACTCTCTCTCAATCCTAATAAAGATTAGGATATAAATTAATTAAAAGTAATTAATTAATTAATTAAATAAAACCCTATTCTAATTAGATTAGGAGGGTTAACCTAATATCTATATAAGAGAGTCTTATATCAGAAATAAGGTACGTGAATTTTTCAAGAGTTGGGAGTACACATATTCTATAGAGATAGAAACAAGGGTTAAGCCAATAACCCATCTTACTGAGTTCTTCATCTTCCTTGGTGGATCACCGTTAGAGGCCAAACATTTGGGTGGCTGACATTGATCAAGGGAAGGAGCCACTACAGAGGAATCAAAGGAATCAAAGGAGTAGAACTTGTACCTGAGGAAGCTTGGATCTTCAAAGGTATAATTATGTTTTTCTCCTTTTTCATTCACTGATAATTGATGCACAAGAATGATCATGATAATGGGTTTGTATAAATTTTTTGAAAACCTAGTTTTTTACGCTTCCGCCCTATTTATGTGATTTGATTGCATGATTGCGTTACGTACAAACCCAACATCTAGATGGTCCTATTTCCTATCAAAATCAGCAGATCAATATCACTAAAATAAAAAAATAAAAAACCTAAATCTCTCCCCCCACACTCAAACCTTACATTGTCCCCAATGTAAGAAAATCATGCAAAGAAGAAAGAACTACATGCAAAAAAAAAAAAAACAAACTAAATAGTAAAGGGATAGAAAAATCAAATCTGATTTCTTGGGTTGCCTCCCAAGCAGCTGCCCTTGTTTATTGTCATTGGCTTGACATCTTCCCTCTCGTTCTATGTAATTGGAGTTGTGAACTTCAAGTGGATTGGTAACAGTTTCTTCCTTAATTGAGGAACATTGTGTACTTCATGATTTTGCTCCTTTCCAGCCACCAAATCCTCCTCGTATAATTGTATTCGATCAAAAGATTCCTGCACTAAATAATCCACAACATCAATAACAAAAACATATTTAATATTATCAAGATACCTTTTAGCCTGATCTGCGTCTAACTGAAACTTTACATTGTCCAATTCCATGGTAAAGGTACGATGGTGTGTAGCACTCCTTATTTCTGTTAGTTGTACTGATGGAGATGAATCCACATCTTTCTTGTCGAGATCTGCAGAATTTATCAAATTATTCTTTTCTTCCTCTTGTTCATTCTCTTCGTCAAATTCCATATTACAGTCCGTTCCTGGAGTAAGCCCTGAATCCTCCTGCTCCTTTTAGTCAAATCCCATTGTACTAAAGTTCTCAACAAAGGGAGGAGATAACTCCCCGAAGCCTTGAAATTCTAACCTTCCTACTGTGGTTGCAAACTGCCAACTTGGTCCCTCAGATCTTGAACAGAAGTTCTTATCTCCTGCTGGAACTGCTGTGTCTGACTCATGAACTGTAGTGTTCGGCTCATGAATGCCTTGAACATATCCTCCATAGATGTCCCAGAATTGACAGGTACTTCTTGGTTTTTTGTGTGGTACTGAGGTTGAGTCTGCTGAAGATCTTGCTGCATACTTGAAAGGACAGGTTGCATTGGTGGCCTAGTACCTTCATAGACCAAGTTGGGATGATTGCTCTATCCGAAATTGTGAGTTTCTGCCCAAGGATCACATTGATGTGGATTTTGTCCGAAGAATGTCCCCACAGCATTAACTTGATGAACAATTACATCCTCTTGCACTATGGGATAATCATTTGTTGCATGCCTTGATTTTGAGCAAATTCCACATACTTTTGCAACTTGCATATTCCCTGTTGTTAGTTGTTGCACCATAATAGTTAAGTTAGAAACCTGTTGTACCAATTCACTCGTGCTTACCTCACTTACCCTTTGTGGGGCATGATCATTCCTTGTTCCGTATTGTTGTGAGTTAGCAGCCATATTTGCAATCAGATTTCTTGCTGCTTCCGGTGTCTTGTCTACTAATGCTCCTCCAATCGATTATACTCTTTCCATTGGTATTAGTCCATCGTAGAAGTACTGAATCAAGTAATGATCATCAATTTCGTGAGGTGGACAGCTGGAACACAACTTCTTGAACCTTTCCCAATACTCGTAAAGAGTTTCTCCATTGAACTGCCTGATTCCACATATCTCCTTCCTTGTATCAGCAACTCTTGATGCAGGAAAATACCTCTCTAAGAATAGCCTTTGCATATCAGTCCATGATCGTATCGATCCTGAAGGAAGATAGTATAACCAGTCTTTCGCCAAATCTGCTAAGGAGAATGGAAAAAGCCTAAGCTTGATCTGCTCATCTGTCACTTCTTGTGATTCCATCGTGGAACACACCACATGGAACTCCTTTAGATGCGTATATGAATTTTCACCTGTAAGAGCACGAAAAATAGGCAAAAAATGAATTAGTCCGTAGTTAAGTTCAAAAGCAACATCTAAAGTAGGATATTCGATACACAAGGATGGTTGATCAAGGACTGGAGTAGCCAGTTGTTTCAAAGTCCGGTTGTTGTTCGGCACCACCATCTTTTCCTTTTTAAGTGTTGGAACAAGAGCTTCTTTTGTATCTGGAGTTTTCTCTATCTCTTGATCAAAATTTAAGTTAATAGAGTGAGAGGATTGAGTCATAAAATAAAATAAAAATAAATGAAAACAAAGAATAAACAAAAACAAATAACACTCCCCGGCAACGACCCCAAAATTTGGGAGCTGTCGTTTACACTCCTAAATTAACCTCACTTTCACTTCACGAATTTAAATAATTAGCACAGTAGTAAGCAAGGATCGATCCCACAGAGAGTAAGTTTGTTTTAGATTTATTCTACTATTTTAACAAAAAATAAAGATGGGGGATTTTTGAGATTGTTTTAAACTAAGAAAAACAAAATTTAAATAAAGAGATTAACCAAATATGTAAAAACTTCAGTTCTGTAGTTCAGTTTCACCAAGCACATCAATCAATTAATCAAGTTATTATTCTTTACCCTTCAATGAAACTATTAACCCTAAATAACAATCAGCTCTGCTATCCGAAATTCTCCTTAGATATTCACTGTATGAAACAAGCTCTTCACCAGATTCAACTAGCATATAACCTAGAACAAGCTCTCTAGATTTAATATGATAGAAGTATTAAGAAATATAGAATTAGGCTAATCCAAGCAACAAACACATAAGCTCGATTTGTTTAACTTGTTTTCTGATAAATTTAGCAATACACAAAAGCTTGTCCACAATTAGTATCACTAATTTACTACTTGTGATGAAGACAGATATCAATTACACGTAATACCAATCTTAATCTAGCATATGATAATGATTAAATTAACTCAATTGGCCATATCAAATTAATTAGATCAATTAGCATGCAATCAATGAAAACAGATTATCAGAAGAAATTTCATACAAGAAGGAATAAATAATAATACTCAATTAATTAATTACTTGTAACAAGGTTCCACCTCCCTTTAGAACTGAATAAAGAAACTAGCCTGACATGCTCCAAGTCTGCACTTCAATGAGGTATGACAGTTGGTAGAAGATTGAATGAATAAAACCTTAACTATCATCCTCTATTTATAGTGCTAGACAAGGGTCTAAATCCTATAAGAACTAGGAATCCAAATCCTAAAAGGAATTACAATTATAACTAGTTTCCATAAAGAAATAGAATCTAATAAGGAAATAAAATCTCAGTCCAAAGAAGTCCTCATTCTAATAGTAATATCAATCCAATTCCATGTAGGAATCTCCAAATATTGAGAAAGTTAACTGCTGGTTAAACTCCTCTTCAATTCAACTCCAAATCAACTTGTTTCCATCCTTTTAGCTTTAATTCACCTGAAAATAATAAACAACTTATTAAGCTCATATACACATGAAACATGTACTAAAACCAAATGTAAAGGAATAAAAAATCATGAATATTGTGTACTTATCACTTGAACACTTAAATAAAATTTTCTGGGCCATTCTACTAACCGGCGTTGCAGCGCCCAGTTTGAATAGGGGATTAACGCTGCGGCGCAGAGCCACATCAGTAGGTCACTGGCCTGGCGCTGCAGCTCTCAGTTTCTTCACAGAACCGGCGCTGCGGCGTGACAAGTCGGCCGACACTGAGCCTGGTACTGCAGCGCTCTGTTCCTTCACAGAACTGGCGCTGCAGCGCCACGACACAGTGAGGCGTAGACAGAGCTCGCGAAGAACACAGAAAGAGCCAATTTATGCCAAAACTTTGCTCAAACAACAAATTTAACACTACCCATGAATAGAAATATTTTACAACAATCATGGCATGATTTTGACATCTTAGGCAACTTAAACAACCAAATTAAACTCATAAATTCACTATTTTTGTGAAAAACTCCATTTTTGACATTCTTAACGAAATCAACTACCATGAACTCGTTTTTCAACCAAATCAGTTCGTTTAAGTTTCGTTCTTTTTGTTTTTACATGTATAAACATATTCAATTATCAATTTACAGTTTAATATACAATTGAAGCATGAATTTTTTTTACATATAAGCCATATTCATATGTTATTTCTCTATAAACTACAAAACTCCAATTTAAACATAATTTCATGGATTAATTACTCTAAAATAGTTTATAACTATCATGTAGTAGATTATACATCCATATTAATGATTACAAATAACTTTTCAACAATTTAACCTTGAAAACTCAATTAATAAAGAACTTAAAATATACGTTCATGGAGAAAACTTAAAAATATAAATTGAAACTTGGGATTAAGAAATTACCCTTGATTGTTTGTTTAGATTGATAGAAACTTCTCTAATTCTCCAAACTCCTTCTTCAATCTCAAAATCTCTCAAGTTTTTCTCTCTTTTCTCTCTAAGTTCCTAACTTAGCTTACAAAGAAAATACTGATATAACTAATATAGATATACGTGTAAAATAACTGACAGAACATGGTTGTCAGTTAATGCCAACATGAACTTAACTGCTCCCATGTTCATATGGCCATGTTTGGTTTGCATGTAAAAGGCTCTTTTCCTATTTATTTTAATTAACTTATTTATTATATAGTTTATTTGTCATACTTTAATAAATCAAATAATATAATTTAAATTCAATTAAATAAAAGCCAATATTACACATTAAATCAAATCATCACATAACTAAAATTCTCATTTATTAATTATGACAAATCATTAAATCTCTAATTAATTATTAAATTAATTAGAATAACATTATAATTATTAAACAACTCATTTAATTTAATAATCTCAATTAAATTCACACTTTGAACTATAAAATTATTCCACATTAATTTAATCAATGTAACACATTTAATTAAATTAATCTACCACAATTCCATTAAATATTTATTTAACTCAATAAATAAATCAACAAAAATATTTATTTAATTTAATAAATATTTAAAATAAATTACAAAAATTTCGTTCGTCATATCTTCCCCCCCTTAAAAGGATTCTGTCCTCAGAATCACGATTTAATTAATTCGTCTCGTTACATTCTCCCCCCTTACAAAGATTCTGTCCCCGGAATCGCTACACATAAATTAAGCAAATAAATGAGGGTAATTTTTCATCATCTGTTCTTCGAGTTCTCACGTAGCTTTTTTAAAATTATGGTTTCTCCAAATTACCTTAACAGAAGATATTACTTTGTTTCTGAGAACTTGCTCTTTTCTGTCAACTATTTGAACAAGAACTTCTTTATAAGATAAATCTTTCTCAAATTGTAGGGGTTCATATTCTATGACATGCTTGTAATCAGGTTTATACGGTCGTAACACTGAAACATGAAAAACATTATGGATATGCTCTAATTCCGGAGGTAAGGCTACCTCATATGTAATTTCACCAATTCTTTGTAACACTTCAAAGGGTCCAATGAACCTCGGGCTTAATTTCCCTTTTTTTCCAAATCGAATTTTCGTCTTCCAGGGAGATACTTTTAGGAAAACGTAGTTACCAGATTCAAATTCTCGATTCTTGCAGTGTGGATCGGCGCATTTCTTCTTCCTATCCTGAGAAGCTATCAATCTTGTCCTGATCACCTTGAAGATCTCGGCGGTCTGCTGCACCAATTCTAGTCCTAGCATCTGATGTTCGCCAACTTCATCCCAGCATAATAGAGTTCTGCACTTTCTGTCGTGCAACGCTTCGTAAGGCGACATGCCAATACTTGCGTGGTAACTGTTATTGTAAGTGAATTCCACTAACGGTAGGTGATCATCCCAATTTCCTTTGAAATCCATGATGCATGCTCTTAACATATCTTCCAATGTCTAGATCGTTCTTTCACTCTGTCTGTCTGTCTGAGGATGATATGTCGTACTCATTCTTAACTATGTTCCCATGCATTCTTGTAGTCGCTTCTAGAAGTTCGATGTGAAACACGGATCTCTATCTGATACAATAGACATTGGAACACCGTGCCTAGAAACAATCTCCTTTACATATAGCTTTGCCAACTGATCTAGGGTGAATCTGATCTTGATCGGTAAGAAGTGCGTTGATTTCGTCAGTCGATCCATGATAACCCATACTGCGTCAAAACCTTTCTGAGTCGTCGGAAGACCTACTAAGAAATTCATTGTGATATGTTCCCATTTTTATTCTAGAATTTCTAATAGTTGTAACAACCCACTCGGCCTCTGATGTTCTGCTTTAACTTTCTGACATGTCAGGAACTTGGCCACACAATCAGCAATGTCCCTTTTCATATTCGGCCACCAAAAATGCTGTCAGAGATCCTGGTACATCTTCGTACACCCCGGGTGAATCGAATACCTTGAATTATGAGCCTTGCTCAAAATTTTCTCCTTAATCTCTGGCACTGTTGGAAGCCAAATTCTTCCCTCGAATCTTAGCTCTCCTTCGTTGTCAACTTTGAATTTCACTTTATCCCATTCGGATATTCTTTTCCTAAGTTTTTCACATTCTTCATCCTTAAGTTGTGCTTCCTTAACCTTATCCACCAAAGTTTTACCAGTTCCTAGTTGGAACAGTTTTTTGTCAGACTCTTTAGGATATTTCACCTAGAACTCCAATTTCGTCATTGCTGAAGTTAGCTCCTCCCAGGTGGTCAACAACATCAATTTCTCTCGATCCTTTCTGCTTAAGGCGTCAGCAACCACATTATCTTTACCCGGATGGTATAAGATCTCATAGTCATAATCTTTTATCAACTCTAACCATCTCCTATGGAGCATGTTCAAGTCCTTCTGTGTAAAAATATATTTCAAACTCTTATGGTCAGTATATATTTCACACTTCTCCTCGTAGAGATAGCGTCTCTAGATCTTCAGAGCAAACACTACCGCAGCCAATTCCAAATCATGGGTCGAATATCCCTTCTCATAATCCTTCAGTTGTCGTGATGCATACGCAATGTGTAATACCCGAGAATTTTCTAATATTATTAAATAAATATATTAATGGATATGAGAATTTATTTGAAATATAAATAATTTTGTGTTATGAGAATAATTAATTCAATTATATATTAAATTGAATATTTATGACAATTGAGAAAAATATGGAGTTTATAATAAACTCGATGAAAGGCCTTGTGTGGCACAGTGATGAGGATTTTTAATGATTATAATAATTAACGAATGAATTATTAAGTAAATAATTAATCTATATTAATTGTTAACTGTTATTGCAGAATATTAATTAATTGTTATAAAATATTAATGGTGATTAAGTAATAATATGTGATTATTATAAGTGTGAAATATATAATAATAATAATCGACGTATTTATAAGTATAATAAGATTTACATTTATTCATGTAAATGTTAATAAGTTATTGTGGACATTGATAATTGCATTGATTAATGAGCAATGGATTAATTGATATTATTATTAAATTAATTAATAAGATAAGTAAATCATTTACTTCTATATGCAAGCAGGCGAATTAAATGTATAGTAACTAACTATATGTTATGCATAATGTAAAGTGTAGTGTGACTATATATTAAGATTTATGAAACTATATGTTATGATATGTGTAGGTGACAAATGATGTGTGGGTATACATTAAAATAGTGTATCATGTATATAAATAATAATTGATGATTATTTATATAATGTAATAATGAAATTAATAAAGGAGATAATGTGATGCGATTATATCCGAGTAGATTATATCCGGTATTAATAAATGTACATGGATTATATATATGTTACATTACCATATCACATCTACTACCTTCATATATTAAGCATGTGACTTACATTATAATGTTAATTATAATCTAAATATATAGTATGAATATATATGTATATAGCCTAAGTATGTATATATGCATGTTGCTAGAAGGCTGAGGATTATTTTGCTGGGGGAGTCACTTTCTCCTTCACGTGAAATATACAAGCTATCCTACTCCCCTATTCTTCCTTAAACTCAGCAACATAGGCTAGCAAATGATGAAGAAGGGTGTGGCTCTCATGATTTCATCTACCAACTAATTACCAACCCCCTTGTAACCTCCCTGCAATTCAATTTTCCGTTGGTTTGAAATGGTAGGTAATTGCATTGTCTGTGTAATGGGAGTTCTATAAATTTAGCCTCATCTCCTTCACATTTCTTTTGCTGAGCATTTTGGCTAAGTGAGACTAGAGAGCATATATATATATATATATATATATATATCAGTGTTATTGAGATAGAAGCAAGCTTAATTCATAGCAAAGGTATAATCCTATGATTCATGTTCTTCATTTTCATTTCTGTCAAAACTCCATTTCTGTTTTCTGTTAAAATCCAAATTCTTGACTATGATGAATTAGATTGCAATTGGATTAAAGGATGTTTATTTAGTTGTTATATAGTCTTATACATGTGTTAATGAGACATTGTGACTGATCACAATCAAGTTCGTGAAGTAATTTCGTGAGTTGGGCTAGAAACTGCCGTGGCTGCCTGCTGTCTGGTGCGAAGCAGTAGTGGCGCAGCTGCGCAGGTTTTAGCCTGGGATGCGGCGCAGCTGCTCCAGCACCTTGCTGCAGTTTTGTCTTCTGTTTAAAAAGTTGCTAAGTGTAATGAATTACTATAAGCTTAGGCAAGTATGTAAGCATGGGTAATGTATATATATATATGAGTATATTGATCTAATTTGAGCATGTTATACTATATTAGCATGTATGGTTACCAAAAGCGTATAGTTTGAAATGAATTTAGAACTTTAGAAGTGAACTCGATATTATGCGTGCCATGTTTATATACTGACCTTGCAAGCACGTTAGTACCACCTAGAGACACATGAAGTGCATGTTAGCTTATCTATATTGGTTCCGTAATAAGATATGAACATGTGAACCTAACTAGTGCTCATTCCTAATAAAAATGTAAGTTTGAAGGTGGATATGATCATGTAAAAGCTATATATACATTCTGATGTTATGAGCATGTTTAGATAACTTTGAAATGCATGAATGAACCCTTAACTTGTGTTTATATGGTTCGTAAGGAAGCATGAACATGTTAGACCCTATTAGTAAGATTTACTAATGGAAATACAAGCTTTGCACGTGAGCATTGACACGATACATGGAGATTTAAATTCTGATATTTATGGACACATGTGATAGTACTCTTAGACTCATTCATGTGTCATGCAAATATATACTATGATTAGTTGCTGTGATTAAGGTTTAGCGTAAACGAAGCATGTTTTTAAGATAATAACATTGCTAGCTACATATATACGATACAAGTACTCATGAGCATGCCTAATACAAGTTATATGAATATCTTATGTGTTTAAAAAGCGAGCATGTTAGACCATATGAGTTCGTATCCTTGAATGGCTTTAAGTTATTGAAAGTATTGACTTAGAATCCATATCACATATATTTGAAACGAGGAAATGTTGTACAAACATAAAAGTATCTTTTAATATGTTTATATGCTATGTGGTGTTGTTGGCTTGCATGACCGGACAGAAACCATAAGGCACAGCTCAGCCTTGGCTTGGCCAGAGGGCTGCGCAGCTGCGCTGGA
This sequence comes from Panax stipuleanatus, assembly GCA_020205555.1. NCBI lineage: Eukaryota > Viridiplantae > Streptophyta > Magnoliopsida > Apiales > Araliaceae > Panax > Panax stipuleanatus. The sequence goes on along the minus strand of CM035120.1, from coordinate 69,705,664 downwards.
CCTAGGCTTAGCCATGGCGCAGCTGCGCCGGCCTCGAATCAGAAGCCATGCAGTTTGATAATCTGATTTTGGACAGATAGCTTATATGATGCCTACATTGCTAAAAATGAAATATATTTAGTATTGATTGTGGTTCTATGTGATATTAATAATATGCGAGTATGTTTGCTAATTGTTGCGATCTTATATGATATGAGAATGTGTTTAAACTCTAAAAGAGGATGTTAAGGATAGAAATTATATTCTATATAACTATGTAGCTAGGTTAAGACTTAGCTTATGTGATTATCATATGTACGAGATGAGATATAAAGTTAAATTATATGACTAATGAATATCATATATATACGTAACTATAATTACGATAGGAATTCGAAAGTGTTGATTTGCTTTTCGTGGATAAACTACGCTAAAGGCAAGTTCTCTAACTTACACTCTTTTAAAGTGCAAGTTTTCTTACTTACACTCATTTATAAGTGCAAGTATCTTAGACCTTTGTGTTTACTGTATTCAAGGAACGTGGTAAGCAAGTTCCTAACTCTACTCTTTATTGAACATTCAATTGGCTTATGCTATTATTGTTATACGAGTAAACTCTTGAGATTAAATTCAGATATTATGAATCATATACTTCATGAATAAGATAAAAGTCGAACTATATTCTTCGAACTTAAATCTTGAAATTAAATTTATAGTTGTTGAGATCTATGCCACTTGATTCGGCTAGACTTATATTGTTGAAAAGCGACCCAAACCAATTGATTGGTGCGGGATCTTGTATTTGACTGAGAAGAATAAAATATAACTGTCGGAGAACCGACGCGCGCACTTGAGTATGATTGATTATTATGCATAACGATGGTGCTTTAGGCTGATCACCTGTTGTACCTGTTTTTGTTGGATTTTCAGTTTATTACTGTTAATTCTAGTAGAAGTTCATAGTCCTTAGCGACTGCTCAGTATTCAGTTATCTTGAAATCTTGAATTGATTTGTTATTAAATCACATTGATATTATTCTGTCCTTAGCGACTATTATTGAAAACTGTTGATATTCTTGTTATCCTTGAACTATCAAACTTTGTTATACCCTTTCAAAAATTAAGGATTTTATCACTTACCCTTATTGTATATTACTTGCTGGGCAATTTGTGCTCATTCTTGCTTTCCCTAAAACATTTCAGTTAAGGCAGAGCAGGGCGAACCTTCGGGCATTGATAAGGACAAGGGCAAGGCTACCAACTAGCTTGTCTCTTTTACGTTTTTAAATATTTTAATGTTGTATTAAGATGATGTAGTAAGACTGGTTTTGATTATGTTTAAGCTTAAGTTAGGTTATGTAATAGGTCGTTAATTGATATTATTATGTAATCTATTAAGTACTGTAGGTTGCGAGACTTGGGGGAATAATTATAATAAATCATTGTAAATTGTTCTAGAATAGATTTTCTGCTGTGATGTGTGTTATTTAGTTATTATTATTGTGATGTATTACCATGAGCACGTGATGAACCGAATTCGAGAGACCAAGTGGCGGTCCTAGAATTTGGGGGCGTCACACAATGACCTTGCCATTTTGCATAAGTACACAATCTAGTCTTTTATGCGATGCATCACTATACACCACAAAATTTCTTGAGCTGTCCGGGAGAGATAACACAAGTGCCGTACTCAACCTCTTCTTCAGCTCTTGGAAACTTTCCTCACACTTTTTCGTCCAAACGAACTTCACTGATTTCCTAGTCAAATTCGTCAACAGAATCGCAATTTTGGAAAAGTCCTGAATGAATCTTCTATAATATCCTACCAATTCGAGAAAACTCCTCACTTCTGACGGTGTCTTCGGCTGATCCTCGTTTAGTACTGCTTCAACCTTTGAGGGATCTACCAAAATTTCTGTCCTTATCAATCACATGTTCAAGAAATTGCACCCGCTCTATCCAGAATTCACATTTCAAAAAATTTAGCGTACAACTTCTCTCTTCTTAGCGCCTCTAATATCACCTTCAAATGTTCCACATGCTCCTCCTTGGTTTTTGAATACACTACAATGTCATCGATAAACACCACCACGAATTTATCCAAAAATGGCTAAAACACCCTGTTCATTAGGTCCAAAAATGCTACAGGAGCATTCGTTAGACTAAATGACATCACCAAAAACTCGTAGTGACCATATCGAGTCCTGAACGTTGTCTTTGGAACATCTTCTTTCCTCACCTTCAATTGATGATACCCACTTCTTAAGTCTATCTTTAAAAAGTATCTATCTCCCTTCAACTGGTCAAACAAATCGTCAATCCTTGACAATGGATACTTATTCTGAATTGTAACCTTGTTTAACTCCCTATAGTCAATGCAAAGCCGCATCGATCCATCTTTCTTCTTAACGAACAACACCGGAGCTCCCCACGGCGATACGCTCGGCTGAATATACTTCTTATCCAATAGCTTTTGCAGCTGCACCACTAATTCCTTCATCTCCACAGGAGCCATACGGTACGGGGCCTTCGATATTGGGGCAGTTCTTGGAGCCAAATCGATCACGAATTCTACTTCCCACTCTGGAGGAAGTCCTGGAAAATAGTTTGGAAATACGTCTACAAAGTCTCTAACGATGGGTATCTCCTCTAGTTTCGGACTCTTATTTCGACTATCGACTATATAGGCTAAATACCCTACACAACCTTGTCTCAACAACTTCCTGGCTTGCATCATCGTTAGACAACTCGCTTATCTAGGCGACTTGCTGCCATAAAATATAACCTTTGACGGGGTCATAAGGTTAATACACTTCTTTTAGCAATTAATTATCGCCCCATAATTGAATAGCTAATCCATTCCCAAAATAACGTCAAATTCCCCAAGTTTATTCTGGATAAGATCTACGATCATCACGTTCCCCTTAATGTCCACCCTACAATTCTCGTGTACAAACTTAACAGGAATCACTTCTCTATTTGTAATTTTTATGTTCATAGGGTAATCTAATTCGTCCTTAGGCAATTCTAGATTCTTAGCAAAGTCATCGGATATAAATGAGCAAGTAGCACCCTAATCAAATAACATGTAAGCATTTATATTATTGATCGGAATGATTATGACACCCCCAAATCCGGGTACTTCAATTCCACGGAATTTGGTGCTCACTATCTAAATAAAATACAACTACTGCCCATAATAAGGAATGCAAAATAAATTACAACCTTAAATAAATAATAAAATCTTCCTTATCAAAAGGATTATAACCTTGTTCAAAATATCCCAGTGTTTGATAACCTTAACAACAATAAAATGCGAAAATAAAATATCATAACATAAATAAAGTCTTATTACAATCACATCATAATTATAAACAAGTATTCACTTGTTTATCTTGTTCTTGCCCTTACTAGTTGACGGTTCGTCAACTCTTTCAACTTTAGCTGCAAGGGTTATATAATGCAAGAATGAGCAAACAAAAGCTCACTTGGATAACAATTCAATAGTAATGACATAAACCAAATAACTTCAAATGATTTGATTAACATTTCTTTCATCAATAATAAAGAGTTGAATATGGAATATAGAATTCATCTGAGGGTCGTAAGACCTTGAACTATGTCATAGGTTATAAATATTTCTATTTAAAACCTTTAACAGTCGTTAGACTATATGGACTCTTAACTCGTACTTAGGGGGATCAGCCCTTCGTACCATGTATTGTGCACAAATATCTTAACGCTTTCGCATGTATTCCCCTATTAAATAAGGTTGTTCATCTCAGTTATTTGATTACAAGTCCGCACCAAAGAAAGTTTGGTTTGGATAAGCTAAAAAGGAAATTTGGAGTTCAACTATTATCAATTAAGGAGTAGTTGAATCAACTTACTATAAATAATAATTCGACAATAAAGAATTATGAAATAACTTATACTTTAGAATTAAACTTAAAGTATTCAAAAGATAAGATAGACCTTGCTTGAACAATTAAGTCAAGGTCACATTAACTCAATAATGAATTTTAATAAGATATTTATTCAATATATAAATTATAGAGAATACAGCATAAATATAACAAGAAAGGATAGAACAACTTGCTCAAATAAAGTTTGAGTTTAGAAAACTTGCCTTGAGCGCAAGCTACAATTACTATCACGTTCCACAATTTAACCTACGTACACGTAATTAACAATAGTAAATCAAATCAATTACTATTTATAACTAATTATCAATTACTATATATAACTAATTCACATCCTTAGTTAACTCATCTAGGTTAACTTATTCCTCTTTAATTATTAGGTTTAATAATTAGTTATCACATCTCTTGATCACATCACATATTCACATAATTAATCAAACATAAATTATATACTCATATTAATTAAATTATAATTAAACAAATTATAATTTAAATCATACATTTACTTTAATTTAATTATAATTAATTAAATTATAATTATATATTATATTTTAATAATATAATTCATTACTGTCCATTTAGCATTTTAATTTTATTAACATGCTTTATATTTTATTTCTTCATTAATCTCACAAAGTTAGACATTTAAAAATAACTTTCTGCACAATCTGCAGGGCTGGCGCGACCGCGCTCCAATAAGCCTTGGAAGCGACGTGGCAGCGCTGCCTGGCGCGAGTGCGCTCCTTATAAGTCTTGGAGCCGTGCAACCGCGCCACTGCGCAGGCTGTTCTGACAGTTCGCGAACTGTGCAGAGAAAAAGCTAATTTGGCTTATTTCTCCGCACCAAATTCCGAATTCAGCATTCATAATGCATATAAGCTTTTGTAAAAAATATCAGTTTATGTTTCTAACATGTTCTAACACATAACGACATCAAAACACATAATTTAAAAACTCTAATTTTGTTAATTTTGAAGAAAAACTATTTTTTAGTGTTCTTGATGAAAATCAAGACTGTGAGTTTGTTTTTAAATCAATTCACATAATTCCAAGCATATTGATTTTGTTTCTAAGTATGTTATCATAGTCTAAAATCAATTTATACCACATATTACAATCAAACACGAATTTTGATTTTAAAGAAACTATTTTTCCAAAACTAATTCACTGTAACTTTTGATGAACATGATTTCTTCATGTTCATCATGTTTACATGCATTAAACAACTTAATTTACCATACCAATCATATATAAACAATTTGTAACACATTATATATATATATATATATAAATCATATTTACATGAATTCTCATAAAACTCTAATCACAGAGAAGTGAAAAACATGAAGAACATAAAACATAATTTCTAAAAATTACTAAGTTAGAATTATACCCTTCTGATTTGTGATAGGAGAAGAAGATGATGGTGATGAGGCTTCAAGTTTTAACAAATCCTTCTTCTTCTTCTTCTTCTTCCTTCTCTCTTTTCTCTCTAGCTCTTCTTCTCTGTTCTTTCTTTCTAACACTGACCAACTCTATTCTAACTTTAACGTATAATATACAACTGATATACGTATATAATATAAAACAAAATTATACAATATATAACTGATAAGTAATTATAACATATTAATACACTATGTTAGTTATATTTTATTTAAAAATCAAAAGTCATAAAACTTTGTTTGGTAAAACTTTTTTATTTAAAAAAAACATATTTTTAGTAGTTAAGGCCTTGTTTGGTAAAACTCTTTAAAACCCTTTTTATTTATTTTAAGAAATACTTTACCACATACTTTCAATGTTACACTTTATTTAATTAAATCCCAATATTCTTATTTAATTAAATACAAGTTAACATTCATTACTTAACTAAAATTGTCACCTAATACTAAATTACTACACAATTGTAATCCACTTATTAATCATAATTCGTGTAACAAATTAGTAAATCTTTCTTAACAAATACCACATAATATTTATATAATTTATTTATCTCAATTAAATTAGAACTACACCACAAAATTGCTTACACAACAATTTAATATTAAATATTCATTTAATTAATCATATTGTGTGACGCCCCCAAAATAGGTTCAATACCAACCCATTCTGAGTCGCCAAATACATGGTACATAATTCAAATACAATCTTTTATATCACACGGTCGTGCAAAATACGACCACACAACTGTGAGTGTCAATACAAATATGTAAAAAATATTAACATTCAAACTAAGTCCTCATTATAATTATTATCATACTATTTATTAGAAATAGTGAGGACTACTACTGCTCTAACTCGGACCATCACTCTGTCCCCCGACTAGTTCCTGCGACATTCTCATTTCCTGAAGAGGACAATAGATGAAAAGGGAGAGCTCAACTAGCCCAGTAAAGAATATTATAACTAAGATAATAAAGAATAATTTATCGTTAGTCTTCAACAATTCAAATAAAATATTATTGACAACAAGTTTTAGATCAATATTCACAGCGGAAATAACAATTCATTAAAAGAGTTAAGTAGAGAATGAAGTCTACTGTCTTTTATGATTTAAAAGTCCATCATCAATATTTTATCCCTGTAACATCAATCAATATACATCTCGAATCAAATATTCATCTTTGCACTACAGGCCAAAGATATTCATTTGTATCACCAGTGGCTATGTTCATCTCAACACCTGTTCATCTTTGCACTATGGGCCAAAGATATTCATCAAGTAATCAATCATCTTTGCTCTACAGGGCAAAGATATTCAATTATATCACCATTTAGGACTGCGGATGATGAAAAATAATATAAATAATGAATCCAGTGAGATAAAGGACAAAGATTAGGGATTTGTAATTTAGTTTATCCAAGTTCAAGAATATTCCATAATAATATTTTGTGGAACAAAATTCAATAATGAAGGATCAAAACTTGGATCCAATCAAAGATAGGAACCTTAACAGGCAACTTGGACAAATAGAAGAAATTTTTTTTTTGTGAATAGTGCCGTATACGTGAATAGTGCCGTATACATGAATAGTGCTGTATACGTGAATAGTAACCCCGTCGGAAAAAGTAAGAATTTCATAATAAAATCCATGACAATATTTTGGTATAATGATATTGAAAAGAATAACATCATTTACGAAAGAAAATAACATCCCTTACCTTAACAGGAGAGTAGTTTTGACCGAAATATCGGATATTATGTGGACGAAAACTTGCACTGTTATCAACGCTCGAAGTATCTAAATACTCACAAGAAATACGCTCGATATTATAGAGAGAGAATTTTCTGATTCTGGTGTGATTTTCATTTCTAACTAAGCACGCTATTTATAGTAAAATGCCAGGACACCAAAATAGACTTTTGAAACCAACGGAGCATTTCTTCAAAGTTTGGCAGGTTGGCAACATACCAAGATTGATCAAAGACTTTTCCACCAAAAATCCCACATGCTTTATATAATAAATATATATATATATATATTAAAATATTTAATTTTAAAACTTCAATAATTCATAATAATAGCCCTTTTATCAGAAAAATATAAATTCTATATCTTTTCTATAGGAAATTTAATTCTCTACAACTTTGTAAAAGGAAGTTTTTCCAAATTCCCAACCGAAAATGACCAAAATTCATAAACGGATGATTTTCCACACCAAAAATACTGATAAAAATACATCAGCACTAATTCCTTCTTTTATATCCACAAATAAATATTTTTTTATCATATAAATCAATAATTAGTTATTCACCCATAATATTACAGAACTAAAATATTGACAACCAGCTCGTTCCCAAGAAAGAGGGGGCCTTCCGATAAGGATTTCTCCTTACTGGCGTGCAATTAAATAACCCCTCCTAGACAGAACTTCCTTAGACATTGCCAATAATGCTATCTAATAATATTATTCAAATAATATGAATTATTGATTTGATAATTTGAAATACTGTGCAATGACAATTATTGAATCAATAATACAAAATATCAACGATATCAATTATTGAATCAATCATATAAAATATCAACGTAGCAATTATTGAATTAATAATATAAAATATTGAACAGTAATTACTGTAACAATAATTGAGTAAGTGCCTTCTTACGTAAGAATCAATAATTCGAAATACTGTGCAATACCGTGTGCTACTATGCAACGTGTATTACTGTATTTTTATCACCGGGTATTTCAACAGTTTAATGGTAATAGTTTTACCGTTATTTATAAAAAGGTTATATCTGTCGCTTTCTATATCCAATAGTTATTCCATTATGGGGCCCACAAATGGCTGCGCCGTTGTACGAATATTCCCCGACAACAAGAATATTCCACGACCAAACGAATATTCTCCGACAACAATGAATATTTTATAACCACTTGCTTATTTAGAAATATTTGCACATTTCACCCATAACTTATCACATTTATCAAATGAACACCTTACTATTTCAAAATAATATATAAAAAAATTAAATCTTTATTTATAAAATTCAGGGTCTTACACCCTGCCCTCCTTATGAAATTTCATCCTCAAAATTGACGTACGTACCTGGTATGTCGAAGAGGTGAGGATACCTCACTTTCATTTCCGATTCTAACTCCCAGGTCATTTCTTCAATAGCATGGTTTCTCCACAAAACTTTAACTTGAGGTATAATTTTTGAGCGTAGGACATGCTCCTTCCTATCCAAAATCTTAAAAGGTACCTCCTCATACGTTAAATCTTCAGCTATCTCGTTCGATTCTAACTCAATAATGTGGTTTGGATCTTTCACATATTTACGTAACACGGATATGTGAAAAATATTATGAACATGAGACATGCTTGGAGGTAAGGTGAGTCTATAGGCCACATTTTTCTACTCGGTCAAGGATCTCAAATGGACCAATAAATCATGGATTGAGCTTTCCTCTCTTGCCAAACCTCGTAACTCCCTTCCACGGAGCAACACGTAATAACACATGGTCCCCAACATTAAATTCCACGTCCTTTCGATGAAGATCCACATAACTCTTTTGTCGATCTTGTGCGATTTGTATCCGTTGCCGGATCATTTGAATCTTTTTCGTAGTCATACGTACTAACTCCGGTCCCAACAATGTTGCTTCACCCACCTCGTCCCAGCATACTGGAGAACGACACTTTTGTCCATACAACGCTTCAAATGGAGCCACGCCTATACTTGCCTGATAACTGTTGTTATAAGAGAATTCCACCAATGGTAAGTACTTATCCTAACTCCCTTTGAAGTCTAGAACACAGAGTCTCAATAGATCTTCAAGAGTTTGAATAGTCCTTTCTAATTGTTCGTCCGTTTAAGGATGATATGCCGAACTGAATCGTAAATCCGTGCCCATAGCTTTCTGCAAACTGACCCAAAATCGTGAAGTGAATCTTGGGTCATGATCCGAAACTATGGATACTGTCCTGCCATGCAATCTCACAATCTCATTCACGTACATATGAGCAAAATGTTCAAGGAAATAAGTCTCTCGTATAGGCAAGAAATGAGCAGACTTGGTTAATCTATCAACAATAACCCAAATCGCATCTATGCCTTGAGAAACCTTGAGAAGACCCGTAACAAAATCCATCGTAATGTGTTCCCACTTCCTATTTTGGAATCTCAAGTGGTTGCAATGGACCCTTCAGCACTTGATGCTCTGCCTTTACACGTTGACACGTTAAACACCTCGAGATTAGCTCCGCGATCTCTCTCTTCATATTGCTCCACCAAAATATATGTCGAAGATCATGATACATTTTAGTACTCCCAGGATGGATTACAAACGGTGTGTTGTGTGCCTCCATCATGATTCTATACTTCAAGTCAGAATCGTTAGGAACACAAAGTCTGGAGTTGACTCGAAGTATTCCTTCTTCATCAATCCTTGCTTTTGGAATAGCACCTTCTTGCACCTTCTTCCTCATATTCATCAGCTCTGGATCTGTAGCTTGAGCAGCTTTAACTTTATCAATCAAAGTTGGTTCTACGCGTATACTTGACATCATCATGTGGGTCCCCGGAGTCTTGAACTCTATCTCCATCTTTTGTAAATCACACAAAATAGGCCTTGATAGCATCACATTCGTTCTCGCATATGATCTTCTACTCAACGCGTCAGCTACCACGTTCACTTTTCCAGGATGGTATTGAATGGTATGATCGTAATCTTTCAACAACTCAAGCCAACGTCGTTGCCGTATGTTAAGTTCCTTTTGAGTGAAGAAATATTTGAGGCTCTTATGATCCGTATAGATCTCCACTTTCTCTCCATACAGGTAGTGTCTCCAGATCTTTAATACGAAAACGACAGCTGCCAACTCTAGATCATGAGTAGGATAATTCCTCTCATATTCTTTGAGATGTCGCGAGGCATAGGCTATGACTTTTCCATGTTACATGAGAACACATCCTAACCCTTTGCCCGAAGCGTCGCTGTAAATGACAAATCCATCCTAACCAGATGATATCGTAAGAACAGGTGCCGAAATAAGTCTCCTCTTGAGCTCTTAGAAGCTCTTCTCGCATTCCTCTCTCCAAACGAATTTTGAATCTTTCCGAGTCAATTGAGTTAATGAAGTAGCGATTCGAGAAAATCCCTCTACGAACCTCCGATAACAACCAGCTAAGCCCAGAAAGCTTCGTACTTCGGTCACCGACTTAGGTTGCTCCCAACTTTGTATTGCTTTAATCTTCGCCGGGTCAACAGATACTCCACGTTTCGATACCACGTGCCCAAGGAATGCTACTTCCTCAAGCCAGAACTCGTATTTCTTCAGCTTGACATATAGCTTGTTCTCACGAAGCTTTTGAAGTACCAGCTTCAAGTGGTGCTCATGATCTTCACGGCTTTTAGAATAGATGAGGATGTCATCAATAAAGCCAACAATGAACTGATACAAATATTCATTAAATACACGGTTCATCATATCCATGAAAGCAGCAGGAGCATTAGTTAATCCAAAAGACATGACTAAGAACTCATAATGCCCGTACCGAGTTCTGAAGGCAATCTTCGGAATATCCTCAGTTTTAATCTTCAGCTGATGATATCCAGAATGAAGATCGCTTAAAAACTAAAATAGTTCTCAATCGTGGGATTTCTAAAATGGGGATTAGTAAATCCGGATAGATTGGTACATATGTTGCTTGCTCATTGGATGAGGATGACTGATCTCATGGTCATTTGTGTGGAGACACTAAAGCAAGTATGTAGGTGCTTATTGGAGAATAAGTTCACTGAACGTGACTCGCTATGGAATACCTAATGGAGTTTTACTCGCCTGTCAATAGGAATTCCTAATGTGATAGTAGTACAAGTGATCCTTGGACTTGAGATTATCATAGTATCTTGTATGTAACAAATTATACTTTGAATTATTCCTTAAGGCCTTTTAAGGCATATATAGGGTATGCTTGGGTATAATGAGTTGCATATAGAGATAATGTATGATCAATAAAGAATCTACCACCTCTAGTAAAAGAGGAGATATGCCCTATGTGATTCGTTAAATGACAACCTAGGAATCCTTGGCCAAGGTGGAATGAAATTAGAAAGAGGTTTCTAATTTGCATTATTTGGAGTTGTGCGTTTTCTAATCAAAATATATATGATTAAATAAATTAAGACTTGACAGTAAATCCATGTCTTATATTTAATTAGGACATTGTATGGTGGAAGGATTGAATTGTACGGTAACTATTAACTCACAGGTTCTTTTATGATTAATGTTGAAATCTATATTATCTAGAAAGTCGTTGATCGCTAGGGAGACTTATCCCTATTGTAGAATAAATGTTATTTATTTAAATAGATTATTAGTTTAATTAATTTATTTAAATAAGATTAGAATTATTCTAATTGATTTATTCACAATCGGTTTAATATGGAGAACCTAAAGGGTCACACCATAAAAGGAAGAAGAATTATTTAAGAAGAAAATGGCATGATAGTAATAATGCATTAAGTGTAATTAATTTAATCTATGGTGATAGAATAAATTAAATAGCTTAATGTTTATTATTTAATATTTTAGAAATATTAAATATAAATTAATAAGAGGAGTCTTATTAATATTATTATTATTAGTAGTAGTATTTTAATTCTAAAGGAGTTTAGGAATTAATATAATATAAGTACTCTCTCTCAATCCTAATAAGATTAGGATATAAATTAAAGTGTTTAATTAATTAATTAAATAAAACCCTATTCAAATTGGATTAGGAGGGTTAACCTAATATCTATATAAGAGAGTCTTATATCAGAAATAAGGTACATGAATTTTTCCAAAGGTTGGGAGTACACATATTCTATAGAGATAGAAACAAGGGTTAAGCCAATAACCCATCTTCCTGAGTTCTTCATCTTCCTTGGTGGATCACCGTTAGAGGCCAAACATTTGGGTGGCTAACATTGATCAAGGGAAGGAGCCACTACAGAGGAATCAAAGGAATCAAAGGAGTCGAACTCGTACCTGAGGAAGCTTGGATCTTCAAAGGTATAATTCCATGTTATCTCTTTTTCTGTTATTGATAACTAACACAAAGCATGATCATGGTTATGGGTTTTTATAAATTTTTGAAAATCTATGTTTCGCGCTTCCGCCCTATTTATGTGATTTGATTGCATGATTGCGTTACGTACAAACCCAACAGAATAACGATGAATAGACAGAGTTTATGAGATTTAAAAGCATAATGAAATCATGTTATGACATGATGATAGGTGAAGATAAAAAGTTTTAAAACAAAACAATAATGGGATAAGAAAAGAATCATAAGGGAGATGATTATAGAATAAGATCACGATGTGATCTTTTAAAGTTGTAAAAGACAGATGGTCTGTAAGGATTGAATGGTTATAGTTTGGGACTATAACGAGAATGTACTATGATATATTACGAGATTAACTCACGAGGAGTTATAAATGATGAGATATAGAAGTCTGTATCGAGTATAATGCGAGAAGTTATAAGTAAGATAGAGTTAAGTGGGATTTCAACTGAGGACTCATGTGGTGGCTAAGTTGTACAAATCTTTGTATGGGCAGGATTTTGTGCTTACACTTAGCTTATCATATTGATAATCGTTGGAAGGTTGGTGTCGCGCTATCGATATATATATGACGAGAAGGTGATTCTTTTCTCATATTATATTTGATAGTTAGAGTCAATAGAGGATAGATTAGATGATATTAAGATTACATTAGATGATCTTAAGGTTAGGCGAGTTCTTAAAACTCATACTTATGGTAAGTTCGTGACTCATAGTCGTATGTATGTTTTTGAACCCCTAAGCATATAGGACAGTCCCTAATCAGTTCTTTGACTACGTATTGCTAGGACAAGTCTTAAACTTATATTATTGTGGCAAGTTCCTGAACTTCCAAAGTGTGGTAAGTTCGATGAACTATACTGGGTATAGAAAGGTTATAGTATAGAAAGCATTGATGTGTTGAAGATTGATAGAATGTTTAAGTAATTGTGGAGTAAAGAGTTATATTGATGGAGAAAGTTTTTATATTCTAAATCTCCTAGCTTTGCTAGATTTTCAAAAATTTTGACTTCGTGCTGATGTTGCACTTCTGTTTTCTTGGAAAACATTGGATCAAATGATGGAACCAATGGATTTTTTTTAAATAGTGCTATTATTCACATGTCTATGCTAATTGCTTCAGCTAGACAAAAATAATTTTAAATTTTCGAAATGTATTTTATATATGCATTATTTGATATGGTGTAGAAATAATAATCGAGGAAGTTATCAATGCAGTTCAACCTAGTGTTGGATGTGATCGTATGATCGTCAGCCCACTATAGTATAATGTAGTATGACGACGTCATGTAATGACGAAATCCTCAACGTACCATTACTACGGTACGGTATCAGGATATTATGAAAAGATTTATTTATTTAGTTTAGGTTTCCTTAAACGAAAAAAATATATATTTTTGAGTTGGTTAAATATATATATATATACATTTCGATTGATGTCTGAATTGTTGCTAGAAGTTTATGCTACTTGATTCAGCTAGACAAATATTGAAAGATGTTTATGAAATTCGAGCATTCTTGGTCAAACTATGCCAAACCAAATTGCTTTGGTACGGATTCAGATGTTAAGAAGCTGAGGTGAACAACCCTATAAAAGGGGACATGTTATCGGAGACAATAGTTCCGTGTGTAACGCATATTGTTGTTACAATGTACTACATTTGGGCCCGACGTAGGGGTACGATAGGCTGGCCACCTAGAGTATCAATGCGGTTTATACTGTGAAGTACCGGGGGTGAAGCACTATTAAACCTAAAAAGAAGTTCAAGGTCTTGTGACCACTCAGCATTATTGGAATCTTTTAAATTCCCGAGTTATTTATATCGCTTCCCAATTAATGAGCAATTATGGAAGATTCTTATTATCCTGATGGAGAATGTAACGAGAAGAATAGCCCTTAGAAAAAAGTAGTTGTGGAATGCTTTAATCTAGTGAATAGAGATTAACGTAAAATTTATTTTGATAGAATGATATATATATATATATATATATATATATATATTGATAGACTTAAATTTCGAGGACTAAATTCTTAGAAGAAGGAGTGAATGTGATAACCCGAATAATTATAGATGGTGAATTATGTAGTATATTAATTCGACGAGTAGAGTATTCGGTAATGATCCTTAGAAAGGAAATGAACGAGTTAGAGAATATATAATATTTGATATATGATTGTGTTTAATTGAAGGTTATGTAATAAAACCTAACAGTTGTTGAAGAAATGAATGAAGTATATATATATATGTAAAACTTTTTGCTAAGTTAACGTGTTGAAGTTATTCAACGATAATTGTGAAAGAGATTTTGCGAAAATCGAGTAAGGGAGGTTTCGTTGATTCCGAGGACGGAATCCTTATAAGGAAGGATGTGACATCCCGAATTTTTTTAAGAATTTATAAATGAGAATTTAATAAATCAAATTATTATTTTAAGATGTTTAAGTACGAGTATGTGTATGTGTTATATTATTTGTGAAATATGTGATTTCGTTTGAAGAGAATGTAAATGTTAATTTTAATATTTATTGAATAAATAAATATTTTAATTAAATTTTTTATTGAGATTATGTGATTAATATGGAGTAATATAATTAAGTGTATTATATTAATTAAATAATTATTTAATATTTAATTTAATTAATATGTAATAATTTTATGTTATAGTTCTAATTTAATTGAGATAATTAAATTAGATGTAGCGATGTGGTAAGTGTTACATAAAGTTATAATTAGCAAGTAATTATAATGTGACAATGTTATGTGATTAATTGATGTTAAACTTTTAATTAATTAAATTAATGTTAAGATTTAATTAATTAAAGGATAACATTAAGAATATGTGTTAAAGGATCTATTAAAAAGAGTTAAAAGAGTTTTTAAAACCGTTTTCCCAAACAAGGCCCTTACTTTTGTTTTAAACCTGTTTTACCCAAACAAAGCCTTAACTACTAAAAACCTGTTTTTAAAATTAATGTTATTTTGCCAAACAAGCCTTAGGGCTTTTTAAATTCTAAATGTTGTAACCTATATTTTAATTGTAATAATTGTATTTATTATAATTATTATAGGGTCATTATGTAATATAAGTTATATATGTTGTATTTATGTTTTATATGTATAATATATGTATAATATATTATATGTATATTACGTTAGTTAGAATTTGCTAAAGGTTAGTCTGTTAGAAACAAAAAGAACACGAAGAGAAAGAACAGAGTAAACTAGAGAGAAAAGAGAGAAGAAGAAGAAGAGAGAAAGAAGAAAGAGGAAAACTTTGAGAAATCAAAGGAGAAGATAATCACCATCATCTTCATCTTCTTCCTCTAAAAGCAAAGGTATAACCTAAGTTTTATTATCGTTCTTCATTGTTTTATTTTTTGTAAATTGATTTTCATAATAAACTATAAATTGATAATAAATATGTGTTAGATTATGTACAAAAACTATTATATATGAGTTATATCATAGTTTATGTTATTACTTTCATGTAGATATGATGAACATGGAAAAATTGTGTTCATAGTGTTCTATCACGAAGTTATTTTGAAAATTGTTCTAAAATCTTTGATGTGAGTATGAGTTATGTGTAATATGGGTTATATTAGGATATAATATGAGTTATATTATGATTGTAGAAATTCAATCCATGTATTTTTGATAAACAAGAAGGAGTGTGTTCATAACGATTTTTCGGAAACTAATTTTTGAAAAAATAGATTTTGAAACCATCAAATTGGTGTTTGATTATGAGTTATTGTTGAAATTGATCATGTATTATGTTAGTATGTTAAGATTATGAGTTATCACAATTGGAATTACTTGAATTGGTTTAAAAACGAATTCGTAATAACAATTTTCGTCAAAAACGTTTGATTTTGTAGTTTTCTTTGAAAATCATGAAATCTTAATTTTGATTATGTGTTATATGGATTTTATATGTTATGATCATGTTTAAGAGTTTAAAATATTATTTGTATCAAGTTTCATGTTTATCATGTTGGAAAAAATCGAATTCGGTGTGAAGGAATAAGCTAAATTGGCTTATTTCTCCACCAGTTCGCAAGCCAGGACCCTCACTAGGGGGATGACTGCCCCAATGGATGATTTAGCCTTGGGGGACCCACCCCAGCGGGTACCCTTGCTGCCCGGGGTGATTTAGTTGTTGTAATGCAAAACTGTTTTGACCTCTGTTAGTAAAATGGCCATAACGTTTTCATACGAACTTCGATTGAGGAGATTCAAGATGATCCGGAACGAGCACGAATAGAACTACAACTTTCATTCTTTACGCTTTTTGATTTGAGGTCGTTAAAAGAGGTCGAAATGTCATTTTTGTGACTGATGTGTATTCGGAGGCAATCAGAGGGCGTCGAACATGCACATACGCAAGTATAGTGCTGTCGACGATAATAGATGTTGTTCTAAGTTATAAAACATGAATGTTAGTATATATAATGATGCTTAACATTAATAAATGATGTATTGGATAAGTTATATAAGCACACTAAGCATATACAAGAGAGACGAATCGGGCGTGTGACGAATGAATGTCGAAACGACGTGACAAGTGTTAACGAACGTAAAAAGTGTTTTAAGTCAAATGAAATGAACATGATAAGATATGAAATGGGGTTAATATAAAACCAATAAGTAGTCCTAGAAAGACTTGAGCACTTGAATGAATTTCGAATATTACTATCGATAGTTAACACAATCTAATTGAATATTGTGTATTGATAGTAGGAAGAGTTATGAGATGTAGAGTAGAGTTTATATTACAACTACTATGTGTTGCTATGTGACTAATAGTTGATGTGCATGATTATATAATTGTGTAGGGCACGTGAAGTGCAGATAGCTGTAAGCTGTTAATCTGTTATTGGTAAACAACTATCAAGGCAAGTCTTTCGGTTCCTATTTTCTACGTGGACTTGATGAACTGTTTTAAATTGCATGATGTGTTATATGTGTTGTAAGCGAGCATGATATGTTATACATGTTGCAATCATGAAATATTAAAGTCAATTTATGACTACATTATTTTGGTTAAATAATGATGATTGAGTAAGGAACTCAATCTTTATGTTTGCTATGAGAATTAAAGTATGTATGCAATGTTACTTTAATTATTATGATATGTATGTTGAGCATATTATTATGTGCTATGTGATGCATGAAAACTGTTAGAACTTGCTGAGCTGTCGAGCTCACTCTTGCAAATAATAATTTTTGCAGGTCAAGATTTCAAGGTAAGGATATGTGCTAAGTGAATTATAGAGATCCATATTCACGAAGATTACTTATGTTTTATGATAAATGTATTTAATATTTTGAATGTAACATGTTGTTGAATTGTAAGTTGAGCTATCCGGTGTATATGGATATTGATTTATGATGTAAGATTTTGTATAGTCATTTTGTTGTAACGATTCATGATATAAATTTGAATCGAAGAATGTAATGTAAAGGTTGCAATTTGGGGCAATACAAAAGGAGATGTATAAAAGTTTTAAATATTCCGCATTTATTAATATCGAATAATGATATAAAGATAGATTAAAGATGTATTGTTAACGATCGAGGATGAGGATTATATTGTATGAATTTTGGGGTCGTTACATAAGATATATAACTTCCACTACATAATGGCCTTTATTAAATATAATAAGTACCATTAATATATAAGTTATAATTTGAATTTTAAAAGCCCTAAGGCTTGTTTGGCAAAATAACTTATTTTTAAAAACAGGTTTTTTTTAGTAGTTAAGGCCCCGTTTGGTAAAACGGATTTAAAATAGGTGCAAGGACCTTGTTTGACAAAACTGTTTTAAAAACTCTTTTAATTATTTTAATAAATCCTTTAACACATATTTTTAATGTTACACTTTAATTAATTAAATCTTATCATTCTAATTTAATTAATTAAAAGTTAACATCAATTAATCACATAAAAATTGCCACAACAATTATAATTACTCGCTAATTATAATTTCATGTAACAATTACCACATAACTTTATCTAATTTAATTATCCCAATTAAATTAGAAGTATAACATAAAATTATTACATATTAATTAAATTAAAGATTAAATATTCATTTAATTAATATATTACACTTAATTAAATTACTCCATAACCCACATAATTTATTTATTTAACTCAATAAATAAATCAATTAAAATATTTATTTTAATTCAATAAATATTAAAATTATTAAAAATTCTCTTCACACCAAATCACATATTTTACAATATATAACGCATAAACACATACTCGTACTCGAACATCTTAAAATAAGAATTTTATATATTAAATTCTCATTTATAAATTCTTAAAAATCCGGGTTGTCACATCCTTCCCTCCTTATAAGGATTCCGTCTTCGGAATCAACGAAACCTCAATTACTCGGTTTTCACAAAATCTCTTTCAAAATTTTATTGTTGAATAACTTCAACACATTATCTCAACAAAAGTTTTATATATATACTACTTCATCCATTCCTTCAACAAATTTTAGGTTTTATTAGATAACCTTCAATTAAACACCATTATATCAAATATTCCCATTCATTGCCTTTCTAAGGATCGTTATCATATACTCTACTCGTCGAATTCATATACTTCATAATTCACTATTTTGTAATTATTCGGGTTATTACATTCTGTAACAATCCCAAAATTCATACAATATAATTCTCGACATCGATCGTTAACAATACAACAAACTTCTAACTTTACATCATTATTCGATGATACAATCACTAAAAATGCGGAATAATTAAAACTTTTATTTATTTCTTTCTTTATTGCCATGAATCTCAACCATTATCATTACATATATTTGATTCAAGTTATTACATGGATCGCCTCATCGAAGTTGCGATACAAAGTCTTACATCACAAAGTAATATCCACTATACATCGGATAGCTCAACTTAAAATTCCACAATTATGTTACAATCAAAACATTAAATACATTTCTCATCTAACATAAGCAATCTTCTTGAATATTGTTCTCTATAATTCAAATAGCACGTATCATTACCTTTAAACATTGACCTGCAAAAATAGTTATTTGCAAGAGTGAGCTCGACAGCTCAGCAAGATCTAACAGCTTTCATGCATCACGTGGCACATAAATAACATGCTCATCTTATACATCATAATCATTAGACTAACATATCATGCATGCTTTAATTCATATAACAAGTATAAATATTGAGTTCCTTACTTAATCAACATTCTTTACTCAATCAATGAAGTCATAAATTGACTTTATCATTTCATACTTACAAGATATATAACATATCACTCTCTTTGCAATATAATTTAAAATAATTCGTCATCAAGTTCACATAGCAAATAGGAACTGAAAGACTTGCCTAGCTCGTAGATTACCAATTAACGAAAAACAGCTTATAATAATCTGCACTTCATGAATCCTACACAACGTATTACCATACACATCAAATTATATGTATTTAATAATATAAATTATTTATCACATATCTAATTCTCATAATTAGTTAACCCATTTAGGTTAACTCAGTCCTCTTTAATTATTAAGTTAATAATTAATTATCATATAATTAATCACATCACATAATCATATTACATTTTCACATAATTAATCAACTAATAATTACGTACTCATATTAATTAAATTATAATTAAACAAATTATAATTTAAATTACACCTTCTCCTCAATTATAATTAATGAAATTATAATTGTATTTTATATTAATTGAATTATAATTAAATAAATTATAATTTAAATTAAACATTTATTTTGATTAAAATCAATCAAACTCAATTTATGCCTTTATATCAATTAAATTATAATTAAACCAATTATAATTTAAATTAAACAATTACTTTGATTATAATAAATCAATTTCAATTCATGCACTCATTAAATTATAATTAAAATGAATTATAATTTAAATTACACATTTACCTTAATTAAAATTACCCAAACTATATTCATTAAAATTCAACAAATTATAATTGAAATTAAACCTTCACTTTAATTATAATTATTCAAATTATAATCACACATTATATTTTATTAATATAATTCATTACTATTATTTAGCATTTTAAGGTATGCCTAACATGTCATCAAATTTAACACATTGGGTTAACTTTTCATGATCTAAACAAACCTGCACAAAACAAACCAAGTTTTCTTTTCTACACACCCCCCGCCGGGGCGGGGGTTCTATGCCTTGCAAGGCCCGCCGGGGCTGGCCCCCTGCAGCGGCTCAATTTTGGTTCGCGAATTGTGTAGAGAAAAAGTCAATTTGGCTTATTTCTCCACACCAAATTCTAATTCCAGTCAACATACTTCATATCAATTTTATAGAAAACATAAATTCTAAGTTTCTAACATATTTTAATATATTTAATCATCAAAACACATAATCAAAATTATTAATTTTGAAAAGTTTGTATAAAAAACTATTTTCTAGTGTTCTTGATAAAATTGAACACTGTAAGTTTATTTCTCAATCAAAACACACAATTCAAATCACTTTGAATTTGTTTATAAACATGTTATCATTATCTAACATCAATTTACCCAAGGATTATCAATCAAACATAAATTTTGATTTTCAAAGACCAATTAACAAAAACTTATTTCATTGTAACTTTTTGATGAACATGAATTCTTCATGTTCATCATATATACATGAATTAAACATCCTAACTAAGCATTCAAATCAATTGTAAGCATATATAAATACAATTAATACATGAATTTCATGTTTATCTATATTTCCATGAAAACTTATTTTTTCAGAGAACAAGAGCATGAATAACATCAAACATGGTTTTTGAAATATAAGGGTTAGAATTATACACTTGATGCTTAATGAGGAAGATGATGATGAGGTTTAACAAGGACTTTCTCTCAAAGCCTTCCTCCTTTCATCTTCTTCTTCTCTCTTCCTTTCTCTCTAACTTTTCTTTTCTTTTCTTTCTCTGTATTTTTCTCTTCTTGTTTTAACACTGATAAAACTCTAACTCTTGTAATTCTAACTAACGTAATATACATATAATATAATATACATATATTATACATATAAAACATAAATATAAGATTTTTTAATTCCACTACATAATGGCCTTTATTAAATATAATAAGTACCATTAATATATAAGTTATAATTTGAATTTTAAAAGCCCTAAGGCTTGTTTGGCAAAACAGTTTATTTTTTAAAAATAGATTTTTTTAGTAGTTAAGGCTTCGTTCGGCAAAACGAATTTAAAACAGGTGCAAGGGTCTTATTTGGCAAAACGATTTTAAAAACTCTTTTAATTCTTTTAATAAATCTTTTAACACATATTTTTAATGTTACACTTTAATTAATTAAATCTTATCATTCTAATTTAATTAATTAAAAGTTAACATCAATTAATCATATAAAAATTGTCACATAACAATTATAATTACTCGCTAATTATAATTTTATGTAACAATTACCACATAACTTTATCTAATTTAATTATCCCAATTAAATTAGAATTATAACATAAAATCATTATATATTAATTAAATTAAAGATTAAATATTATTTTAATTAATATATTACACTTAATTAAATTACTCCATAACCCACATAATTTATTTATTTAACTCAATAAATAAGTCAATTAAAATATTTATTTTAATTCAATAAATATTAAAATTAATAAAAATTCTCTTCACACCAAATCACATATTTCACAATATATAACACATATACACATACTCATACTCGAACATCTTAAAATAAGAATTTTATATATTAAATTCTCATTTATAAATTCTTAAAAATCCGGATTGTCACATTCTTTCCTCCTTATAGGGATTCCGTCTTCGGAATCAACGAAACCTCTCTTACTCGGTTTCACAAAATCTCTTTCAAAAATTTATTGTTGAATAACTTCAACACATTATCTCAACAAAAGTTATATATATATACTACTTCATACATTCCTTCAACAAATTTTAGGTTTTATTACATAACCTTCAATTAAACAACATTATATCAAATATTATATATTCTTTGACCCATTCATTACCTTTCTAAGGATCATTACCATATACTCTACTCGTCGAATTCATATACTTCATAATTCACTATCTTGTAATTATTCGGGTTATCACATTCTGTAACGATCCCAAAATCCATACAATATAATTCTCAACATCGGTCGTTAACAATACAACAAACTTCTAACTTTACAACATTATTCGATGATACAATCACTAAAAATGCGGAATAATTAAAACTTTTATATATTTCTTTCTTTATTTCCTTGAATCTCAACCTTTATCATTACATATTTGATTCAAGTTATTATATGAATCGCCTCATCGAAGTTATTATACAAAGTCTTACATCACAAAGTAATATCCACTATACATCGGATAGCTCAACTTACAATTCCACAATTATGTTACAATCAAAACATTAAATGCATTTCTCATCCAACATAAGTAATCTTATTGAATATTATTCTCTATAATTCAAATAGCACGTATCATTACCTTAAAACCTTGACATGCAAAAATAGTTATTTGCAAGAGTGAGCTCGACATCTCAGCAAGATCTAACAGCTTTCATGCATCACGTAACACATAAATAACATGCTCATCTTATACATCATAATCATTAGACTAACATATCATGCATGTTTTAATTCATATAACAAGTATAAAGATTGAGTTCCTTACTCAATCAACATTCTTTACTCAATCAATGAAGTCATAAATTGACTTTATCATTTCATACTTACAACATATATAACATATCATGCTCTTTGCAATATAATTTAAAATAATTCGTCATCAAGTTCACATAGCAAATAGGAACTGAAAGACTTGCCTAGCTCGTAGATTACCAATTAACGAAAAACAGCTTATAATAATCTGCACTTCATGAATCCTACACAACGTATTACCATACACATCAAATTATATGTATAATTAATAATATAAATTATTTATCACATATCTAATTCTCATAATTAGTTAACCCATTTAGGTTAACTCAGTCCTATTTAATTATTAAGTTAATAATTAATTGTCACATAATTAATCACATCACATAATCATATTACATTTTCACATAATTAATCAACTAATAATTACGTACTCATATTAATTAAATTATAATTAAATAAATTATAATTTAAATTACACCTTCTCCTCAATTATAATTAATTAAATTATAATTATATTTTATATTAATTGAATTATAATTAAACAAATTATAATTTAAATTAAACATTTATTTTGATTAAAATCAATCAAACTGAATTTATGCCTTTATATCAATTAAATTATAATTAAACCAATTATAATTTAAATTAAACAATTACTTTGATTATAATCAATCAATTTCAATTCATTCACTAATTGAATTATAATTAAAATGAATTATAATTTAAATTACACATTTACCTTAATTAAAATTAGTCAAACTATATTCATTATAATTTAACAAATTATAATTGAAATTAAACCTTCACTTTAATTATAATTATTCAAATTATAATCACACATTATATTTTATTAATATAATTCATTACTATTATTTAGCATTTTAAGGTATGCCTAACATGTCAACAAATTTAACACATTGGGTTAACTTTTCATGATCTAAACAAAGCTGCACAAAACAAATCAAGTTTTCTTTTCTGCACACCGCCTGCCGGGGCGGGGGTTATATGCCTTGCAAGGCCCGCTGGGGCGGGCCCCCTGCAACGGCTCAATTTTGGTTCGCGAACTGTGTAGAGAAAAAGCCAATTTGGCTTATTTCTCCACACCAAATTTTAATTCCAGTCAACATACTTCATATCAATTTTATAAA
The DNA here is from genome assembly GCA_020205555.1 of Panax stipuleanatus. NCBI lineage: Eukaryota > Viridiplantae > Streptophyta > Magnoliopsida > Apiales > Araliaceae > Panax > Panax stipuleanatus. The sequence goes on along the minus strand of CM035120.1, from coordinate 69,681,333 downwards.
AAACATAAATTCTAAGTTTCTAACATGTTTTAAAATATTTAATCATCAAAACACATAATCAAAATTCTTAATTTTGAAAAATTTGTATAAAAAACTATTTTCTAGTGTTCTTGATAAAATTAAACACTGTAAGTTTATTTCTCAATCAAAACACATAATTTAAATCACATTGAATCCGTTTATAAACATGTTATCATTATCTAACATCAATTTACCCAAGTATTATCAATCAAACACAAATTTTGATTTTCAAAGACCAATTAACAAAAACTTATTTCATTGTAACTTTTTGATGAACATGAATTCTTCATGTTCATCATATACATGAATTAAACATCATAACTAAGCATACAAATTAATTGTAAGCATATATAAATATAATTTATACATGAATTTCATGTTTATCTATATTTCCATGAAAACTTATTTTTTCAGAGAACAAGAACATGAATAACATCAAACATGATTTTTGAAATACAAGGGTTAGAATTATACCCTTGATGCTTAGTGAGGAAGATGATGATGAGGTTTAACAAGGACTTTCTCTCAAAACGTTCCTCCTTTCATCGTCTTCTTCCCTCTTCCTTTCTCTCTAACTTTTCTTTTCTTTCTCTGTATTTTTCTCTTCTTGTTTTAACACTGATAAAACTCTAACTCTTGTAATTCTAACTAACGTAATATACATATAATATAATATACATATATTATACATATAAAACATAAATATAAGATATATAACTTCCACTACATAATGGCATTTATTAAATATAATAAGTACCATTAATATATAAGTTACAATTTAAATTTTGAAACCCCTAATGCTTGTATGGCAAAACAGCTTATTGTTAAAAAACAGGTTTTTTTAGTAGTTAAGGCTCCGTTTGGCAAAACATATTTAAAACAGGTGCAAGGGCCTTGTTTGGCAAAACGATTTTAAAAACTATTTTAATTCTTTTAATAAATCCTTTAACACATATTTTTATTGTTACACTTTAATAAATTAAATCTTATCATTCTAATTTAATTAATTAAAAGTTAACATCAATTAATCACATAAAAATTGTCACAAAACAATTATAATTACTCGTTAATTATAATTTCATATAACAATTACCACATAACTTTATCTAATTTAATTATTCTAATTAAATTAGAACTATAACATAAAATCATTACATATTAATTAAATTAAAGATTAAATATTTATTTAATTAATATATTACACTTAATTAAATTACTCCATAACCCACATAATTTATTTATTTAACTCAATAAATAAATTAATTAAAATATTTATTTTAATTCAATAAATATTAAAATTAATAAAAATTCTCTTCACACCAAATCACATATTTCACAATATATAACACATATACACATACTCGTACTCGAACATCTTAAAATAAGAATTTTATATATTAAATTCTCATTTATAAATTCTTAAAAATTCCGGTTGTCACAGATTTCGCTGTGGGAATTGTTTTGGGGCAGCGCAGGGACAAGATTTTTCACGTCATTTACTATGCTAGTAAGACCCTGACGGATGCTCAACTAAATTACACTACCACAGAGAAGGAGCTTTTAGCGGTGGGATATGCATTCGATAAATTCCTGTTCTTACCTTATTGGCACAAGAGTAGTCGTGTATACCGATCATGCTGCAATCCGGTATCTGATTTCTAAGAAAGATGAAAAGCCTTGTCACATTCGATGGATTCTTCTTCTGCAGGATTTTGATTTGGAAATCAAAGACAGAAAGGGTACTGAAAACTAAGTGGCAGACCACTTATCCCGACTAGAGAATCCAGGAAAGGACACGAACGATAGAGTGATGATTAATGAGTCCTTCCCAGACGAACAGTTGTTTGTGGTGCAAAGAGAAACGCCATGGTTTGCAGATTTTGCAAACTTTTTAGTGAGCAACATTATCCCTCCTGATTTGACAAGATCCCAAAAGAAGAAGTTTTTACATGATGTCAAATGGTACATGTGGGACGAGCCCTATCTGTTTAAGCAGTGCGCAGACAGGATGATCAGGCGGTGTATCCTAGACAATAAGAAGAAAAGTATACTCCAGGGTTGCCATGCATCAGTCTACGTGGAAAACTATGGGGGAGAGAGGACAGCAGCCAAGGTGTTTCAAGCAGGATTTTATTGGCCGACTCTCTTTAAAGATGCTTATAATTTTGTGCAAAAATGTGAACGGTGCCAGTGGGTAGGAAATATATCCAAACAGAATGAGATGCCCTTGAACATGATCCTAGAGGTAGAGATATTTGACGTTTGGGGGATAGACTTCATGGGGCCGTTTGTTTCATCGTGCGAAAATCTAAAAATTTTATTGGCAGTGGACTATGTGTCCATGTGGGTGGAAGTAGCAGCTTTGCCAACAAATGATGCTCAGGTGGTCTTGAGATTTTTACAGAAGAGTATATTCACAAGATTCAGGACACCTAGGGCTATCATCAGTGATGAGGGCACCCACTTCTGCAACAGACAGTTTACGTCATTATTGGCTAAGTATGGGGTGAATCACCGTGTCTCCACGGCTTACCATCCCCAAACGAACGGCCAAGCGGAGGTGTCCAATCGTGAGGTAAAAAGGATCTTAGAGAAAATTGTCAATCCTACAAGGAAATATTGGTCCCTCAAACTCGATGATGCAGTGTGGGCATACAGGACTGCGTACAAGACACCGCTGGGGATGTCACCGTATTAGCTGTTACATGGGAAAGCTTGCCATCTTCCCATGGAACTTGAGCACAAGACCTACTGGGCCATTAAAAAGCTGAATTTTGACCTTAAAGCTGCAGGGGAGAAGCGACTTCTCCAATTAAATGAGCTGGATGACTTTAGACTGCAGGCTTACGAAAACTCAAAGCTATACAAGGAAAAGGTGAAAAAGTGGCACGACCATAAAATCATGGAACAAAAACTTTAGCCGGGGCAAGCGGTGTTGTTGTTAAACTCACGTCTTCGACTTTTCCCGGGAAAACTCAAGTCGAGATGGTCGGGTCCTTTCACGGTAAAAATCGTGTATCCACACGGTGCAATTGAGATTTTCGAACAATACTCAGATAAACCATTCAAGGTTAATGGGCAGAGGTTGAAGCAATACTATGGGGGCTAAGTCGATCGACAGAAAGCCTCCTTGATCCTTTCCACTACATGAGCTTATCTAAGAAAGTCGAGCTAATTGACTATAAACAAGCGCTCGATGGGAGGCAACCTATTCATCTCTCTTCTCCCTCTCGTTTAATTCTTGTTACATTTTTATATTCCCCCCCATGTTTAATTCTGAAAATCATAAAAATTTTGCAAATTTTGAGATAAATACATGTGCATATAAGATAGACACATTTCAAACATAGCATTGTTGTGCATAGAAACATAGTCCATTTTTGGGTTTGGAATGATAATATATCTCATTTTTGAATGCTTTTTATTGCAGGAATTGAGGAAATTGCTAGTTAGCTGCACAAATCCATGTTGCTGAAAATTTCAGGATCAGCACCAGGGCAAGCGCGACCGCGCCCTCCTCAAAGCAAAACTCGGCGCTCCCGCGCCAATATCCAGAGAGTCCAGAGAGCATCCTTGACAAGCGCGGTAGCGCCTTCTTCAAGGCCAATAATGGCGCACCTGCGCTATTACCCAGAAAATTGCCAGTTAAATTTTTTTAAAAAACATTCGATCCAACACTTATATATTATCTTCATTTGGTCAAATTCTCTTATCACAACATAATATAACCTCCTCCTCCTAAACCTATTCCCTCTCCTTCTCCAAACCCGAACCTAAGCATATTAAAATCGAACCATACTTCGTCTTCACATACCCATGATTCTCTCATACACTCACCTCTCTTTCCCACGTTCTGTTTCACCCTAGCCCCTACAATTACATTCTCTCCACATACCAGTCTCGATAAAACCTAACCCTAGCCTCCATTACCATACCATCAGGCCATTCTAAATTTCTTCAGAGTTAGGGTTTGCAGATATATGGTTTTAGAAACTAAGAATTGGAGGAATTTTTTACAGCAGAATTAGGGTTTGCACAGAGGGTTTCGAGGCATAAATTTGGGGATTGTTGTTTGGACTCACGAGTTAGGGTTTGCAAGTGCCAATTTCTACAGTTATCATGGGTCCAAAAAGAGCTCGCTCACGCACTCCTGAATCATCCGCTAACAATAGCCAGGACGAGAATGTCCTGGACTTGACCAGGTTTATCAACCTCTCGGCACAAACTTATTACTATAGGATTGCGGCAAAGTCGTTTGTGCATGAACGGGGGTTGAAGCCGACCAAGGTCGACGGGCAGATGATAGAAATGATAAGAGAAAGATCTTGGCTTGGGGTTGTGGCAACACCTGTGCCTTTTTCGATGGCCATAGTTCGGGAATTTTATGCAAATGCTAGGGAAACACAGAACGGTATTTCTTTCTTCCGGGGCATACAAGTTAACTATCTTCCACCGGTGATCCGCGAAGTGTTCCATTTGCCTTCTCTCCCGGCTGGCCAAGTAAATTGGGTTGAGGCTGAACGTTTTGAGACAGACTTGGATATGGTGATCACAGAGTTATGCGTGCCAGACACCAAGTGGAATTTTAAGCCAGGCACAGATACGCACACCAACTTCCCCAGCTCAGCACTTAACCTGATATGCAAAGGCATGGAATCTTTTTCCTATGCGCCAATCTGATGCCTTCCACTCACTAGTATGATAGCACGGCTAAGAGAGCCATTATTCTGTGGGGGATCATCACGGGCAAGTATATCGATGTTGGACATCTGCTCCATCAATTCATGATGCGTTACATGCGGGGCAGTGCCACCGGGGGGATTCCACATGCTTCAATCGTGTCGCATCTGTGTGCCCAAGTGAGCGTTGAATGGGATGACGAACAGGTGCAGATGTCGAGCCAGGACATCAATCATGCCACGATCAAGAAATTTACAGAGTGGGGTGATGGCATGGCATATCCTAGGGGCAAAGGGTTCATACTACCTACTCCTCTACTAGTGGCTCCACCACAGCCATCAGAGGCAGCCGACCCTCCTCAAGTCAGTATAGCGAGATAGGATCGCCAGATGAGGCACCTGTAGGCGAGGATGGACGCGCTTCACTGCAACTTCACGGCCTATGCTGATGGATTGTCCCGTGCACTGGGTGAGGCTTTTGCACAGCAAGGGACGATTGTGGAGAGGCCAGTGTTTGGTTCCGCCATACCTTATCCACCGCCAGATTCACCACCCGAGTCACAGTCGGGTGGCCATGCTGATACTTAGGGGAGTTTCTAACCATTTATCTCCATTGAGGGCAATACTTATTTTAAGTTTGGGGGTATTGTGTTGTAGTCAGTAGTTAGTTGCATATAGTATTAATTGCATGTTTAGGTTGCATAGTAGTTTGCATTTTAATACTTGTTAGTTAATTTTGCATGAATTTTTTTTCAGTTTTCTTTTGTTTTGTTTACTTAGTTATTTGTGTAGTTACATTGCATTACATAATCCCATGGTTGAGTCTGTTGAATTCCAGTATGGTCGATGATGATATTGAAAATTTATAGATTTTTGAACTCAGTTGATAACTTAAGCTTAGTTATAATTTCATACATGATGTAATATCTACCTGTTGCTTTGATGTTACCGGATAGCACGTCATTGTTATTATCTGCTTGTTAGTTAGATTAACACATGCTTGTCTTCTGAGAGGAAAAATTTGTTTTTAATAATAGAATTGTGTAGAAAATGAGTAATAACCATAATGACATAGAAATTCAAGTTCAGGGGAAAACATTGGGTATGCATGCTAAAAAGAAAAAGAAAAAGAAAAAAAAAAGAAAAAAAAAGAGAAAAAGAAAAAAATTTAATAAAACACCTTGGCTAGCTAAGTCTTGTGACCTCTGATACTCGAGCAAGTACGCCCTAGGGGATTGTCTCTACACCCAGCGCCCTAAAGCCTTATGGTTTGGGAGTCGTTGGTCGAAAGCTCGTTAAATGGGTATCATTGAAAAGCCTAAGAGGGCTTGGCATTGCACAGTTGGGTGTAACCACGAGAAAGCGCGAATATCACCCTCGTGAGTGAATAAAAGTAGAATAAGCCCTTTGTTGACCCTTAGTTTGTATTGATGTGTTGGATTGGTTGTTGTTTCATATATGCTCAATTTTCTTGACTTAAAACCTCAATTTTCTTCCTTAGAAGCATAGCATGTGGAATCTTCACCTTTATCAAGCTTATTTGTGGATATAGCACACACATACTACATCATTGTCAATAGGTTGTGATTTTCGGATTGTATGTTCTTATGACTTTAGCTTGGTTTGACGCTTTGTCCATAGATCTTGTTATTTCTCTGAGGTACATCTTATTGGAATTCATAACATGACTAAAAAAATTGGGATTCATCGTTATAGCAGTATAGTTGCATAGCATGTAGATTGCATTTGTGTTTGTTGCTTGAGGGCAAGCAATAGTTCAAGTTTGAGGGTATTTGATAAGTAGGTTTTATACCTACTTATGGCTATCTACTTGTTGGAACTATAGCTTAATCTCAAGAGTTTTAGTTACTTTTGATGCATTTTATCTTTATTTTGTAGATTGCATGAAGGAAACTCTAATGTAAGCAAATGGCATGGATATGGCGGCAAGATGGCAAGCTTGTGGTGGAGTGAAGATGGAGCCAACATGGGAAAGTGATCATGGCAAATGAAGTGCAAGGATTAAGTGTAGCAGCAATTGGATCAAGAGCAGTGCACCAGCAAAGGATTAACACAATCTGCAAAAATAGCCCAGCAGCGCAGCCGTGCCAACATGAAGAACAAAATTAGCGCTCCCGCGCCACACCAGGAACAGATCGCATGCCAGCGCGTCCGCGCCCCAATTAGCTTACGGTAGTCTGGTCAATGATAGATTAAATTTTACTTAAAAATTCGTTTACGTGTTTTTCCTTTAAAAGGTGTAATGGCAAGTTACGAGGCAATCTTTTAATCGTTATTTTTACTATTCTAGGGTTTTGGAGAGTCACCGAGAGTTCTTAGCTATTCTTCTACTCTTTTGGCTTCTCTCTTGATTCCTTGATAGATTTTCATACTTAGGGTTTTGGATTTGGTTGATTGTGGATTTGAACTTGGCTTTGGAGGTTTAATTTGGACGCAGAAATATCAGATTTGCAATTTCTTATTCCCTTGATTCTCTTTGCTTCCATATTATATCTCAATGCTTGAATAAATTCCCATAATGGTTATTATTTCAGTGATGAACTAATCACCATTATGGGATTCTAATGGAACTTTTTGCTTAGTTCAGATTTCTATGCCTCTTTGTTGCACTTGATTGATTACGTATGGATTGCCTAATATGGTTGTTTTAATTATTTAGATGCTTGATCACCATCTACGGTATTAATTTGTATGGAATTGGAAAAGGAAGTACAAGTTCAGATTTAGCCATATTAGCATATGTTCATGAATTTTACATGTGATAGATTTCATGATTCGTAATTCGGATAGACATATACTGTATTACCATGTGTAGTCAATTGAGAGAGCTTGCACTTAAATCTATATTACTTGTAAGTCACATAGAAATATAGTGAGTTAGGTAATATTGGATGTTCATATGAATTCTATCTCTTTTGTGAATTTTATGTGATATGGGCATGGTATATCGAGAAATAGCCATGTTTCACCTTTGTGCTCTCGACTAGAAATCCGAAGTACTCAATTAGGTTTAACAAGAGGTGTATAATCTGAATGATGCATTAAGTGAAGTTAGAATCCCATATCTTCCAAATTTGAATCAATAGTTTGTTAATTAATTTGTTAGTTGATAATCATTCTAATTAACTAATTCACATCTTATTCACTCGTTTAAGCAGCCAGAAATAATTACAAAGTTGTTGCATATTAGATTAAAAATAATTACTTTTCTCCGTGGGAACGATACTTTACTTATCATATATTACTTGTGGACCACGTGCACTTGCGTGTGTGTGACTGTTTTGTTAACATCGAAACAAGCCAACAGAAATTAACAACAAATCGCGAGAAGGTCTCAGGGAGTAACTGCAAGACTAAGTCTTGACTCAACTCTCCATCTATGACGAACCCAAGCTATCCAAGGCGTTCAATCATATTCATCACCCTTAGGACATGAGTCTCAACGGCAGTGCCCTCGGACATCCGAGATCGGAAGAGCTCCTTAGATATCTCATATCTAGCAGTCTTACTTTGTTCATCATACAACTCCTTGAGGTGAAGCAACATAATAGGAGCATCCATGCTTTCATGCTGACGCTGAAGCTCGTTATTCATGGATGCGAGCATGATGCATTGAGCCATAGATGCATCATCTTGCCACTTTACAATGGTGGCAATCTCTTCTTCAAAGGCTGATTCTGGAACAGTTCCAGGGACAGGTGAATTTAGGACATAAGAAATCTTTTCAGCAGTGATAACTATTCTCAAATTCCTTAATCAGTCCGTATAATTCGGCTCGGTCAGTTTGTTAGCATCAAGTATGCTACGCAGTGAAATTAGTGATTTTGCCATTTTTTAAATTTCTGTATGTGAAAAGACAACATGTTAGCAAACATTTATTTAATTAATTTTATATACCAAAATAAATTAGGAATTATTTTAAATTGGTATCTTCCACTATTTTCTTCAAACTATATTACCCTCACTTATATAGTTCGACAACATCTAATTAAAGACTTGCTAGTGAGAATAAGGATCTTATTTCAAATATATATAGCCTTGTGGATAGCACAACAAACGATATATAAATAAATAGGTAGACAACTCTTTGTCAATTACATTAACATGTAACTCCTTTTTATTTTTGCCTCTTAAATCATAATGGTCAAGTGTGTACACATCCGAACTAAAATAATTTAAGTTAAGTCCAACCTAGCACTTTCATAAATTCAAAAAAGAAAAATATTGTCATTGTGGATAGCACAACAAAATAATATTGTTCAATTTTCTTAATAAGCATCAAATGTGATTAAAATAATATCTTGAATACGCAATATTTGCCTTATGGATAGCACAACAAACTCGTATTAATTATTTAATACTCTATTAATTTATCATGCTAGAAGGCGACGTTCGATATTTCAAATATCTCTGAACGCTTTAAACTTAATATAATTTCTTTGAGGGGTTTGTTATTATTTGTCTCATCTTGTTTAGCGCGCATGCACATATATATATAAAATACGCGTCATTTTATTAAAACATGAGAAGCATGTTTGCATAAAATATAATATATATAATAATAGCATTCACATATAGAATACTATATTCTATCCGGATTGATTATGGACTTTTATTCTAATTTGGTTCACTAAAGCCACCAAATGAACCAAAAGGTCAAACCTAAGAGTACAAGAATTTAAATTTAAACGTAACTATTATATTTAAACTCGGGCTCCATACAAACGATTCTTCACGCGCTCCTTGCTCATTGGTTTTCAATTTATTCAATATAATTCTAACTATTTTTATTATATTAAACTATTTAATTTAAATAGAAACCTTGATCAGCAGTCAAGGGGAGGTACATAGAAGGGAGATAAAATTTTACATCAAGAAAAAAAATCAGAGAAGACGAGATACGCAAACCCCATTTAATAAAATCCATTCATTCAAGCATTCAACTAAAATAAAATCCAATCACATTAGTTAATAGTCCATAATCAACCTCATTTATTTTTTATACATATCACAATATGCATCAATAAATAAATATTCATCTCATGAATTAAAACATTCCATATATATATGAGTATCATTTAATGGACAATTTTAAATTGTATGAAATCCAATTTCAAAATTAAAATAAACTCTTTATTTTAATTATAAAATTATTAAGAATATTATATATATATATATATTAACCGCATATCACCTTTTGAATTCGTAAATCTCCTGATCACCTTTTAAAAAATAATTCGTGGGGATCCTTTTAAAACAATCCTGCATGCCTCCTTTTTTTTTAAAACAATCAAGGTTAATATATATATATATATATATATATATATATATATATATATATATATATAAACAGGATTTTTATGAATCATGTCAGGATCCTTTTTATAAAGCCATCCGTGGGTCACCTTCTTTTAAAAAAAAATTCAAAGATGCAGGTTCCTTTTATATTAAGGATCACAACCCTTTTTGCAATCCTGCAGGTTCGGTATATATATTTAAAGCACTAACCCACCTTGTAGAACACGGATGCAGGTGATGCAGGTTCGCAGCGAACGAAAAGGTAAAAAATTCGTTCAATAAAAAATTCGTTCAATAAAAGGTAAATAATTTTATACAATTAATTATGCCCAATAAATTATTCTAAATACATACCCATATATATATATGGAATTAAAATAATTAATAATTGCATAAAAGTTTGGCTCTGATACCACTGTTGGGTTTGTACAAAATCGTGGGCGCAATCAAATTACAAAAATTAGCGAAATCATGGTATATAAGAGTTTAAAAAATTTCTACAAACCATTATCCGGATATTCCTTTATGCATGTAGACACTCAAATTTTTCTATCTTGTTATTCATATTTTAAGAAGGGCAAAACTGTCCATTAAATCAACCCCGATCTCCAATCGGGCCTTCAGATCAACCCTGATCTCAATATTGGGCCATCAAATCAACCCTGATCTCCAATTGGGTCGTCAGATCAACTCTGATCTCAATATAGATCCATCAAATCAACCCCGATCTCTAATCGGGCCGTCAAATCAACCCCGATCTCAATATTGGGCCATTAAATCAACCTCGATCTCCAATCGGGCCGTCAGATCAATTCCGATCTCAATATCGGGCCATTAAATCAACTCCGATCTCCAATCGGGCCATCAGTTCAGCCCCGGTCTCAACCCGGGAGGTACTAATCAGCCCCGGTCTCAACTCAGGAAGTCAAGTCGACTTCGGGAACAAACCTGAAGCTCCACAACACCTCCAAGAGAAAACCTGAAATGATCAAATCAACTTCAGAGATAACACTGAGGACAAACAGACTCGAATGGGATTCAAGTCTTGGAAACAACTCCCGAAAGTGAACCGAAGGCCATGCCGACACTGAAGGCAACCCCGAGAGGCGAAAAATGGTTATTTTACCAACTTTAAGCTGATTCGATCAAATTCAAGCCGAATTGATGCTATCAAGGTCAGAACGAACCTTAACAACGATCCCGAGTGCAAACAGCGCAAGACAGCTCAACGGACAAACTGCGGGGAATCGAAGACCTGGTTATGAACCCATCCTCTTAGACCCGAAAAATATTTTATCCCATGTCATTGTGACACTCTCGGCGTGGGCTTTCCGGAAAGGTATAGCACGCCTCAAACGGACGCTCCGATCAAAAGTTATAAATTTTTGACTTTAACCTTGCGTACCTGTGGCCTTTATATATATATATATATATATATATATATATATATTTATATATAAATATATAAATATTTATATATTTCAGTCCGGCCTGAATTATTCTGTGGCCTTTATACTATTTTTGCACACTTCACCATTACTAGGTTATCTTCCCAGTCCCTGAGTGACTACTTTTATGTACATTTACATTTCTGTTCGGCCTAGATTATTCTGTGGCCTTTTTATTACTTTTATATATAACTATGCATATATAAGCAGCCTTCACCATACTGGGTTCTCTTCCCAGTCTTGTTTGACTACGTTTCTGTACATTTATATTTCTGTTCGGCCTGGATTATTCTGTGGCCTTTTTATTGCTTTTATATATATTTATGCATATATAAGTAGCTTTCACCACCACTGGGTTCTCTTTCCAGTCTTGGTTGACTACTTTTCTATCAATATATATATATATATATATATATATATATATTTCAATTCTAGTCCGGGCACCGGTTTGAAAACCCATCGCCCTTTATAACTTTTGTATATATAACTGTGTATATATATTGCTATTACCTGCTTTTTATTCAATTAATGCTTTAAATATTCATTTGATATGAATCGACATTTTTCAGTTACAAAAGCAAACTAGCGTCTCTTAGATCGCTATCTAGTGGGAACGAGACGCTTCGGCCAGGTGCGAACCAGGATTTACTGAATGAATCCTCGGTTTTGGCGACATTTGGGATATATATCTATTTCTGTGCAAATTTGAACTGTGCATGTTTTTTTGGCTACTCATAAGTGAGCCTAGGAATCGTGGGATTTATGATTAAGCTGATCAGAATCTAATTTTCACGATGGACAAACTCCGGTTTACTAATGTACTCTGCCGATTTTTTCTATAGGAATGTACATACAAAGACCTTAAAACAGTTAGCTGGATTTAAGGTCTCAACATAGTGAAAAATATAGTTTGTCGTGTCAGAGTTCCTCCGATGGCTATCATGCCCATGAGGAGACCGACACTTGTATATTCTGTGATTGAGGATGCTTCGCAGCCCGACAATCACCATCCAATTTGAGCCTCAAGGCTAAAAAGATAAAATTGAAAGTAGCGATATGTTTCAATTCCTTTGCTAGCGTAAGGGTTTGATAACCAGCTTTCAAAACCTCATTTTCAATTCAAATCAAAAGAAAAGTTTTTGCAAATCAAATTAAACACTTTTGCAAATTAAATTAAAGACTTTTTCAAAATCAAATCAAACCCTTCATATATAGGTTCAACGAAGCAAAGCACTACTTTCAATCAATCAAACATAGGCCCAATTTTCAAACAGCATTCACACACGCATTTTAACTTTAAGGGAAATATTAAAAAGATGCGGTACTGTGTTTACATGGGAGTTGTGGGATGCCTAACACCTTTCCCACACTTAACCAAGCCCCCGAACTCAAAACTTCAGTTTCAAATTTCAAGTTTCGACAGTGTCCAGCAATTGGGCCTCTTTTCAAACAAAACTCGTTTGAGTTGGTACAACCATTTCAAAACTACCAACTGGCGACTCTGTAAAACGTTCAAATCGTCGACATGATACATGTTGGCCTTTTCCTAAAAAATCCTTCAAAACCTTTTTTAGCAATAAAAAGATTGGGGGAAGAGATAACTTAGGAAAAGATAAAAGATCCGGGTTGTGACCCGACCCGCGAATTTTTTTTCGACGTCGACAGGTGGCGACTCTGCTGGGGACAGTAGAGGGCTTAGGCCGCTTTCAAATCTTTTCAAATATTTCCCTTTCAAAACTATAAATGCGTGAAATTCTGCATCTCCACATTGAATGAATGCTTGAATGTTGCATCTTTACATTGAATGAATGTGAATGAATGCTTTCCTATTTTTTTAGTGCTTCGCACCTATATTAGTGCTTCACACGAATTGTCATCATATGCATAACAGTAAGGCACGATATATGTGAATGTATGTTGTGTTCCTCTCACAAGCAGGCAAAACACGTCGGTGATAAGTAATGTCTCTGGGGATCGGCTAAGTCTCGTGGGCTCATGAAAATGCACCACCCAAATTCGCTCCGGTTGAAAGATCGGATTAATTTGCCCTCTAGTAGATTGCGATGATCTGGGGACCTTCATGCCAAAAAGCCGCACGAGAGTAACCTAAGATAGGTCAGCCTCTAATTAACCAAATTCGACGGGAAGCTTCTTCATGCCTTCCTCTTTCAATTCAATGCCTAGTTTTCAATTCCAATGTAAATACGTCTTGTCATCCTGTCATCAAAACAACTGACCTCTGTTTTGCATGATAAAATTAAAAAAACACATCATGCATCCTATCCTTACCTACCTTAGGAAATTGACACGCCTACATTTTGGTGTAGGTGAAAAAGTGGTCCTGTCACTAGATCTAAGTCTAAGAAAGCACTAAGTCCATCCACAGACATGACTTCGAGTGCTCAAACAGAATCCACCCCTATCTCTAGGGAGGAGTTCGAAGGACTGAGAAATCAGATAGGTGAACTAGCCGGTTATTTAAGAGAGCAAAGTAAAGCCCTTAAAGGGAAACAATCCTAAACTCATATAGATCCAGGAGCACTTGGTGGTAGTCAAGAGACTGAAAAGGCCTAGACTCAGATTCCTGGACCATAGAACCAGGACACAACCAACAAAACTCCTGAAATCACCACCCTTAACAAAGAGCAGGAAGCTGGTGACCTTCTCAAGAAAGTACAACAAATGGAGGAAACTCTCGGCTCTATCAAAGGGACTGGGGCATTCGGCAGTGTTAATTACTCCGACCTCTGTATTTTCCCCAGGGCTCGTTATCCCGAAAAATTTAAAACTCCCAATTTTGAGAAATATAATGGATTGGGAGACCCTTATACACATCTGAAAGTATTCATCGGAGAGCTCGGATCCTATGCAGAGGACGAGAAACTTCGAATGCACCTATTCCAGAAAAGTTTGACTGGAGAGGCCAGAGCCTGGTATGCCCGTCTGGACAACTCTAAGATTCACAGTTGGAAAGAGCTAGCCCATGCCTTCCTCAGTCAATACAACTTCCAATCTCAGCTGGCTCCAGACAGATACCAAATAACCAAAATCAAGGAAAAGAACACTGAATCATTCATAGAGTATGCCCAACGATGGAGACGGGTCGCAACACAAGTTACCCCAGCCATGACTGAGATTCTGAGATAGTCATGACCTTCATCGACATCCAAGAAGCTCCATATTATGAGAGGGTCCTAGCAGGCATAGGAAAACCATTCTCTAAAATGATCAAGCACGACGAAATGGTAGAAATGGGGCTCAAGTCTGGGAAGATAAAAGATCTGACCACCCTCGAAGCTGTTGCTGAACATATCCAGTCTGGAAATTACGGGAGTAATCCCCAGAGGGTACATAAAAAGAAAGATGAAGAAGTGTTCTTAGTGTTACAAGGACAGAATCAAAGAGGCGAGTCAAACAGTATGCCTATTCAAAAGAGGAACTATACCCCTTTCCAAGCTGCAGCATAACCTTCAAACCCTCCATTTCAGAAAAATATGGAGGTCAGGCGTAGAAGAACTTTCACCCCTCTAGGGGATTCACTTGAGAACGTATTCAAACTTCTGATAGCTCAGAAGAAGATTGTCCAACTCCTTCCACCAACCAACACTGGTGGACGGAATTTCAACCCAAGCAAGAAATGTGCTTATCATTCTGGATCTCCAGGCCATGACACACAAGACTGTTGGTCTCTCAAGCACAAAATTCAAGACTTGATCGACAACGGAGAGATTGTGGTCACAAAGCCTGAGCAACCACATATGCAGGACCACCCTCTACCACAACATAAAGAGGAGAATGTCAACATGATCAGCACCGCAAGTGGAGAAAGATAAGTATCTCCGTTATATCAGAGAATCACCTCCATCCAGTAACAGCACCCCAGAAAGTTGGGAAGTTTCAGAAGGAAGGTTTCTGATAGAGCAAGAAATAAAATCTATCAAGGAACAAATCGAATAATTGGCAGAACTGGTCGTCTACCAGCATCAGATCACCAGGAAAATGATCAAACGGGCCAACCAATCTGACATCGATCGTCCTCCCACACCGGAGATCAATTCTAGGCTGGATCATAGCCGGTATCATGAGCATGAACCCTGGGCCAACAGGGTGATAAAAGAAGAAAGCGTCCAAACTGGTAGAAAATTTCTATTTCAAAGGAACTTCACCAACCTAAACCAGTCGATGGAAGAAATCCTCCAGATGTTAATCAACGGGGGAATGGTTGCAGACTTGTTACCTCCATTGTACCCTTAGGCCAGAAAATTCAAACCTGACCAAATATGTCAGTACCACTCCAATTCACCCGGCCATGGTACTGAGGATTGCTGGGCACTTCGTAATCTGATTCAAGACATGATCGAAAGCGGGGAATTGATAAGGGGAAATCAAGTTCTCAATCTTCCAGATAACGATAATCTTTGGATCCCCACTGTATGGAACCAGAACACAGTGGCTGTCATATCCTACGATAGGGAGTCGACCCTCACACCCTTAGTACTGCCAGGAAAAGGGGTCCAAGAAATACACAACCCTATAAAGGTGGCCACACCCGAGCCTTTAATCTTGCCCTTCAGACCTCAGTATCCGGTTATCAGTCTATAGAAGGTCCCATTGAACTACGGAACGATGAAGGTTCCACTTCAAACAACATTGCCATTGTGCCAAAGGACAATCCATTATACCTGCCTCAGCGGGTGATCAAACTAGTCATCAAAGCCAAAGAAAAGGTGGATGATGAGAAAATTAAAGAGTTCCTCAACAAGATGGGACACAATAAAATCAAAGTAGTGCAAAGCTTGAAGGATGCACCCAAGCAAATGTCCATCCTAGACTTGGTCCTATCATTGGTGGATCATCGCAACATTCTAGTGAAAGTACTGGAAGAAGCCCATCTACCAAATACCGTAGATACAGAGAAATTCCGTCATGTGGTGGAACACATTTTCGACAACAATGTGATATCTTTCACTGATGATGATATCCTTGCAGAAGGAACGGGCCATCATAAGTCCCTGCATATAGTTGTGATGTCTTTTGGGTATGTGATCGGAGGAGTGCTCATAGACGGAGGATCATCCCTCAACATCTGTCCCTACGATACCTTGGAAAGAATGAAGATCGACCCGAACCGGATCAAAACCAGTTATGTGGTCATCCGAGCTTTCGATGGATCGCGACGCCAAGCTATGGGAGAAATAGAACTACCCTTGAAGATTGACCCACACACTTTCTACGTATCCTTTCAGGTGCTCAATATCGCCACTAGATATAACCTGTTGCTGGGCAGGCTATGGATCCACATGGCAGGAGCAGTGCCATCCACCCTCCATCAACAGCTCAAATACAATATCAACGGTAACCTAATCACGGTCAATGCTGAACCCGAATACCCTGTCTGCATACTTGGAAACATGCCAGTGATCAACCTGGATGCAGGGATTGAATCTTCAAGTTTTTAAGCCCTGGAGGTGAGCGATATCAAGTATTTATCTATCGAGGCACCAGCCTTGAAGCCTAAGGTGTCCACCAAAGTAATGACAGTGGGCCATGAAATGGTATCTTTAGGTTTCCAACCTGGAGAAGGGTTAGGAAAGAATTAGCAAGGTATCAAGAGCCCGATACAAATCTCGAGTCAAACTGGGAGAGCAGGATTGGGATATTCATCCAGGGTAAATTACTGGAATCTGCATAAGCATCCCAAGGCTCATGCTACCACCATACTACTTCCAAATCTTACTAATACTGGATGGGTAAAACCAATGAGGACGATCCCTATTGTGGTATCAGCTATGCTATTTCCTGCAATTATACCTGTCATTAAAAGAAAAGCCCTCAAGCCTGAGGCGGATAGGAAAAAAGGAAAAGAAAAGAACTTGTACGAAGGACGAGACCCATTCGATAACATGCGGGCCATCATAAACTATGAGGGTATAAATGATGAGATCCTAGACAGTGAAGACGAGGATCAGATTCAAATTCCTCGCATCAAGAAGGAAAAAGGGGGCAGTTCAAAGAAAAACCCCGGCCCTATTATAAAGGATGTCTTAGTTGTCATTTAAGACGAGATAGATAATTACAAATCCATGATCCTCCCGGTTCATGAGGATCTGACCTTGGATAACTGGAGCAGTATCCATTGCCTCGGTCAAAAAGGGTAAAGGGGCAGAGAGAGTCAATCTGCCCTTTAATCATGCTTTCATTTACTGCTTACTTTTGATTGCACAGCTATAGCAGCAACTTTGTCATGCTTTGCAGAATGCTATGTATATTTAAGCAGGTGTATATATCTAAGATGAAAGCCTTTTTGTTTTCAAGACTCAAGCGTTGGATATGTTTGTCTCTGCTGATGAGATGTCAACCTGTCAAAGTGATTACGACTTTGATGTAGAGCTAAACATCGACTTGATGGATGTTGATCAAGAGGAGGAAGATGACTATGAGGTGCCCGAGGAGATCAAAGAATAGGTCGAAGACAAACCCAAACCAAACCTCGACCAAACCATTATTGTCAACATAGGAACCTCCGAAAACATTCAAAGAAATCCAGATAGGTTTAGACCTCACCCAAGACCAAAAAGGCGACCTAATCAAACTTCTAACACAGTTCTACGATGTATTTGCATGGTCACATGAAGACATGATTGGCCTATCTACTGACATTGTCATCCATCGATGCCCATCAAAGACGGGTTCAAGCCAGTCAAACAAAAGCTCAGGCGAATGAAACCTGAATGGAGTCTGAAAGTTAAAGAAGAAGTTGTTAAGCAATTCAAAGCCGGGATTATCATGGTATCGACCTACCCAGAGTGGCTTTCAAACATAGTCCTCGTACCTAAGCCCGGAGGGAAGGTACGAGTATGCGTGGATTACAGGGATTTGAACAAAGCTTATCTCAAAGATAATTTCCCAGTGCCTTTCATCCACATCCTGGTAGACAATACGGCGCAGTACGATATGTATTCCTTCGTAGATTGCTTTGCTGGTTACCATTAAATCATGGTTGCTGAAGAGGACTGGGAGAAAATAGCTTTCATCACTCCCTGGGGAACCTTCTGCTATAGGCGACTATCTTTCGGCCTCATCAATCCCGTAGCCACGTATCAGCGAGCCATGATGGCCCTCTTTTATGACATGATGCACAAAGAAATAGAGGTTTATGTGGATGACATCATCATCAAATCCCGAAGGGAGGATGATCACATCGACCATCTCAGGAAGCTGTTCAACAGGTTGCGCAAGTACAACCTCAAGCTGAATCCCACCAAATATGCTTTTGGCGTTAAATCAGGCAAGCTGCTAGGATTCTTGGTGAGTAATCGAGGTATCGAACTAGACCCTGCCAAGATCAAAGCCATCATTGAGATGCCAGTACCTCGAACAAAGAAGGAGATACGTAGGTTTCTGGGGAGGATCAACTTCATAAGCCGATCCATTTCCTAGCTCACAGCAACCTGTGAACCCATATTCAAGCTACTAAGGAAGAATTCCTCCACCAAATTGAATGAGGATTGTCAACAAGCCTTCCTTGCCATCAAAAAGCTGTTGATCGAAGCACCAGTATTGGTACCTCCAAGGGATGGAGTTCCCTTGTTCATGTACTTGTCCGTCAATGCCAACGCAATGGGTTGCATGTTAGGATAGAAAGATGATAGTAGCAAAGAAAGAGCCATCTACTACATCAACAAATGATTCAACTGTGGTGAACAAAAATACACCCTGATCGAGAAAACATATTGTGCATTAGCATGGGCCACAATGAGGTTACAGCACTACCTCCATGGGCACACGACCTACCTCATATCCCGTATGGATCCACTCAAATATGTATTCAACAAACCAATGTTGAACTGTCGACTATCTAAATGGCAGTTGATTCTATAACAATTCGACATTGTCTATGTGACTCAAAAGTCAATCAAGGGTCAAGGCATTGTAGATCAATTAGCTGAAGCACCTTCAGGAGGGTTTGAGCCCCTGGAGACTTATTTCCTAGATGATGGAATCATGACAATTTAACAACTCCAGCAAAAGAATACAGTCCAACCATGAAAAATGTATTTCGATGAAGCAGTAAACATGGAAGGTGCCAAAGTTGGGGCAGTCCTTATCTTTGGTACAAGAGAACAATATCCTATGGCTACCAAACTTTAATTTGGAAACACGAACAACACAGCCGAGTATGAAGGCTGTATAATGGGGTTAAAACTAGTCCAATCCATGGGTATCAAACACCTACTGGTCTTTGGAGACTCTGAGTTGGTCATTAGACAATCTACTGGGGCATATCACACCAAAGAACTGCATTTGCTGCTCTATCATCGACAAGTCATTAGAACATCCCTGGAATTTGAAGACATAACTTTCAGCCATATTCCTCGGGGTAGAAATGATTTCGCCGATGCATTGGCCATGTTGGCTTCATTAATCAGCGTATCTGATAGGAGTGGGTTTCCCAACATCAAATTCACAATTCAGAAAGCCTCGACATACGGGAATTACATTGGAGAAGTATCGGATAAAATACCTCCTATCAAGCAGCCTTGGTACCAAGACATCAAGGAATATCTACGAGATGGATCTACACCCGCTAGAGCAAGCCAATCCGCGCGAAAGAGGATTCACAAGATGGCTATGAATTTTTATCTAAGTGGAGATGCCCTCTACAAAAGGGATGCTGGAATAGACCTGTTAAGATGCCTTGATAAAGAGCAAGCTCAGAGACTGATGGATGAAATCCATGGTGGAGTCTGTGGTCCACACATGAGCGGTCATCTACTGGCCAAGAAGATATTAAGAACAGGTCATTATTGGATCTCTGTCAAAGCTGACTGCGATGATCACGTTAAAAGATGTTTTTAATGCCAAGTACATGGAAATGCCATACATGCTCCTCCAAATGAGCTGCACAACATGAGTTCACCATGGCCTTTCTCCATGTGGGGAATGGATGTGATTGGCCCAGTGGAACCCAAAGCCAACAATGGTCATCGATTCATCTTCACCATGATCGATTACTTTACCAAATGTGTTGAAGCTGCTTCTTTTCTCAAAGTCCCGAAAGAGGTCATCAGTGGTTTCACCAGAAACAATATCGTCTGTCGGTATGGACAATCGGAGGTGATCATATCAGACAACGCCAAAAACCTGAATAAATAGATGATGATAGAATTGTGCAGTAAGTTCTACATCAAGCATCTCAATTTCATCATTTATCGGCCCAAGATGAATGGTGCTGTCGAAGCGGCCAACAAGAACATCAAAAAGATCATGCAGAAAATGTTCGCCAATCACAAAGAATGGCCTGACCTGCTGCCTCTCACCCTGTTAGCATACAGGACGTCAATGCGCACCTCTACCGGGGCTACCCCTTATTCATTGGTCTATGGCATGGAAGCTGTCCTCCCCATAGAAGTAGAGATGGAATTCTTGCAAGTATTGATCGATGCTCAGATGGATGAAGACCAGTGGTTGCAAGACCGATATCACCAACTGTCCTTGATAGATGAAAAGATGGCTATAACCATTTTCCACAGGCAGTTATATCAACAACGGATTGCTCGATTCTACAACAAGAAGGTTCGAATACGGCAATTCAAAGAAAACGACTTGGTGCTGAAGAAAGTTTTAGCCAATCAAGACGAAGCTAAAGGAAAGATCGCCCCGAATTGGGAAGGCCCTTTCATTGTCTAAGAGGTATTAACGGGAGGAGCTATCAGATTATAAGAAATGGACGGGAACGAATTTCCCCAACTCATTAATTTAGACACCATAAAAAGGTATTATGTCTGAAGCACATGCATGCCCGCATTCGGGTCCTATGAATCAAATCAGGTTCGATTTTTCACTAGAAAGACGGAACTACAAATGACCTGATCTCCCTCAACCCGGGAGTACGTAGGCAGCCATTTCTGGTGCTGTCAAAACAAAATAAAAATTCAAAACTCATCAAACCAAACTCAAAACCCAAGACAAATACTTTTCAAACCTCTCTCATACAAAGCCAGAACTACGAATGACCTGATCTCCCTCAACCCAGGAGTACGTAGGCAGCCATTTACGGCGCGGTTTGACTTTTAAGAAAAAATAAAAACCTCAATAAAAACTAGTTCCAAGACACCAAAGACATATAGAAGCTAAATCCTATCAAGCCGTCAACAGGCCCATCTGAGATACTCCCTGACATCTCAACTTTCAGTCCATCAAGGAGAAGCTCAAGATGCATCAACAACAGCAAGTCATGACAGAAGTGGTAATCACTCATCAATGACAATACATCTCCAAACAGGGAAGTGAATCAAAAATATATTTCTTTGATATAAAACTGGTTGATATATACATAATGCCCTGTATATGACAAAAATGGCTGATCTAGTCTGTGCAGGAAAAATAAGGCTAGTCTATGGGCCCAAGGATAAGCAGGCTAGCAATGCCACCATGGCATCTCTCTCTGAAGATGGAGGAGCAGCTGCTCATGCAATACCCTAAGCCTCCATACGGCTCAAAACCTCCAAAGTCATCTGCAGTGTGGCACTGTGGTCATCAATATATGCGCTCATCTCAGGTAACCAGGCCGTGGGTATAAGATTGAAGAGCAGTACTGTCGGCAATGTGGAAATCATGGGAAGCTATAGCCTCATCCTACTCTGCAAAAGCTGCATCTCTAGCGATCAAAGTGTCCTCGATCTTAGCAAAAGTTGCATCTCTAGCTGAGAGGATCTCATCCCTCTCCACAATAGTTGCATCTCTGGCAGATTAGAGCTCCCCTCTCTCTATTAAGCCAGCATCCTGAGCGACTCAACGTGCGTCCCTCTCAGCCAAAGCTATATCTCTGCCAGATAAAGCAGTCAACATCTGTGCTCTAGCGTGATCTCGCTTAAAGGTCATCCTAAATAGCGAATCCACCAAAGCCGGATCTGTGCCAGAAGAAATAGTCGGTGGATCACTGACCAGTGCCACTGTCAAACCCACAAATAGCTCATCCTCAGTGGGAGAATTAGGGTCCTCCATAGGCTCCTCCTCATAAGAATCCACAATCGAAGATAAATGGGCACCTGCTACTGCTGCCATATCTGCCTCCAGCAATGCAGAATACTCTAGAGAACGGTTCGGATGACTACTGGAGAACTCAGCCCTCTCTCTATGAGTCCAATACTCATATACTCTGATCAAATCGGCAGATGGCATAGAAAAAGCCGACATCCTCTAATCAACAGAACCCTCAAATTGGTGCAAACTCTTGAACTGATTAAACTGGCTCATAACAGCCAGGGGATGATAAGTAGTCACTCCCCTCAAACCCACTAGGGGCAAGTAATCCATGTCAGGTGCATGAGTAATAAAGCTATATGGGGAGGCTAGCCCTGAGCATGGCAAAATCACGAACGGATGATCAATAACCTATAAAAATGCTGACCACGTCTCTGCATCGGTACACTCAGCCGGCTGAAAGGAGTAGAACATAGATATATCATGGGAAAAATAATACCCATGGTGCTTGAAAGATTTAGTCGGTCGGATATGGGACATTAGCCATATGTACAGCAAGACCGAACTACCCATGAAGAACCCCTCCGAATGGGTAATACAGTGAGTGGCTGACCGCAGCGTCTCAGCCAATATCATCGGGATGATGGTACTACCCTGTCTAAGGGCCCGGACCACAACTACTAATCCCACATCCAAGTGATCCAAACATAGCGACATGTAGACGTATGCCACAATACACATCAGCAGAATATCTACCCTGGCCAAATTCCATGCCTCTATTGAAATAATGAAATCCCCAACATGTCGATCGTAGCTATCAAGCTCCCCAAAATAATCGATCAAAAAGTCAATTGAGATCACACACCCAGATATGATCTCGTCCGCAACTACCCTCTGACGAAGACCGAACATCTGCAGGAACGGTCTTCTCATGTCACTAATAGCAGTTCAAGCGCAAGACAAGTCCAAATCCAAACCGGTATGCCGCTCGTACTCCTCCAGAGTCGGCGTCAGCTCATGTCGTCCAATGCAAAAAACCTACCTCTCGGGTATCCAGCAGGATAATATGCCTTCCACAAACCCATATGGCACCTAAAAATCTGCAAGGGCCAATGAATGCCCTAACATCTGGTCTACTTCCCTCTGGCTGAGAAGGGCAGGCTCTCGTACCACGACCTCAATAATGAAGCCACCTCAGACTGTGCAAATGTTCAATACGGATCACGACTGATGACGTCATCTGTGTCACCGTACCACAAGACCATCCAGGGGTCAAATCTGAACTCATCTATCTAAATGCATACACATGACATAATACATATATGATGACAAGTATAAACATAATGCGATCGATAGGAAATAGCATGAATATCTATGATAAACTATCTACTGCGGGCATCATCCCTGTCTGATAATACAAAGTGAAGTGAAGAATATAGGGAAATGGGGCACCACCACCCAACTACTAACAGTGGTCTATCAAAATGATGGCACAACCGCCAAATAGCCAAAGTAGTGGCTGACCAAAAATATAACTGCCATAGCTATTCGAAAAGATCTAGATAATCCATGTCCAGGTGATCAACCTGCTCCATCTCCACTGTAGATACAAAGCTGCGGTCATCAGGTATATCTGGGCAGTATAAGGGAGGATCTGCCCCTGCAAAACTGCTGGAAAATGCACCTAAAGATGGGCCTGCTTCTGAGCTAGACGGGTAAAAAGAAGATGCCTCTGACGGATCTCGGCCAAGATGCCTGATAAAAAAATGAGCCCTATCCAACTCCCAGGTCAGATCTGCAATCTGGTCTAAATGAGTTGGCTCCCTAAGGCAAGCTATCCAGTTCGTCATTATCACGAACCCGGGCACCATGTCTGCAATGAACTGGGTAGCACGAGTCTGAGCTCCAATAGTGCGAGGGCTCCACCATCTGCTGAATGCCTCATGGCTGAACGGACCCTCTGATAGGGTAAAGCCATCTATGCCTTCCACGGGAATCTCTGTCAGTGGCATGATCAATGACCAATGATGCCAAGCAGGAGGAACAATGGGAATGTGGATCTCACCCGTAATACTCTTGATGGATGCTCTCCCAAATAGAGCTCCCATCCTCTGTCTATTAAAATTGGGAATTTGCAGGTCGACAATGTAAACTCTCGACTAGTGGTAAAGCCTCCCTCAAATCCGACGGTCAAAAACTCAGAGGTATACGGCACCCAGGAGATCGATCCAGCGGTCAAAATCTCTAACAGTAAACGAGCATGGGTGAATCCCTCAGCAACAGGGACCTCCGTCAAAGTCGAGTGATGCCAACGCCGTCCTCGAGGATAGGTCTTCAGACCTAAAACAGTGGCGGACCGTAGGCAAGGAAGCTTCTAAAATGCCTAAAACTGGCCATATCAATATCAAAAGTCCTCAGTGATCAAGACTGACAAATATAAATGTTGAAATCAGAAAGGTAAAAGAAAGATGTACTCACCAATAGAAACGGGTAGAATCCTAACCAAGCCTCCGTCGAACCCTCCAAAAGCATGAGCATGCCTCGGAGAAAATAGGCAAAGGTGTAGGAACCCCAATCAAAGTCACTGAGGCACTCTACATGCCGAGTAGCGTTAACCAGGGTGAAGGACACAGTAGATGAGTTGTCCACCACAAAACAACCCCTGATGATCACCAGAAACAATTGCCTCAGAATGCGATCTCTATCCCTTCGATCATCAGGTGGAGGCTTCAACAAAGCCCCATTCTGGGCATCATACTTAATGGACCAGATCGGACAGATCGACCCTTGAGCGCCGTCGCAGGAACTCCCAACAGGGACCTAACGGCAGTAGGTGTGATGTCAGCCACGACAAGCACTGGCTCGCCCTCAAACTCAATGCCAGTGATGAACCTCCAGTCCATAGGGGTCATCATCACTTCATAGTCCAGCAGATGAAGGGACTGAGTTTGGTGGAACCAGCGCTCAGACAAAGCCCTCATATACCCCCAGGGGCAACAGCGGGGAAGAATGGAGAAGAAAGCTTGGAACCCCCAGCCATCAACAATATCCCTATAATCCTCGTGCAAAGTATAATACAGGGAATACACGTTGAACCAGTTCCCTCGAGGCTGCGTAAAGCCGGGAACCTGCAGCAAAAACCAACCCATGTCAAAAACCTGTGCCCCGATAATGGCCAAAGAAAGAAAAGAATCTAAGAAGAGAAAAACTTCAAGTCACCTCATTGGCATGGAGATATCTCGAAGGATGGCGACTCAAGTCGCCCAGCAGCTCCTTTGTATGCACAATAATGCTTGGAACCTCTGCACGTGGAGCCTGAACCGGAGCCGGAGCAGTAAAAGGAGCCTGCTCATCATCAATGTCAATCGGCAGTTCGTCTTGTGCTGGACGAATCACCAACTCTGCCAACCTGTGAGGCGGTCTAGCCGGATGTGGCTGAGGAACATCAGAAGCCCTCCTACGTCTGAACCCTGAAATAACTCTGCTAGCACTGTCGAGTCTATCACGGTCCATCACATGTACAAAGTTTCCAAATCACCTCAGAAAGGGTGTGGTAAGCCTAAAACCTGTGGCTTATTAATTTAAATCAGTACTGTATGCATCTTTGAGTCCTAAAATATGCATGGGTCAGTCAAAATACCCAATAAAGTTAAAACGGCATATTTTTCAAAAGATAAATCCTAAAAACATGCTTGGGTCAGTCAAAAATCCCCAGTAGAGTCAAAATGGCATGTTTTTTAAATGTTCGGGTTTTGAAAAAAATTCACCAGAGTCTTCTTTGTAAAACGAACTATCCGTATGCATATAGGCATGACTAGGTGGCCATTCAGTAGCACACCTTCCCAAAAATAGGAACAGTTCATATTTATGAATAAAATAAAAAATAACCTCACATGGTAGCCAAATTACCATGTACATTTTTAGTTGAAAATCTAGGCTCACTAGGCCTCAAAAAGGATGAGTAAACTGATCAAAAAGAGCAAAAATTGACTGCCTTAGAAGCTGAATTTTCTTACATCCAAACATGCATTACAGTAAGATATGCATACATATGTAGTCAAATTTTTTTAACAGATCATATAGGCATACACTTTTCATACATTGCGTCAAAAAGTCCCCTACGTGGTTCACTTGCTTTTAACGGTCAAAACATATGAAAAAAGGATGTAAAACATTACTTGCGCTGCGCTGAACGCGTAGGAACTAACAGAATCAAAAAACAGCCGTCCAAGCTCCGTAGATCTGAAAAAGAAGATCGAAATCCATTTGGAACTCAAAATGGAACTTTAAAAAAATGAAATCCCACAGCCCAATATAAAGCCCAGGTGGAAGCGGGCCCACCTGCAGCTGCCGCACCTCCACCTGTGACTCCCCAGGGTGGGTCCCACTCCCTCGGGCTCAGTTTGGTTAGGGTTAAAATGGAGTTTCTATGCGCTGCCAAGTCAAATCTGAAGAAAAATCGCAACGTGATTGAGCGGTTTGTCCTAAAATCCTGCGTTTAAGCAGCGTAATTCTGACAGAAAGGGGGACACTATGGAAACCCTTGGTATTCATCTCGGAGACATATCTGGGTATTAACAATGCAAACTGCGAGAAAACTACAGGAAAACTGGGCACAACCGCCGAAAAACTGCCACTTCCAAAGTATCGGGTACAGACCGAATCCAATTCAGTCGTTGGTTCAACCCCAACAAAGTATTAGGAACAGAACGAATCCTATTTAGCTGTTGGTTCAGCCCCAGCGAAGTATCGGGTACAGACCGAATCCAATTCAGCTGTTAGGTCAGCCCCAACGAAGTATCGGGTACAGACTGAATTCAATTCAGTTGTTGGTTTAGCCCCAGCAAAGTATCGAGTACAGCCGATTTCAATTCAGCCGTTGGCTCAGCCCCAGCAAAGTATCGGGTACAGATCGATTTCAATTCAGCTGTTGGCTCAGCCCCAGCAAAGTATCGGGTACAGAACTAATCTAACATAGCCGTTTGTTCAGCCCCAGCGAAGTATCGGGTACAGACCGAATTAAATTCAGCCGTTGGTTCAGCCCCAGCGAAGTATCGGGTATTGACCAATTTTAATTCAGCCGTTGGCTCAGCCCCAGCAAAGTATCGGGTATAGACCAAATTCAATTCAGACGTTGGCTCAGCCCCAGTGAAGTATCGGGTACAGACCGAATCCAATTCAGCAGTTGGTTCAGCCCCAGCGAAGTATTGGGTACAAACCGAATCCAATTCAGCAGTTGGTTCAGCCCCAGTAAAGTATTGGGTACAGACCGAATTCAATTCAGCCGTTGGTTCAACCCCAACGAAGTATCGGGTATAGACCAAATCCAATTCAGCCGTTGGTTCAGCCCAACGAAGTATCGGGTACAGACCGAATACAATTCAGCCGTTGGTTCAACCCAGCGAAGTATCGGGTACAGACTGAATCCAATTCAGCCGTTGGTTCAGCCCAGCGATGTATCGAGTACAGACCAAATACAATTCAGCAGTTGGTTAAGCCCCAACAAAGTATCGGGTACAAACCGAATCCAATTCAGCCGTTGGTTCAGCCCAGCGAAGTATCGGGTACAGACCGAGGATAATTTAGCTGTTGGTTCAACCCCAACGAAGCGTCGAGTACTGACCGATGACAATTCAGCTGATGGTCCAATCCCAGCAAAGTTTCGGGTACAGACCAAGTCTAGTTCAACCGTTGGTTTAACCCCAGCGACGTCTTAGCCGTCGGAGCAACCTCCGCGAAGCATCGGAAGTGATCTGGTGACGGAAACCATGTAATAGTCCATCCTCGATGATGGAATCTGTTATACACATCCTCAAAAGGAGCACCAAGAAGAATTGGTGATTCAACTACCCATTGCAAAATGCCGATTTAAACTATCATCAAGATAGGCCTCGGAAGCATCCATTAAAGAGACTCGATAATCGAGAAATATCCCTAGCGGAGGAATCTTTAGAAATGTGCAATAGCACCAGCCGAAGGGAAATAAGCCCTGCAAAGAGTACCGCCAGACAGGGAAGCCATTGGTCTCAAACCAAGGTAGCATCAATAGTATCATTCCCATCTATTTTGATGAAGCTATCGCAGAGGACGTCATCCCCAGCAGAGCAAGACAAGAACAATCTGTGATTGCTCATCTCTGACAAGCATGTTAGTGGTTCCCCTACCAGTGGTCGTCTGATAATGTCAGCCCTAGGCTATCATGAGTGACGTCATCCCCAGCATAAAATGATGAAAAACAGTTTGTGGTAACCTATTAACATCATCCCCAGCAGAAACTGACGCAGTACATCAGGGATAACTCCACCTCCTCAAAAGTATCTGATACTCCTGGCATACCCTATCCTGCATTGCACCCCTATTGCCTTTGCATTTCAAGTGTCTAGCAATCTTTATCCTGCTCATTCCATTACATTGCATGAGCATGATAAAGAGGGGCATCTGTAGACACTCAAAATTTTATGTCATGTTATTAACACTGTAGGAGGGCAAAACCGTCCATCAAATTAACTCCGATCTTAGTTCAACCCTGGTCTCAACCTGGGAGGTACAGATCAGCCCCGGTCTCAACTCGGGAGGTACAGGTCAGCCCCGGTCTCAACCCGGGAAGTCAAGTAAACTTTGGAAACAAACCTGAAGCTTCACAACACCTCCAGGAGAAATCCTGGAATGATCAAATCAACTTCAGAGATAACACTGAGGACAAACAGACTTGAATGGGATCCAAGCCTTGGAAACAACTCCCGATAGTCAACCGAAGGCCATGCCGACACTGAAGGCAACTACGGGAGGGGAAAAATGGTCATTTTACCAACTTTAAGCCGATTCGGTCAAATTCAAGCAGAATTGATGCCATTAAGGTCAAAACAAACATTAACGACGATCCCAAGTGCAAACAGCACAAGACAGCTCAACGGACAAACTGCGGGGAATCAAAGACCTGGTTATGAACCCGTCTTCTTGGACTCAAAAAATATTTTATCCCATGCCATTGTGACACTCTCGGCGTGGGCTTTCCGAAAAGGTATTGAACGCTTCAAACGGACGCTCCGATCAAAAGTTAGAAAGTTTCGACTTCGACCTCGCGTTGCTCGGAGTGTATGTACTTTGAGACGACTCAACCAGATATGTGGGCCTACCAAGGGAGCCGCACCTCTACCTGCGGCAATAGCAGATAGAGCTGAGGCTCCCTGACCTATAAATAAACGTGTCCCCCTCATGTTCAAGAATTCTGAAATGCAGCGAACCTCTGCCCATTTGATTTTCTGACTTTTTCACCTCTTCTGAACCCAATTTTTCTCACTCTAACACGTAGATATACCCACATACTACCATATATCACAAAATAACAGGTAGATTTGGATGTTTAGAGCCTACGATTTTGGCGAAAAGCCCGTGTAGCAGTCCATTGTGAGTATTTTTACGATTAGAAAGTTATTCTTACTTCTTTGCACTGTTTTGCACTTGCATAACAAGTTTTGTTTTCTAAAAATGCCTGAAACTTAGTTTCGTGGCGGTTTTAGTCAAAATTTGGTATATTTTTGTACATAAACTCAATTTCTGGCATTTTTACAACTCGAATTGACAATCCGTCAGCTCTAACAGCTTCAGTGCACTAGCACCTTCCTTTTAAGCAACTTCGCCGTACTGAGTTATCTTCCTAGTCTGGGTTTGACTTTTTTGTGTTTATTTAACTGTATATATACTAACTTTTCAATTCTGTCAAGCCCGGAAGTCAAAGCCAAGGTAGTTTACTGCTTTTATATATACTTATGCATATATAAGCAGCCTTCACCACCACTTGGTTCTCTTCTCAGTCTTGGTTGACTACATTTCTGTTAATATATATATATATATTTATATATTTCAGTCTGGCCTAGATTATTCTGTGGTCTTTATACTGTTTTTGCACACTTCACCATTACTGGATTATCTTTCCAGTCCCCGAGTGACTATTTTTATGTATATTTACATTTATGTTCGGCCTGGAAGATTCTATGGCCTTTTTACTGCTTTTATATATAACTATGCATATATAAGCAGCCTTCACCACCACTGGATTCTCTTTCCAGTATTGGTTGACTACTTTTCTGTCAATATAAATATATATATATATATATATATTTCAATTCCAGTCCGGGCACCGGTGTGAAAATCCATCGCCTTTTACAACTTTCTTATATATAACTGTGTATATATATTGCTATTACCTACTTTTTATTCAATCAATGCTTTAAATATTCATTTGATATGAATCGGCATTTTTCAGTTACAAAAGCAAACTCACATCCTTTAGATCGCTATCTAGTGGGAACGAGATGCTTCGACTAGGTGCAAACCAGGATTTACTGAATGAATCCTCGGTTCTGGCGATATTTGGGATATATATCTATTTCTGTGCAAATTTAAACTGTGCAGGTTTTTTTTGCTACTCATATGTGAGCCTAGGAATTATGAGATTCATGATCAAGTTGATCAGAATCTGATTCCCACGATGGACAAACTCCGATTTACGAATGTACTCTGCCAATTTTTTTTGTAGGAATGTATATACAAAGACCTTAAAACGGTTAGCCTGATTTAAGGTCTCAACATAGTGAAAAAATGTGATCTGTCGTGTCAGAGTCCCTCCGATGGCTATCATGCCCATGAGGAGACCGACACTTGTATATTCTGTGGTCGAGGATGCTTCGCAGCCCGACAATCACCATCTAATTCGAGCCTCAAGGCTAAAAAGATAAAATTGAAAGTAGTGATATGTTTCAATTCCTATGCTAGCGTAATGGTTTGATAACCAGCTTTCAAAACCTCATTTTCAATTCAAATCAAAAGAAAAGTTTTTGCAAATCAAATTAAACACTTTTCCAAATCAAATCAAAGACTTTTGCAAAATCAAATCAAACCCTTCGTATATAAGTTCAACGAAGCAAAACACTACTTTCAATCAATTAAACATAGGCCCAATTTTTAAACAACATTCACACACACATTTTAATTTTAAGGAAAATATTAAAAAGATGCGGTACCGTGTTTACACGGGAGTTGTGGGGTGCCTAACACCTTCCCCACACTTAACCAAGCCCCCGAACTCAAAACTTCAATTTTAAAGATCATGTTTCGACAGTGTCTAGCAATTGGGCCTCTTTTCAAACAAAACTCGGTTGAGTTGGTACTACCATTTCAAAACTACTAACTAGCGACTTTGTAAAACGTTCAAATCGTCAACATGATACATGTTGGCCTTTTCCTAAAAAATCCTTCAAAACCTTTTTTTGCAATAAAAAGAGTGAGGGTAGAGATAACTTAGAAAGAGATAAAAGATATAGGTTGTGACTCGACCCGCGGATTTTTTTTTCGACGTCGACAATGCATATTATTAATTTAAAACGATAAATAAGAAGTTATGGAATCATACCCTTGTAGAACAAAGCTTCCACAGGTACGAGTTCAACTCCTTGTTCTTCGTGATCTCCTTGAATTTTTGGGTTAGATTCCTTCTTTTGATCAACGTTAGCCACCTAAGTGTTTGGCCTCTAGAGGTGATCCACCAAGGAAGCAGAATTGTCAAGAAGGAGGGTGGTTGGCTAAACCATTGTTTTCTATCATCTATAGAAAAAGAGTACTCTCCAAAAATTAAAATTTCGTCAACTGATATCAAACATAAGACTCCTCTTATATAGATATTGATCAACCCCTCTAATCCTATTAGACATAGGGTTTCATTTAATTAATTAAACTCTTTTTAATTAATTAGGCTTCCCAATATATTGGGATTAATTAATTAAACTCCTTTAATTATTTTGCCTCCTAATCTTATTAGGAATAAATGAGAGTACTATTATTAAATTAATTCTTAAACTCCTTTAGAAATTAAAATAATAATAATTGTAATAATATTAATAAGACTCCTCTTATTAATTTATATTTAATATTTTTAAAATATTAAATAATAAATATTAAGCTATTTAATTTATTCTATCATCATAGATTAAATTAATTACAATTAATACATTATTACAATTATGTCATTACCTTCTTAAATAATTTTTTTTTCCTTTTATGGTGTGACCCTTTAGGTTCTCCATATTAAACCAGTTGTGTATAAATTAATTAGAACAATTCTAATCTTATTTAAATAAATAAATTAAACTAATAATCTATTTAAATAAATAATATTTATTTACAATAGGGATAAGCTTCCCTAGCGATCAACGACTTTCCAGATAATATAGATTTCAACATCAATCATAAAAGAACCTGTGAGTTAATAGTTATTGTACAATTCAATCCTCCACCATACAATGTTCCAATTAAATATAAGACACAGAATTACTATCAAGTCTTATTTTATTTAATTATATATATTTTGATTAGAAAATGCACAACTCCAAATAATGCAAATTAGAAACTCCTTTCTAATTTCATTCTACCTTGGCCAAGGGCTACTGGGTTGTCATTTAACAAATCACATAAGACATATCTCTTCTTTTACTAGAAGTGGTAGATTCTTTATTGACCATTCATTATCTACATATGTAACTTATTACACCCAAGCATACCCTTTGATATACCCTAAGGGTCTTAAGGAATAAGTCAAAGTATAATTCATTACATACAAGATACTATGATGATCTCAAGTCCAAGGATCACTTGTACTACTATCACATTAGGAATTCCTATTGACATGCAAGTAAAACTCTATTAGGTATTCCATAGCAAGTCACGTTCAGTGTACTTATTCTCCAATAAGCACCTACATACTTGCTTTAGTGTCTCCACACAAATGATCATGAGATCAACCATCCTCATTCAATGAGCAAACAACATATGTACCAATCTATCCGGATTTACTAATTCCCTTTTTAGTAATCCAACGATTGGGAACTATTTTGGTTTTAAGCTTTCTAAGAATTTAGATCTCACTAGCATGATCAACATCATGATTCTAAAAGTATTGCTTAAAACTATGGGTTATTTACATATTATAAAAATAACATCATGTAGATAATTAAATACCTTTAATAAATGAATACTTTTATTAATAAATAAATAAGATCGTTTACAAAGTATATATTTTATCATCATACATGATTAGCTTGTATGCATACTACTTTTAGTAATAAGTCATCATTATTGATTGTTATTTCAAGTGAGCTTTTGTTTGCTCACTCTTGCAATTATATAACCATTGCAACCAAAGTTGAGAGAGTTGACGAACCGTCAACTAGCAAAGGAAAAGACAAGATGAACAAGTGAAGACTTGTTCATATTTGATATAATTTATAATAAGACTTAACATTATTATGTGATGTTTTATTTTCCGCATTGATGATATTTAAGGTTATGGACTTGGGAATAGACCTGGAAAAATTGGCCCAAGACTGTGGGCCGGGCCGGGCCGGCCCGTAAAAATTGGGCTTTGGGCTTAACTTTTTTAGCCCATAAAAACTTAGGCCATTTTGGCCCGACCCAAATTTGGCCCGGCCCGTTGTGTTCTGCCCGCGGGTGGCCCGGCGCAGCCTGCGAGCTATTTATTTATTTTTAACAAAACAATGCTCTCCTTGAGAATCGAACATTAGATCTCCCTCGCTCCTTAAACAAATGCTCAAACCAACTAAGCTATAAGAGTTTTTTTATTCTAAAGTCACTTTATAACTTACTACATCTCTTTTTAATACTTTATTTCTTTTTGTTTTATTCAATTATTATTATATTTTCATGAAATATAATAGACATTTTAAAAAACAAACTCTATTTATCTATATATGCGTGTCGATGGAGATTACTGAGAACCTTGACAATATCACTTTATTTTTTTTCTTAATTGTGTATGTATTAAATAGTCATATTAAATAGACAATTATTACCATCTTAAATTAAGAGCTCATACTAATAAAACTTCAAATCTTAACTGCTGATGTAAGCCATTTTGACATCCTGGTGAAATGACTCATTTATATATATCATAATCACACAATAATGTTAGTCAAATAAATTTAAGCCTTTGTGTTAAGTAATCTGAGTGATACATAGCTAAAATCAAAATTTTACTTTTAAAGTACTTGATCACAGCATAATTGTCAGTCAGTCAGATTACTTGCCTAATTTTTTTTAACGAAGACAACTGCTAAGTTACCATAAATCAAGCCAACTCAAATTACTGGCAAACTTTCATCTTCATGTTAATTCTCTTTTGTTGTAGTTTTATGGCAAAATTAATGATTTGGCCACCGAAGTTGGCACATTTTATTGAATACACGATTGAACTTTTAATTTTTTAAATTATTCAATTAAATTAATTATTATTTTTAAATTTGATCACTCCGTTAAAAAAATTAAACAGACGTTAAGATTTTATATACTAGGCTCTGAAAAAAAAATACAAAAATTAAAAATACTACATGTTGCAAAAAAACCCGACCTTGTTTGACTTCAATTATAACTTTTAATATTCAATCCTTTTGATTTTTAGAGAGAGAAAGAGAAAGATGAGTTCAGAAGGGAAGAACAACGACATTAGCTTCCAGCCATCGGAGCCGGCCCTGTGCGCCAACGGCTGCAGTTTCTTCAGCACGGCGGCGACAAATAACCTGTGGTCTAAGTGATTCAGAGATTTGAGTATCAAGAGGAAGAGCAAGCGGCTCCGGCTAAAGCCGTCATGGAGATATTCGTTGATGGGTTTTCATCACAGGTTCGTGCGGTTCAGTTAGCGGCACCTGAGACGGTGAAATCTGTTCCGACAGTGGCCGGTTTGAGTGGATCAGACGACTGCGGCTAGATACGCTGCCTCTAATGGATTCGAGACTACCAGTGAAACCGATCATCATGATGATGACGACGACGACGATGACGATGACGACGGTGGAACTGTAACCAAACATACCCACAAACAATCTCTTCCGTCAACAGATCATTCTTACCAAGATTCCCTAAACGACGATAAACTCAGACAGGTTCACCTCTCTCTCTCCACTTTATCTATCAAATTTTAAGACTCAAGAGACTGTATGATTTGAAACTCTGCCTCTCTTTCCAAGTGACAGAATTGAACTTGATTACTGCGAGATTACCTCTGACCAAATATAATAAATTTCATTGTATCTGTAAACTGCTTTGATAGCAGTTGATTATGTATAAATTTGGATCAAATTTAAGTAAATGGTATATCTAAATTTTAATTAGTTTTAAATTTTGATGATTGTGAGAAATACCCACATTGGAGAATAGATTAACCGGGAAAAAAATTTCTCCAATGATATATATATGAGTATA
This sequence comes from Panax stipuleanatus, assembly GCA_020205555.1. Classification (NCBI taxonomy): domain Eukaryota; kingdom Viridiplantae; phylum Streptophyta; class Magnoliopsida; order Apiales; family Araliaceae; genus Panax; species Panax stipuleanatus. The sequence continues at coordinate 69,645,611 of CM035120.1, read as the reverse complement.
GATGTAAAATTTATGCTTGTGTTGTGCGGTTCAGTTAGCGGCGCCCGCGGCGGTGGAATCTGTTCCGGCAGTGGCTGATTCAAGTGGATCAGGCAGAGGCGGAGGTGTCGAACCGGTGCTTGAGCTACTAGAAGAAGGGTTAAAAATTTCTCCTCTCTTACTTCAATGAGAGAGAAAGTAGAAAGAGAAGAACCCATAAAACAAAAACCCAAAAGGGTTGCCATGTCATTTTCTTTTCTTTTGCAAGTCCACGTAGGATAATGGCTGAAAAGATTTAACGGATGTCAGCTCAGAGATAACAGAATGACCCAATTTAACAATAATAATTAGTTTAGTCGGGTAATTTAAAAAATTAAAAGTTCAATTGAGTATTTAATAAAACGTGCCAACTTCAGTGGCCAAATCATTAGTTTTGCAGTAGTTTTATTAATAAATAAAGGATTTTTAACATTCTTAAGCTTTTTATTCCAAGTTTATGTTGGCATCAAACTAAGTACCTAACTAATTAACAATAAATATAATGGAAAACATTGAAGAACAAATTTTTATGAACGTAGCTTTGTAGCTCAGTTGGTTTGAGCATTTGTTTAAGGAGTCGGGGAGGTCTAGAGTTCCATTCTCAAGGAGAGCATCATTTTGTAATAATAAAAAAAAACCCTCGGGCCGGCCCTACCTGGCCGAACCTAGGCCACGACCCTCATATATTCAGCCCAAAAAAAACTGGGCCATTTTGGCCCAGCCCAAATTTGGCCCCGCCCACCGACAGCCCGGCCCGTTTGCCAAGTTTACCTGGGAATTTTTAAACAAAGTTGTAATCCTTATTAAAGGAAGATTTTATTTGGTTAAGGTTGTAATTTATTTTGCATTCCTTATTTTTGGGCAATAGTTATGTTTTATTTAGATAGTGAACACCAAATCCTGTAGAAATGAAGTATCCGGATTTGGGGGTGTCACATCACAGAGCGAGGCGCGCTACCCTCGCAAAAAGCAACATAAGAATTCAACAAGAGTAGCGTGGGGCATGCAAATCCGAGTGCGGGGCACATTACCTCTTTCGACATTCTGTATACATAGCGCGAGCTGCACTAGAAGAGCATACGATAAGGGGCGAGGCACACCGAACGGCTGGATTCGAGTTAAACAAGGGTTTTAAGCCCTTAGTTCCTTCTAAACCTCAAATTATCCCCTATCCTAACCCAATTTCTCCTCTCCTTTGGATTATCCACTACCTTCCATAACCATCCTTATCCTTTTTGACATCAAATTCCCCCAAATTGCGACAACTTTCATCTTCGCCATGAATTTCTCATTCTCCCAATCAGATTTTTAACCCCCCTCCGCTTCTAATTAAGCTACATCCAAAAGAAGCCCTAACCATTCACACTCGATTGCTCCCATACATAGGAAATTCAAGCTCAAAAACGTGGAGCACTATTCATACATTCGTTCATCCACTCACACTCGGAGGTAATCAGCTTAAAGAAGTTCTTAATTCAAAGTTTCACACGATTTTCATTGCCATATCTTGGTGTGTTCAAATTATACTATGTTGGAGCCGTGGGTTTGTATTGGCCCAAGGTTTTGGATTATAATTATTTGTATTCTTGGCAATTATTGGTACACAAGGAGTAAGTTTGGGGGAGTTATGGCAGTTGAAAGTAGTATGCATACAAGCCAATCATGTATGATGATAAAGCATATACTTTGTAAACGATCTTATTTATTTATTAATAAAAGTATTCATTTATTAAAGACATTTAATTATCTACATGATGCTGTTTTTACAATATGTAAATAACTCATAGTTTTAAGCAATGCTTTTAGAATCATGATGTTGATCATACTAATGAGATCTAAATTCTTAGAAAGCTTAAAAACTAAAATAGTTCTCAATCGTGGGATTACTAAAAAGGGGATTAGTAAATCCGGATAGATTGGTACATATGTTGTTTGCTCATTGTATGAGGATGATTGATCTCATGATCATTTGTGTGGAGACACTAAAGAAAGTATGTAGGTGCTTATTGAAGAATAAGTTCACTGAACGTGACTCGCTATGGAATACCTAATGGAGTTTTATTTGCCTGTCAATAGGAATTCCTAATGTGATAGTAGTACAAGTGATCCTTGGACTTGAGATCATCATAGTATCTTGTGTGTAATGATTTATACTTTTACTTATTCCTTAAGACTCTCAGAGTATATCAAAGAGTATGTTTGGGTATATTGAGTTACATATGGAGATAATGAATGATCAATAAAGAATCTATCACTTCTAGTAAAAGAAGAGATATGTCATATGTGATTTGTTAAATGACAACCCAGTAGTCCTTGGCCAAGGCAGAATGAAATTAGAAAGGAGTTTCTAATTTGCATTATTTGGAGTTGTGCATTTTCTAATTGAAATACATATAATTAAATAAAATAAGACATGGCAGTAATTCTATGTTTTATATTTAATTGGGACATTGTATGGTGGAAGGATTGAATTGTACAATAACTATTAACTCACATGTTCTTTTATGGATAATGTTGAAATCTATATTATCTGAAAAGTCGTTGATAGCTAGGGAGGCTTATCCCTATTGTAGAATAAATGTTATTTATTTAAATGAATTATTAGTTTAATTTATTTATTTAAATAAGATTAGAATTGTTGTAATTGATTTATTCACAATCGGTTTAATATGGATAACCTAAAGGGCCACACCATAAAAAGAAGAATAATTATTTAAGAAGATAATGGCATAATAGTAATATGCATTAAGTGTAATTAATTTAATCTATGGTGATAGAATAAATTAAATAACTTATTGTTTATTATTTAATATTTTAGAAAAATTAAATATAAATTAACAAGAAGAGTCTTATTAATATTTTTATAATTATTGTTATTATTTTAATTCTAAAAGAGTTTAGGAATTAATTTAATATTAGTACTCTCATTTATTCCTAATAAGATTAGGAGGCAAATTAATTAAAAAGGTTTAATTAATTAATCCCAATGTGTTGAGAAGCCTAATTAATTAAAGGATTTTAATTAATTAATTATGGGAAACCCAATTTCTAATTAGATTATGAGGGTTGACCAATATCTATATAAGAGAAGTCTTATATGATATATCAGTAGACGTAATTCCAAGAGTTGGAGTGTACTTCCCTTTCTACAGAGAATAGAAAATAGGGTTTAGCCAACCACCCTTCTTCTTGAGCAATTCCTCTTCCTTGGTGGATCACCTCTAGAGGCCAAACACTTGGGTGGCTAACGTTGATCAAAGGAACAAACCAATACAGGAGATTCAAGGAGATCACAAAGAGCAAGGAGTTGAACTCGTACCTGTGGAAGCTAGTTTCTACAAGGGTATGATTCTGATGTATCCTTACTTTTCTGTTCTTGATAATTGAGCATAAAGCATGATCATAGTGAGGGTTTGTATAAATTTTTTAAAAACCTAATTTATCGCGCTTCTGCCCTTAATTGTGTAATTTGATTGCATGTATGCGTAACATACAAATTCAACGTGGTATCAGAGCCTAACTTTGTGCTATTTATCAATTTTATGATTCCATGTATTAATTGATGTAAGATTGGATCGAATTTTATAGATAAAAATCGAATTCTGCAGATTCTGCGATGAACAGCGCGGCCGCGCCGCATCCCAGTTCATTCTGAGGGTGGGCGCACCGGCTGTAAAACCAGAACCAGTGCATAGCGCAGCCGCGTAGCGTCCCAGTTCATTCTGGGCGCAGGCGCGCCACCCTGCAGATTCTGAAATTTTTGTTTTTCTTCAATTAAGTAAATGGTTTATTCAATTGATAAAATTTTAAAATAAAGATGTTTATTTTATCTGAAATATGATTTCAGATTGCTAAAAATTAAAGGAGTTTAGTTTGGATTTGGTTTTTGATTAAAATAAAAGAGTTTATTTTGTTTCAACACTAAAATTTAGCAAAACTTTTGTCCATTAAATGACATCGATCAATATATGGAATGGTTATATTATTCATGTGATGAATGATTATTTATTGATGCATATGTTGATGTGTATGAATATAAATGGGGTTAATTATAGACTATTGACCAATGTGATTGTATTTTATTTTAGTTGAATGCTTGAATGAATGAGTTTTATTAAATGGGGTCTACATACCTCACCTTTTTTGATTTTTCTTGATGTAAAATTCTATCTCCTTCCTATATACTTCCTCCTGACTGCTGATCAAGACTTTTATTTATTAAAATAGTTAATGTAATAGAAATAGTTAGAATTTTCTTGAAGAAATTGGAGACCAAGGAGCAATGAGCGCGTGAAGACCCGTTTGTATGGAGCCCGGGTTTAAATGTAATAGTTACGTTAAATTTAAATTCTTGCACTCCTAGGTTTGACCTTTTGGTTCACTTGGTGGCTCTGGTGAACCAAACTAGAACAAAAGTCCATAATCAATCCGGGTAGAATATAGTATTCTATATGTGCATGCTAAGTATTATATATATATATATATATTATATTTTATGCAAACATGATTCTTTAATAAAATGACACGTATTTTATATATATATATATATATATATATATATATATGTGTGTGTGTGTGTGTGTGTGTGCATGCGCGCTACACAAGATGAGACAAATAATAACAAACCCCTCAAAGAAATTATATTAAGTCTAAAGCGTTCAAAGATATTTAGAATATCGAACGTCGCCTTCTAGCATGATAAAGTAACAGTGTATTAAATATTTAATACGAGTTTGTTGTGCTCACACAAGGCAAGTATTGCGTATTTAAGAAATTAATTTAATCACATTTAAATCTTATAAAAAAAATTGAACAATATTATTTTGTTGTGCACACACAAGGATAATATTTTTCTTTTTTGAATATATGGAGTGCTAGGTTAGACTTAACTTAAATCTTTTTAGTTCGGATGTGCACACACTTGACCATTATGATCTAAGAGGCAGAATACAAGGAGTCACATGTTGATGTGATTGACAAGAGTTTTCTACCTATTTATTTATATATCGTTTGTTGTGTACACACAAGGCTATATACATTTGAAATGGGATCCTTAATCTCACTAATAAATCTTTAATTAGATGTTGCCGAAATATATAAGTGAGGGTAATATAGTTTGAAGAAAATAGTGGGAGATACCCATCTAAAATAAGACCTAATTTCTTTCGGTATATAAAATTAATTAAATGAATGTTTGCTAAAATATTGTCTTTTCACATGCAGAAATTTAAAAATGTCAAAATCACTAATTTCACTGCATAGCATACTTGATGCTAACAAACTAACCGGACCGAATTACATGGACTGGTTAAGGAATCTGAGAATAGTTCTCACTGCTGAAAAGATTTCTTATGTCCTAAATTCACCTGTCCCTGGAAGTGTTCCAGAAATAGCCTTAAAGGAAGAGATTGCCATTATTGTAAAGTGGCAAGATGATGCATCTGTGGCTCAATGCATCATGCTCGCATCCATGAATAACGAGCTTCAGCGTCAGCATGAAAACGTGGATGCTCCTATTATATTGCTTCACCCAAAGGAATTGTATGGTGAACAAAGTAGGATTGCAAGATATGAGATATCTAAGGAGCTCTTCCAATCTCGAATGACCAAAGGCACAATCGTTGAGACTCATGTCCTTAGGGTGATCAATCTGATTGAACGCCTCGGACAGCTTGGGTTCATCATAGATGGGGAGTTGAGTTAAGACTTAGTTTTGCAGTCTCTCCCTGAGACATTCTCGCAGTTCGTCGTTAATTTCCATATGAATAAGTTAGATGTCAACTTACTTGAATTACTTAACATGTTGAAAACTGCAGAAGGTCACTTCCCATCCAAGAAGAACCATGTCTTAATGGTGAATTCTTCCAAGAAAAGGAAGAGGCCCAAGGTATCTTCTCAAAGGAAGAAATCTAATAAGGCTAAAGGCAAGGTGAACACAAAGGAACAAAAGAAACCTGATCCGACTAGCAAAGGAATGTGCTTCCATTGCAACGAGTCGGGTCACTGGAAGAGGAACTGAAAGAAGTTTCTGGCAGAGAAGAAGCTTGGAGAAGCTTCGACTTCCAATCAAGGTTTGTTTATGATTGAAATTATTTTTTCTGAAAGTCATAAGTCTATTTGGGTATTGGGTATTGGATACCGGATGTGTTTCTCACATATGTAATACTGTGTATGGACTGGTCAGAAGTAGAAAGCTGAACAAGGATGAGGTTGTCCTACGAGTGGGAAATGGAGCAAAGGTTGCTGCATTAGCTGTAGGCACTTATTTTTTAGCAATGCCTACGATCATGTTCATTTATTTAAATATCTGTTATTTTGTTCCGAATATCATTAGAAACATTATTTTTATTTCTGTATTAGATATGGAAGGATTTGACATTATAATGAAGAACAATAGTTGTTCTATTTATAAAGACAATGGTTTATATGGTGTTGGTAATCTGCGAAATGGACTTTATATACTTGACTTGCATGAAAAATATACTTCAAATAGAATAAACTAAGAAAAGGAAAAGAGATAATGTTAATTATACCTATATATGGCACTGTAGACTCGGTCATATCAATGAAACAAGATTATCCAAGTTGTATAAGGATGGGCTCTTAGAGCTATCCGATTTTGAATCATATCCAACTTGTGAATCTTGCCTCATGGGAAAAATGACTAAATCTCCTTTTAGTGGAAAAGGAGAAGGAGTTATAGAGTTGTTAGCATTGGTTCACACAGACGTTTGTGGACCTATGACAACGAATGCACTAGGAGGGTATTCTTATTTTATTACTTTCACTGATGATCACTCAAGATATGGATATGTGTATTTATTGAAATACAAATCTGAATCATTTGAAAAGTTCAAAGAGTTAAGAAGTGAAGTAGAGAAACAAACTGGCAAAAGTATTAAGATTCTTCGATCAGATCGAGGTGGTGAATACTTAAGCGATGGGTTTCTCGATTATCTCAAAGAAAATGGTATAATCTCATAATGGACTCCACCAGGTACACCACAGTTAAATGGAGTATCTGAAAGGAGAAATCGAATATTGTTGGACATGGTTCAATTCATGATGAGTTTTATCGATCTTCCAGTATCATTCTGGGGTTATTCCTTAGAAGCGGCTGCATATCTACTAAATAAGGTTCCTCGAAATTCGTCCCCAAGACTCTATATGAGATGTGGACAGGGAGGAAACCTGATCTTAAGCATGTTAAGATTTGGGGATGTCCAGCTTATGTGAAAAAGTTTTAAAATGATAAGCTTAGGACAAGATCTGATAAGTGCACATTTGTGGGATATCCTAAATAAAGTTTGGGATACTATTTCTACAATCCTACTGAGAAAAAGGTGTTTGTTGCGAAACACGCTGCCTTCTTGGAAAATGAATTTATTCTTGACGGGCTAGTGGGAGGAAAATATATCTTGAAGAAATTCAAGAACCACAAACCACTACAGATCAAGTGGATGAACCTGTCCAAGTAGAGATACCTTCTATACAACACCCTATTCGTAAATCTGGAAGAGTACTGAAGATACCTGATAGATATGGATTCATCAAAGAGGATAACGATGAGGTACACGTCATGAATGATGATGATCCATTGAATTACGAACAGGATATGAGTAGTAAAGACTCAGGGAAATGGCTTGAAGCCATGAAATCTGAGATGGACTCCATGGATGAAAACCAAGTATGGACTTTGGTTTCACCACCTGAAGGCATTAAGCCTATTGGGTGTAAATGGGTATTTAAGAGAAAGACTAGAGTGGATGACAAGGTAGAGACCTATAAGGCCCGACTGGTTGCAAAAGGTTTTAAACAAAGACAAGGAATTGACTATGATGAAACCTTCTCACCAGTAGCTATGCTCAAGTCCATTCAGATTTTGCTTGCGATTACAGCATATTACGACTATGAGATCTGGCAGATGGACGTGAAAACAGCCTTATTCAATGGAAAACTTGAGGAGTATGTGTATATGACACATTTCATAGGTTGGAACAAATCAAGTCTGTAAGCTGCAATGATCCATTTATGGATTGAAGCAAGCTTCTCGTAGATGGAACATTCATTTTGGTGAGACAATCAAAGAGTTTGATTTTATTAAAAATGAGGATGAACAATGTGTGTACAAGAAGGTTAGTGGTACGCTATTTCATTCCTTGTATTATATGTTGATGATATATTACTGATAGGGAATGACATTCCTATGCTAGAGTCGATTAAAATCTGGTTATTTAAACACTTCTCCATGAAGGACTTGAGAGAAACATCCTATATTTTAGGGATAAAGATCTATAAAGATAGATCTAAAAGGTGTTAGAGTTTATGCCCTAGAGGCCAATTCTTTGATGTAATTGCTTAATATTTTTGATATTATATTTGATTGAATAAATGAATTATTTTATTATGGTTTTATTTACTACGCTATATAAATGTTAGCATAATAAAAGTCCTTAGAATAGTGATACAAATTATATGGCTTCAAGTATGTGACTTGAACATGAGATCATATAACTACAATTAGTATCATTATTCTTAAATGTCCCTAGTCGAGTGTCATCGTTAATGGGACAACAATAATACATTGAGACTAGTATGTGGATTAACTGATGGCCAAATCTCATTGATCATAAATATATGAGATATTGAGTCAATGCATAGGTACATGTTAGAGAACAATGTACTGGACAGACCCACCATGAGAATTCTATGTGGAGCATTATGCAAAGTGTCATAAGCAATTCCCATAGTAACAATGATGTAATGATCCTCCGACCTGAAATCACTATATTACTACACGAGAATTTATGTACTTTGATATCATCAAAAGTCACCTTTAATAGGGTGGACAATAAAGGTGATTATTGGGTACATCATGAATCGTGTGAGGAATATGAGTGATCTAGATGGAATTTAACCCTCTTATATATTAGGGGTGATATCCATAGGCCTCTTGATTGAGTAGGACTATGAAATGCATGGCCATGCTCAAATAGTGATTTATTTCATATAGTCTATTCATCGATCAAGAAAACTCAGATTAAATTATAAAGAGGATGACACATTCCGTGGCTCGAGTTTAATCTAGGATGTCAAGATTAAAAGGATTAAATTACATTGAAACATTGGTCACGAAAAGGTTGTATCGAATCACCGATCTTATTATTATTTGGGTAGTAGTGATGCATTACTAGATGCCGCTCACTGTTTGTAATTTTATAATATGATTTTAAAATTATTGCCAACATAATAATAACCTATAGGGTCACACACTTAGAACGTAATTAAAAGAGAATTAATTTAAATTATAAGGATTTAAATATATCAATATGATTGATAGTATTTAAATTACGAATTTAAATTAATAGGATAATTTGTATATATATGTATATTAATTAAGTAAGACTTAATAAAATATAATATATATATATATATATATATAAATTCGGATTTTATTTTTCTAATTAGATTAGGTTTTGGTTAATTCCTTTAACTGCTATATATATGATATATCAGCCGTTTTTAGGGTATTCATTATTATCAAAAATCCTAGCCGCTCTTAGAGAGAGACTAGAGAAAAAAATTGGGAATACCAGATCCTTAGCGGCTAATACCGCACCTTTGCTTGCTGCAGATCGTGTGACGATTTGCGGAACGTTCGCTGTGGATACCGTAGAGACGCAGTTTCTTTGGATTGCGTTGAAAATTCGAAGCAGTTTCAGAATTTCCATCATCTCCGTTCAGGATTGAATAATCTGTAAAACAAATCTAAACCTCTGAATAAATATGTTTTTCGCATGGATCCTGTTTTAGGGTTTCAGAAAATTTTAATTTCCGCTGCGTTTATGTGCCGAAATCCCTACAGTGGTATCAGAGCTACTTGCGAAACGATTAATTCAGATTACGTGTTTTAATTGTATTCAATATATATGATATATGATGATGCATGTTTGCCGATCTGAAATTGAATATATGATATTCTGCATGTATGCGTATTCTGGAAATCTGTAATATATATGCATGTATATGATGTTCTGATAATCGTATCCTAGAAGGTGGAATAACAATTCAACTTCTGTTCTAATTGGATTAGAAACACGAAGATTCGATTTAATATAATTAATCGAAACTGGACATATATGATATGTTCTAGGTGTATTGTTATTATGAGTGTGTTGGCAGATTGTATATGATTCTGGAATTGTTTCAAAGATTCATATGAAAAATTCTACAATTCAGATTGTAGATTCATATGGAATTGTTTCAGCCGGACCACCGCCAGGGGGGAGCCCCCCTCTTGGACCCCCCTGTCGTAGCGCACGATGGTCGTGACCCCAATATTTTATATATAATTTTCTTTAATTATATAAATTGTGTCATGTGCTTATTGTGATATGCATGGTGCACAATTATGGCCCTTTTGACCCATAGGTTAGTGGTTTTTGGTTTTGAAATACGGCTTGCATGTCGTGCCTTTCTATAAATTCTGATGTAATATTCTCTTCTCATCTAAATCCCCTCGAATGTAACTCGAGGTTTCTTTATGTCATGTTATGTACAATTGTAACCTATCAAGATGACAAGATGATGATGGAGAGGAGACACATGCATGAGGAAGGTCCAAGGAAGCTACTATTTTGAAGACCTTTTACCACCTTAGACTGACCTTCAATCTTTTCATTAGCTTGAAAAGATTGACATAGGGTTGGGGCCATAACTGTGACACATTTAATTTTGCACTTTATTTATGCTTGTATATGATATGATATGATAAATAATGTGCATGTTTAATAAGATTAAAATTTGTGAAATCTAAATTAATTAATAAAATTCCTCATAAAATTATTAAGTCTAAATCAGATGCCTTCCAATGAATAACACTCATCAAGACCTTGACCAATGGATGTAGGTTTGCCAAAGCAAAGTACCCCATTTATCTTGGTAAGATGCGATAGGATAATTGTGATATCCAAACTGTTAAAATCATTGGGCCAGACTTAACTAAGTTATCTCAATAGGATTGTGGACTTAGAGGCATAGAGTTTGGTAGGTACCATTAGATGGACAAGAAACAAATGTTGTTCACCAAACTATCTAAGAGTTATATATGATATAATTGACAAAGGCTTGTCTACCTAAATAATTATGTTTTGAGAGAATAGCCAAAGCTAACTTAAGGCATAATGAAATATAGATCTTAGCTCACTAGAAAGATTTAATAAAAAATGCTTTTCGAATTAATGGTGAGGGCTATTAATTTGAATAAAATAGTGGGATGTATATTTTGAATGTACTATTATCAATTACATAATATCAAAACTCTGCAATTTGACTTATTATTTTTTGCACTTATAAATTGTAGATATCAATGGCAAACAACAACACAAATAGTCTTTCACTACGATCAGTCCTTGAGAAGGAAACACTGAGGGGAATTAATTTCCTAGACTGGCATAGGAACTTGAGGATTGTCCTCAAACAGGAGCGCAAGCTATATGTCCTTGATGGGCCCATTCCTGCAGTACCAGCTAACACTGCACCACGTGTAGAGCATAATGCTTACAAGAAGCATCAAGATGATGTTCTGGACGTGAGTTGTCTCATGCTAGCAACTATGAACTCTGAGCTTTAGAAGCAACATGAGTTAATGGATGCTTATGAGATGATAGAGCATCTCAAGAAATTATTCGAAGGGCATGCTCGACAGGAGAGGTATGATACAAGCAAGGCGTTGTATCACTGTAAAATGGGTGAATGTGATCCAGTTGGTCCACATGTGCTGAAAATGATTGGGTATATTGAGTACCTTGGTAGATTGGGTTTTTCGATTACTCTGGAAGCCCAAAATGATTTTGTTTTGCAATCTTTGTACAACAGCTACTCTCAATTTGTTATGAATTACCTCATAAATGAAATTGCGAAACCACTTACTAAGTTGTTGAGCATGTTAAAAATTGATGAGAATAATATGAAAAAGGCTGGACCCGCTCTCATAATGATGGTGCAAAAGGGGAATGCTAAGGGAATGGGGAAAAGCAAGAAGAAGATAGGATCTAAATCTGCCAAACCCAATCCCAAAACCAAACAGGCTTTAAAACCTAAAGGTGGGGTGGCTAAAGAAGGTGATTGTCACTTCTGTGGAAAACCTGAACACTAGAAGAGGAATTGTCATGCTTATATGGAAGAACTGAAGAAAAAGAAAGAAAGTATGACTTTTGATTCAGGTATATATGTTATAGAAGTCAATTTGTCCACTTCTACATCATGGGTATTGGATACTGGATGTGGTTCTCACATTTGTGTTAATGTGCAGGAACTCCGAAGGAGTAGGACTTTGGCAAAAGGCGAGGTTGACCTACGAGTTGGGAATGGAGCAAAAGTTGTTGCACTAGCCGTAGGAACTTATCATTTATTTTTGCCCACTGGGCTAGTATTAGAATTAGAGGATTGTTATTATGTGCATGCTATGAGCAAAAACATTATTTCTATTTCTTGTTTGGACAAGAAAGGTTTTTCATTTTTAATAAAGAACAACAGTTGTTCATTTTACTTAAATGAAATATGTTATGGTGTTGCACAATTGTTTAATGGTCTTTATATTCTTAATTTAAAAATGCCTATCTATAACATAAATACAAAATGATTTAAATCAAATGATTCAAATTCGACATATCTTTGGCACTGTCGTTTAGGCCATATAAATGAGAAACGCATATCCAAACTCCATAAAGATGGGTTTTTAGATTCATTTGATTTTGAATCATATGAGAAATGCGAGTCTTGTTTATTAGGCAAGATGACTAAAGCCCCTTTTAGTGGACACAGTGAACGGGCTAGCGATGTATTGGTATTTATACATAGTGTTGTATGCGGACCTATGAGTTCGTTAGCAAGAGGTGGGTTTTATTACTTCATTACATTTACTAACGACTTCAGTAGATATGGATATGTGTATCTTATGAGACACAAATCTGAATCCTTTGAAAAGTTCAAGGAATTCAAGAATGAAGTTCAAAACCAATTTGGCAAAAGAATAAAAGTCCTTCGATCCGATCGAGGAGGTGAATACTTAAGCCAAGACTTTGATGACCTTTTAAAGGAGTGTGGTATTATATCACAACTCACTCCACCTGGAACACCACAATGGAATGGTGTGTCTGAGAGGAGGAATCGCACCTTGTTGGACATGGTACGATCGATGATGAGTCATGCAGATCTTCCAATAAGCTTCTGGGGCCATGCCCTAGAGACAACTGCATTCAGACTTAACCGTGTTCCTACAAAGACGATTTAGAAGACACTATATGAGATATGGACTGGGAAACGTCCTAGTATGTTGTTCATAAAGATTTGGGATTGCGAGGCGTTTGTAAAACGTCTGGCTTCTGACAAGCTCGGACCCAAATCTGACAAATGTAATTTTGTGGGATACCCAAAGGAAACAAAAGGGTATTATTTTTACAAACCTTCTGAGAACAAAGTATTTGTTGCTCGAACTGGTATTTTTCTAGAAAGAGAATTTGTCTCTAAAGGAAACAGTGGGAGGAAAGTAGAACTCGAAGAAGTTCGAGAACCACAAAATATCATTGAACCTGAGTTAGAACATGAGCAGGAACCACAAGATATTGTGGAAAGTGAACCCGCTCAAATTACACGAGGCATTCGTAGATCTGGTAGGACACGCCAAGAGCCCGAGAGATATTATAGATTTCTTGTGACTCAAAACGGCGATGTGATGCTCATAGATCATGATGAGCCTACTTCCTACCAAGAAGTTATGAATGGACCAGATTCTGAGAGATGGCTTGAAGCCATAAAATCTGAGATGAACTCCATGTATACTAACCAAGTATGGACTTTGGTTGATCCACCCGAAGGGGTAAAACCAATCGGGTGCAAGTGGGTTTTCAAGAAGAAAATCGACATGGATGGTAATGTACAAACCTATAAAGGCCGACTAGTAGCAAAAGGTTTCAAACAAGTTCAAGGTGTTGACTATGATGAAACCTTTTCTCTAGTGGTAATGGTTAAATCCATCAGGATCTTACTTGCTATTGCAGCATTTTATGATTACGAAATCTGGCAGATGGATGTCAAAACTGCTTTCCTTAATGGAAATCTCCTTGAGGATGTGTATATGACACAACCTGAGGGTTTTGCCAATCCAAAGGATGCTGGAAAGGTATGTAAGCTGCAGCGATCCATTTATGGATTGAAGCAAGCCTCTCAGAGTTGGAATCATCGATTTAATGAAGCAGTCAAATAGTTTGGGTTTATAAAAAATGAAGATGAACCTTGTGTATATAAGAAGGTTAGTGGGAGTTGGTATTATATGTTGACGATATATTAATTATTGGGAATGACATTCATTCCTTACAGGCTGTAAAAACATGGTTAGGAAAATATTTCTCCATAAAAGATTTGGGCGATGCAACCTACATTTTAGGTATCAAGATCTATCGAGATAGATCGAGAAAAATGCTCGGCCTAAGTCAAAGTACATATATTGATAAAGTGCTGAAATGGTTCAGCATGCAAGAGGCGAAAAGAGGACACTTACCCATGTCTCATGGTATTAAGATCTCTAAGGCCCAATGTCCTAAATCACATGATGATGAGGAGCATATGAGAAAGATCCCTTATGCTTCGGCAATTGGATCTATTATGTATGCAATGATATGTACTCGTCCGGATGTCTCGTATGCTTTGAGCATGATGAGCAGATACCAGTCGAATCAAGGTGAAGGTCATTGTACAGCAGTCAAGAATATCCTCAAGTACCTGAAAAGGACTAAGGGTTCATTCTTGGAATATGGAGGTGAAGACGAACTAGCAGTAAAGGGTTACACAGATGCTAGTTTCCAGACTGACATAGATGACTATAAGTCTCAGTCAGGTTTTGTGTTTTGCCTTAATGGTGGTGCTGTTAGCTGGAAAAGTTTGAAGCAAGAGACAGTAGCAGATTCTACGACAGAGGCTGAGTATATTGTTGCTTCTAGTGCGGCCAAGGAGGCTGTATGGATTAAAATGTTCGTCACTGAAATTGGTGTTGTTCCTACCATTATTGATTCGGTTGAGCTATACTGTGATAATAATGGAGCCATTGCACAGGATAAGGAACCCAGATCTCACCAACGATCCAAGCATATACTTAGGCGGTACCATCTCATCCGTGAAATTATTGATAGAGGAGATGTACATATAAGCAGAGTGCCAACAGATGATAATGTTGCAGATCCACTAACCAAGGCTTTGTCGCAGCAAAAGCACAAAGGTCACACTAGTTCCATGGGTATTAGATACATGAGTGATTGGCTCTAGTGCAAGTGGGAGACTGTTAGAGTTTATGCCCTAGAGGCCAATTCTTTGATGTAATTGCTTAACATTTTTGATATTATATTTGATTGAATAAATGAATTATTTTATTATGATTTTATTTACTGCGTTATATAAATGTTAGCATAATAAAAGTCCTTAGAATAGTGATACAAATTATATGGCTTCAAGTATGTGACTTGAACATGAGATCATATAATTACAATTAGTATCATTATTCTTAAATGTCCCTAGTCGAGTGTCATTATTAATGGGACAACAATGATACATTGAGACTAGTATGTGGATTGACTGATGGCCAAATCTCATTGGTCATAAATATATGAGATATTGAGTCAATGCATAGGTACATGTTAGACAACAATGTACTAGACAGACCTACCATGAAAATTCTACGTGGAGCATTATGCAAAGTGTCATAAGCAATTCTCATAGTGACAATAATGTAATGATCCTCCGACCTGAAATTACTATATTACTACACGAGAATTTATGTACTTTGATATCATCAAAGGTCACCTTTAATAGGGTAGACAATAAAGGTGATTATTAGGTACATCATAAATCGTGTGAGGAATATGAGTGATCTAGATGGAATTTCACCCTCCTATATATTAGGGGTGATATCCATAGGCCTCTTGATTGAGTAGGACTATGAAATGCATGGCCATGCTCAAATAGTGATTTATTTCATATAGTCTACTCATCGATCAAGAAAACTGAGATTAAATTATGAAGAGGATGACACATTCCATGCCTCGAGTTTAATCTAGGATGTCAAGGTTAAAAGGATTAAATTACATTGAAACATTGGTCACCAAAAGGTTGTATCGAATCACCGATCTTATTATTATTTGGGTAGTAGTGATGCATTACTAGATGTCGCTCGCTGTTTATAATTTTATAATATGATTTTAAAATTATTGCCAACATAATAATAACCTATAGGGTCACACACTTAGAACGTAATTAAAAGGGAATTAATTTAAATTATAAGGATTTAAATATATCAATATGATTGATAGTATTTAAATTATGAATTTAAATTAATAGGATAATTTGTATATATATGTATATTAATTAAGTAAGACTTAATTAAGATATAATATATATATATATATATATATATATATATATAAATTTGGATTTTATTTTTTTAATTAGATTAGGTTTTGGTTAATTCATTTAACTGCTATATATATGATATATCAGCCGTTTTTAGGGTATTCATTATTATCAAAAACCCTAGCCGCTCTTAGAGAGAGACTAGAGAGAAAAATTGAGAAAGTCCAGATCCTTAGCGGCTAGTACCGCACCTTTGCTTGCTACAGATTGTGTGACGATTCGCGGGACGTTCGTGTGGATATCGTAGAGACGCAGTTCCTTTGGATTGCGTTTAAGATTCGAAGCAGTTTCAGAATTTCCATCATCTCCGTTCAGGATTGAATAATCGATAAAACAAATCTAAACCTCTGAATAAATATGTTTTTCGCATGGATCCTGTTCTAGAGTTTCTAAAAATTTTAATTTCTGCTGCGTTTATGTGCCGAAATCCCTACAAAAGGATGATTAGCTTATCCCAAGGAAAGTACATTGATACCATGCTAAAGAGGATTAGCATGGAAGATTTCAAAAGAGGTCTCATGCCGATGAGCCATGGAATAAATCTCTCCAAGAAACAAGCCCCAAAGACACCTGAGGAGAGAGACCGTATAAGTAATATTCCTTATGCTTCAGCAATAGGATCTATCATGTACGGTATGATATGTATTAGACCGGATGTCGCTCACGCACTTAGTGTAACGAGAAGATATCAGTTGAATCCAGGAGAAGAGCATTAGAAGGCAGTGAAAAATATTCTAAAGTACTTACGAAGGACTAAAGATGTATTTCTTATCTATGGTGGGTCTGAATTAAAACTCGAGGGCTTCACGGACTTAAATTTTCAAACAGACCAAGATGACAGTAAATCTGTTTTAGGGTATGTATTTACCTTGAATGGAGGCGCAGTGAGTTTGAAGAGTTCCAAGCAGCAAACAGTTGCTGATTCAGTGACAAAGGTAGAGTATATAGCTGCAAGTGAAGCTGGAAAGGAAACTGTTTAGATAAAGAAGTTCATAACAAAACTTGGTGTGGTTTCTAGCATTGGAGGAGCAGTCCCCTTATACTGTTACAACACCAGAGTGGTTGCATAGGCTAAGGAACCCAGGTCTCATCAGAAATCCAAACACGTGTTGCGGTAATTTCACTTGATCAGGGAGATCATTGAAAGAGGAGACGTCACCTTAATTGGAGCGTGTAGACTCTTAAGACAACATTGTAGATCCATTTACTAAAGGTTTAACACAACAGTAGTTTGATCGTCACTTAGAGAAGATGGGTATGAGATACCATGGCAATTGGCTTTAGTGCAAGTAGGAGATTGAAAGTAGTATGCATACAAGCCAATCATATATGATGATAAAGCATATACTTTGTAAACGATCTTATTTATTTATTAATAAAAGTATTCATTTATTAAAGATATTTAATTATCTACATGATGCTGCTTTTAGAATATGTAAATAACCCATAGTTTTAAGCAATGCTTTTAGAATCATGATGTTGATCATGCTAATGAGATCTAAATTCTTAAAAAGCTTAAAAACTAAAATAGTTCCCAATCATGGGATTACTAAAAAGGGGATTAGTAAATTTGGATAGATTGGTACATATTTTGTTTGCTCATTAGAGAGGATGATTGATCTCATGATCATTTGTGTGGAGACACTAAAGCAAGTATGTAGGTGCTTATTGGAGAATAAGTTCACTGAACGTGACTCACTATGGAATACCTAATGGAGTTTTATTTTCCTGTCAATAGGAATTCCTAATGTGATAGTAGTACAAGTGATCCTTGGACTTGAGATCATCATAGTATTTTGTGTGTAATGAATTATAATTTGACTTACTTATTAAGACCCTCAAGGTATATCAAAGGGTATGCTTGGGTATAATGAGTTATATATAGAGATAATGAATGATCAATAAAGAATCTACCACTTCGAGTAAAAAAAGAGATATGTCCTATGTGATTCGTTAAATGACAACCTAGTAGTCCTTGGCCAAGGCAGAGTGAAATTAGAAAGGAGTTTCTAATTTGCATTATTTTGAGTTGTGCATTTTTTAATCAAAATACATATAATTAAATAAAATAAGACCTGATAGTAATTCCATGTCTTATATTTAATTAGGACATTGTATGGTGGAAGGATTAAATTATACGGTAACTATTAACTCACAGTTTCTTTTATGATTAATGTTGAAATCTATAACATCTGGAAAGTTGTTGATCGCTAGGGAGGCTTATCCCTATTGTAGAATAAATGTTATTTATTTAAATTAATTATTAGTTTAATTTATTTATTTAAATAAGATTAGAATTATTCTAATTGATATATTCACAACCGGTTTAATATGGAGAACCTAAAGGGTCACACCATAAAAGGAAGAATAATTATTTAAGAAGATAATGGCATAATAGTAATAATACATTAAGTGTAATTAATTTAATCTATGGTAATAGAATAAATTAAACAGCTTAACGTTAATTATTTAATATTTTAAAAATATTAAATATAAATTAATAAGAGGAGTCTTATTAATATTATTACAATTATTATTATTTTAATTCTAAAGGAGTTTAGGAATTAATTTAATAATAGTACTCTCATTTATTCCTAATAAGATTAGGAGACAAATTAATTAAAAAAGTTTAATTAATTAATCCCAATGTGTTGGGAAGCTTAATTAATTAAAGGATTTTAATTAATTAATTATGGGAAACCCAATTTCTAATTAGATTAGGAGGGTTGACTAATATCTATATAAGAGGAGTCTTATATGATATATCAGTAGACGTAATTCCAAGAGTTGGAGTGTACTTCCCTTTTTACAGAGAATAGAAAATAGGGTTTAGCCAACCACCCTTCTTCTTGAGCAATTTCTTTTTCTTGGCGGATCACCTCTAGAGGTCAAACACTTGGGTGGCTAACGTTAATCAAAGGAAGGAGCCAATACAAGACATTCAAGGAGATCACGAAGAGCAAGGAGTTGAACTCGTACATGTGGAAGCTAGTTTCTACAAGGGTATGATTCTGATTTATCCTTACTTTTCTGTTATTGATAATTGAGCACAAAGCATGATCATGGTGAGGGTTTGTATAAAATTTTTAAAAACCTAATTTTTCGCGCTTCCACCCTTAATTGTGTAATTTGATTGCATGTATGCGTAACATACAAACCCAACAACAGTTGCTCGTAAATTATTTTGTAAATTGCCTAAGCCAAATTTGATGTTTGTTTTGGATCGGAGTTGGTTCTCTGAAGTCAACATGTCCTCCAAAAGGCACAGAAGTGCAAGTTCTAGCACAAGACAACAATTCGATGGATCAAAATTCGTTGGTGAGGCAGTGAAAACCAGGTTTAACATTGTACTTGACTAAGAAAACATTAGTTTTGGAGCGGGGTTTGAAACTGGATGCTAACTTGGATGGAGACATGGCCCTCATGATTGTTTAGCAAAATTGGTTTCAATTGGTTAAGCAGCCTAAGCTAGCCGTGATCTCTATCGTCAAAGAATTTTATGAAAACGCCATCGGGCGAGTAGGTTATGTGGTGATGGTTCGGGGTAAGCCAATTACGTTCAATGGCAACTCTATCAATGAACATTTTGGGTTGGAGTCTCCAGCCTCAGGCGATCGATACGAGGAGTTTAATTTCAGTTTGGATAGTGTAATCGATAGTTTGTGCAAGCCAGGGACACAGTGGGTAACTAGAGCGGGTACTAATGAGAAGATCAGCTTCCCCCACTCCGCACTGAGTCACTATGGCAAAGACTGGTACGCATGCCTCTGTGCCAAGTTGATGCCCATGCTCCACCAGAATGATGTGACTAATAAAAGGGATCGGTTGTTATACGGCATTGTACACCACCACTTTCAAGCAGGAAATGAGATTTATATTTACAAAGTGGATGTTTATATGGTTATTCAGGAGTCCATTGAACGCGCTCTGCGAGGTGGCACTACAGGAGGATTATTACACAGATTTTTGATCACAGACTTGAGCCGTAAAGCTGGGGTCCAATAGCATGCTTTGGAGCAAGTACAACAGCTAATAACCGTTATTAACCATCCTACCATCGAGAAGTATAAAGCATAGGATGGGGCAGTATCTCATCCAAGGGGAGATGGGTACATCATGGTGTAACCACCGTCACCTCCAGTCGCGGATGAGCCAATTGCCGAAGAGGTCGAGCCGAGTCGTCTACCAGCTTTCAGACACGGATTCAAAGACAAAATTTTTGGCTCGGCCAATGCCAAGGTACAATGCATGATTACAACATTAGTGCATTCACAGAACTGGCGGATGCGTTCTCCCGTTTCATCACAAACAACTGGTTCGGTGTAGCTACCCAGTCCACATGTTCTTCCTGCGTATCCTCCCTCGGAGCTCAGGGAAGTCCTCGGTCTTACTTTTTCATATTTTAGTGTAATGAGGACATTACATATTTTAAGTTTGGGGGATTTATCTTGCATTCTAGTTAATTGTGTTTATTTGTGAAGTGTTTACATATTAGGTTGCATTAGTAGTATATCTGTAGTTCATTTATTCATTCATTCATTCATTTTCACATAAAAAAACATATTTGCATCATTCATTCACGTAAGATTTGTGTTAGTAGAAGTATGAACGTGACATTTTGCATTGAGTTTGAGCATTATGCCTTTGTAGTCTAGATACCGATGATGAGTTTGGTTAACACTTATTTGCGAAAAATGGAGTAACATATACTGATTAGTATTGATCATAGGAACCACATAGTACTTTTCTTGTCATCTTTCTCATTCAAGCACACCAATTGACTATCAGTTGCGATTAGGAATTTTATGTGTGATATGACATGTGCACTTACTTGATCAATGATTAAAACTGAGCATTGGTTGATACATAAGTTTTGGGGAATTTTGGTTTCATATATATATATAAAATAAAGAAAATAAAAGGAGAAAAATCCAAAAACACATGAAAAAATAATTTAAAAAAATAGATACATAAGGAATAAAAGTTCGCTTAGTTCAACTTCGTGGCCTCTGTTACTCGGACAAGTACGCCCTAGGGGATGTCTCTACACTCAGTGCCCTAAATCCATCTAGTTTGGGAGTCGTTGGTCGAAAGTCCGTTACACTGGTAACTTTGAAAAGCCTAAGGGGGTTGGACATTTCACGAGTCAGATGGAAAATAATTGGTGGGATGGAGCATAAAATGCACCCGTGAAGCATAAGCACTTAATGACTTACATTTACTTGTTTTAAAACCTGATTTCCATATTTCTTATATGGATGCCAGCTCGGTTTAACATCTGTGAGAAGGGTGAGTGTGTACATGAAATGGATCACGTAAACAATTTTGAAGCTATTAATAAGATATTCGACACACACATAAAAAGAGGCTAGAGTTGTGTTAGTGAGGTGAGAATGTGCGAGGTTATGACTGTACATGTTACAATATTAACTGTGAGCTAAGTGTTTATCTCTGAGGCATACGCGTTGTCTAACTACTGTGGGTATTGCGCGATCTCATTAGTTGCATTCATTTTGTTTAGTTTGTGTTAACTTAGTTATGTTAGATTTCTTGAGGACAAGCAATTGCTTAAGTTTGGGGGTATTTGATTAGTGGGTTAAAACATACGAATCCGGTATTTCCTAGCTTAGTATATTGTTGTTTCTTGATTATTGCATGTTACTTTTTATGGTTTTTGTGTTAATTTGTAGGAAAGAAGCATGGATGGGCTAAAGAGATGAAAAAGGAGGAAAACAAGAAGTTACCAAACTTTGAGAGCGGCGCGGGGCGCGCTGTAGGAGAGCTGAAGCTGGCGCTAGCCTCGCCATGATGGTTCAAGGTTCTGATAGAGTAGCGTGGGGTATGTCAGCGAGTAAAGGGAAATGGCGCGGGGCGCGCCACTCTGATGGATTATGCAGATTTTATTTCCTTGTTTGCTATAAGTTGATTCATATGAGGACTTTGACTTACCTTATATAATAGGTTTTTGTTAGGACTATAAAGACTAGTTTTTAATAAGGTTTGAACACACTTTTTGACCGGATTTCATTGAGAGCTACTCTTGGAGATTTGGAGATCAAATTGGAGCGCACTCACGGTGGAGATTGAAGATTGGAGATTAGAGATTCTTCGACAGAGTTTTTCTTCTTCTATCAATTTTATTATTTGTACTTAAGATGTTATTTAGTTTTAATCTTTTAGTATCAATTATGATGATGGACTAATTTTTTAATTAGGAATACAATGGAACCTTTTGCAAAGATTTAATTCAATTATCATTATTTCTACTTGGTGACTCTTTTGAATTGATTATTATATTCTGTGCTTAAACTTAACAATTGTTTTCCCAACAGTTAATTTCATATCTTTGATTGAATTGAAAGAGGAAATCTTAGATTAGATTTGAATATAATAACGCATGATTTTGTTGATTCTTATTAAGGATAACGTGATAGTGTATATGATGAAAGTACTTGTATGTCATGTGTAACTGTGTTATGAGTTGGAGCTTAATGAATATGTTTAAAGTGTCTTGCATAAAAATAGCTAAATAACTGGAATAGATCTTTTTATTAATCATTGAAAGATGTTAGTAAATTGATAGGCAATAAAAATTATCAATTCATTAGATAAATCAAGTGAGAATATGGTAAAGGAATTATTGCAAAGTGATTGGGGAAATTGTATTCATATGTTTTAATCATCTGGTAATCAATATTTGTTAGTTTAATTAGTTTTTAATTACTTTATTGTAATCAATTTTCACAAATCAACTAGAGAGACTGTTTAAGTAAGTTAAATTAGTAGAAACCTGGTAATTAGAATAATTATTAGTAACTGTTCTCTGTGAGTTCAACAACCTTTCTTATCATTTTATTACTTGATTGACCGTGTGCACTTACGCGTATTTGTCATTGTATAAAACGGACAACACTAATTATACATTTAAAATAAATTAAACAAGTAAATAAACTATTCAAATTAAACAAATGAAACCCATCACACAAATTAAACACCACCCACCCATGGGGGTCTAATTTGCTAATTCGGTCATTTCGTCAAACAGTTGGAGGTCAATCCAAATGTCAAAAGCAGTTAGATCTTTTCAAAAACTAATTGCTTCAACCCAAATTATTTTAGGGCATGTTAGATCTAGATAGACAATTTCAAAATTTATATATAGATCTACTCCAACACCATTTTCATCTCTCTAGATTCATGGCTTCTTATTCAAAGATTCCCTCTTCCCTGTTTAAATTCAATGAGCCGTCTTACCTTCTCTCTTAAGCATAAACAAATTAATCACTCTCTCACCACCATTTATATCGTTAGAAATAATACAGAGTGGTGAGATAGAACTAAATGCCTTGGATTCTTCGCTGGAAGCTTTACCTTTCAATTTATTTAACTCGCTGGAAGTTTTTCCTTTCAATCGCTTAAATGGGTTCATTTTTTAGATATGCGGTTTATTTTTATTTTTTGAGTTTTTTAGTTGGGCGACAATAGTTCTTTGACAGAGATCAAATCGGAAGAAGATGGTTTTAAATCCTTAAGTTATTTCAGATCAAATCGGGAGATTTTTCAGATCTAGTTTTTCGTTTAGATGTTTTGTGAGTTTTTTATTGGGGGAAGGGTCTGTTCGGAATGACTTAATTTAAAATGACTTATAAGTTAAAATATAAGTTCACTTATAAGTTACGACTTATAAATAAAAGCGTTTGGCATCAATTTAATTTATAAGTCAAAAATTAAGTTAAAATAAGTTATGAAGTTGTTCAGCTCATAATGACTTATAAATTAAAATAGCTGTAAAGATTACTAAAAAATATATTAATAAAAAGATACATTGATTCAATATCATATCATAACAATCATCCACAATTGGTAAACAACTTTGGTAGCTGTCGTCTAGCACTACAAAATTTACTTTTCTTCTATTCCAATAACTCAAGAATTAGTATAATAATAAGCAAGGATTGATCCCACAGAGAGTATTATATTTTATATCTATCCAAGTATTTCCAATGAATTGGGGGGTTTTTAGTTTGAACAGTTTAATTAACGAAAGTGAATTTATAAGAATTATCAATGCGTAGAAAGCTTCAATTCTTCAGTTCAGTATCCCCTTTTCTCAATTATGACTTAACCAAGTGTTTACACTATTTATCTTCCAATGAGATTAATAACCCTAGATAACCGCGATCGCAAATTACCCGAAATTCTCCTTAAGTGTAAATTTAATGCGACGATCGCCAACAAAAGATCCTAGCTATCATACAACCTAGAACTATCAGTTTAGATTTAATATGACAGAAGCATGAAGAATGAGAATTAGATTATTCCAAGCAATAATTACACAATCAAAAATTATTTAACTTGTCTTCTGAAAACCTTAACAATATTTAAAAGATTGACCACAATCAAATATCATTAATTGCTACTTATGATTAGATACACTTTGTTTGCTTAAAATATTTCTTAAACTAGCAGATGATATTAATTTACTAATTTAATCCTGCAGAAACCAAATTAGTCAATTGAATAACATACATGAACGTTTATGTAGATAATCATAATAAATCTCAATATGAAAGAATAAATAGAATTAAACTTGATCAAAACATTAATTGATAATAAGGTTCAACATCCCTTCAGAATTGAATAAAATAACTTAGCCTGACATGCTTTGAATCTTCAAAAACTAGGGTTTGTAGCCTCCATGAATTCCAAGATGAAAGATAGATAAAAGACTAAAAGATAGATTAAACCTAAGAAAACTACTCCTATTTATAGCCTAGAAAAACCCTAGTTTAATTAGACAAGTCTGCAATCCTTTTCCTAATCAACTTTGCGTTTAAAAGTAACTAAAACTGGTCAGATCGTCAGACACGCGCGATCAGCGATTGGACTTCTTCACACAAAGGCGCGGTCAGCGCCTCTCATGCAGGGGTTCACTTCTACTCTTGCGCGGCCAGCGCGTTGTACCTTCCTTCTGCTGCATGGTCAGTGCGGCACATGCAGAATCCAGCCTCGCTCATGAGCACTCAACGCCTCCTTTCATCCTTTAAGCTTTAATTCACCTGAAAATAATTAGACAACTTATTAAGCTCATATACACATGAAACATGCAATAAAACCAAACGTAAATGAAAAACAAATCATGAATATTTTGTATTTATCAAATTCCCCCACCTTTAGTCTTTTACACATCCTCGTGTAAACCAAAAGTTTGATTTCAAAACAAAACTCTACTCAACCATAATGTCAAAGGATTTCAAGATCAAATCATAAGTATCAACACTAAACCCACAAAAACATAATCAATGCTTCATCAATTAACTCAAAACAACAACCATGCATTTTCACCATTGAATTTCATTAAGTCAAATTGTATCTACATAAGCACTCTTCTATGATCGACACACTTACTCAACTTAGTTACCATGTAGCAAAAACCGTGGAGACCACTCAAGACTCAATACATATTTTTCCTACTTTATTTTTTTTACAAGAACCATTTCATTTTTCTCTTTGTTCCCGGTGAATGCATTTTATGCTCCGTTTCACCTTCCTCAATCTTTCTTTTGTAAGTGAGTGCATTTTATGCTCCGTCTCACTTATTCGCACGTGTTTATGGGAGAGTGCGTTTTACGCTCCATCTCATCCCACCACATGATTTCTCTTTTGCTTCTTTTTCTCTTTTTCAACAATTTCTTAGATTTTTAACTTTTTTGATTTTGTTTCACATTGTCCTGCAAAAAGCATAGGCAGTTCAATAGTTCTAAAGCATGAGATTAGTGCACATAGACAACTCCACATAAAACTAAGCCAAATGAGCATATATCACATGTTCAAGTACTCATGCGACACAAATTTAATTCAAATCAATTACTATAGATCATGACTTAGTTTTTCTCAATCATTAACCAATTGAGCATCAAACAGATTTTGAAATTTAGCATTGATTTTTAATTTTTGACTTTAACCTTCGAACACATAGGCAAATAGAAATATAGAACTCAAAATTTTTAAAAAATTTCAAAAGGCATCAAATTTTCAAATTTCCTATCAAAATCGGATCTGTCGACGTCAGGAAAAAAATCTGCGTGATGGGTCATAACCCGGATCTTTTATCTCTTCCTAAGTTATCTCTACCCTCACTCTTTAAATTTGCGAAAAAGGTTTTGAAGGATTTTTTAGGAAAAGGCCAATATGTATCATGTCGACGATTTGAACGTTTTACAGAGTCGCCAGTTGGTAGATTTGAAATGGTTGTACCAACTCAACCGAGTTTTGTTTGAAAAGAAGCCCAATTGCTGGACACTGTCGAAACTTGATCTTTGAAAATAAAGTTTTGCGTTCGGGGGCTTGGTTAAGTGTGGGGAAGGTGTTAGGCACTCCACAACTCCCGTGTAAACACGGTACCTGTGACAACCCGAGAGTTTATAAGATTAATAAAATCTTAAATGATTAAATAAAGGTTAAATAATAAGACCTAGACTAGAAATAGAGTATGGATTTAAAAATTTTGTGAAGGACTTATATGGCTTTGTGTATTATTTATATATTTATAAAGAGAATTAAGAATAAAGTCTTGTAACCTAATATATATATTAGGTACGGAAATTAAATAACCTAAGGGTTATAATGAGAAAGGATGTTAGTATTTAAAATATTAACTAACACTAAGGGATTAAGTTTATTATCTCAATTTATTAATTTTAATAAAGCAAGTCTAATTGGGTTAAGAAATTTAAGGTACATGAGTAAGTATTTGATTTACTAATTGAGTGAATGAAAATCCTAATTAAATAATTAAGGTAGGATATAATTAAAATTAGTGGACTATGTTCATTTACGTGTCCAAACTATTTTATTAAGCAAGCCCAAAAGAATTAAATTGGAGCCCAATCTTTTAGCCAATTGAAGAGGGGGCATTTTTGGCATTTAATATAGCTAGATAAAGGAATAAAGACAAAACAAAATTTGTGGAAAAAATGAAGCTAGTACATCCAGTCAAACAAGGAAGAAATAAGAAGGGAATATATGTAATTATTGAATTTAACAACTCTCCACCAACTCTAGCTAGGTGTCAAGTTTTGATTTTTGCCAACACATTTAACCAAGTGTGCAAGCCATCTTTTTACTAAACTTTCAAGCAACTAATAGATGATGAGTGAGAGAGAGAAAGAAGTTGGGAGAATGTAAGTAGATATACAAAATATATCTATACACAAATTCCTAACACCCAAAACCCATTCCATTTCTCTCTCATCTCCAATTAACTAACACAAAGAAAACCAAATAGAGAGAGAGAAGTGAGGACATTCGGCAGCCATAGAGAGAGAGAAGGAAGCTTTGATCTTTTTTCTCCCCTAAATCATCATCTATTTGGATAGATCAAGAAATAATATTTACAAAGCAAAGGTATAAGCTTTAAACTAGTTCATGAAATTTGTGTTTGATTGTTCTAAATCAAAACTTGGGTTTATTTTCTTGAACTTCAAAACTCTAGATCTACATGATCTAGAGTGTGTTATGTGTAGATCTATCACTTTTAAGTTTCAAAAGTTAGATCAAAAGCAAGAAAAATGAAACTATGTTTTAAAAGTTAGAAAACCTTGATTTTTCTTAGTATAGATTATGGTTTACTTTGATTTGGTGAAGTTTTAATGAAATATATCATGGATCATGGTAGATCCTTGATCTTAAGATATATTAGTATGTATTATGATGGTTTATAATATTTAATATTGGGTTAATCAAGAGATCTAGGAAGATTTCTTAGAAAACACAAAAGTTTTAAAATCAGATTTTGAGAAAACGTAACACAAAATTCAAAAGACCATATCTCTTATTATATTTTGAATTTTTGAGTGTAGTTAATTTTTAGAGTTAGATCTCGAAGTCTTCTAACTTTTCCAAGTGGGAGCACAGAAAAATTCCATGTAGATTTCCGTCTGGACAGTTTTTAGCAAAGGACGTGAAATCTAAAAAACTCAAAAAGTAATCTGTCAGGAAATTGTAAGCATAGTTTTGTCCACTTAATTAATGAAATAAATTCTGGCCTTTTGGGACATTAAAATATATTTTATAAAGTATCTTGTGTCCAAAAATGAGCTTATTCTGACTTAAATTGAGCAAGTTATGACTATTTCAATATTTGTATTTTTCTGACAAAAATTGCTATAGCCGGAGTTGTATAACTCTGATGGCCACAAAATTTAAACTGGAGGCTCACGATAATATGTGTAAGATCTCGCCAAGAGTTGGGAATTTTTGGAGTTAAGCGTGATGTAGCAAATTTCTTAATGAATTAACTAGAAATGGATTTTTGAAAAATACTAAAGGAAATTAAAAAATTCCTGAAAAATTATTTTTGTGGATGAAATACATGTATTTATGTATGGACAAAAGATAAAAAAAATAAAAGATGATTTGGTTAAAAAATGGGGAATCCAGCTTGTTGGATTGGTCATCAGGTTGCTGGATTGCAATCTGGTTTGCTGGATTGAGCATCAAGTTGCTGAACAAGATGTTTGGATAATCCAGGATGCTGAATTGTTCTGTCTAGATAATCCAGGTTGCTGGATTAGAGGTAAGTTGAATCCAGGCTTGCTGGATTGGATATTAGTTTGAATCCAGGCTTGCTGGATTGGAGGTCAGTTGTATCCAGTCTGCTGGATTGGGAATTAGTTACTAAATTAAAATTCAGTCTGGATCCAGGTTGCTGGATTAGGTATTCGGCTTACTTAATTATAAAGGACTTATAAAATGAAAGACTAAGTGTTAATTCACAAGTTGTATGATAAAGTTGTGTTAAGTCTAAGGTAGTACAGTTGTACTCTTTAATGGTTGATGTATAGTAGCTGCGCTAAATGACTCCTTCATATGGGGAAGGGATCTATGAATTAGTAACCGATCTAACTCACTGTGAAAATAGTGTAGACTAGACAGAAACTAATTTGTTAGTTGTTTGTGGGAAACCACTCAGTATACTATATTAAAAATTATTAAAGACTCGATGTGTGCTAGATTTAGACTTGTATATATGTATAGTTTTAAGGTTATCTAATATTTGACTATGTGTTTAAATGTTAGATAGTTTACTTATAAAGTATGTTATGCTAATTGAAAGATCAATCTTATAACTGATAGGTCTTTTCAATAAAGCGATTAACTTAAATTGCATAGCAGTAATCGACGGTACAGGCAAGTTCCTAAACCATACTTTTATTGAGCAAGTTTTCTCTAACTCAAACTTTAAGTTATATTTCAAAGCATGTTCGTGAATAATTATTGTTAATTATTCACATCTACACTGATTATTGATTCGCACTTAGTGCATATTGCATATGTTCATCAGTTATGAAAGGCTGATCACCTTCATTACCATATTGTTCAGTTAAATTGATTCATGTTCTTTCACAATTCTTATATTATTGAAACTTTGTCAGCTTATTATTCTTTCTTTCAATCATGATATCTATCCTTGTTGTATTTAAACTTGCTGGGCAAACTTGTTGCTCACCCTTGCTATATTATGATAAACATTTCAGATTAAGACAAAACTTTGGATACAGGCAAAGACAAAGACAAATACCAGAATTGGATTTGGAAGCAGGTTAAACTTGTAATAGTATTGGATACAAATGACATTGTATGTCGTGTAGAATATTGAATGCAGGTATTAAGTTAAGGTTACAGACCTTGGGGATTATGTGTAAAAGTTATTGTATAAATAATTTATGTTTATATCTTCTGCAATAGTTATAGAAATGATGTATCGTAACGTACCATGTCCGAGATTCTTGGGACCCAGATTTGGAGGCTTCACAATACCGTATCTTTTCAATATTTTCCTTAAAACTGAAATGCGTGTGTTAATGCTGTTTGAAAATTGGGCCTATGTTTGATTGGAAAGCATGGAAGTGCTTTGTTGAGCCTATATACGAATGGTTTGATTTAATTTGCAAAAGTATTTATTTTGATTTGCAAAAGCTTTTCTTTTTATTGACTTTGAAATGATATTTTGAAAGCTGGTTTTTCAAACCCTTACGCTAATATAGGAATTGAAGCATATCAATACTTTCAATTTTTATCTTTTTAGCCTTAAGGCTCAAATTGAATGGTGATTGTCAAGATGCGAAGCATCCTCGACCACAACAAATATGCAAGTGTCGGTCTCCTCATGGGCATGATAGCCATCAGAGGGACTCTGATACGACAAATCATATTTTCACTATGTTGAGACCTTAAATCCGGATAACCTTTTTAAGGTCTTTGTATGTACAGTTTACAGAAAAATCGGCAGGGTACATTCATAAAGTGGAGTTTGTCCATCATGGGAATCAGATTCTGATCAGTTTGATCATGAATCCCACGATTCTTAGGCTCACATATGAGTAGCCAATAAACCTGCACAGCTCAAATTTGTACAAATATATATATATATATATATATATATATATATATATCCCAATATTGCTAGAACCGAGGATTCATTCAGTAAATCCGGGTTCGCACGGCCGAAACGTCTCGTTCTCACTAGATAGCGATCTAAGGGACGCAAGGTTGCTTTTGCGACTGAAAAATGCTGATTCATATCAAATGAATATGTAAAGAATCAATTTAATAAAAAGCAAGTAAAGCAATATATATACACAGTTATATATACAAAAGCTGTAAAGGGCGATGGGTTTTCACACCGGTGCTTGGACTGGAATTGAAATATATATATTGACAAAAAAGTAGTCAACCAAGACTGGGAAGAGAACCCAGTGGTGGTGAAGACTTCTTATATATGCATATTTATATAAAAAAGCAGTAAAAAGGCCACAAAATAATCTAGGGCGAACTGAAATGTAAATGTATAGAAAAGTAGTCAACTAGGAATTGGGAAGATAACCCAGTAATGGTGAAGGGTGAAAAAAGCAATATAAAGGCCACAGAAATAATCCAGGCCGAACTAAAATATATAAATATATAGAGAGAGATAGAAACGTAGTCAACCAAGACTGGGAAGAGAACCCAGGGGTGGTGAAGGTTGCTTATATATGCATAAATATATATAAAAACAGTAAACTAAATTGGATTTGACATCAGGGCTTGACAAAATTAAAAAGTTAGTATAAATACAGTTAAATAAACACAAAAAAGCCAAAACCGGACTGGGAAGATAACCCAGTCCGGCGAAGTTGCTAATAATGAAGATGCAAGTATGTCGAAGCTGCTGGAAGTGACGGATCGTCAATCCGAGTTGTAGAAATGCTAGAAAATGCGTTTAAATACAAAAATGTACCAAATTTTGATAAAAACGGCCACAAAACTAAGTTTTGGGCTTATTTAGAAAACAAAACTTGATATGCAAGTGTATAAAAGTACAAAGAAGTAGTATAAACTTGCTTATCATAAAAATACTCACAATGGACTGCTACACTGGCTTTTTGCCAAATTGTAGGCTCTAAACGTCCAAATCTACCCGTTATTTTTTGATATGTGGTAGTATGTGGGTATATATACGTGTTAGAGTGAAAAAATTTGGGCTTGGAAGAGGTGAAAAAGTAAAAAATCAAACAGGCAGAGGTTCGTTGCGTTTCAGAATTCTTGAAAATATGGGGGGTCACCTAATATATATAGGCCAAGGAGCCTTTGCTCTACCTGTTGCTACCGCAAGTAGAGGTGCGACTCCCCTGGTGGGGCCCAAGTGTCCGATTCTATCATCTTAAAGTACGTGCACTCCGAGCAACGTGAGGTCGAAGTTGAGACTTTTTAACTTTTGATCGGAGCGTCCGTTTGAGACATGTTATACCTTTACCGAAAGCCCTCGCCGATAGTGTCACAATGACATGGGATAAAACATTTTCGGGTCCAATAAGATGGGTTCATAACCAGGTCTTCGATTCCCCGCAGTTTATCCGTTGAGTTATCTTGCGCTGTTTGTACTCGGGATCATCGTTATGGTTCATTTTGACCATAATGGCATCAATTTGGCATGAGTTTGACTGAATCGGCTTAGATTTGGTAAAATGACCATTTTTCCCCTTTTGAGGTTGCCTTTAGTGTCGGCATGGCCTTCGGTTGACTTTCGGGAGTTGTTTCCAGGACTTGGATCCCATTAGAGTCTGTTTGTCCTCAGTATTGTCTCTGGGGCAAACTTGGTCATTCCAGGTATTCCTCTGGAGGTGCTGTGGAGCTTTAGGTTTGTTCCTGAAATTGGCTTGACTTCTCGGGTTGAGACCGGGGCTGACCTGCACTTCCCGGGTTGAGACCAGGGCTGACCTGTACCTCCCGGGTTGAGATCGAGGCTGAGTTGACATCCCAGGATTGGTGATCAGGCTATGGTTGTCCCGGTATTGGTGACCGAGATTGAGTTGACATCCCAGTATTGAGATTGGGGCTGAACTGATGGCCCGATATTGAGATCGGGGTTGATTTGACGGCCCAATATTGAGATCAGAGTTGATTTGATGGCACAATTTGAGATTAGGGTTGATATAATGGCCTGATATTGAGATCGGGGTTGAGCTGACGGCCCAATATTGAGATCGGGGTTGATCTGTCGGCCCGATTTGAGATCGGGGTTGATATGATAGCCCGATATTGAGATCGGGGTTAATCTAGCAGCCCGATATTGAGATTGGGGTTGAACTGATGGCCTGATATTGAGATCGGGGTTGAATTAATAGCCCGATATTGAGATCAGAGTTGATCTATCGGCCCAATTTGAGATCGGGGTTGAACTGATAGCCCGATATTTAGATCGGGGTTGATCTGACGGCCCGATATTGAGATCAAGGTTGATTTGACGGCCTGATATTGAGATCGGGGTTGATCTGATGGCCCGATATTGAGATCGGGGTTGATCTGACGGCCCGATTTGAGATCGGGATTGAATTGATGGTAGTTTTACCCTCCTACAATGTTAGTAACAGGGAAAGGAAATTTCGAGTGTCTACAGATGCCCCTCTTTATCATGCTCATGTAATGTAATGAAATTAGTAGGATAAAGATTGCTAGACACTTGAAATGCAAAGGCAACGGGGATGCAATGCATGATATGGTATGCAAGGAGTATCAGATACCTTTGAGGAGGTGAGGTTATCACTGATGGATTACGTTAATTTCTGCTAGGGATGATGTTAATAGGCTACCACGAACTGTTCTTCGTCATTTTTTGATGGGGATGACGTCATTCATGATATCCTAAGTATGACATTGTTGCCGCCGAGTTAGGCGAATGCCTTTCCGATGCCTATCTGGACGATAATTTACACCGCTAGTTGGCAACAGAGGGATTGAAACACTAGTCCTTCTTGATGCTCCCTTTTGAGGATGTGTATAACAGATTCCATCATGAGTGATGGATTACTATATTGCTTCCATCATCGGATCCCTTCCGATGCTTCGTTGGGGCTGAGCAAATGGTTAAACTATCTCGGTCGGTACCCAAAACTTCGTTGGATTAAAGCCAACGGCTGAATTGAACTCGGTCTATACCCGATGCTTTATTGGATTGAAGCCAACGGCTGATTTGAACTCGGTTTGTACCAACGGCTGAATTGAACTCGGTATGTACCCGAAACTTTGCTGGGGTTGAACCAACGGCTGAATTGAACTTGGTCTATACCCGAAACTTTGTTGGGTTGAACCAACGGCTGAATTAAACTCGGTCTGTACCCGAAACTTCGCTGGGGTTGAACCAACGGCTGAATTGAACTCGGTCTGTTCCCGAAACATCGCTGGGGTTGAACCAACGGCTGAATTGAACTCAGTCTGTACCCGAAACATCGCTGGGGTTGAACCAACGGCTGAATTGAACTCAGTCTGTACCCGAAACTTCGCTGGGGTTGAACCAATGGCTGAATTGAACTCGGAATGTACCCAAAACTTTGCTGGAGTTGAACCAACGGCTGAATTGAACTCGGTCTGTACCCGACGCTTTGAAAGTGGCAGTTTTTTGGCAGTTTTGCGTAGTTTTTTGGCAGTTTTCTCGCAGTTTGCATTGTCGATCCCCGGATATGACTTCGGGATGAATACCAAGGGTTTCTAGATTGTCCCCCTTTCTATCAGAATTACGCTGCTTAAACGCAAGATTTCAGGACAAACCGCTCGATTGCGTAGCGATTTTTCTTCAGATTTGACTTGGCAACACATAGAAACTCCATTTAAACCTAAATCAAACCAAGCCCGGGGGAGCCGCATGTGGAGGTCCGGCAGCCGCAGGTGGGTCCGCTTCCACCTGGGCTTTATATTGGGCAGCGGGGGTTCATTTCTTGCAAATCTCATTTTGAGTTCCAAACGGATTTCGATCTTCTTTTTTAGATCTACGGAGCTTGGACAGTTGTTTTTTGATTCCGTCAGTTTCTATGCGTTCAGCACAGCTCAGGTAACGTTTTACGTCTTATTTCGCAAGTTTTGACCGTTAAAAGTATGTAAACCACGTAGGGGGCTTTTAGACGCAATGTATGAAAAATGTATACCTATATGATCTGTTAAATTTTTTTTGACTACATATGTATGCATATCTTACTGTAATGCACGTCTGGATGTAAGAAAATTTAGATTCTGAGACGGTCAATTTTTGCTCTTTTTGGTCAGTTTAATCATCCTTTTTGAAGCCTAGTGAGCCTGGATTTTCAACTAAAAAATGTTCATGGTAATTTGGCTGCCATGTGAGTTTACTTTTGTTTTTATTTCATAAATATGAACTGTTTCTACTTTTGGGAAGGTGTGCTATTGAATGGCCACCTAGTCATGCCTATGTGCATGTGGACATTCCATTTTACAAAGGAGACTCTGGCAAAAAAAAATTCAAAACCCGAGTATTTAATAAACATGCAATTTTGACTCTATTGGGGATTTTTTACTGACCCATGCATGTTTTAGGATTTATCTTTTGAAAAACATACAGTTTTGATTTTACTGGGCATTTTTGACTGACCCATGCATGTTTTAAGACTTAGAGATGCATTGAGTACTGATTTAAAAAGTAATAAGCCACAGGTTTTAGGCCTACCACACCCTTTCTGAGGTGATTTGGAGACTTTGTCCAGGTGATGGACCGAGATAGACCTGGCCCTGCTAGCAGAGTTGTTTCAGGCGTCAGATGTAGGAGGGCTTCTGATGTTCCTCTGCCACGTCCAGCTATACCGCCTCGTAGACTAGCAGAGTTGGTGATCCGTCCCGCTCAGGACAAATCTCCTATTGACATTGATGATGAGCAGGCTCCTTTTGCTGCTCCGGCTCTGGCTCAGGCTCTACGTGCGGAGGTGCCAGGCATTGTTGTGCCGACCCAGAAGCTGCTGGGCGACTTGAGTCGCCATCCATCTAGGTTTTTTCACGCAACGAGGTGACTTGAAGTTTTTCTCTCCTTAGATTCTTTTCTTTCTTTTGTTATTCTCTGGGCACAGGTTTTTGACATGGGTTGGTTTTTGTTGCAGGTTCCCGGCTTTACGCAGCCTCGAGGGAACTGGTTCAATGTGCACTCCCTGTATCATACTTTGCATCAGGATTACAGGGATATCATTGATGGTTGGGGGTTTCAGGCTTTCTTTTCTATTCTTCCCTGCCGTTGCCCCTGGGGGTACATAAGGGCTTAATCTGAGCGCTGGTTCTACCAGACTCTGTCCCTTCATCTACTGGACTGTGAGGTGATGATGACCCCTATATACTGGAGGTTCATCACCGACATTGAGTTTGAGGGAGAGCCAGTGCCTGTCGTGGCTGACATCACGCCTACTACCATTAGGTCCCTGCTGGGAGTTTCTGCGACGGCGCTCAAGGGTCAAACAGTCTGATCTGGTCCCTTGAGTATAAATGCCCAGAATGGGGCTTTACTGGATCCTCCGCCTGATGATCTAAGGGTTAGAGATCGCATTCTGAGGCGATTGTTTTTAATGATCATCAAAGGTTGTTTTGTAGTGGACAAATCATTGACGGTGTCCTTTACCCTGGTCAGTGATACCCGACATGTAGAGCGCCTCAGTGACTTTGATTGGGGTTCCTACACCTTTATCTATTTTCTCCGAGGCATACGCATGCTTTTGGAGGGTTCAACGGAAGCCTGGTTAGGATTTTACCTGTTTCTGCTGGTGAGAACATCTTTCTTGTACCTTTTTTATTTCAGCATTTATATTTGTCAGTCTTGGTCACTAAGGACTTTTGATATTGACATGGCCAGTTCTGGGCATTTGAGAGGCTTCCTTGCCTATAGCCCGCCACTGCTTTAGGTCTGGAGTCCTATCCTCGAGGACGGCATTGGCATCACTCGACTTTGACGGAGGTCCCTATTGCTGAGGGATTTACTCATGCTCCCTTACAGTTGGAGCTTTTGACGGCTGGATCGATCTCCTGGATGTCGTATACCTCTGAGTTTTTGACGGTTGGATTTGAGGGAGGTTTCCCCACTGGTCAGGAGTTTTCATTGTCGACCCGTAGAGTCTCGATTTTGACAGAGGGAGGCTAGGAGCTTTAGTTGGGAGAGCGTGCCATTAAGAGTATTACGGGTGAGATCCGCATTCCCATTGTTCCTCCTGCTTGGCATCATTGGCATTTGATTATGCCACTGATAGAGATTTACATGGAGGGCATAGATGGCTTCACCCTATCAGAGGGTCCGTTCATCCAGGAGGCATTTAGCAGATGGTGGAGGCATTTAGCAGATGGTGGAGTCCTCACACTATTGGAGCTCAAACTCAGGCTACCCAGTTTATGGCAGACATAGTGCCAGGGTCTGTGGTGATGATAAACTAGATAGCTTGCCTCAAGGAGCCTACTTATTTAGACCATATTGCAGATCTGACCCGGGAGTTGGATAGAGCTCGCTTCTTTATCAGGAATCTTGGCCGAGATCCTCCAGAGGCATCTTCTTTTGAACTGTCCAACTCAGGAGCAGGTCCCTCCTCAAGTCCATTTTCTAGCAGTTTTGTAGGGGCAGATCCTCCCTTGTACCACCCAGATATGCCTGATGACCGCAGCTATGTGTCCATAGCGGAGATGGAGCAGGTTGATAACCTGGGCATAGATTATCTAGATCTCTTTGGATAGCTATGGCAGCTATATTTTTGGTCAGTCACTATTTTGGCTATTTGGCGGTTGTGCCATCATTTTGATAGACCACTATTAGTAGTTGGGTGGTGGTGCCCCATTTTCCTATATTCTTCACTTTGCTTCGTATTATCAGACAGGGATGATTCCCGCAGTAGATAGTTTATTATAGATATTAAGGCTATTTCCTATCTATCACATCATGTTCATACTTATCATCATGCATATATTATGTCATATGTATGCATTTAGATAGATGAGTTCAGATTTGACCAGTGGATGGCCTTGTGGTATGGTGATACAGATGACGTCATCAACTGTGAGCCGTATTGAGTATTTTCCATAGTCTGAGGTAGTTTTATCATTGAGGTCGTGGTACGAGAGCCTGCCCTTCTCAGCCAGAGGGACAGTAGACCAGATGTTAGGGCATTCATTGGCCCTTGCAGATTTTTAGGTGCCATATGGGTTTGTGGATAGCATATTATCTTGTTGGATACCCGAGAAGCAGATTTTTTGCATCGGGCGACATGAGCTGACGCCGACTCTAGAGGAGTATGAGCGGCTTACCGGTTTGGCTCTGGACTTGCCATGCACCCAGACTGCTATTAGCGATATGAGGAGACCGTTCCTGCTTACGTCCGGTCTGCGCCAGAGAGTAGTCATGGACGAGATCGTTTCTAGATGTGTGATCTTGATTGACTTCTTAATTAATCATTTCGGTGAGCTTGATAGCTACAATCGACATACCAGGGATTTTATTATTTCAGTAGAGGCGTGGCATCTGGCCAGTGTAGATATTCTGCTGATGTGCATTGTGGCATACGTCTACATACCGTTACACTTGGATCACCTGGATGTGGGATTGGTAGTTGTGGTAAGGCCCTTAGACAGGGTAGCACCATTATCAAGATGATATTGGCTGAGACACTGCGGTCAGCCACTCATTGTATTACCCACCCGGAGGGGTTCTTCAGAGGCAGTTTGGTCTTGCTGTATATATGGCTTATGTCCCATATACGACCGATTGGATCTTTCAGGCATCATGGGTATTATTTTTCCCATGATATAGCTATGTCCTACTCCTTTCAGCCAGCGGAGTGTACCGATGCAGAGACGTGGTTGCATTTTTGTCAGATATTGAGCATTCGTTCCTGATTTTGCCATGCTCAGGGCTAGCCTCCCCATATAGCTTCATTACTTATGCATCTAGCATGGACTATCTGCCCTTAGCGGGTTTGAGGGGAGTGACTACTTATCATCCCCTGGCTGTTATGAGCTAGTTTGATCAGTTCCAGAGCTTGCACCTATTCGAGAGGTCTGCTGATCAGAGGATGTCGACATCGCCTATGTCATCAGCCGATTTGATTAGAGTATATGAGTGTTGGACTCATAGAGAGAGGGTTAAGTTCTCCAGTAGCCATCCGGACCATTCTCTAGAGTATTCTGCGTAGTAGGAGGCAGATATGGCAGCAGCAGCAGAGGTCCATTCAGCTCTGATTATAGATTCAGATGAGGAGGAGCCTATAGAGAATCCTGATTTTCCCATTGAGGATGAGCTGTTTGTGGGTTTGACAGCTGCCTTAGTTAGGGACCCATTGATTATTCCTGCAGGGATAGATCCGGCTTTGGCGGACTCATTATTCAGGTAACCTTTAAGCGGGATCAGGCTAGAGCACAGATGTTGATCGCTTTGTCTGACAAAGATATAGCTTTGGCTGAGAGAGAGACGGCTTAAGCCGCTCAGGATGCAGGATTGATTGAGCGAGAGGAGCTCCGATCTGCCAGAGATGTAGCTTTTGTAGAGAGGGATGAGATCCGCTCAGCCAGAGATGCAGCTTTTGTTGAGATCGAGGAGACTTTGATTGCTCAAGACACAGCTTTTGAGGAGAGGGATGAGGCTATAGCTTCCCGTGATTTCCACATTGAAGACAGTACTTCCCTTTGATCTTATACTCACGGCCTAGTTACCGAGATGAGTGCATATATTAATGACCACAGTGCCACACTGCAGATGACTGTGGAGGTTTTGAGCTTTATAGAGGCTGAGGGTATTACACTTGCAGCTGCTCCTCCATCTTCAGAGAGAGATGTCATGGTGGCATTGCTGGCCCGCTTATCCTTGGGTCCGTAAACTAGCTTTATTTTTCCTGCACAGACTAGATCGGCCATTTTTGTTATGTACAGGACATTATGTATATATCAAACAGTTATATATCAGAGAAATATATTTTTGATTCACTTCCATGTTTGGAGATGTATTGTCATTGCTGAGTGATTACCACTTCTTTCATGACTCGCTATTGTTGATGTATCCTGAGCTTCTCCTTGATGAACTGACAGTTGAGATGTCAGGGAGTATCTCAGATGAGCCTGTTGACCAGGAAGCTTGATAGAATTTAGCTTTTATATGGTTTTGGTGTCTTGTAACTGGTATTTTTATTGGTTTTTGTTTTTTCTTGAAGGTCAAACAGCACCGTAAATGGCTGCCTACGTACTCCCAGGTGGAGGGAGATCAGGTCACTCGTAGTTCTGGCTTTATATGAGAGATGGTTTGAAAAACTGTATCTTGGGTTTTGAACTTGGTTTGATGAGTTTTTGAGTTTTTATTTTGTTTTGACAGCACCAGAAATGGCTGCCTACGTACTCAAGATTTGAGGGAGATCAGGTCATTCGTAGTTCCGGCTTTCTAGTGAAACCGAACCTGATTTGATTTGTAGGACCCGGATGCGGGTATGCATGTGCTTCAGACATAGAACCTCTTTATGGTGTCTGAGTTAATGAGTTGGGGAAATTTGTTCCCATCCATTTCTTGTAATCTGATAGCTCCTCCCGTTAACATTTCCTTGACAATGAAAGGGCCTTCCCAATTAGGGGCGAACTTTCCTTTAGCTTCGTCTTGATTGGCTAAAACTTTCTTCAGCACCAAGTCGTTTTCTTTGAATTGCCGTATTTGGACCTTCTTGTTGTAGGATCAAGCAATCATTTGCTGATATAACTGTCCATGGAAAATAGTTATAGCCCACTTTTCATCTATTAGAGACAGTTGATGGTATCGGTCTTGCAATCACTGATCTTCGTCTATCTGAGCATCGATCAACACTCGCAAGGATTCTATTTCTACTTCTATGGGAAGGATTGCTTCCATGCCATAGACTAATGAATAGGGGGTAGCCCCTATAGAAGTGCGCATTGACGTCCTGTATGCTAACATGGTTAGAGGCAGCAGGTCAGGCCATTCTTTGTGATTGGCGGACATTTTTTGCATGATCTTTTTGATGTTCTTGTTGGCCGCTTCGACAGCACCATTCATCTTGGGCCAATAGATGACGGAGTTGAGATGCTTGATGTGGAACTTGCTGCACAGTTCTCTCATCATTTGATTGTTCAGGTTCTTGGCGTTGTCCGATATGATCACCTCCGGTTGTCCATATCGACAGAAGACATTATTTCTGATGAAACTAATGATGACCTCTTTTGTGACTTTGGGAAATGAGGAAGCTTCAACCCATTTGGTGAAGTAATCGATCATGGTAAAGATGAATCGATGACCATTGCTAGCCTTTGGTTCTACTGGACCGATCACATCCATTCCCCACATAGAGAAAGGCCATGGTGAACTCATGTTGTGTAGCTCATTTGGAGGAGCATGTATGGCGTTTCCATGTACTTGGCATTGAAAACATCTCTTGACATAATCGTCGCAGTCAGCTTTAAGAGAGATCCAATAATGTCCTGTTCTTAATATCTTCTTGGCCAGGAGGTGGCCGCTTATGTGTGGACCACAGACTCCACCATGGATTTCATCCATCAGTCTCTGGGCTTGTTCTTTATCAAGGCATCTTAACAGGCCTATTCCAGCCTCCCTTTTGTAGAGGGCATCTCTGCTTAGATAGAACGTCATAGCCATCTTGTGAATCCGCTTTCACTCGGATTGGCTTGCTCCAGCGGGTGTAGATCCATCTCGTAGGTATTCCTTGATGTCTTGATGCCAAAGCTAATTGACAGGAGATATTTCATCTGATACTTCTCCAATGTAATTCCCGTATGTCGGGGCTTTCTGAATTGTGAATTTGATGCAGGGAACCCCACTCCTATATGATAGGATTAATGACGCCAAGGTTGCCAATGCATCAGCGAAGTTATTCCTACCCTGAGGAATATGGCTGAAAGTTATGTCTTTAAATTCCAGGGATATTCTGATGACCTGCCAATGATAGGGCAGCAAATGCAGTTCTTTGGTGTGATATGCCCTAGTAGTTTGTCTGATGACCAACTCAGAGTCTCCAAAGACCAGTAGGTGTTTGATACCCATGGATTGGGCTAGCTTCAACCCCCTTATACAGCCTTCATACTCGGATGTGTTGTTGGTGTTGCCAAATTAAAGTTTGGTAGCCACAGGATATTGTTCTCCTGTACCAAAGATAAGGACTGCCCCAGCTCCGGCACCTTTCATGTTTACTGCTCCATCGAAATACATTTTCCATGGTTGGACTGTATTCTCTTGTTGGAGTTACTGAATTGTCATGATTCCATCGTCTGGGAAATAGGTCTCCAGGGGCTCGAACCCTCCTGAAGGTGCTTCAGCTAATTGATCTGAAATACCTTGACCCTTGATTGATTTTTGAGTCACGTAGATAATGTCGAACTGTTGTAGGATCAACTACCATTTGGATAGTTGACAATTCAACATTGTCTTATTAAATACGTATTTGAGTGGATCCATGCGGGATATGAGGTAAGTCGTGTGCCCATGGAGGTAATGTTGTAACCTTATTGCGACCCATGCTAATGCACAACATGTTTTCTCGATCAGGGTGTATTTCTGTTCACCAGTACTGAATCTTTTGCTAATGTAGTAGATGGCTCTTTCTTTGCTACTATCATCTTTCTGTCCTAACATGTAGCCCATTGCGTTGGCATTGACGGACAAGTACATGAACAAGGGAACTCCATCCCTTGAAGGTACCAAAACAGGTGCTTCGATCAGCTGTCTCTTGATGGCAAGGAAGGCTTGTTGACAATCCTCATTCCATTTGGTGGAGGAATTCTTCCTTAGTAACTTGAATATGGGTTCACAGGTTGCTCTGAGCTGGGAAATAAATTGGCTTATGAAATTGATTCTCCCCAAAAATCCACCTATCTCCTTCTCTTGTTTGAGGTACTGGCATATCAGTGATGGCTTTGATCTTGGTAGGATCTAGCTCAATGCCTCGATTACTCACCAAGAATCCTAGCAACTTGCCTGCTTTGACGCCAAAAGCACATTTGGCGGGATTCAGCTTGAGGTTGTACTTACGCAACCTGTTGAACAGCTTCCTGAGATGGTCAATGTGATCATCCTCCCTCCGGGATTTAATGATGATGTCATCCACATAAACATTTATCTCTTTGTGCATCGTGTTATGAAACAAAGCCATCATGGCTCGCTGATACGTGGCTCCGGCATTGATGAGGCCGAAGGATAGTCACCTATAGTAGAAGGTTCCCCAAAGAGTGATGAAAGCTATTTTTTCCCGATCCTTTTCAGCAACCATAATTTGATGGTAACCAGCAAAGCAATCCACGAAGGAATATATATCGTACTGCGTCGTCTAATCTATCAGGATGTGGATGAAAGGTACCGGGAAATTATCTTTGAGACAGGCTTTGTTCAAATCCCGATAATCAACGCATACTCGTACCTTCCCTCCGGGCTTAGGCACGGGAACTATGTTTGAAAGCCACTATGGGTAGGTTGATACCATGATAATCCCGGCTTTGAATTGTTTAATAACTTCTTCTTTAACTTTCAGACTCCATTCAGGTTTCAATCGCCTGAGCTTTTGTTTGACGGGCTTGAATCCATCCTTGATGGGCATTCGATGGATGACAATGTCAGTGGACAAGCCAATCATGTCTTTATGTGACCATGTAAATACATCCTGGAACTGTGTTAGGAGTTCGATCAGGTCAGCTTTTTGGTCTTGGGTGAGCTCTAAGCCTATCTGGATTTCTTTGGTGTTTTCGGAGGTTCCTATGTTGATAGTGGTGTTTTGGTTGAGGTTTGGTTTGGGTTTTTCTTTGACCCATTCTTTGATCTCCTCGGGAACGTCATAATCATCTTC
Organism: Panax stipuleanatus; assembly: GCA_020205555.1. Classification (NCBI taxonomy): domain Eukaryota; kingdom Viridiplantae; phylum Streptophyta; class Magnoliopsida; order Apiales; family Araliaceae; genus Panax; species Panax stipuleanatus. The sequence goes on along the minus strand of CM035120.1, from coordinate 69,602,001 downwards.
CTCCTCATGATCAATATCCATCAAGTCGAAGTTCAGTTCTACATCAAAGTCGTAGTCACTGTGATAGGTTGGCATCTCATCAGCAGAGACAAACACATCCAACGCTTGAGTCCTGAAAACAAAAATGCTTTCATCTTAGATATATACAACTGCTTAAATATACAGAGCATTTGGTAAATCTTGACAAAGTTGCTGCTATAGCTGTGCAATCAAAAGTAAGCAGTTAATGAAAGTATGATTAAAGGGCAGTTGTACTCTCTGCCCCTTTACCCTTTTCGACTGAGGCAAGGGACGCTGCTCTAGTTATCCAAGGTCAGATCCTCATGGACAGGGAGGATCCATGATTTGTGATCATCTGTCTCGTCTTGGATGATGATTGAGACATCCCTTATAATAGGGATTGGGTTTTTCTTGGATTTGCCCCCTTTGTCCTTTTTGATGAGAGGAATTGGAATCTGATCCTCTTCGTCGCTATCTGGGATCTCATTATTCATACCCTCGTAGTTTATGATGACCTGCATGTTAGGGAATGGGTCTCGTCCTTCGTACAAGATCTTTTCATTTCCATTTTCGCTATCCGCCTCAGGCTTGAGGGATTTTCTCTCTGCAACAGGTATAATTGGAGGAAACAGCATAACTGATACCATAGTAAGGATCTTCCTCATTGGTTTTACCCATCCGACATTAGTGAGGTTTGGCAACAGTATGGTGGAAGCATGAGCCTTGGGATGTTTATGTGGGTTCCTGTAATTTGCCCTGGATGAAAATCCCAATCCGGCTCTCCCAGTCTGACTTGGGATTTGCACTGGACTCTGGATACCTTGTTGATTCTTTCTTAACCCTTCCCCAAGTTGGAAACCTAAAGATATCATTTCCTGGCACACTGTCATCACTTCAGTGGAGACCTTTGGTTTTAGGGCTGGTGCTCAGATAGGTAGATACTGCGTATCACTCACCTCCAGGGCTTGAAAGCTTGCAGGTTCAATCCCTGCATCAGGCTAATCACTGGCATGTCTCCCTGTATATAGACAGGGTATTCTGGTTCGGCATTGACCGTGATGAGGCTGCCGTTGATAATGTATTTGAGCTGTTGATGGAGGGTGGATTGCACTGCCTCTGCTATGTGAATCCAGGGCTTGCCCAACAACAAGTTTTATCCAGTAGTTATGTTGAGCACCTGAAAGGACACATAGAAAGTGTGTGGGCCAATCTCTAAAGGAAGCTCTATTTCTCCCATAGCTTGTCGGTGAGATCCATCGAAAGCTCGGATGACCATATGACTGGTTTTGATCCGGTTCGGGTTGGTCTTCATTCTTTCCAAGGTATCGTAGGGACAGATGCTGAGGGATGATCCTCCGTCTATGAGCACACCTCCGATCATATACCCGAAAGACATCACAGCTATATGCAGGGAGTTATGATGGCCCGTTCCTTCTGCAGGGATATCATCGTCAGTGAAAGAAATCACATTGCTGTTGAAAATGTGTTATACCACGTGACGAAATTTCTCAGCATCCACTATATTTGGCAGATGGGCTTCTTCCAGTACTTTCACTAGAATGTCACGATGCTCCACCGATGATAAGACCAAATCAAGGATGGGCATTCCCTTCAAGCTCTGCACTATTTTGATTTCATTATGTCCCATCTTGTTGAGAAACTCTTTGACTTTCTCATCATCCACCTTTACTTTGGCTTTGATGACTGGTTTGATCACCCGCTAAGGTTGGTATATGGGATTATCCTTTGTTACAACGGTAATGTTGTTTGAGGTGGACCATTCATCATTCCCATAGTTCCATGGGACCCTCTTCAGACTGATAATTGGATACTGGAGTATGAAGGGCAAGAATAAAGGCTCAGGTGCAGCCACCTTCACAGGATTTTGTATTTTTTAGACCTCTTTCCCTGGCAGTACTAAGGGTTTGAGGGTTGACTCCTCATCACAGGAGATGACAGCTACTGTACCCTTATTCCATATAGTGGGGATCCAGAGAGTTTTTTCATCTAGAAGGTTGAGAACTTAATTTCCCCTTATCAATTCACTGCTTTCAATCACGTCTTGAATCAGGTTACGAAGCGCCCAGCAATCCTCAGTATCATTGCCGGGTGAGTTGGAGTGGTACTGACATATTTGGTCAGGCTTGAATTTTCTGGATCGAGGGTTCAATGGAGGTAATAAATCTACAACCATTCCCTCATTGATTAGCATCTGGAGGATTTCTTCCATCGATTGGCTCAGGTCGGTGAAATTCATTTGAAATAGGAATTTCCTACCAGTTTGCATACCTTCTTCCTTAACCCCCTTGTCAGTCCAGGTTCATACTCATAAGACCGACTATGATCCCTCCTGGGATTGATCTCTGGTGTGGGAGGACGATCGATATCAGACTGGTTGGCCCGTTTGATCATCTTCCAGGTGATTTGATGCTGGTAAACGACCAGTTCTGCTAATTGTTTGATTTGTTCCTTGATAGACTTTATCTCCTACTCTATCAGGAATCTCCTTTCTGAGACCTCCCAACTATCTAGGGTATTGTTGCTGGATGGAGTTAATTCTCCTATATAGCAGAGGTACTTGGATCCTTCTCCACTTGTCGTGCTAATCATGTTGACATTCTCCTCTTTATGTTGTGGTAGAGGATTGTCCTGCACATGGGGTTACTCAAGCTTTGTCACCACAATCTCTCCATTGTCAATGAAGTCTTGGATTTTGTGCTTGAGAGACCAAAAGTCTTGAGTGTTATGGCTCGGAGATCCAGAATGATAAGCACACTTCTTGCTTGGATCAAAATTTTGTCCACCAGTGTTGGTGGGTGGAAGGAGTTGGACAATCTTCTTCTGAGCTGCCAGAAGTTTGAATATGTTCTCGAGTGAATCCCCTAGAGGGGTGAAAGTTCTTCGACGCCTGACCTCTATATTTTTCTGGAATGGAGGGTTTGAAGGCTATGCTGGAGTTTGAAAAGGGGTATAGTACCTCCTTTGAATAGGCATATTGTTTGACTCACCTCTTTGATTCTGTCCTTGTAACACTAAGGAAACTTCTTCATCTTTCTTCTTATGTACCCTCCGGGGATTACTCCCGTAATTTTTGGACTGGATATGTTCAGCAACAGCTTCGAGGGCGGTTAGATCTTTTATCTTCCCGGACTTGAGCCATATTTCTGCCATTTCGCCGTGTTTGATCATTTCAGAGAATGGTTTTCCTATGCCTGCTAGGACCCTCTCATAATACGAAGCTTCTTGGATATCGATGAAGGTCATAACTATCTCAGACTCATTCATGGCTGGGGTGACTTGTGCTGTAACCCGCCTCCATCGTTGGGTATATTCTCTGAATGATTCAGTGTTCTTTTTCTTGATCTTGGTTATCTGGTATCTTTCTAGAGCCAGCTGGGATTGGAAGCTGTATTGACTGAGGAAGGCATGGGCTAACTCTTCCCAGCTGTGAATCTTAGAATTGTCCAGACGGGCATACCAAGCTCTTGCCTCTCCAGTCAGACACTTTTGGAATAACTGCATTCGAAGTTTCTTGTCCTCTGTATAGGATTCGAGTTCTCTGATGAATACTTTCAGGTGTGTATATGGATCTCCCAATCCATTGTATTTATCTAAATCGGGAGTTCTAAATTTTTTGGGATAACGAGCCCAGGGGAAAATACAGAGGTCGGAGTAATTAACACTGCCGAATGCCCCAGTCCCTTTGATAGACCGGAGAGTTTCCTCCATTTGTCGTACTTTCTTCATGATGTCACCGACGTCCTGTTCATTGATGAGGGGGTGATTTCAGGGGTTTTGTTGGTTATGTCCTGGTTTTGTGGTCCAGGAATCTGAGTCTCAGCTTTTTCAGTCTCTTGACTTCCACCAGGTGCTCCTGGTTCTGTGTGAGTTTGGGCTTACTTCCCTTTAAGGGCCTTGCTTTGTTCTCTTAGAAAATCGGCTAATTCAGCTATCTGATTTCTCAGTCCTTCAAACTCTTCCCTAGAGACAGGGGTGGATTCTGTTTGAGCACTTGAAGTCATGTCCGTGGATGGACGTAGTGCTTTCTTAGACTTATATCTAGTGATAGGACCAATTTTTCACCTACAACAAAATGTAGGCGTGTCAATTTCCTGTGGTAGGTAGGGATAGGGTGCATGATGTGTTATTTTTTTTTAAATCCTGCAAAACATAGGTCAATTATTTTGATGATAGGATGACAAAAGGTAAATATTGAAAACTGGACATTGAATTAATAAAGGAAGGTATGAAGAAGCTTCCCATCGAATTTGGTTAATCAGAGGCTGACCTATCTTAGGTTACTCTCGTGCGACTTTTTGGCATGAAGGTCCCCAGATCATCGCATTCTACTAGAGGGAAAATTAATCTGATCTTTCAACTGGAGCGAATCTGGTGGTGCATTTTCATGAGCCCCAGAGACTTAGCCGATCCCCAGAGACATTACTTATCACCGACGGGTTTTGCCTCCTTATGAGAGGAACACAACATACATTCACATACATCGCCCTCACCGTATGCATATGATGACAGTTGGTGCGAAGTACTAATATGAGTGTGAAGCACTAAAAAGAAGGAAAGCATTCATTCACATTTATTCAATGTAAAGACGTAGCATTCATGCATTCATTCAAATGTAAAGACCCAGCATTCATGCATTCATTCAATGTAGAGACGCAGAATTCACGCATTTATAGTTTTGAAAGGGAAATGTTTTGAAAAGATTTGAAAGCGGCCTAAGCCCTCTACTATCCCCAGCAGAGTCGCCACCTGTCGACGTCGGGAAAAATTCTACGGGTCGGGTCATTACCCAGATCTTTTATCTCTTCCTAAGTTATCTCTATCCTCAATCTTTTTATTTGCAAAAAAGGTTTTGAAGGATTTTTTAGGAAAAGGCCAACATGTATCATGTCGACGATTTGAACGTTTTACAGAGTCGCCAGTTGGTAGATTTGAAATGGTTGTACCAACTCAACCGAGTTTTGTTTGAAAAGATTCCCAATTGCTGGACACTATCGAAACTTGATTTTTGAAAACAAAGTTTTGAGTTCGGGGGCTTGGTTAAGTGTGGGGAAGGTCTTAGGCACCCCACAACTCCCGTGTAAACACGGTACCGCATCTTTTCAATATTTTCCTTAAAACTGAAATGCGTGTGTGAATGCTATTTGAAAATTGGGCCTATATTTGATTGGAAAGCATGGAAGTGCTTCGTTGAGCCGATATACGAAGGATTTGATTTGATTTGCAAAAGTCTTTGATTTGATTTGCAAAAGTATTTATTTTGATTTGCAAAAGCTTTTCTTTTGATTAAATTTGAAATGATGTTTTGAAAGCTGGTTTTTCAAACCCTTACGCTAACATAGGAATTGAAGCATATCGATACTTTCAATTTTTATCTTTTTAGCCTTAAGGCTCAAATTGAATGGTGATTGTCGGGTTGCGAAGCATCCTAGACCACAACAAATATACAAGTGTCGGTCTCCTCATGGGCATGATAGCCATCGGAGGGACTCTAACACGACAAACTATATTTTCACTATGTTGAGACCTTAAATCCGGATAACCGTTTTAAGGTCTTTGTATGTACATTTTACAGAAAAATCGGCAGAGTACATTCGTAAAGTGGAGTTTGTCCATCGTGGGAATCAGATTCTGATCAGTTTGATCATGAATCCCACGATTCTTAGGCTCACATATAAGTAGCCAATAAACATGGACAGCTCATATTTGTACAAATATATATATATATATATCCCAATATTGCCAGAACCGAGGATTCATTCAGTAAATCCAGGTTCGCACGGTCGAAGCGTCTCGTTCCCACTAGATAGCGATCTAAGGGTTGCTTTTGCGACTGAAAAATGTCGATTCATATCAAATGAATATGTAAAGAATCAATTTAATAAAAAGCAAGTAAAGCAATATATATACACAGTTATATATACAAAAGCTGTAAAGGGCGATGGGTTTTCACACTGGTGCCCGGACTGGAATTGAATATATATATATATACATATATATATATATATATATATATATATATATATATATTGACAGAAAAGTAGTCAACCAAGACTGGGAAGAGAACCCAGTGGTGGTGAAGACTGCTTATATATGCATATTTATATAAAAAGCAGTAAAAAGGTAACAAAATAATCCAGGGCGAACTGAAATGTAAATGTACAGAAAAGTATGTGGGTATATCTACGTGTTAGAATGAAAAAATTGGGTTTGGAAGAGGTGAAAAAGTCAGAAAATCAAACGGGCAAAGATTCGCTGCGTTTTAGAATTCTTGAAAATGAGGGGGGTCACCTCATATATATAGGTCAGGGAGCCTCTGCTCTACCTGCTGCTACCGCAGGTAAAGGTGCGACTCCCCTGGTGGGGCCCACGTGTCCGGTTCTGTCGTCTTGAAGTACGTGCACTACGAGCAACGCGAGGTCGAAGTTAAAACTTTTTAACTTTTGATCGGAGCTTCCGTTTGAGGCGTGTTATACCTTTTCGAAAAGCCCTCACCGAGAGTGTCACAATTACATGGGATAAAACATTTTTTGGGTCCAAGAAGACGGGTTTATAACTAGGTCTTCGATTCTTCGTAGTTTTTCCGTTGAGCTGTCTTGCGCTGTTTGCACTTGGGATCATTGTTACGGTTTGTTCTGACCTTGATGGTATCAATTCGGCTTGAGTTTACCCGAATCGTCTTAGAGTTAGTAAAATGATCATTTTTCCCTTCCCAGGGTTGCCTTTAGTGTCGGCATGGCCTTCGGTTGACTTCTGGGAGTTGTTTCCAAGACTTGGATCCTATTCGAGTATGTTTGTCCTCGATATTATTTCTGGGGCTGACTTGATCATTCCAGGTTTTCCTCTGGAGGTGCTGTGGAGCTTCAGGTTTGTTCTTGAAGTTGGCTTGACTTCCCGGGTTAAGACCGGGGCTGACCTGTACTTTCTGGTTTGAGACCGGGGCTGACCTGTACCTCCCGGGTTGAGACCGGGGCTTAGTTGACATCCTGAGATTGGTGATCGAGGCTATGGTTGTCCCGGTATTGGTTACCGGGGTTGAGTTGACAACCCGGTATTGAGATCGAGGCTGAACTGATGGCCCTGATATTGAGATCGGGGTTGATCTGACAACCCAATATTAAGATTGGGGTTAATCTGACGACCTAATTTGAGATCAGGGTTGATATGATGGCCTGATATTGAGATCGGGGTTGATCTGATGGCCCAATTTGAGATCAGAGTTGATATGATGGCCCAATATTAAGATCGGGGTTGATCTGATGGCCCGATATTGAGATCAGGGTTGATCTGTCGGCCTGATTTAAGATTTGGGTTGATATGATGGCCCAATATTGAGACCGGGGTTGGTCTGATGGCCCAATTTGAGATTGGGGTTGATATGATGGCCCGATATTGAGATCGGGGTTAATCTGACGGCCCGATATTGAGATCAAGGTTGAACTGATGGCCCGATATTGAGATCGAGGTTGATCTGACAGCCCGATTTGAGATCTGATGGCCCGATATTGAGATCGAGGTTGATCTGTCGGCCCGATATTGAGATCAGGGTTGATTTGACCGCACGATATTGAGATAGGGTTGATTTGATAGCCCGATATTGAGATCGGGGTTGATCCGACGGCCCGATATGAGATCGTGATTGAATTGATGGTAGTTTTACCCTCATACAGTGTTAGTAATAGGAAAAGGAAATTTTGAATGTCTACAGGATCAATATCCCTAAATAAAATAAAAACCTAAATCTTTCCTCCCACACTCAAACCTTACATTGTCCCCAATATAGGAAAATTATGCCAAGAAGAAAGAACTACATGTAAAAATTAAAATAAAAAAACTAATAAGTAAAGGGATAGAAAAATCAAATCTGAGATTTTGGGTTGCCTCCCAAACAGCTGCCCTTGTTTATTACATTGGCTTGACATCATCCTTCTCATTCTATGTAATCGGACTTGTGAACTTCAAGTGGACTGGTAATAGTTTCAGCTTTAAATTAGGAACATTTTGTACTTCATGATCCTGCTCCTTTCCAGCCACCAAATCCTCCTTGTAAAATTGTATTCGATCAAAAGATTCCTGCACTGAATAACCCACAACATCAATAGCAAAAACAGATTTAATGTTACCAAGATACCTTTTAGCTTCATATGCGTTGAACTGGAACTTTGCATTGTCTAATTCCATGGTAAAGGTTAGATGGTGTGTATCACTCATTGTTTCTGTTGGTTGTATTGATAGAGATGAATCCATATCTTTCTTGTAGAGATCTGCAAAACTTATCAAATCATTCCCCTCTTCCTCTTGTTCTTTCTCTTTATCAAATTCTATATCACTATCTATTCCTGAAGTAAGCACTGAATCCTCCTGCTCCTCTTCGTCACATCCCATTGCACTTAAGTTCTCAACAAACTGAAAAGTTAACTTCCCTAAGCCTTGAGATTCCTTAAGAATGTTCCCACGGCATTAACGTGTTACACAGTTTCATCCTCATGCAATATTGGACAAACATCACTCATATGTCCTAACTTTGAGCAAATTCCACACTCTTTTGCAACTTGTATATTCCCTATAGCCATTTGACGAACCAAAGCAGTTAATTCAAAAATTTGTTGTTCAATATTACTTGTACTTACCCCATTTACCCTTTGAGGTGTATGATCCATCCTAGTTTCATACTGCTGCGAGTTAGCTGCCGTGTTTGTAATTAAGTTCCTTACAGCTTCTGGAGTTTTGTCTACCAGTGCTCCTCCACTTGCTGCATCAATCATACTTCTATCCATTGGTAGCAACCCCTCATAGAAGTACTAAATCAAGTGATAGTCATCAATTCTGTGAGGTGGACAGCTGGAACACAACTTCTTGAGCCTTTCCCAATACTCATAGAGATTCTCTTCGATAAACTGCCTGATTCCACATATCTCCTTCCTTATGTTAGCAACTCTGGAAGTAGGAAAGTACTTATCCAAGAATAACGTTTGTATCTCAAGCTATGATCGTATTGATCCTGAAGGAAGATAGTATAACCAGTCCTTAGCCAAATCTGCTAATGAGAACGAAAAAAATCTAAGCTTTATCTGCTCCTATGTCACTCCTTGTGATTTCATTGTGGAACACACCACATGGAACTCCTTTAGATAATTATATGGATTTTCACCTGTAAGACCACGAAAAATAGGCAAAAGACGAAATAGTCTAGAGTTAAGTTCAAAAGAAACATCTAAAGTGGGATATTCAATACACAAGGATGGTTGATCAAGGTCAGGAGTAGCCAGTTCTTTTAAAGTTATGTTATTTCTTGGCAGCTCCCTCTTTTCCTTTTCAAGTGTTGGAACAAGAGCTTCTTTTGTATCTGCAGTTTTATCTATCTCTTGATCAAAATTTAAGTCAATAGGGTAAGAGGATTGAGTCACAAAATAAAAATAAAAAGAAAATACTAATAATAAAAAAAATGAAAAATAAAGAATAAACAAAAACAAATAACACTCCCCGACAACGGCGCCAAAATTTGGTAGCTGTCGTCTAGCACAACAAAATTTACCTTACTTCTATTCCACTAACTCAAGAATTAGTATAGTAATAAGCAAGGATCGATCCCACAAAGAGTATTATATTTTATATATATCCAAGTATTTCCAATGAATTGGGGGTTTTTAGTTTGAACAGTTTAATTAACGAAAGTGAATTTGTAAGAATTATCAATGAGTAAAAAGCTTCAATTCTTCAGTTCAGTATCCCCTTTTCTCAATTATGACCTAACCAAGTGTTACACTATTTATCTTCCAATGAGATTAATAACCCTAGATAACCGCAATCGCAAATTACCCAAAATTCTCCTTAAGTGTAAATTTAATGCGACGATCGCCAACAAAAGATCCTAGCTATCATACAACCTAGAACTATCAGTCTAGATTTAATATGATAGAAGCATGAAGAATGAGAATTAGATTATTCCAAACAATAATTACACAATCAGAAATTATTTAACTTGTCTTCTGAAAACCTTAATAATATTCAAAAACTTGACCACAATCAAATATCATTAATTGCTATTTATGATTAGATACACTTTGTTTGGTTAAAATATATCTTAAGCTAGTAGATGATATCAATTTACTAATTTAATCCTGCACAAACCAAATTAGTCAATTGAATAATGTAACGAATGAGAATTTTATATATTAATTGTAAATATTTATTGAATTAAATAATATTTTATTTGATTTATTTATTTATTGAGCTAAATAAATAAATTGTGTGATTGTTGTGGAGTAATTTAATTAAGTGCGATAGAATTAATTGAATTGGTGTGTAAGTAATGGTGTAGCATAATTCTAATTTAATTGAGAATAATTAAATTAGAGCAATATTATGTGCTAGGTATTTATAATGATTTATTAATTTGTTACATGAATTATGATTAATAAGGGAATTAAAATTGTGTAGTAATTTGGTATTATGTGCAATTTTAATTAATTAATTAATGTTAGCTTTTATTTAATTGAATTAGAAGGTTGCAATTTAATTAAATAAAGTGTAGCATTTAAACCATAGGTTAAAGGATTTATTAAAAGAATTGAAAAGGGTTTTAAATTGATTTTACCAAACAAGGCCCTTACTTTTGTTTTAAACTTGTTTTACCAAACATGGCCTTATGGCTTTTCAAATTCAATTTTTTTTGTGACCTATGTAATAAGTAGTAGTTAGTATAGCAATTAGTATATTACTTATTAGCTATATTAATATTATAAGTTATATATATATTATATATGCATGTGTATATTATATATCTATAATATACGTTAGTTTAAAAGTTAATCAGTTAGTTTTATAAAACAAAGAAAGAAAAAACAGAGAGAGTTAGAGAGAATTGTTGGGTTTGTACGAAATCGTGACGCAATCAAATTGCAAAAATTAGCGGAAGCATGGTATATCAGAGTTTAAAAAATTTCTACAAAACCATTACCCGGATCATCCTTTATGCAAATTATTAATTTAAAATGATAAATAAGAAGTTATGGAATCATACCTTTGTAGAACGAAGCTTCCACAGGTACGAGTTCAACTCCTTGTTCTTCGTGATCTCCTTGAATTTCCGGGTTAGATTCCTTCCTTTGATCAACGTTAGCCACCCAAGTGTTTGGCCTCTAGAGGTGATCCACCAAGAAGAAGAATTATCAAGAAGGAGGATGTTTGGCTTAGTTTTCTATCCTCTATAGAAAAGGAGTACTCTCCAACAATTAGAATTGCATCATCTAATATCTATTATAAGACTCCTCTTATATAGATATTAGTCAACCCTTCTAATCCTATTAGACATGGAATTTCTTTTAATTAATTAAACTCCTTTAATTAATTTAGGCTTCCCACCACATGGGAATAATTAATTAAATTCATTTAATTAATTTGTCTCCTAATCTTATTAGGAATAAATGAGAGTACTAAATATTAAATTAATTACTAAACTCCTTTAGAAATTAAGATAATAATAATTGTAATAATATTAATAAGACTCCTCTTATTAATTTATATTTAATATTTCCAAAATATTAAATAATAAACATTAAGCTATTTAATTTATTCTATCACCATAGATTAAATTAATTATACTTAATGCATTATTACGATTATGCCATTACCTTCTTAAATAATTATTCTTCCTTTTATGGTGTGACCCTTTAGGTTCTCCATATTAAACCGGTTGTGAATAAATCAATTAAAACAATTTTAATCTTATTTAAATAAATAAATTAAACTAATAATTTATTTAAATAAATAATATTTATTCTACAATAGGGATAAGCCTCCCTAGCGATCAACGACTTTCCAGATAATATAGATTTCAACATTAATCATAAAAGAACCTGTGAGTTAATAGTTTCCATACAATTCAATCCTTCCACCATACAATGTCCCAATTAAATATAAGACATGGATTTACTGTCAAGTCTTATTTTATTTAATTATATGTATTTCGATTAGAAAATGCACAACTCCAAATAATGCAAATTAGAAACTCCTTTCTAATTTCATTTCACCTTGGCCAAGGATTCCTGGGTTGTCATTTAACGAATCACATAGGACATATCTCCTCTTTTACTAGAGGTGGTAGATTCTTTATTGATCATTCATTATCTTCATATGCAACTCATTATACCCAAGCATACCCTATATATGCCTTAAAAGGTCTTAAGGAATAAGTCAAAGTATAATTTGTTACATACAAGATACTATGATGATCTCAAGTCCAAGGATCACTTGTACTACTATCACATTAGGAATTCCTATTGACATGCGAGTAAAACTCCATTAGGTATTCCATAGAGAATCACGTTCAGTGAACTTATTCTCCAATAAGCACCTACATACTTGCTTTAGTGTCTCCACACAAATGATCATGAGATCAATCATCCTCATCCAATGAGCAAGCAACATATGTACCAATCTATCCGGATTTACTAATCCCCTTTTTAGTAATCCCACGATTGGGAACTATTTAAGTTTTAAAACTTTCTAAGAATTTAGATCTCATTAGCATGATCATCATCATGATTCTAAAAGCATTGCTTAAAACTATGGGTTATTTACATATTATAAAAACAGCAACATGTAGATAATTAAATGCCTTTAATAAATGAATATTTCATTAATACATAAATAAGATTGTTTACAAAGTACGTGCTTTATCATCATACATGATTGGCTTGTATGCACACTACTATCAATCTCCCACTTGCACTAAAGCCAATCGCCATGGTATCTCATACCCATCTTCTCTAAGTGACGATCAAACTGCTGTTGTGTTAAAGCTTTAGTAAATGGATCTGCAATGTTGTCTTGAGAGTCTACACGCTCCAAGGTGACGTCTCCTCTTTCAATGATCTCCCTGATCAAATGAAATCGCCGCAACACGTGTTTAGATTTCTGATGAGACCTCGGTTCCTTAGCCTGTGCAACTGCTCCTGTGTTGTCACAGTAAATGGGAACTGCTTCTCCAATGCTAGGAACCACACCAAGTTCAGTTATGAACTTCTTCATCCAAACAGCTTCCTTTGCAGCTTCACTTGCAGCTATATACTCTGCCTCTGTCACTGAATCAGCAACTGTTTGCTGCTTGGAACTCTTCCAACTCACTGCGCCTCCGTTCAAGGTAAAAACATACCCCGAAACAGATTTACTGTCATCTTGGTCCGTTTGAAAACTTGAGTCTGTGAAGCCCTCGAGTTTTAATTCAGACCCACCGTAGACAAGAAAAATAGCCTTAGTCCTTCTCAAGTATTTTAGGATATTCTTCACTGCCTTCCAGTGCTCTTCTCCTGGATTCGACTGGTATCTGCTCGTTACACTAAGTGAATGAGCAACATCCGGTCTAGTACATATCATACCGTACATGATAGATCCTATTGCAGAAGCATAAGGGATCTTACTCATACGGTCTCTCTCCTCAGGTGTCTTTGGGGCCTGTTTCTTGGAGAGATGTATTCCATGGCTCATCGGCATGAGACCTCTTTTGGAATCTTCCATGCTAAATCTCTTTAGCATTGCATCAATGTACGTTCCTTGGGATAAACCAAGCATCCTTTTAGATCTATCTCTATAGATCTTTATCCCCAAAATATAGGATGCTTCTCCCAAGTCCTTCATGGAGTAGTGTTTAGATAACCAGATTTTAATTGATTGTAGCATAGGAATGTCATTCCCTATCAGTAATATATCATCAACATATAATACAAGGAATGAAACTGCGCTCCCACTAACCTTCTTGTACACACATGGTTCATCGTTATTTTTGATAAAATCAAACTCTTTGATTGTCTCATCAAAACGAATGTTCCATCTACGAGAAGCTTGCTTCAATCCATAAATGGATCGTTGTAGCTTACAGACTTGATTTATTCCAACCTTTGAAACAAATCCCTCTAGGCTGTGTCATATACACATCCTCCTCAAGTTTTCCATTGAGGAAGGCCGTTTTCACGTCCATCTGCCAGATCTCATAGTTGTTATAAGCTGCAATTGCAAGCAAAATCCGAATGGACTTGAGCATAGCTACTGGTGAAAAGGTTTCATCATAGTCAACTCCTTGTCTTTGTTTGAAACCTTTTGCAACCAGTCGGGCCTTATAGGTCTCCACCTTGCCGTCCGCTCCAGTCTTTCTTTTAAAGACCCATTTACACCCAATAGGCTTAATGCCTTCAGGTGGTGAAACCAAAGTCCATACTTTGTTTTCATACATGGAGTCCATTTCGGATTTCATGGCTTCAAGCCATTTCCCTGAGTCTTTATTACTCATAGCTTGTTCGTAATTCAATGGATCATCATCATCCATGATGTGTACCTCATCGTCATCCTCTATAACGAATCCATACCTCTCAGGTATCTTAGGTACTCTCCCAGATTTACGAACAGGGTGTGGTATAGTAGGTTCTTCTACTTGGTCAGGTACCTGACTTTGATCTGTGGTAATTTGTGGTTCTTGAGCTTCTTCAAGATATATCTTACTCCCACTGACCCCTTCATGGATAAACTCCTTTTCCAAGAAGGCAGCATGTTTCGCAACAAACACCTTTTGATCAGTTGGATGATAGAAATAATACCCTACAGTTTCTTTAGGGTATCCCACAAATCTACACTTTTCGGATTTAGTTTGTAGCTTATCATGTTCAAACTTTTTGACATAAGCTGGACAACCCCAAGTCTTAACATGCTTAAGATTTGGTTTCCTCCCCTTCCACATCTCATATGGAGTCTTTGGGGCGGATTTGGTAGGTACCTTGTTAAGTAGGTATGCAGCCGTTTCTAGGGCATATCCCCAGAAGGAAATTGGAAGGTCGGTAAAACTCATCATGGATCGAACCATGTCTAACAGTGTTTGATTTCTCCTTTCAGATACTCCATTTAACTGTGGTGTACCTGGAGGTGTCCATTGTGAGATTATATCATTTTCTTTGAGACAATTGAGAAACTCACCGCTTAAGTATTCTCCACCTCGATCTGATCGAAGTATCTTTATACTCTTGCCCGTTTGTTTCTCTACTTCACTTTTGAACTCTTTGAACTTTTCAAATGATTCTGACTTGTATTTCATCAAATACACATATCCAAATCTTGAGTGATCATCAGTGAAAGTAATAAAATAAGAATACCCACCCCGTGCACTTGTTGTCATAGGTCCACAAACGTCTGTGTGAATCAATGCCAACAACTCTGTAACTCTTTCTCCTTTTCCACTAAAAGGAGATTTAGTCATTTTACCCATGAGACAAGATTCACAAGTTGGATATGATTCATAATCGGATAGCTCGAGGAGCCCATCTTTATGCAACTTGGATAATCTTGTTTCATTGATATGACCGAGTCTACAGTGCCACATGTAGGTATAATTAATATCATCTCTTTTTCTTTTCTTAGTTTGTTCAATTTGAAATATATTTTCTTGTAAGTCAAGTGTATAAAGTCCATTTCGTAAATTTCCAATACCATATAAAACATCGTCTTTATAAATAGAACAACTATTGTTCTTTATAACAACGTTAAATCCTTCCATATCCAATACAGAAATTGAAATAATGTTTTTAATAATATTTGGAACATAATAACAATTATTAAGATAAATGGACTTGCCCGAAGGCATTGCTAAATAATAAGTTCCTACAGCTAATGCAGCAACCTTTGCTCCATTCCCCACTCGTAGGATCACTTCATCATTGTTCAGCTTTCTACTTCTGACCAGTCCCTGCACAGTATTACATATGTGAGAACCACAGCCGGTATCCAATACCCAAGTAGAATTATGACTTTCAGAAAAATTAATTTCAATCATAAACAAACCTTGATTGGAAGTCGAAGCTTCTCCAAGCTTCTTTTCTGCTAGATACTTCTAGCAGTTCCTTTTCCAATGTCCCGGCATGTTGCAATGAAAGCACATTCCTTTAGCTGGTTCAGGTTTCTTTTGTTCCTTTTCTTTCCCCTTTCCCTTAGCCTTCTTAGATTTCTTCTTTTCAGAAGATACCTTGGGCCTCTTCCTTTTATTGGAAGAATCCACCATCAAGATATGGTTCTTCTTGGATGGGAAGTGACCTTCTGCAGTTTTCAGCATGTTAAGCAGCTCAGGCAAGCTGACATCTAGCTTATTCATGTGAAAATTAACCACAAACTGCGAGAAGGTCTCAGGGAGTGACTGCAAGACCAAGTCTTGACTCAGCTCCCCATCCATGACGAACCCCAGCTGTCCAAGGCGTTCAATCAAATTGATCACCTTTAGGACATGAGTCTCGACGGCAGTACCCTCGGTCATCCGAGATCGGAAGAGCTCCTTAGATATCTCATATCTAGCAGTCCTACTCTGTTCACCATACAACTCCTTGAGGTGAAGCAGCATAGCAGGAGCATCCATATTTACGTGCTGACGCTGAAGCTCGTTATTCATGGATGCGAGCATGATGCATTGAGCCACAGATGCATCATCTTGCCACTTATTGAAAGTGGCAATCTCTTCCTCAGAGGCTGTTTCTGAAACAGATTCAGGGACAGTTGAATTTAGGACATAAGAAATCTTTTCAGCAGTGAGAACAATTCTCAGATTTCTTAGCCAGTCCTCATAATTCGGCCCGGTAAGCTTGTTTGCATCAAGTATGCTTCGTAGTGAGATTAGTGATTTAGACATTTTTAAAATTCTGCATGTGAAAGAAAATAACATTTTAGCAAACATTCATTTTATTAACTTTGCATACCAAAATAAATTTAGGTCTTTATTTTAAATTGGTATCTCTCACTATTTTCATCAAACTATATTACCCTCACTTATATAGTTCGGCAACATCTAATTAAAGATTTGCTAGTGAGAATAAGGATCCCATTTCAAATGTATATAACCTTGTGGATAGCACAACAAGCGATATACAAATAAATAGGTAGACAACTCTTGTCAATTACATCACCATGTAATTCCTTTTATTTTGCCTCTTAAATCATAATGGTCAAGTGTGTGCACATCCGAACTAAAATAATTTAAGTTAAGTCCAGCCTAGCACTTTCATAAATTCAAAAAAGAAAAATGTTCGTCCTTGTGGATAGCACAACAAGACTAGATCGTTCAATTTTCTTGATAAGCATCAAATGTGATTAATTAACATCTTAAATACGCAATACTCGCCTTGTGGATAGCACAACAAGATCATATTAAATATTTAATACTCTATTAATTTATCATGCTAGAAGGCGACGTTCGATATTCCAAATATCATTTGAACGCTTCGGACTTAATATTATTTCTTTGAGGGGTTTGTTATTATTTGTCTCATCTTGTTTAGCGCGCATGCACATATATATATAAAATACGCGTCATTTTATTAAACATGCGAAGCATGTTTGCATAAAATATAATATATATAATATTTAGCATGCAATATAGAATACTATATTCTACCCGGATTGATTATGGACTTTTATTCTAGTTTGGTTCACTAGAGCCACCAAGTGAACCAAAAGGTCAAACCTAGGAGTGCAAGAATTTAAATTTAAATATAACTATTACATTTAAATTCGGGCTCCATACAAACGGGTCTTCACGCGCTCCTTGCTCCTTGGTCTCCAATTTCTTCAAGATAATTCTAACTATTTCTATTACATTAAATTATTTAATTTAAATAGAAACCTTGATCAGCAGTCAAGGGAAAATACATAGGAGGGAGATAGAATTTTACATCAAGAAAAAATTAGAGAAGACGAGGTTCGCAGACCCCATTTAATAAAACTAATTCATTCAAGCATTCAACTAAAATAAAATCCAATCACATTGGTCAAATAGTCCATAATCAATCCCCATTTATTATCATACATATCACCATATATATCAATAAATAAATATTCATCTCATGAATTAAAATCATTCTATATATATATGAGTATCATTTAATGGGCAATTTTAAATTGCATGAAATCCAATTTCAAGATTAAAATAAACTCTTTATTTTAATTATAAAATTATTTAGAATATATTATATATATATATATGTATATAGTAACCGTATATATTATATATATTATACTATAATAGTAACGTGTATATATATATAATATCAGGTCACATTCTCTATATATATACATAACAGGTAAGTCAAGTCACTTTCTATATATATATATATATATAGTAATAGTAAATATCTTTATATACATATATAAGAAACTTGATGCCATTTTGGAATCCCTTGAAAAATCACAAAAACGTCAGGTCCTGCTTCCTTTATCCAAGTAACGTGACATGCTTCGTTCCAAAAAAAAAGAGATTCGCGAACCCTTTTTTTTTCATAAAAAAAATAATTTTATACAATACAATTATGCCCAATAAATTATTCTAAATACATACTCATATGTATATGAAATCAAAAATAAATTAATAATTGCATAAAGATTTGGCTCTGATGCCACTGTTGGGTTTGTACGAAATCGTGACGCAATCAAATTGCAAAAATTAGCGGAAGCATGGTATATCAGAGTTTAAAAAATTTCTACAAAACCATTACCCGGATCATCCTTTATGCAAATTATTAATTTAAAACGATAAATAAGAAGTTATGGAATCATACCTTTGTAGAACGAAGCTTCCACAGGTACGAGTTCAACTCCTTGTTCTTCGTGATCTCCTTGAATTTCCAGGTTAGATTCCTTCCTTTGATCAACGTTAGCCACCCAAGTGTTTGGCCTCTAGAGGTGATCCACCAAGGAAGAAGAATTATCAAGAAGGAGGATGTTTGGCTTAGTGTTCTATCCTCTATAGAAAAGGAGTACTCTCCAACAATTAGAATTGCATCATCTAATATCTATTATAAGACTCCTCTTATATAGATATTAGTCAACCCTTCTAATCCTATTAGACATGGAATTTCTTTTAATTAATTAAACTCCTTTAATTAATTTAGGCTTCCCACCACATGGGAATAATTAATTAAATTCATTTAATTAATTTGTCTCCTAATCTTATTAGGAATAAATGAGAGTACTAAATATTAAATTAATTACTAAACTCCTTTAGAAATTAAGATAATAATAATTGTAATAATATTAATAAGACTCCTCTTATTAATTTATATTTAATATTTCCAAAATATTAAATAATAAACATTAAGCTATTTAATTTATTCTATCACCATAGATTAAATTAATTATACTTAATGCATTATTACGATTATGCCATTACCTTCTTAAATAATTATTCTTCCTTTTATGGTGTGACCCTTTAGGTTCTCCATATTAAACCGGTTGTGAATAAATCAATTAAAACAATTTTAATCTTATTTAAATAAATAAATTAAACTAATAATTTATTTAAATAAATAATATTTATTCTACAATAGGGATAAGCCTCCCTAGCGATCAACGACTTTCCAGATAATATAGATTTCAACATTAATCATAAAAGAACCTGTGAGTTAATAGTTTCCATACAATTCAATCCTTCCACCATACAATGTCCCAATTAAATATAAGACATGGATTTACTGTCAAGTCTTATTTTATTTAATTATATGTATTTCGATTAGAAAATGCACAACTCCAAATAATGCAAATTAGAAACTCCTTTCTAATTTCATTTCACCTTGGCCAAGGATTCCTGGGTTGTCATTTAACGAATCACATAGGACATATCTCCTCTTTTACTAGAGGTGGTAGATTCTTTATTGATCATTCATTATCTTCATATGCAACTCATTATACCCAAGCATACCCTATATATGCCTTAAAAGGTCTTAAGGAATAAGTCAAAGTATAATTTGTTACATACAAGATACTATGATGATCTCAAGTCCAAGGATCACTTGTACTACTATCACATTAGGAATTCCTATTGACATGCGAGTAAAACTCCATTAGGTATTCCATAGCGAATCACGTTCAGTGAACTTATTCTCCAATAAGCACCTACATACTTGCTTTAGTGTCTCCACACAAATGATCATGAGATCAATCATCCTCATCCAATGAGCAAGCAACATATATACCAATCTATCCGGATTTACTAATCCCCTTTTTAGTAATCCCACGATTGGGAACTATTTAAGTTTTAAAACTTTCTAAGAATTTAGATCTCATTAGCATGATCATCATCATGATTCTAAAAGCATTGCTTAAAACTATGAGTTATTTACATATTATAAAAACAGCAACATGTAGATAATTAAATGCCTTTAATAAATGAATATTTCATTAATAAATAAATAAGATTGTTTACAAAGTACGTGCTTTATCATCATACATGATTGGCTTGTATGCACACTACTATCAAGAATGTTCAGAGAAGAAGAAGAGGAAGAAGAGAGAAGAAGAAGAAGCTTTGAGAAAGCAATAGGAGAACTATACACCATTATCATCTCCATCTCTTCTCCTAATCCAAGCTAGAAAAGGGTATAATCATAAACTCCATAACTTTTAATTGTGTTTTTCAATATCTTCATAGTTTAGAACTCTCTATAAAAATTATTTTCACAAAATTGATGTGTGCATGAAATTTATGTGTGATATGTGTTTTAGCATGTTTGTATATGAGTTATATTGTTTTTTTAGCAATTCAATCCATGTAATTTCAATGAACAAGAAGAAATCATGTTCATAATGATTTACTGTAAACTAATTTTGAAAATAGCCTTTTAAACTATCAAATTGGTGTTTGATTTTTTTATTATTGTTTAAATTGATTATGGGTTATCTTAATATGTTAAGAATTAGAGTTATTACAATTCAAATTTCATGAATTGGTTTAAAAACGAATGCGCAATAGCAATTTTCGTCAAGAACGCTTGATATTGTGTTTGAAAACTGGGTTTTTGATTATGTGTTGTAATGATTTTGTATGTTATAATCATGCTAAGAGTCTAAAATTTTGTTGTCATTAAGTTTCATGTACATCATGTTGAGAAAAATTGAATTTCGGTGTGAAGAAATAAGCCAAATTGGCTTATTTCTCTGCCGTTCGCGAGCTGGGGGGTTCCCACCAGTAGTGGGCCCCGCCCCATCAGGGCTTTTACCCTTGGAGGACCCGCCCCAGCGGGGCACCTTGCTGTCCGGGGATTTTGTTTTCGCTTCGTTGAGTTTTTGTGCCGTATTTGTTTAATTAACACATATTGATGACTTGTTAAGTGTAATAGATAATGAGATAACATACTTTTGATGTGTTTAAGATAATTTGAAGTCTTACGTTATTATATTATGTGTGTACTTGGAATTATTATCCTAGAGTACGATATAATAGTTTGAAGTGCTATACGTGTATGATCGTGAGTTAAACTCACATTTGTGACTAGTTAACAACTTATGTTGTGAACAACGTTGTGAGTTGAACTTAAGTAAGAAGTTCAACGGTTTGAACGTTATAGTTAGGTACTAATAGATGTTTTAAATGTAATGTAATGTGTAGGATAATTGTGAAAGTGATTGTATTTATTAAAGTGCAGCTTGCGCTTGAGACAAGTTTTCTATCTCTAAACATGTTGTTTATATTGTGCAAGTTTTCTAAACCGTTCTTGTACACTATGCAAGCTTTATCATTGTATCTTTTCAATGTGCAAGTTTCTAACCTTGCTCATTATATCATGCAAGTTTATTTTCGATTCTTAACTTGTTATGTATTGTACAAGTTATATTGTATTCTAATGTTCATAATGCATAAGTATTGAAGTTATTGTCATAATATTGTGATCTTGACTTAATTGTTCAAGCAAGATTCACCAATCTTTCAAATGCTTTCAGTTATTCCAAAGCATGTCTAGTTATTATGAAATCTATTGTTGTATCTTACATTGGTTCATGATTCTTATATTATCGAACTGTTAAATTATTGTGAGTCGATTCAACTACTCCTTAGTTGATGATAGTTGAAACTCCAAATTTCCTTTTAGTTATCCAAACCAAACTTTCTTTAGTGCGGACTTGTACTCAAATACTGAGATGAACAACCCTATTTATTAGGGGAGGTTACTACGCGAAAGCGTTGAATGTTTGTGCACAATACATGGTACGAAAGGCTGATCCCCCTAAATACGAGTTAAAGGTCCATAGTCTCAATGATTGTTAAAGGTTTTAAATAGAAATATTTATAACCTAGGACATAGTTCAAGGTCGTATGACCCTCGGATAAAATCTGTATTCGAATTCTAAATATGATGAAAGAATTATTATTCAATTCTTTATTTTGACGAAAGAAAAGTTATTCAAATTCTTTTGAAGTTATTCAATCATGGCATATCAGTGTACATTTCAAGTGAGATTTTGTTTGCTCACTCTTGCGTATTTTATAACTCCTTGCAGTTAAAGTCGAGAATGTTGACATACTGTCAACAAGTAAAGGAAAAGGAAAGATGAGCAAGTGAAGACTTGTTATCTTGAATCTTGATTGTAATAAGACCTAGTTTATAATGTTTTATTTCCGCACTTATTTGTTATGTTAAGGTTAACAAACCTGGGATAGTTTTGGATTAAAGTTGTAATCCTTTTTCATAAAGAAGATTTTATTTATTGATGAGGTTGTAATTTATTTTACATTCCTATTGTTTGGGTAGATTTATGTTATTTAGAAAGTGAACACCAAATCTTGTGGAAACGAAGTACCCGGATTTGGGGGTGTCAAAGGTTGGTATCAAAGCAGTAGATTATGAACCTTAGGTGGGGGGGAAAATCTTAGGCAGTAGCCTTATAGGAAGATCGAAAAGATAGTGGCGATAGGTAAAGATAATAAACTACCTTATGTGCTATGTGTTTACGTTTAAGTATTCGGAGAGTGACGACTCAATATCACGTAATAATAAACTTTAAAATTCTTTTGTCAGGATGACGAACGTTGGAGAGTCCAGTCAGGTTAGAGAGGAGTTACCTCACGTGCCTAGAGAGGAAAAGACCCGAGACATCCATGTTGTCTGGGAGCAGTTGGTTAGGAGAGAGCCATCTCCAGTGATCACAGTAGCTGGTCAGGAGCATGAGCTGAAACCTATTCCAGAGGAGGAGGACGAGGATGAGTTAGAGGAGGAAGAGGATCCCAAGGAGGAATTCTCACCTCACTCTACTAGTACTGACATGTACAAGGCAATCTACGACCTCAACGTGGAGCTTCAAGAATTATTGGATCAGAGTCGGACTACTATACAGCAGCGGGATGAGACTATCGAGGAGATGGATAGTGAGCTAGGAGAACTGCAGTGGAAGCTAATCCACGTAGAGAATGATAGAGACGAGGCCCGAGCTGAGCTAGCAAAGCTGAAGCAAGACATCCAGGAAGAGTCAACGAAGCATGCTAGAGCGGAGGAAACAAGCTTGAGGGCTACTCAACGAGCCAATCGAGCTGAAGACGAGGCTGAAGTCAAGAGGGTCAAGCTGAGGGAAACAGAATAAGCTTTCCATACAGCCATAGATAGGGCCCATGATCGTGTCTTCTATTACCCATCTCAGTTCCAAGGTTTACCATGGTACATGGTGGACCGAAGGACAGTGTTTCGGGTGATGGAGGAAGAACGCAGAGAGGCTGTGCGACGTCTTAACATGCCTAGACAGTAGAGCTCTTAACTATGTGTTTCTTTATGTAATAAATAATTGTAAATCCCATAATTTGAGATAATAATGGGATAAAGTGATGATGTAGTCCTGCAACTTGTTCTAGTTCAGGAAAGATGATGTGAATAGCAGAGATGCTATCTATTCTATGTTTTTCAAAACTATGAGTAATGAATAAAAGAAGTTATTGATGTGCTATGTGTTCATATACGAACTGAATTATTTAAATGTTTAAGTATAAACTTGAATACTTAAGAATTTAGTAAAGGATCTAATAAGAGTATTTCTTAACAGAAAATGCCTCCTAGAAGAAGACCTACACGTCAAAACCCCGAGGGTTCGACGAACAATAACAATAATGATGGGACGAATCCCAACTCGATTTAACAGTTGGTGAACCTACTGACAGGAGCCCTTGCGAATCAGTCGCAAGTGCAGGGCACGACATTTAAAGAGTTTAAGGCAGTAGGACCGCAGGAGTTCAAGGGATCGGTAAACCCTATAGATGCCCAGACGTAGGTAATGGAAATAGAGAAGGTCTTCGACGTGGCTAGGGTTAGCGAAGATCAGAAGACGGCATTCGCGAATTTTATGTTGAAGTCGGATGCTAGTTTCTGGTGGCAAGCCAACAAGACCAGAGAGGGTGAATGAGTGATACCATGGGAGCGTTTCAAATAGATGTTCTTTGAAATGTACTTCCCTGTGAGCTCGCAGGACCAGATGGAGATCCAATTTCTATAGCTTAAGCAGGGAGGGATGACGGTGTCGGAATACACCGTAAAGTTTAACGAGTTGGACAGGTTCGCTACTTACCAGGTTAGCACTGACGCTAGGAAGGCGAGGAGGTTTGAGCGAGGACTGAAACCCTGGCTCTATAGAAAGGTCTCCATGTTCCAGCTGAACACATTTGCAACTGTGCTGAAAAAGGCCATTCTGGCTGAAGCAGGGAGTGACGCCGTGACTAAATTCAACCAGGACAAGAAAAAGAAGATTGAGATGGAAAACAAGGCTGGTGGTAGCGGGGCTTTCAATTAGAAAAAGGAAATGGAACGACAATACCTTTGCTGGGAGTCAGCAGGGAGGCCATCAGAAGAGGAAGTTCGAAGCATGTGCTACATGCGGGAAGAATCATACTGGAGTGTGCATAAAGGGGAAGCGGGTGTGCTACAACTGTGGTCAGGAAGGCCACATTGCTCCAAATTGCCCTAACCTGAAGAAAGGAGCTTGTTACAGATGTGGATCTAAGGATCACATGACTCGTAATTTCCGGAAGAAGCTAGCGGCAGGGTCGACAGGGAATGGAGGAAATGGCAGCGGCAGTACTCTGACTATCGCTGGACCGTCGCCACTGCAAGTCGCTCGACCCACTACCCGCACTTTCAATATAACGGTGCAGGACGCTGTGCAGTCAAAAGATGTGGTGGCAGGTATTATTCCGGTCAATAGTATAAATGCATATGTATTATTTGATCGGGTGCTACTTGTTCATTTATATCTGATGATTTTACTAAGACCCTAGACTTACCTATAGAGGAATTAGTTTATCCCTTAAACATAAAGATTGCGAATAGGGAGGTTATTCCTGTTAGGTTTGTTTACAAGAACTGTAGATTGGACATTAAGGGTCAGGAATTAAGGGTAGATTTGATTCCGATAAAACTTGGGGAATTCGATGTCATACTGGGTATGGACTGGTTGTTCAACCATGGGGCGGTAATCAACTGTCAGAAGAAGTCGGTAAACCTTATGACTCCATCGAAGGTAGTGTTCTATGGTAGTAAATCGCCTAGACAAGCGAGTTGTCTGACGGTTATGCAAGCCAAAAAACTTTTGACGCAAGGCTGTGCGAGATATCTAGCCTACATAGTAGATACGTGTAAGGAGAGCCTAAAGTTAGAAGAGATATCAGTGGTTAGGGAGTTTGTGGACGTGTTTTCGGACGATTTTCCAGGACTTTCGCCGTATAGGGAGATAGAGTTCGTGATCGACCTAGCGCCGGGGACTGCTCTGATTTTGAAAGCTTCGTACCGAATGGCTCCAGTCGAAATGAAGGAACTGATGGTTCAACTGCATGAACTGCTGGACAAGAAGTTTATTCAACCGAGCGTTTCTCCGTGGGGAGCGCCAGTTTTATTCGTGAAGAAGAAGGATGGATCGATGCGTCTTTGCATTGATTATAGGGAGTTGAACAAAGTTACGATCAAGAATAGGTATCCTTCACCTAGGATCGATGACTTATTCGATCAACTGAAGGGGGCTAGATACTTCTCGAAAATTGATTTGAGAAACAGGTATCATCAGTTGAAGGTGAGGAGAGAAGATATACCGAAAACAGCTTTTAGGACTCGGTATGGTCATTACGAGTTCTTAGTAATGTCATTTGGTCTGACGAATGCCCCAGCTGCATTTATGGACTTAATGAACAGGGTGTTTAAGCCATTCCTAGATAAGTTCGTGGTGGTGTTCATAGATGACATCCTGGTTTATTCCAAGACTAAGAAAGAACACACCGAACATTTGAGACTAACGTTGGAATCACTGAGGCGAGAGAAGCTTTATGCAAAATTCTCAAAATGCGAATTCTGGTTGGAACGTGTGCAATTTCTTGGCCACGTGATCGACAAGGATGGTATTTCGGTAGATCCGTCGAAGGTTGAAGCGGTAATGAATTAGGATCAGCCGAAGATGTCATCTGAAGTGAGGAGTTTCTTAGGATTGGTAGGTTATTACTGGAGATTTATCCAAGGCTTTTTTAGAATCGCAACTCCGTTGATGAATTTGACTCATAAAATAGTTAAGCTTGTTTGGACGAAAAAGTGTGAGGAAAGTTTTCAGGAACTGAAGAAGAGGTTGAGTACTGTGCCTGTATTGTCTTTCCCGGATAGTACGGGAAATTTCGTAGTCTATAGTGATGCCTCATATAAGGGTTTAGGCTGCGTGCTGATGCAGAATGTCAAGGTCATTGCCTATGCATCACGTCAGCTAAAGGATTATGAAAAGGGGTATCCGACCCATGACTTGGAGTTGGCGGCATTAGTGTTTGCTCTAAAGATTTGGAGACACTACCTCAATGAAGAAAGGTGTGAGATATACACAAATCATAAGAGTTTGAAGTATATCTTTACCCAGAAGGATTTGAACATGCGCCAAAGGAGATGGTTGGAACTGATCAAGGACTATGACTGCGAGATACTTTACCATCCGGGTAAAGCTAACATCGTCACCGATGCTTTGAGCAGAAAGGGTCGAGAGAAGCTGAACATGTTAACTGATTAGGATCAGTTAATAGAACAGATGGCTAGATTAGAATTAGAAGTGAAGTTTTCGAAGGAATTGGATGAGAAGTTATTTCAAGTAACTACTGGTTCTACTCTGGTAGACAAAGTGAAAGAAGCACAACTTCACGACGAAGAGTGAAAGAAGATTCGAAAGAGAATAGCCGATGGCGAAGAGTTCAAGTTCAAGATCGATAATGAAGGTCTGCTATGATTTGAAGGAAGAATATGGGTACTGCCAGTACTAGAAGTCAAAGAGGAGATTTTGAGCGAATCTCACAGCTCGAGATATTCTATTCACCCCGGGAGTACGAAGATGTGCCAGGATCTCAGGCACCACTTCTGGTGGCCAAACATGAAGAGGGATGTTGTCGAATGCGTTACAAAATGTCTAACGTGCCAAAAGGTTAAAGCAGAACACCAGAGACCCAGTGGACTGCTACAACAGCTGGAGATTGTAGAGTAGAAGTGGGAGCATATCATGTTGGATTTTGTGGTTGGTCTTCCAGCAACTCAGAATAGTTTTGATGCGATATGAGTGATAGTGGATCGACTGACGAAGTCAGCACACTTTCTACCAATCAGAATTAAGTACAACCTTGACCAGTTGGCAAAGCTATACGTCAAGGAGATTATATCTCGGCACGGTGTTCCAGTGTTAATTGTGTCCGATAGAGATCCGCGTTTTACGTCAAATTTCTAGAAGCATTTGCTAGAGTGTTTGGGAATGCAATTGCCAATGAGTACAGCGTACCATCCTCAAACTGATGGCCAGAGCGAGAAAATGATTCAAACGATAGAGGATATGCTTAGAGCTTGCGTGGTGGACTTCAAGGGAAGTTGGGATGATCATCTACCGTTGGTGGAGTTCGCCTACAACAATAGTTACCACGCGAGTATTGGCATGCCGCCTTACGAAGCGTTATACGGCAGAAAGTGCAGAACGCCTTTATACTGGATGAAGTCAGTGAACGCCAATTGTTGGGACCGAAACTGGTACAACAAATTGCTGAGATCGTGAAGCTGATCAGAACAAGATTGGTTGCTGCTCAAGAAAGACAAAAGAAATATGTCGATCAACATCGACAGAATCGAGAATTCTTACTAGGAAGCTTCGTTTTCCTGAAGGTATCTCCTTGGAAGGGGAAGATTCCATTTGGCAAGAAGGGAAAGCAGAGTCCCTGATTTATTGGACCTTTCGAGGTACTACGAAAGGTGGGCGAGGTAGCTTACGAGGTGGCGTTACCTCCGGAGCTGGACAATATACACAACGTATTCCATATGGAAGTATTACGACCGTATAAACACGACTATAAACATATAATAGAATACGAGCCTTTACAGTTTAATAAAGACTTAACTTATGAAGAGGTTCCTGTTCAAATAGTTGATAGGAAGGAACAAGTACTTAAGAATAAAGTGATACCTTCTGTTAAGGAAATCTGGAGGAACCACAGTGCTGAAGAAGCCACGTGGGAACTTGAAGATGTAATGAGAAAATTGTATCCTCGATTATTTGCTTACCTACTTATGTAACCCTTATATATCGATTTTGGGGACAGAATCCTTTTAAGGGGGGAAGAATGTAATAGATGAGATTTTTTTTATGTTGTGATTCTGGGGACAGAATCCTTTTAAGGAGGAAAGATTTGAACGAATGAGAATTTTATATATTAATTATAAATATTTATTGAATTAAATAAATATTTGATTTGATTTATTTATTGAGCTAAATAAATAAATTATGTGATTGTTGTGGAGTAATTTAATTAAGTGCAATAGAATTAATTGAATTGGTGTGCAAGTAATAGTGTAGCATAATTCTAATTTAATTGAGAATAATTAAATTAGAGCAATATTATGAGTTAAATATTTGTAATGATTTACTAATTTGTTACATGAATTATGATTAATAAGAGAATTACAATTGTGTAGCAATTTGGTATTATGTGCTATTTTAATTAATTAATGAATGTTAGTTTTTATTTAATTAAATTAGAAGGTTGCAATTTAGTTAAATAAAGTGTAGCATTTAACCCATAGGTTAAAGGATTTATTAAAAGAATTAAAAAGGGTTTTAAATTAATTTTACCAAACAAGGCCCTTATTTTTGTTTTAAACTTGTTTTACCAAACATGGCCTTATGATTTTTCAAATTCAATTTTTTTTGTAACCTATGTAAGAAGTAGTAGTTAGTATAGCAATTAGTATATTACTTATTAGCTATATTAATATTATAAGTTACATATATATTATATATGTATGTGTATATTATATATCTATAATATACGTTAGTTTAAAAGTTAGTCAGTTAGTTTTATAAAAGAAGAAGAGGAAGAAGATAGAAGAAGAAGAAGCTTTGAGAAAGCAAGAGGGGAACTATACACCATCATCATCTCTATCTCTTCTCCTAATCCAAGCTAGAAAAGGGTATAATCATAAACTCCATAACTTTTAATTGTGTTTTTCAATATCTTCATAGTTTAGAACTCTTTGTAAAAATTGTGTTTCACAAAATTGATGTGAGCATGAAATTTATGTGTGATATGTGTTATAGCATGTTTGTATATGAGTTATATAGTTTTTTTAGCAATTCAATCGATGTAATTTCAATGAACATGAAGAAATCATGTTCATAATGAATTACTATAAACTAATTTTGAAAATAGCCTTTTAAACTATCAAATTGGTGTTTGATTTTTTTTATTATTGTTTAAATTGATTATGGGTTATCTTAATATGTTAAGAATTAGAGTTATTACAATTGAAAACGAATTCGCAATAGCAATTTTCGTCAAGAACGCTTGATATTGTGTTTTTCTTTAAAAATCATGAAAACTGGGTTTTTGATTTTGTTTTGTAATGATTTTGTATGTTATAATCATGCTAAGAGTCTAAAATTTTGTTGTCATTAAGTTTCATGTACATTATGTTGAGAAAAATTGGATTTCGGTGAGCAATAAGCCAAATTGGCTTATTTTCCTGTCGTTCGCGAGCTGGGGGGTTCCCACCAGTAGTGGGCCCCGCCCCAGCTAGGCTTTTACCCTTGGAGGACCCGCCCCAGCGGGGCACCTTGCTGTCCGGGGATTTTGTTTTCGCGTCGTTGAGTTTTTGTGCCGTGTTTGTTTAGCTAACGCATATTGATGACTTGTTAAGTGTAATAGATAATGAGATAACATACTTTTGATGTGTTTAAGATAATTTGAAGTCTTACGTTATTATATTATGTGTGTACTTGGAATTATTATCCTAGAGTACGATATAATAGTTTGAAGTGCTATACGTGTATGATCGTGAGTTAAACTCACATTTGTGACTAGTTAACAACTTATGTTGTGAACAACGTTGTGAGTTGAACTTAAGTAAGAAGTTCAACGGTTTGAACGTTATAGTTAGGTACTAATAGATGTTTTAAACGTAATGTAATGTGTAGGATAATTGTGAAAGTGATTGTATTTATTAAAGTGCAGCTTGCGCTTGAGACAAGTTTTCTATCTCTAAACATGTTGTTTATATTGTGCAAGTTTTCTAAACCGTTCTTGTACACTATGCAAGCTTTATCATTGTATCTTTTCAATGTGCAAGTTTCTAACCTTGCTCATTATATCATGCAAGTTTATTTTCGATTCTTAACTTGTTATGTATTGTACAAGTTATATTGTATTCTAATGTTCATAATGCATAAGTATTGAAGTTATTGTCATAATATTGTGATCTTGACTTAATTGTTCAAGCAAGATTCACCAATCTTTCAAATGCTTTCAGTTATTCCAAAGCATGTCTAGTTATTATGAAATCTATTGTTGTATCTTACATTGGTTCATGATTCTTATATTATCGAACTGTTAAATTATTGTGAGTCGATTCAACTACTCCTTAGTTGATGATAGTTGAAACTCCAAATTTTCTTTTAGTTATCCAAACCAAACTTTCTTTAGTGCGGACTTGTACTCAAATACTGAGATGAACAACCCTATTTATTAGGGGAGGTTACTACGCGAAAGCGTTGAATGTTTGTGCACAATACATGGTACGAAGGGCTGATCCCCCTAAGTACGAGTTAAAGGTCCATAGTCTCAATGATTGTTAAAGGTTTTAAATAGAAATATTTATAACCTAGGACATAGTTCAAGGTCGTATGACCCTCAGATAAATTCTATATTCGAATTCTAAATATGATGAAAGAATTATTATGCAATTCTTTATTTTGACGAAAGAAAAGTTATTCAAATTCTTTTGAAGTTGTTCAATCATGGCATATCATTGTACATTTCAAGTGAGCTTTTGTTTGCTCACCCTTGCGTATTTTATAACCCCTTGCAGTTAAAGACGAGAATGTTGACATACCGTCTATAAGTAAAGGAAAAGGAAAGATGGGCAAGTGAAGACTTATTATCTTGAATCTTGATTGTAATAAGACCTAGTTTATGATGTTTTATTTTCGCACTTATTTGTTATGTTAAGGGTAGCAAATCTGGGATAGTTTTGGATTAAAGTTGTAATCCATTTTCATAAGGAAGATTTTATTTATTAACGAGGTTGTAATTTATTTTATAGTCCTATTTATTTGGTAGATGTATGTTATTTTGAAAGTGAACACCAAATCTTGTGGAAACGAAGTACCAGGATTTGGGGGTGTCACAAATAACATACATGAAAGTTTATGTAGATAATCATAATAAATCTCAATATGAAAGAATAAATAGAATTAAACTTGATCAAAACATTAATTGATAATAAGGTTCAACATCCCTTCAGAATTGAATAAAATAACTTAGCCTGACATGCTTTGAATCTTCAAAAACTAGGGTTTGTAGCCTCCATGAATTCCAAGATGAAAGATAGATAAAAGACTAAAAGATAGATTAAACCTAAGAAAACTACTCCTATTTATAGCCTAGACAAACCCTAGTTTAATTAGACAAGTCTGCAATCCTTTTTCTAATTAGCTTTGCATTTAAAAGTAACTAAAACTGGTCAGATCGTCAGACACGCGCGGTTAGCGCTTGGACTTCTTCACACTAAGGCGCGGTCAGCGCCTCTCATGCAGGGGCTCACTTCTACTCTTGCGCGGCCAGCACGTTGTACCTTCCTTTTGCTGCGCGATCAGCGCGACACATGCAGAATCCAGCCTCACTCATGTGCGCTCAATGCCTCCTTTCTTCCTTTAAGCTTTAATTCACCTGAAAACAATTAAACAACTTATTAAGCTCATATACACATGAAACATGCAATAAAACTAAACGTAAAGGAATAACAAATTATGAATATTGTGTACTTATTGATGAGTAGGTTGAAAACCTATGAATTGATCTCATTTTAGCTTGTTATATTGGGAGTTTTTGGGTATTGTTCGTATTACTTTTGGTGTTTTGTGTTTATAATGCAGGTATGAGGGTTGGAATGGATTTGAAGTTTAAAGAGTAAAATTCGAAAAATATTGTTGGGAGAGCGCTGACCGCGCTCTGGAGTGAGTAAATGGAGCGCTGACCACGCGATGGCAAGTTGGGACTTCTGCATAGCAAGCGCTGACCGCGCTTTAAACATAAGGAATGAAGCGCGGACCGCGCAGGTTCGGGTTCAAGATGCTGCATTACGGGCACTGACCGCGCAGCTATAGAAGGAACTGACGCGCGAACCGTGCAACTCTGACTGCCTGACCAGACTTTAGGGTTTTAAAGTGCAAAGTTGAATAGAAAAAGGATTGGGGACTTGTCTAATTTAACTAAGATTTGTCTAAGCTATAAATATAAGTTGTTTTGCTAGGTTTTAGATATCTTTTATTCTATATTCTCTTGGATTGCTTGGAGGCTACAGACCTTTGTTTTGGAGATTCAAGCATGTCAGGCTAAGTTCTATATTTCAATTCTGAAGGGATGTTGAACTTATTTATCAATTAATGATTTGATCAAATTATTCTATTTATTCTTCTATCTTGAGATTTATTCTGATTATCCATATGAACTTTCATACATGTTATCTAATTGACTAATTTGGTTTCTGCAGGATTAAATTAGTAAATTGATATCATCTGCTAGATTAATACAGATTTTAAGCAAACAAAGTGTGTCTAATCTAAGTAGAAATTAACAGTATTTTATTGTGGTCAAGCTTTGAAATATTGTTAAGGTTTTCAGAAGACAGCTTAAATAATTCCTGATTGTGTAATTATTGCTTGGAATAATCTAATTCTCATGCTTAATGCTTCTATCATATTAAATCTAGGCTGATAGTTATAGGTTGTATGTTAGTTAGAATCTCTTGTTGGAGATTGTCGAATTAGATCTACACTTAAGGAGAATTTCGGGTAACTTGCGATCGCGGTTATCTAGGGTTACTAATCTCAGTGGAAGATAAATAGTGTAAACACTTGGTTAAATCATAATTGTTAAAAGGGATACTGAACTGAAGAATTGATCTTTTTACTCATTGATATTTTCTTGAAACTTACTTTTGTTAATTATAGTTTTTCAAACTAAAACCCCCTAATTCATTGGAAATTGTTGGATAATTAAAATACAATTCACTATCTGTGGGATCGATCCTTGCTTATTGCTATACTGATTCTTGAATTAGTAGAACCTGAGTAAGATAAATTTTGTAGTGCTAGACGACAGCTACCACTTATCAAACTTATTATTTAAACAACTTATTGGTAAATAGTTTATTTGTAATCAACAGCTTATTGGTAAACAACTTATTGGTAAACAGCTTATAATTGGTAAAAAACTTATTATTAGTAAACAGCTTATTGGTAAACAACTTATTATTAGTAAACAACTTAATATTTAAACAATTTGATAGGTCTCCAAATCTGAGTATTTAATTTTGATGATAACAAATTAGGATTAAAGGTCAAAAGGGTAGAATCCTCTCTATAGGATTAAAAGTGCTAAAATTGAGTTATTAATTACCTCTTATATTTTGACCAAAAATATTTTCTTACTTTATTTGAATTTATTTTATGACCTTGATAATTTAATATCAAGTGCTAATAAAATGAGTTCATATAGTAACATTTCCTAAGGTAAGGAGATTCCTATTTTAAAATAATTTTTCTAACTCTTTATGGGCAGAAACTATTTTTAATTATATATATATTTAAAATATATTAAATATGTAAAAGTATATATATATATATATATATATATATAAATCGTGTGTGTGTGTGTGTGCATGGTATAAACCGTGTGTGCATGTGCATGTGTGTGTGCCGAATTTACAAGATGTGTTCATGTGAATGTGTGTTCCTAACTTAGATGTGTTGGGCATTGGTGTATTAGCCAAAGTGCAATGCTTGTGTGCTGTGAACAAACTTTTAAAACAAAAGCTTATGTTTTTGTTGCAAAAAATGGGCACAAGTTTAAAATTGCATGTAGTGACACACATGTGTTAGGCAATTTCAAATCTCATATTCGGCCAGTACAAATTGATCCAAGCCCTTCATTTTTTTTATCATGCAATCCGGACCGTCCAATTCAAAATAGATTTTTAAAATTACGGTTTTGCCCGAACATCAAAAATTCTATAAATAGGAGGGTTTTCTATTCATTTCAAACTACCAATTCCATAAACTGAAAAACTTACTCTCATTGCCTACAGATTATCTAAACAAGTTTTTACTCTCTTCTCTCAATCAAAGTTATAATTCTATTGGAAGAGAAAAATTGGTCCAAGTATTTGAGATAAGTTGTTAAATTATAATTGTTCATATCATCTCATACTTGCTCATTTATATATATATATATATATCTGTGATAAATTGCCATACATATTCATATATCTATATATCCATATTAGTAAAGAGTCAGTACTTGGACACCGATATACAATTTGGATGTTATTTCTTTGAAATTCTCCAAACGGTCTTTAAAATCCCAAGTGGCCCTTTACTGGTATAATCAATATATAGATTTAGATAATCAGATATAACCTACGATAAACATTTATATATATCTTATATATGATCTATCATATCTAGTAAAGAGTTAGTACTTGGACACCAATATACAATTTGAATGTTATTTCTTTGAAATTCTCCAAACGGTCTTTAAAATCCCAAGTGGACCTTTACTGATATAAATAATCTATATAAATACTCTTTAATATTCTATATACGATTATCAAGTTGTGAATCAAAAAATTTAGGCAGTACGTGGATACCGATATACAATTCGGATGATATTTCCTTGAAATACTCTGGACAGTATTTAAAATCCCAAGTGGCCAAATTATTCGCAACGTAGATCAAGTATAATATAATATATATAAGTGGGTAAAACAAGTTTGTTCAAGTATTATCTAAAGTGAATCATATTATCATACTTGATAAACTGTCATCAAATATACTGCTCATATAATTGTTCATAAATTATTGTTACATTATATAAGTGTGTGTGGTTGTTTAATTCAAAGTTATATTTATTTAACACCAAAGAAACACACTCTTTATAAAGAAAAATCATTTTCTTAAATCCATAGAAAAATATTCTTTAAAGAAAAAGAAAATCTTTATTACAAGTGCTTAAATATTTCATCTGCTTTCACAGAAGCATATCACATAAAAGTCTTTGAACTTTTATCATATCCTTAAATTCTATATCTGCTTATCTTAGAAGTATCTATTCTACAATTTTATCTGCTTATTGTTAGAAGCAAATATTCAAACAAACTTTTGTAAAAAGAAAAATGGTTGAGTTAGTTTATTTTATATTTGTGAGAAAGACAAGAATTCTTTGACCAAGACCAGAGTCTTAGAGAGGTCAGCTGGAAGTTGGGTCTCTAGTGTACTTGTGAGGTGAGAAAAAGATTGTTGTTTCAAGACCAAAGTATAACATAGTACTAAGCTCAAAAGAAGATTCAACTAAGCTTGAGGAAGGAGCTGGGAGTTCGCTGTCCAAGATAGTTAGTTGAGGATAGTTGTAAGTTTATCTTTAAAACTTTGTACAGGCTTCTCTGCCTATTGAAGGAGTATTTATTACAGGGATTAATAGGATCTCAAGTCCTGGAGAGGAGCTTGAGACTGGACATAGCAACATACCCGGGTTGTATGTTGTGAACCAAATAAATATCTGTGCATTATGTGATTGAATTTTAAATTGCTTATTAATTTGATAAAATTAACTCACTAAAATTTAAAAAGGCCAAAGATAATTTTTAAACGGTAATAATCTATTCAACCCCCCCCCCCTTCTAGATTATTATTGGACTTTCAATTGGTATCAAAGCGGTGCTCTTTAACTTGTTTGTTAAGTGATTACAGGCATATCTAAGAGTAGATACATCTATGGCCTACACAAATGCTACCGGTTGCGGTGAAGGACTATCAATGTCTAGACCTCCACTATTTGATGGCACAAACTTTGCCACATGGAAAAACAGGTTCAAAATTTACGCCAAGTCATAAGGAA
Organism: Panax stipuleanatus; assembly: GCA_020205555.1. Taxonomy (NCBI): domain Eukaryota; kingdom Viridiplantae; phylum Streptophyta; class Magnoliopsida; order Apiales; family Araliaceae; genus Panax; species Panax stipuleanatus. The sequence goes on along the minus strand of CM035120.1, from coordinate 69,565,766 downwards.
TCAAAATTTGGCTAGCAATTGAACGAGGTGTAAAGATTCTCACAAAAGTCGAAAATGAAAAGCTCATCGAAAAAGATGCTGAGGAATTCACCACCGAAGATGAGGAGATTATGAATATCGCCTCCAAAGCTGAACAAGTGCTAACCAGTGTTCTTATAGAAAAAGAATACAAAAGAGTTAGCAACTACAAGAATGCTAAAGAAATCTGGGAAAAATTGATTGTAACCTATGAAGGAACCAGTCATATCAAAGAAACCAGAAAAGATGCTCTAATCCAAGAGTATGAAAGCTTCAAGCTGGAAGAAGGTGAAAAGATCATTGATATGGAAACTCATTTTTCCAGAATCATTGATGAGCTAGAACAACTGGGAAAAGCTTACACAACAAATGAGAAGAACAAAAGGATTCTCAAAGCTCTTCCATCTGTGTGGAAAATGAAAGTTACAGCCATCAAGGAAATACAGGATCTAACTGCTTATCCTCTTGATAGCCTAATTGGAAATCTTCGTGCCCACGAAGTCGACATGCTAGTCGATAAAGTAGGATCAGACACAGACCTCAAAAAGAAAGGAATCGCTTTCAAAGCCTTACTTGTTGATCAAGAAAGCGATGATGATGAACTGAATGAAGAACTCTTAAGTCTAGATAATAATGAAGTTGCATTATTATCAAGACAACTAAGAAAAGTAATTCAAAACAAAGCAAAGAGATATGGCAAAGGGTTCATAAAAACAAATAACAACTTCAACAACTTCCGAAACAAGCAAGCCTTCAAGCCAAAAGTTCCAGGAGGGAATTTCAAGGCTACCAACAGCAACTTCAAAAATGCTGGCTCTAATGAAAATTCAAATAACTATTTTGAATGCAACCAGCCAGGACACTTCAAGAAGGATTGTCCAAAACTAGCCAACAACAAAGTTCTAGTAGCTGAAGAAGGCTGGGATCTAAGTGATGAAGAAGAACCTACTGAGCCAACCGAAGAAACAGTAAATCTATGTTTAATAGCGGACAATGACTCAGCACCAAAATCTGAGGTAAATTCCGAACATCATTTACAAGAAACATATAATATTCAATATAAAGATCATGAAACTATTAAAGAAGATTTTATTAAATTAAAAGCATCATTTAAAAAATTAATTGAAGCAAATAGAAATCTTGAAATAGAAAATTTTAATTTAATCATGGATAATGAAGTCTTAAAACATGAAAATGAGAAATTAAAAAATACCTCTTCAGAAAATCTTGCAGTTAAAGAAGAACTAGTAAAGGTAAGAAAAACAAATGAAAACTTTGAAAAGGAAAATTCTACACTTATTATTTCTATGAAAAATCTTAAAACTGAAAATTCAGCTCTTACCATAATTATAGAAGATTCTCAAAAACAAGAAATAAGTAAAAAGAAAAATTCATTAGAAAAACAAAATGAAGAATCTATTCTAATAAATTAAATTAAAATGTTGACTCTAGAACGAGATGACTTAAACTCTACAGTTATTAAGTTTACAAAAGAAAAAGAAAATCTTGACGTTATGCTCGGTCAACAAAGATGCAGTTTTAATAAAGAAGGATTAGGGTATATTGGAGAATCCAGTAAGATAAAACATAAGGAACTCTATCATGTTAAAGGTAAAGAAAAATATCATACATCTCCTTTTGAAAAATGTTCTTACTGTAATAGAAATGGTCATTCAATTTACTCATGTAATGCCAAGAATGGAAACTATTCAGGAAAAATGATTTGGGCACCAAAAGGAAGTTACAATGCACCTATTATCACAAAAAAAGAATTTCTTTATCATAAAAGACCATCTAGAAACTCTCATCAAAATTCTTCATTTAAAAGAGTTAGTCATACATATTATAAATCTGTTACTCATAAAACATATGTGCCTACGAATGATTATTATCCTGTACCAAACTTTGTAAAGGAAAATACGACCAATCCTTACTTACCCAAAGGACCCTTCTCAATAAAGGGTACCAGTTTGTGAATTTAATATATGTTGCAGGTATGTCTCACAGCTGATTCTAGTAAAAATAAATAGTACCTTGATAGCGGTTGTTCAAGACACATGACAGGCGACAAAACTAAATTGAGCAATCTACAAGCTATAGACTGTAACGAGGTAACATTCGAAGATAGCAACAAAGGTAAAGTTGTTGGAATTGAAAATGTGTACAGTAAACACATAACAATCTCTAACAGTTCAATTGGTCACAGGACTCAGGTATAATCTTCTATCCATCAATCAACTATGTGATAGTGGTTTTAAAATAACATTCAGTCCTCATAACTGTTCAATATACGACCAAACTGGAAAATTAATTCTACTTTGTCCTAGAAGTCAAAATGTGTACACGTGTGATTTAGATACATACTCACACATGGACAATGTGTGTCTTGTATCTACAAATGACGATCCTTGGCTTTGGCATCGTAGATTAGGACACATTAACATGAAATTAATTAACAACATATCTTCTAAAGAACATGTTCGTGGTCTTCCTAAACTTAAATTTCTTAAAGACCATATTTGTGAAGCCTGTGAATTAGGAAAACAAATTCATACATCTCATAAACCTAAACTCATAGTTTCACCCTCTTGAACCACTTGAACTCCTGCATATGGACCTAGTTGGACCTATCCCTAAATATAGTATAGGTGGTGCTGTCTATATTTTAGTCCTAATTGATGATTATTCAAGATTCACTTGGGTTAATTTTCTAAAATTCAAAAATGAAGCGATAAACTCCGTTTCTGCACTATGTAAGAAAATTCAGAATCAACAGGAAAGCTCTATTATTTATATTCAGTCTGATCACGAAAGAGAATTTGACAATTCTGATTTCATAATGTTCTGTGATGAGCACGGTATAACTCATAACTTTTCTGCACCTTACACACCTAAATCAAACGGTGTTGTTGAAATAAAAAATCGTACTCTACAAGAAATGGCCAATACTATGTTTAATGAATATCGACTTCCTAAATATTTTTGGGCCGAAGCAATTGTAACTTCTTGTTATATTTTGAATCGTGTCTTGCTGAGACCGAGTCTTCTCTAAACTTCCTATGAACTCTTCTATCAAAGAACTTCGAAAATAAACTACTTTCGTGTCTTTGGGAGTAAATGCTTTATTCTAAATACTAAACAATATCTAGTGAAATTCGATCCCAAATCCGATGAAGGAATATTTCTGGGATATTCACTAAACAGTAAAGCATATAGAGTCTTTAATAAAAGAACTCTAGTCATGGAAGAATCAATGAATGTAACCTTTGATGAGTCTAAACCTCCTCCAAAATATAGAGAATTGTCAAAAAATGATACAATTATTGAAGATATTCTCAGAAATATGGAAGAACTAAAAATTGATGATATTTTTTCTTCTGTCAATGTTAATCCTCTTGAAAATCCTAATCCCCAGCTAAATGACTTGCCCAAGGAATCACATGCTATAAGAAATCATTTAATAGAAAATGTCATTGGTGATATCGATAAAGGGATTCTTACTAGATCACAAGCACAAAACATGGCCAGTCATCTATCCTTTCTGTCACAAATTGAGCCTAAAAATATAAAAGATGCTTTAATTGATGAAGACTGAATAATAGCTATGCAAGAAGAACTTGAACAGTTCACAAGAAATAAAGTCTGGGAATTAATTCCAACTCCCGAAGAGACCTCCATTATTGGTACTCGATGGGTGTTCCGTAACAAATTAGATGAAAATGGAACTATTATATGTAATAAGGCACGATTAGTTGCACAAGGGTATAATCAACTTGAAGGAATTGACTATGATGAAACATATACTTCTGTTGCTAGAATTGAGTCTATACATATGTTACTAGCTTTTGCATGCCATAAAGATTTTAAATTATTTCAAATGGATGTGAAATCTGCTTTTCTAAATGGTGTTATTGAAGAAGAAGTCTATGTTAAACAACCCCCTGGCTTTGAAGACTTTGATCATCCTGATTATGTGTATAAATTACACAACGCCGTATACGGTCTAAAACAAGCTCCCAGGGCCTGGTATGAAAGACTGAGTAAATTTTTATTAGAAAATGGTTATAAAAGAGGCACAGTAAATACTACTCTTTTTACAAAATATAAAAATGATGATATTCTTATTTTACAAATATATATTGATGACATCATTTTTGGATCTACTAACATGAATATGTGTAATGAGTTTTCTGAAAGCATGAGTAAGGAATTTGAAATGAGCATAATGGGAGAATTGAATTTCTTCCTAGGACTACAAATCAAGCAAGGAGAAAAAGGTATTCACATCTCTCAATCCAAATATTGCAAAGAAATGATTAAGAAATTTGGTTTAAAGTCTGTAAAACCTCTTAATACTCCTATATCAACTACTGATAAACTAACTGCTGATGAAAATGGAAAAAATGTTGACACAAAGAAGTATCGAGGAATAATTGGCAGTCTCCTTTACATCACAGCTAGTAGACCTGACATTATGTTCAGTGTCTATAAATGTGCCAGATTCCAAGCAAATCCTAAAGAATCTCACTTGGTTGCAGTAAAAAGAATATTTTTATACCTTAAAGGAACTACAGACGACTTAGGTCTATGGTATCCTATAGGTCAACCATTCGACCTTGTGTGTTTCTCTGACTCTGACTATACCGGTCATCATGTTGATCGAAAAAGCACAAGTGGCACTTGTCAGTTCTTAGGCAGATGTTTAATTTCATGGTTCTCTATGAAACAAAACCCGGTATCTATTTCAACCACCGAAGCCGAATATATAGCTGCTGCACGATGTTGTGCACAGATATTGTGGATGAAACAGACCCTTGCCGATTACAATATAAAATTTAACTGTGTGTCAATATTATGTGATAATACAAGCACTATCAATTTAAGTAAAAATACAGTTTTACATGCTAGATCAAAACACATTGATGTTAGACACCATTTCTTATGAAATCATGTAAACAATAGTATTATTAAACTAGAACATATTGACACAGAATTAAATATTGCTGACATATTTACTAAACCACTAAGTTCTGATAGATTTTGTAAATTACGTTTAGACTTGGGAATGTTAGATATTATTTCCTAAAATATTAAGTAGTTTATTATTTAAATCTATGTTTTTAGTTGTTTCTAGTAATATATAAATATAATTTTTATTATTAATTTATAATTTTCTATTAATTTATATATATATATATATATATATATATATATACTCATAATTATACATATTTGTTTCTCTTATATGTTAATACACTTATATTATGTAGTTAAGTATATATTTTTATATATAAGATTTTATATCTTTTTCAATTTCACATTATATATCAAAAATTATATTAATATAATTTTTATTAATATTATTAGTTTATAATTTTCTTCTAATTTATATATACAAACTCATAATTATATATATAAATATATATATATAATTTATTTATTTATATATGTTAATATATTTAAATATGCATTTTATATATTAAAATTTCATATTCATTCTCTCTTTTAATTATCAGAAAATTATATTATTAAAAATTTACATATATTCATAAAAATAAAAATTATTAATTTAATAATTTTAATATAAATATTTTAGTATATTTTATTATTATTTTTTACCAAATATTACATTTTTAACAATTATTATGTAATTATTTAACTGGTTTGATCTGAGCCGCTGATCAAAGAACTCATCCAACGGCAAAATCCGTGTCCATTGACTCCAACCAATCAGAAGCCGGAAAGCCTAAGCACACGGATTGTACGCCTCAACCGTTCGATCAACACTGGAAAGCACAAATCCATCTCAGTCGTTCGATTAAGTCAACCGGTCAGCCAAACGAATTTCAAACGTGCAATCAATCCCATCCGTTGATTAAATCTGAGATCAATTCCCAGCCACATGATCACCCTAATTAACCTAAATATAAAAACAAAAAATTCTATTTTATTTCATTTTTACCCTCTCTCTCTCACACCTTCTGCCATCCTCTCTCTTCTCTCTCTCTCTCTCTACACTCAGACACTCCCCTCTCTCTCTATCTCTATCCCTCAAACTCTCTCAAACCCTAACTCTTACCAACCAAAATCAAGTTTTACAAGTTAGTTTCTGCCTCTTCCTTTCATTAAAATGAATTTTTCTTTGTCTCGTTAATACTTCTACTGATTTTTTATTTATTTTTTTTGTTTTCTTTAATCTGTTTCGAGTTCATATATGTATATATTTTGTTTCTGGTTTCGATTCTATTTTGCTCTTAAACGATTTCAAAACCCTAGATCTATAAATGTTTTTATTAAAAAAAATAAATTTGGTTCTGTAATTCTGTCTTGTGTGTGTTCTTAAATTTTCAAAACACTAGATCCATACAAAATGTATTTTATATATATATATATATATATATATATATATATAATGTGTTTCGAATGTTTAAAAAATTTTTATAAGGGAACTTTCTAGTTTTCGATAATTTTTTTATACCAAAATTTTATATAAGATATAATTATTTTTCAAATCCTAATTTCTGTCAAACTCAATTTTTGTAAAAACAAATTTTATCTTCGTCTGTATATTTTAAATAAATAAAATAAAATTTTTGATTTCAAAACCCTTAATATTTATGTGTTATTTTCTGTCTTTCCTTCTTCTTCCCCTTCTAATTATTTTTTATTAAAAACTTATTTTATATATGTGAAACCCTAAAAGTTCGTCTATATATATATATATATATATATCTCAAAATTTGAATTTTACAGAAACTTTTAAAAATTTACTTTTAGTTGAAATTTATTTTTATAAATATTTTCAAAACTATACATGTGTATGAAATACTAAATTTTTTATTTTTTGTTTAAACCCTAATTTCCCCCCGAAAATTCTGTCAAAATTCATGTTTACAATTTTTTTTGTCAAACCCTAATTCCCCCCCCCCCCCAAAAAAAAAAATGTTTCAGTCTATTTTTTATAATTTTCAAAAAAAAATTTAAACCCTAAAATTTCACAAATATTTCAGAAATTGTTATATATTTTCGTATGCTTACTTATCAGAATATACATATATGTGTGTAATGACTACTGTGTATCATATATATATATATATATATATATATATATATATATATATATATATATATATATATATATACCTGGGTTGTGTGAGTCTGAAATTTCCGATGTATGTGTGTGAATGTGGTTCTTCTCTTACTGATACACATGTGCTATAATTTGGATCAAATTGAAAGCTGCTTCAATTTGTCAATAGCTATGATAAGGTAATCCCTTCACCCTCTCTGATTAACTGAGAATATATGAATATTGATATGTGTGGCTATCTGAGAGCCACTGGCTATATATATATGTCTGTCTATGTGAATATAAGCATTATATGAACATAATAACTTCTATGTCTAGATTCTGTAATCTTATTGTCTATCTGAAATTGGATAACTGTGATATAAATGAGTTTCATGTTTATTTCTGTATGTGTGGCTATCTGAAAGCCACTAGTTATATATGAGAATGTTTATGTGAGTATGAATATTAGGTGAAAGTAAATTTTCATGTCTGAATTCTGCAAGTTTGATGTCTATTTAAATACAGACATTAGGTGATGAAAATAACTACCATATTATGCAATTATATGTTTCTACTGTTATATGCTGACATGTATAATAGAGATCATATGCTATATTAGTTTTATATAACACTGACTTGTTGAATCAATGTGTTGACACACTATATCTTTATATATTGGCATCTGACAATGACAACGTGTTAGTGTTATGTAACATTGACTGGTTGTATCTCTGTGTTAATTTGCTACAGTCTGATATGGGCCAATAAGTCATGATAGCATATATCTTTGTTTAATTCTAGATCATGCCTGTTATGTCAATAACCTGCACATTTTTGGAATTTGGTTGTGTCTTCTAATTGAACTTCTGGGCAAATTTTTCAAAAAGAAAAATCTGACAAAACATTTAAATCTTCTAAAACAGTACAAAACTTGCCTGTCCCTTACTGTTCACACTGCACAGTCATCACATAAGAACTGTTTAACTTTTGGCAAATAGGTCATGCCATATTAATTAAACTAAAGTATTTTTAATTATACTTTTTTTATAAAATGATAGCTTTCAATGTCTGCAGTTTTACTTTCAAACCTCTTATACTACTTGTCTGTAGTTTTGTGCATTCACTTACTTTCAAAACATGAAACCTGTCCATTCTTCAAAAAGAAAAAGGTCTGAAATCTTCACTGACCCACACCCTGATTTATACACTCCTTTGTTGGTCACACCTACTGCAAAAACAAAGTATGAACACATAAAATATAACTTGAATCCTGGGGTAGGAACTTCTTTCAATAGCTTTCCAGGTCTGCTAGAGAAGATAACCAGTATAGGATGGGACTGTCTTATCTCTTTTACAAGTAAAGAGATATATCCTAGTTTGATTGCTGAATTCTATGCTCATATGTCTTTTGTGCATGATTCAACTGGTTTTCTAACTTGTATTAAGACCTGCATACAAGGTCAAGACTATGTGATAGATGAAATTCTGCTTGTGCATGCTCTTGATCTCAGAAAAGAATTCTTAGATTATCCCAAGATAAATGAGTACACCTTCCCCATAGGAATCACCACTACTGAGTGTCTTACCTTTAAACACAATCTTGCACTTACAACTAATCAACTTGTGCATGCTAATTTGTTTGAATATCCATGTAAAGTGCATCTTGATTACTTTACTGCTGACTGTTAGTTCTTAGGAAAAATTCTAAGAAACAACTTCATGCCTGTTAGAAATGATAAAATGTTAAGTCCTTTTGACTTCGAACTTATGAAGTGTGTTCTGACTGGATGCATGCCTTACAGTCTGCCATTCTTTCTTTTGACAACCTTTGAATTCTGTCATTCTAATAACTGCATGGGGTATGGACTTTTGTTGACTAGACTTTTTATGCATTTGGGTATTCCTGTTCATCTTCACAAAGCTCAAATGATTCACAATAGCAATATTGTGTCACATTTAAATCTTCCTTCTAAGCCTTTAATTATTTTCCAACCCAATGACACTGACCACATAGAGACACATTTAAATCTACTGTCCTAAATTGATTCTTTAAACAGCATGAGTCAGTTATCCTTGAAGATTCAGTCTGAAATTCTGAGTCAGTTCGAGGCTTTAAAATTGTTTGTACAACACTTACAAGATATGGTGAGTATATTGATGGAACACCACAAGGTGTCAGTCCCCCCTTACAACTTCACTGCCACTACAAGCTCTGCCCAGCCTGACCACTCTGGTCAGACCCCTCCTGATCTACAACTCACAAACATGGGTATGAACTTCTCCCCACTCAACTTTGATGAACTCTTAAGAATGTAAACTAACTACTAACTATTCTGGATTACTGTAATAAACACTAAACACTAACTGATAATTAGAATTATTACTATCTGTTTAATTATTATGCTAACTTGCAGGTAATTTCTGAAAATAACAGTTTCTGTAGGTGTTTTGGTATTTTCTTTAAATCCCTCCATTTTTGTTAATGACAAAGTGGGAGAAGAAGAATATCATATGAGAAGAAAAATATCAGAAAAAGAAAAATATCATATTATTATTAAGTAATAATCTGATATGAGAGCAGACATGGATCTGATAAAATATAAACTGTTATAGCCCTGCTATGATATGAATGGTGCATGAGATTGACAAGAACTATTATAACTGCTATGGTGTATGTTGGTTATAACTGTTATAGCAAGAATGAGTCTGATAGTTTGCATGAGATTGACAGGAACTGCTATTAACTGCTATAACTGTATGTTTGGACATGATGGATGGTTTGTATGATGAATCGTTTGCATGTTAGATACAACTGTTTACAAACTGACTGGATGGTTATAACTGTGTATGTCCGTCTGATAGTTTTTCAAAATTTTAAAATTCTTTTAAAAAAAACCCGATTTATGATCTGAGGGGGAGCATCATGAATTAAGGGAGAGTTCTGAAAAATAAATATTTTTACTTATTGTCATCATCAAAAAGGGGGAGATTGATAGGTCTTCAAATCTGAGTATTTAATTTTGATGACAACAAATTAGGATTAAAGGTCAAAAGGGTATAATCCTCTCCATAGGATTAAAAGTGCTAAAATTGAGTTATTAATTACATCTTATATTTTGACCAAAAATATTTTCTTACTTTATTTGAATTTATTTTATGACCTTAATAATTTAATATCAAGTGTTAATAAAATGAGTTCATATAGTAACATTTCCTAAGGCAAGGAGATTCCTATTTTAAAATAATTTTTCAAACTCTTTATAGGCATAAACTATTTTTAATTATATATATATATATTTAAAATATATTAAATATGTAAAAGTATATAATATATATATATATATATATAAACCGTGTGTGTGTGTGTGTGCATGGTATAAACCGTGTGTGCATGTGCATGTGTGTGTGCCAAATTTACAAGATGTGTGCATGTGAATGTGTGTGCCTAACTTAGATGTGTTAGGCATTGGTGTATGTGCCAAAGTGCAATGCTTGTGTGCTGTGAACAAACTTCTAAAACAAAAGCTTATGTTTTTGTTGCAAAAAATGGGCACAAGTTTAAAATTGCATGTAGTGACTCACATGTGTTGGGCAATTTCAAATCTCATATTCAGCCAGTACAAATTGATCCAAGCCCCTTATTTTTTTTATCATGCAATCCGAACCGTCCAATTCAAAATAGATTTTTTAAATTATGGTTTTGCCCGAACCTTAAAAATTCTATAAATAGGAGGGTTTTCTATTCATTTCAAACTACCAATTCCATAAACCGAAAAACTTACTCTCATTGCCTACAGATTATCTAAACAAGCTTTTACTCTCTTCTTTCAATCAAAATTATAATTCTATTGGAAGAGAAAAATTGGTCTAAGTATTTGAGATAAGTTGTTAAATTATAATTGTTCATATCATCTCATACTTGCTCATATATATATATATATATATATATATATATATATATATATATATATATATATCTGTGATAAATTGCCATACATATTCATATATCTATATATCCATATTAGTAAAGAGTCAGTACTTGGACACCGATATACAATTTGGATGTTATTTCTTTGAAATTCTCCAAACGATCTTTAAAATCCCAAGTGACCCTTTACTGGTATAATCTGAAAGTCCAATAATAATCTAGAAGAGGGGGTTGAATAGATTATTACCGTTTAAAAATTATCTTTAGCCTTTTTAAATTTTAGTGATTTAATTTTATCAAATTAATAAATAGTTTAAAATTCAATCACATAATGCACAGATATTTATCTGATTCACAACATACAGCCCGGGTATGTTGCTACGTCCAGTCTCAAGCTCTTCTCCAGGACTTGAGATCCTATTACTTCCCTGTAATAAATACTCCTTCAATAGGCGGAGAAACCTCTACAAAGTTTTAAAGATAAATTTACAACTATCCTCAACTAACTTTCTCGGACAGCGAACTCCCAGCTCCTTCCTTAAGCTTAGTTGAATCTTCTTTTGAGCTTAGTACTATTTTATACTTTGGTCTTGAAACAACAATCTCTTCCTCACCTCATAAGTGCACTAGAGACTCAACTCCCAGCTGACCTCTCTAAGACTCTGGTCTTGGTCAAAGAATTCTTGTCTTTCTCACAAATATAAAATAAACTAACTCACCCCTTTTTCCTTTTACAAAAAGTTTGATGAATATATGCTTCTAACAATAAGCAGTTATAATTGTAGCACAAATATACTTCTTAGATAAGCAGATATAGAATTTTAAGTATATGATAAAAGTTTAAAGACTTTTATGTTATGTGCTTCTGTGAAAGCAGATATAATTTTTAAGCACTTGTAATAAAAACTTTCTTTTTCGTTAAAGAATATTTTTCAATGGATTAAGAAAAAGATTTTTCTTTATAAAGAGTGTGTTTCTTTGTTGTTGAATAAATATAACTTTGAATTAAACAACTACACACACTTATATAATGCAGCCATAATTTATGAGCAATTATATGAACAGTATATTTGATGACAGTTTATGAAGTATGACAATATGATTCACTTTAGATAATACTTGAACAAACTCGTTCTACCCACTTATATATATATATTATATTATACTTGATCTACGTTGCGAATAATTTGGCCACTTGGGATTTTAAAGACGGTCCAGAGTATTTCAAGTGAAATATTCGAATTTGCTTAACGCGTTTCAATGTCCAAGTACTGACTAAATTTTTTGATTCACAAATTGATAATCAGATATAGAATATTAAAGAATATTTATATCGATTATATATATCAGTAAAGGGCCACTTGGGATTTTAAAGACCGTTTAGAGTATTTCAAAGAAATAGCATCTGAATTTGTTTAACGCGTTTCGATGTCCAAGTACTGACTCTTTACTAGATATGATAGATCATATATAAGATATATATAAATGTTTATCACAAATTATATCTGATTATCTAAATCTATATATTGATTATACCAGTAAAGGGCCACTTGGGATTTTAAAGACCGTCCAGAGTATTTCAAAGAAATAGCATCTGAAGTTGCTTAACGTGTTTCGGTGTCCACGTACTGACTCTTTACTAATATGGATATAGATATATGAATACGTATGACAGTTTATCACAGATATATATATGAATGAGCATGTATGAGATGATATGAACAATTATAATTTGACAACTTATCTCAAATACTTGGACCAATTTTTTTCTTCCAAACGAAATTATAACTTTGATTTGAGCGAAGAGAGTAAAAGCTTGTTTGAATAATCTGTAGGCAAGGAGAGTAAGCTTTCTGGTTTATAGAATTGGTTAATTGAAATGAATAGGAAAGCCTCCTATTTATAGAAATTTTCAGGTTCGGGCAAAATCATAATTTTTTAAAATTATTTTTGAAATGAAAGGTCCGGATTGCATGATGGAAAATAAAGGGCTCGGATTGCATGATATATAGTCGGTTATGTATTTTGAATTGGCCCAACACATTTTTTTAGAAGTTTGTTCCTTGTAATATTTTGTCTTGTGGCACAAACACCAATGTAAGTATTGCAAGTTTATTCATGCCAGCAAACAAACTTCGGCACACACATATAGTTTTAGGAAAATTCTCTTCCATGCAATCACAAGTCTATACATGCCAGCAAACTAGCAATTTTCGGTATACACATATGCCCACATAATTTAGTTGAGGCACACATATTTCTAGGCGTATACATCACTTTGCACAAACACCTAGGCAAGCATCCAAATTTCATTCCCATGCATTCATGATGTAAATTCGGCACACATATGCATATGCACACACGGTTTACACCATGCACACACACACATGATTTTTATATATATATATATATATATATATATTATATATTTTTACATATAATATATTTTAGTATATATATTTTGGAAATAATTTTTTTTTTTGCCCACAAAAGAATTTGAAGATTATTTTGAAAAAGAAATAGGAATCTCCTTGCCTTGGAAATGCTACTATATGAACTCATTTTATTAACACTTGATATTAAATTATCAAGGTCATAAAATAAATTCAAAAAGAAGTATTTAGAAAATAAATATTTTTGGTCAAAATATTCAAGGTAATTAATAAATTATTTTAGCACTTAATCCTATGGAGAGGATTCTACCCTTTTGACCTTATATCCTAATTTGTTATCATCAAAACTGAAATACCCAGTTTTGGAGACCTATCAATCTCCCCCTTTTTGATGATGACAACAAGTAAAAATATTTGTTCCCTTAATTCATGAAGCTCCCCCTGAGATCATGAATCGGGTATTAAAAGAATTTTTAAAATATCAGACGGACATTCATAGTTATAACTATCCAGGCAGTTTGTATAATAACAGTATCTAACATGCAAACCATCCATTCATACAAACCATCCATCCTGTCAGTTACAGTTATAACAGTTAATATCAGCTCCTGTCAATCTCATGCACCATTCATACCATAGCAGTTTTATAGCAATTCATATCTAACAGATCTATGTCTGCTTTCATATTAGATTATTACTTAATAATAATCTGATACTTTCCTTTTTCTGATATTTTTCTTTTCATATCAGATTATCAGTTCAGATCCATGTCTGCTCAAATATCAGATTATTTACTTAATAATAATATGACATTTTTCTTTTTCTGATATTTTTCTTCTCCCCCTTTGTCATTAACAAAAATGGAAGGGCAGGAGGAAAATACCAAAACCTACAGAAACTGTTAGTTTCAGAGTTTTTCCTGCAAGTTAGTATAACAGTTAAACATATAGTAATCATTCTAGTTAGTGTTAAGTATTAGTACAGTAATCCACAAATAGTTAGTAGGTTAGTTTACATTCTCCTTCAGATTTTATCAAAATTGAGTGGAGAAAAATTCATACCCAAATTTGACAGAGGCAGATCAGGTGGGGTCTGACCAGTATGATCTGGCTGGACTGAGCTTGTGGTGGCAGTGAATTTGTATGGGGGGATTGTCACTTTGTGGTGTTCCATCAGCATAGTCACCATATCATGCAAGTGTTGCACAGAGGTTTGTAAAGCTTCTAATTGACTCAAAATCTGAGACTGGTTCTTTAATGATAACTGAGTCATGCTGTTTAGGGAGTCAATTTGGGACATTAAATTTAAGTGTGTTTCTATATGGTCAGTTTCATTGGGTTGAAACACAATTAAAGGCTTGGCAGGAAGGTTCAAATGAGACACAATATTACTATTATGAATCATTTGTGTCTTATAATTATGAACAGAAACACCCAGATATATGAAGAGTCTAGTCAGCAAAAGTCCAAATCCCATGCAATTATTAGAATGGCAAAATTCAAAAGATGTCAAGAGAAAGAAAGGCAGGCTATAAGGCATGCATTCAGTTAGAATACACTTCATCAATTCCAAATCAAAAGGACTGAACATTTTATCATTTCTGACAGGCATGAAGTTATGCATCAGAATTTTGCCTAGAAACTGACATTCAGCAATAAAGTAGTCCTTATGCACTTTACATGGATAATCAAACAGATTAGCAAGCACAATTTGGTCAGTGGTAAAAGCAATGTTGTGCTTGAAGGTAAGGCAGTCAATGGTGGTAGTTCTTATGGGATATATGTATTCATTTATCTTGGGATAACCCAAGAATTCTGTTTTGAGATCTAAAGCATGCATCATATAATCTTGACCTTGTATGCAGGTCTTAATACCAGATAGAAAGCCAGTTGAATCATGCACAAAAGTCATATGAGCATAGAATTCAGCAATTAGACTAGGATATATCTCTCTACTTGTAAAAGAGACAAGACAGTCCCATCCTACATTGGTTATCTTCTCTAACAGACCTGAAAAACTATTGAAAGAGGTTGCTACACCAGGAATCAAGTTATGTTTAATATGTTCATACTTTGTTTTTGCAGTGGGTGTGACTAACAAAGAAGTGTATAGGTCAGGGTGTGGGTCAGTGAAAATCTTAGACCTTTTTCTTTTAGAAGACTGAACAGGTTTCATGTTTTTGAAAGAGAGAGAATGCACAAGCAGACAAGTAGTAGAAGAGGTTTGAAAGTAAGACTGCTCATTTAAAGCTATCCTTTTATAGGAAAAATTTTAATTAAAAATTTATCTTAATTAATATGGCATGCCCTATTTGTCAAAAGGTAAATAGTTCATGTGATGACTGTGTAGTGTGAACAGTAAGGGACAGACAAGTGTAGTATTGTTTTGTAAATTTAAATCTTTTGTCAGATTTTTTTTATTTTAAAAGATTTGTCCAGTAGTCCAATAAGAGAGCACAGTCAAATATCAAACATATGCAGGTTATTGACATAACAGGTGTGATCTAATATCAAACAAAGATAGATGTTATCATAACTTATTGGGCCATATTAGACTGTAGCAAATCAACATAGATAAGTTATCACAGATAGCACAGATATGCCCATATCAAACTGTTACAAATTTAAGACAGAGATACAACCAGTCAATGTTACATAACACTAACATGTTGTCATTGTCAGATTCCAATATATGAAGATATAGTGTGTCAGCACATTGATTCAACAAGTCAGTGTTATATAAAACTGATATAGCATATGATCTCTATTATACATGTCAGCATATAACAGTAATAACATATAATTACTCAATATGGTAATTATTTTCATCACCTAATGTCTAATTTTCAAAGTTGCAGATTTCAGACATGACAATTCAACTTTCATTCAATATTTAAACTCACATAGACAAGTCTCATATAAACCAGTAGCTTTCAAATAGCTACCCATGCAGAAATATAAATATGAAACTTATAGTTATACAATTTCTCATAGACAAATAAACAGAAACTAGACATGGAGATTTTCATGCCTATATTCACATAGTCAGATAAATATATATATAGCCAGTGGCCCTCAGTAGCCACACAGTTCAATATTCATTATAGTCTCAGTTAAAATAAAGAGGGTGAAGTAATTACCTTCGCACAGCTATTCACAAAGCTAATCAGCTTTCAAGTTTTTCCAAAATAAATGTATCAGTAGGAGAACCACTTTTCACCCATATACCAGACATTTCAGAACCATACAACTCAGGTATATGTATAAATAAATATAGTACGCAGCAGTCATTACTCACATGTATATTCATACGAAAATATTTGTGAAATTTTAGGGTTTAAAAAATAATTGTAAAAAATAAACAGAAACATTTTTTAAAAAAAATTAGGGTTAAAAAAATGTAAACATAAATTTTAACATAAAAATTTTTGAAAAATAAAAAATTAAGGTTTAGACACATAGAAAAGATTTAGTATTTTAAACACATGTATAGTTAAACAAAAATTCTACTAGTAATAAACCCCCTTTTTTTTTAAAATTTCTGTAACATATATATATATATATATATATATATATGTGTGTGTGTGTGAATTTTTAGGGTTTTTACAAAAATAAAAATAAACAGAAGGAGAACACGTTTATATTAAGGGTTCATAAATAAAAGGTATATATATATATAATTTTTTTAAAAAAATATACAGATGAAGAAAAATTTGTTTACAAAACTTTTAACAGAAATTAGGGTTTTAAGAACACACAAAACGTTTGAAACACATTATATAAAAATTGTTAAGAAATTTTTCGAAAAAGAGGACAACAAAAAAGAACACAAAAAATATTTAGATCTAGGGTTTGAAATTTTTGAGAAAATTTCTTTTAAGCAAGCTTAAAAAAAAATTTAGGGCTTAAAAATCTTTAAGAGCACAAAAAAATGTTTGAAACAGAATCGATCTTTTAGAAACAAAATATATACATATGATTTAAAAAAAAATTAAGAACGGAGAAAATAAAACTGACTCCATAAACAATTAACCAAATAGAAATATTAAGAAGATTCTAAGAAGAAGAACACGAAAACTTACAAGGATTGACTGTTTAGGCTGAGAGAGTTTAGGGTTAGGGTTTGAGATGGAGAGGGTTGAGAGTGTCTGGGTTAGAGAGAGAGAGAAGGGAGAGAGCAGCCGGCGGATGAGAGATAGAGAGGGAGAGTAAAATGAATTAGGGTTTTGATTTTTAGTTTTTATATTTAGCTTAATTGACTTGATCGAGCGGCTGAGAACATACCTTGGACTTGATCAACGGTCACAAGCAGACGCACTAATGAACTGGGTTGACTGACCCATTTGACCCTGATAGGACGGCTACAATTGGTTTGTGCTTTTTCTGGATTGATCGGATGGTTGATGAACACGATCCATGTGTCAAGGCTTGCTTGCTTCTGATTGGTTGGATTGAATGGATGCGGATTGTGTTTGTAGATGACCGTTGGATTGCTTTCTTTGATCAGCGGCTTGGATTAAATCCGGTATATAATTATATAAATGTTTAAAAAACTATGATTTTTGATATAATTAATTAATAGAAAATACTAAAATATCTATATTAAAATTAGTAAATTAATATTTTTCATTTTTATGAATACATGTAAATGTTTAAAAAAAATTATAGTAATATAATTAAAAGATAATATGAATTTTAATGTGTAAAATGTATATTAACATATAAAAGAAATAAATAATTTATATGTATAATCATATGTATATGAATTAATAGAAAATTATAAACTGATAATATTAATAATTTTGACTATAAAAATTATATTTATATATTACTAGAAACAACTCAACATAAATAATAAAATTAAATATTTTATGAAGTAATATCTAACATTCCTAAGTCTAGACGCAATTTACAAAATTGATCAGAACTGAGTGGTTTTGTAAATATATCAGCAATATTTAATTCTGTGTCAATATGTTCTAAGTTTAATAATACCATTGTTCACATCATCTCGTAAGAAATGGTGTCTAACATCAATGTGTTTTGATCTAGCATGTAAAATGGTATTTTTACTTAAGTTGATAGTGTTTGTATTATCACATAATATTGATACACAGTTAAATTTTATATTGTAATCGGCAAGGGTCTGTTTTATCCACAATATCTGTGCACAACATCGTGCAGCAGCTATATATTCGGCTTCGGTGGTTGAAATAGATACCGAATTTTGTTTCTTAGAAAACTAAGAGACTAGACATCCACCTAAGAACTGACACGTGCCACTTGTGCTTTTTAGATCAACATGATGACCAGCATAGTCAGAGTCAAAGAAATACACCAGGTCAAATGGTTGACCTTTAGGATACCATAGACCTAAGTCTGTACTTCCTTTAAGGTATCGAAATATTCTTTTTACTGCAACCAGGTGAGATTCTTTAGGACTTGCTTGGAATCTGACACATTTACAGACACTGAACATAATGTCAGGTCTACTAGCTGTAATGTAAAGGAGACTGTCAATCATTCCTCGATATTTCTTAGTGTCAACACTTTTTCCATTTTCATCAGCAGTTAGTTTATCAGTAGTTGACATAGGAGTATTAAGAGGTTTTACAAACTCTAAACCAAATTTTCTTAATCATTTCTTTGTAATATTTGGATTGAGAGATGTGAATACCTTTTTCTCCTTGCTTAATTTGTAGTCCTAGGAAGAAATTCAATTCTTCCATCATGCTCATTTCGAATTCCTTACTCATGCTTTCAGAAAACTCATTGCACATATTCATGTTAGTGGATCCAAAAATGATGTCATCAACATATATTTGTAAAATAAGAATATCATCATTTTTATATTTTGTAAAAAGAGTAGTATCTATTGTACCTCTTTTATAACCATTTTCTAATAAGAACTTACTAAGTCTTTCATACCATGCCCTGGGAGCTTGTTTTAGACCGTATAAAGCTTTGTGTAGTTTATACACATAATCAGGATGCTCAAAGTCTTCAAAGCCAGGGGGTTGTTTAACAAAGACTTCTTCTTTAATAACACCATTTAGAAAAGAAGATTTTACATCCATTTGAAATAATTTAAAATCTTTATAGCATACAAAAGCTAATAACATACGTATAGACTCAATTCTAGCAACAGGAATATATGTTTCATCATAGTCAATTCCTTCAAGTTGATTATACCCTTGTGCAACTAATCGTGCCTTATTACGTATAACAGTTCCATTTTCATCTAATTTGTTACGAAACACCCATCGAGTACCAATAATGGAGGTCTCTTCGGGAGTTGGAATTAATTCCCAGACTTTTTTTCTTGCGAACTTTTCAAGTTCTTCTTGCATGGCTGTTATCCAATCTCCATCAATCAAAGCATCTTTTATATTTTTAGGCTCAATTTGTGACAGAAAGGATAGATGACTTGCCATATTTTGTGCTTGTGATCTTGTAAGAATCCCTTTATCAATATCACCAATGACATTTTCTATTGGATGATTTCTTAGAGCATGTGATTCTTTGGGCAAGTCATTTAGTTGGGGATTAGGATTTTCAAGATGATTAATATTGACAGAAGGAGAAATATCATCAATTTTCAGTTCTTCCATATTTCTGAGAATATCTTCAATAACTGTATCATTTTCTATCAGTTCTTTATATTTTGGAGGAGGTTTAGATTCATCAAAAGTCACGTTCATTGACTCTTCCACGACTAGAGTTCTTTTATTAAAGACTCTATATGCGTTACTGTTTAGTGAATATCCCAGGAATATTCCTTCATCGGATTTGGGATCAAATTTCACTAGATATTGTTTAGTATTTAGAATAAAGCATTTACTCCCAAAGACACGAAAGTAGTTTATTTTAGGAGTTCTTTGATAAAAGAGTTCATAGGGAGTTTTGAAAAGAATTGGTCTTAGTAAGACGCGATTCAAAATATAACAAGAAGTTGTAATTGCTTCGGCCCAAAAATATTTAGGAAGTCGATATTCATTAAGCATAGTATTGGCCATTTCTTGTAAAGTACGATTTTTTCTTTCAACAACACCGTTTGACTGAGGTGTGTAAGGTGCAGAAAAGTTATGACTTATACCGTGCTCATCACAGAACATTATGAAATCAAAATTGTCAAATTCTCTTCCGTGATCAGACCGAATATAAATAATAGAGCTTCCCTATTGATTCTGAATTTTCTTACAGAGTGCAGAAAAGGAGTTTATCACTTCATTTTTGAACTTTAGAAAATCAACCCAAGTGAATCTTGAATAATCATCAACTAGGACTAAAATATAGATAGCACCACCCATACTATGTTTGGGGATAGGTCCAACTAAGTCCATATGTAAGAGTTCAAGTGGTCGAGAGGTTGAAACTATGAGTTTAGGTTTATGAGATGCATGAATTTGTTTTCCTAATTCACAGGCTTCGCAAATATGGTCTTTAAGGAATTTAAGTTTAGGAAGACCACGAACGTGTTCTTTAGAAGATATGTTATTAATCAATTTCATGTTAATGTGTCCTAATCTACGATGCCAAAGCTAAGGGTCATCATTTGTAGACACAAGACACACATTATCCATGTGTGAGTATGTATCTAAATCACACGTGTACACATTTTGACTTCTAGGACAAAGTAAGATTAATTTTCCAGTTTGGTCAAAAATTGAACAGTTATGAGGACTGAATGTTATTTTAAAATTACTATCACATAGTTGATTGATGGATAGAAGATTATACCTGAGTCCAGTGACCAATTGAACGTTAGAGATTGTTATGTGTTTACTGTACACATTTCCAATTCCAACAACTTTACCTTTGTTGCTATCTCCGAAAGTTACCTCGTTACAGTCTGTAGCTTGTAGATTGCTCAATTTAAATTTGTCGCCTGTCATGTGTCTTGAACAACCGCTATCAAGGTACTATTTATTTTTACTAGAATCAGCTGTGAGACATACCTGCAACATGGATTAAATTCACAAACTGGAACCCTTTAATGAGAAGGGTCCTTTGGGTAAGTTTTCCAATTTGTATAAGGATTGGTCATGTTTTCCTTTACAAAGTTTGGTACAAGATAATAATCACTAGTAGGCACACATGTTCTATGAGTAACAGATTTATAATATGCATGACTAACTCTTTTAAATGAAAGATTTTGATGAGAGTTTCTAGATGGTCTTTCATGATAAAGAAATTCTCTTTTTGTGATAATAGGTGCAGTGTAACTTCCTTTTGGTACCCAAATTATTTTTCCTGAATAGTTTCCATTTTTTGCATTACATGAGTAAATTGAATGACCATTTCTATTACAGGAAGAGCATTTATCAAAAGGAGACGTATGATCTTTTTTTTTACTTTTAACATGATAGAGTTTCTTATGTTTTATCTTACTGGATTTTTCGGTATATCCTAATCCTTCTTTATTGAAACTACATCTTTGTTGACCGAGCATAACGTCAAGATTTTCTTTTCCTTTTGTAAATTTAATAACTGTAGAGTTTAAGTCATCACGTTCTAGAGTCAATATTTTAATTTGATTCATTAGAATATATTCTTCATTTTGTTTTTCTAATGAATTTTTCTTTTGACTTACTTCTTGTTTTTGAGAATCTTTTATAATTTCAGTGAGAGCTAAATTTTTAGTTTTAAGATTTTCAATAGAAGTAGCAAGTGTAGAATTTTTCTTTTCAAGATTTTTATTTGTTTTTCTTAACTTTTCTAGTTCTTCTTTTACTATAAGATTTTCTGAAGAATTATTTTCTAATTTCTTATTTTCATGTTTTAAGACTTCATTATCCATGATTAAATTAAAATTTTCTATTTCAAGATTTCTATTTGCTTCAATTAAATTTTTAAATGATGCTTTTAATTTAATAAATTCTTCTTTAATAATTTCATTATCATTATAAGCTTGATATTTTGAATTTACCTCAGATTTTGGTGATGAGTCATTGTCCGCCATAAAACATAGATTTGCTGTTTCTTCGGTTGGCTCAATAGGTTCTTCTTCATCACTTAGATCCCAGCCTTCTTCAGCAACTAGAACTTTGTTGTTGGCTAGTTTTGGACAATCCTTCTTGAAGTGTCCTGACTGGTTGCATTCAAAACAGTTATTTGAATTTTCATTTATGCCAGCATTTCTGAAGTTGTTGTTGATAGCTTTGAAATTCCCTCCTGGAACTTTTGGCTTGAAGACTTGCTTGTTTCAGAAATTGTTGAAGTTGTTATTTGTTTTCATGAAGCCTTTGTCATATCTCTTTGCTTTGCTTTGAATTACTCTTCTGAGTTGTCTTGATAATAATGCAACTTCATTATTATCTAGACTCAAGAGTTCTTCATTTAGTTCATCATCATCGCTATCTTGATCAACAAGTAAGGCATTGAAAGCGATTTCTTTCTTTTTGAGATCTGTGTCTGATCTTGCTTTTCTGACTAGCATGTCGACTTCGTGGGCACGAAGATTTCCAATGAGGCTATCAAGGGGATAAGCAGTTAGATCCTGCATTTCCTTGATGGCTGTAACCTTCATTTTCCATACAGATGGAAGGGCTTTGAGAATCCTTCTGTTCTTCTCATTTGTTGTGTAGGCTTTTTCCAGTTGTTCTAGCTCATCAATGATTCTGGAAAAAACGAGTTTCCATATCAATGATCTTTTCACCTTCTTCCAGTTTGAAGCTTTCATACTCTTGGATTAGAGCATCTTTTTTGGTTTCTTTGATATGACTGGTTCCTTCATAGGTTACAATCAATTTTTCCCAGATTTCTTTAGCATTCTTGCTGTTGCTAACTCTTTTGTATTCTTTTTCTATAAGAGCACTTGTTAGCACTTGTTCAGCTTTGGAGGAGATATTCATAACCTCCTCATCCTCGATGGTGAATTCCCCGACATCTTTTTCAACAAGCTTTTCATTTTCAACTTTTGTGGGAATCTTTACACCTCGTTCAATTGCTAGCTAAAGTTTGATTCCTTGTGACTTGGCGTAGATTTTGAACCTATTTTTCCAAGTGGCAAAGTTTGTGCATCAAATAGTGGAGGTCTGGACATTGATTGTCCTTCTCCGCAACCGGTAGCATTTGTGTAGGCCATAGATGGATCTACTCTTAGATATGCCTGTAATCACTTAACAAACAAGTTAAAGAGCACCGCTTTGATACCAATTGAAAGTCCAATAATAATCTAGAAGGGGGGTTGAATAGATTATTATCGTTTAAAAACTATCTTTGGCCTTTTTGAATTTTAGTGATTTAATTTTATCAAATTAATAAACAGTTTAAAATTCAATCACATAATGCACAGATATTTATCGGGTTCACAATATACAGCCCGGGTATGTTGCTACGTCCAATCTCAAGCTCCTCTCCAGGACTTGAGATCCTATTACTTCCCTACAATAAATACTCCTTCAATAGGCGGAGAAACCTATACAAAATTTTTAAGATAAACTTACAACTATCCTCAACTAACTTTCTCGGACAGCGAACTCCCAGCTCCTTCCTTAAGCTTAGTTGAATCTTCTTTTGAGCTTAGTACTATTTTATACTTTGGTCTTGAAACAACAATCTCTTCCTCACCTCACAAGTGCACTAGAGACTCAACTCCCAGCTGACCTCTCTAAAACTCTGGTCTTGGTCAAAGAATTCTTGTCTTTCTCACAAATATAAAATAAACTAGCTCACCCCTTTTTTCTTTTACAAAAAGTTTGATGAATATATACTTCTAACAATAAGCAGATATAATTGTAGCACAAATATACTTCTTAGACAAGCAGATATAGAATTTCAAGTATATGATAAAAGTTCAAAGACTTTTATGTGATGTGCTTCAATGAAAGCAGATATAATTTTTAAGCACTTGTAATAAAAACTTTCTTTTTCTTTAAAGAATATTTTTCAATGGATTAAGAAAAAGATTTTTCTTTATAAAGAGTGTGTTTCTTTATTGTTGAATAAATATAACTTTGAATTAAACAACCACACACACTTATATAATGCAGCAATAATTTATGAGCAATTATATGAATAGTATATTTGATGACAGTTTATCAAGTATGACAATATAATTCACTTTAGATAATACTTGAACAAACTCGTTCTACCCACTTATATATATTAAATTATACTTGATCTACGTTGCGAATAATTTGGCCACTTGGGATTTTAAAGACGGTCCAGAGTATTTCAAGTGAAATATTCGAATTTGCTTAACGTGTTTCGGTGTCCAAGTACTGACTAAAATTTTCGATTCACAACTTGATAATCAGATATAGAATATTTATATCGATTATATATATCAGTAAAGGGCCACTTGGGATTTTAAAGACCGTTCAGAGTATTTCAAAGAAATAGCATCTGAATTTGCTTAACGCGTTTCGGTGTCCAAGTACTGACTCTTTGTAAGACCCCAACTTTTATGAATAAAGATTTAATTTTCTTTATATATTATTTCGAAACAGTAAGGTGTTGTTTTGATAAATATGAAAGGTATGGGTGAAATGTACAAACATTTTTAAAATGAGCAAGTGGTTATAAAATATTCTTGTTGTCGGGGAATATTCGTTTGGTCGTGGAATATTCTTGTTGTCGGGGAATATTCGTACGACGGCGCAGCTATTTGTGGGCCCCCACAACGGAATAACTGTCGGATATAGAAAGCGACAGAAATAACTTTTTTACAAGATAACGGCGTAGTTGTTACCGTTAGTACTGTTGAAATACCCGGTGGTTAAAATACAGTGATACACGGTGTTGCACAGTAGCACACGGTATTGCACAGTATTTTGAATTATTGAGTCTTACGTGAAAAGGAACTTATTCAATTATTGTTACAGTAATTACTGTTCAATATTTTATATTATTGACTCAATAATTGCTACGTTGATATTTTATATTATTGACTCAATAATTGTTACATTGATATTTTATTGACTCAATAATTGCTACGTTGCCATTTTATATGATTGATTCAATAATGGCTACAGTTGATATTTTGATATTATTGATTCAATAATTGTCACTGCACAGTATTTCACATTATCAACTCAGGAATTCATATTATTTGAATAATATTATTAGATAGCATTATTGACAATGTCTAAGGAAGTTCTGTCTAGGAGGGGTTATTTAATTGCGCGCCAGTAAGGAGAAGTCCTTATCAGAAGGCCCCCTCTTTCCTAGGAACGACCTGGTTGTCAATATTGTAGTTCTGTAATATTATCTGTGAATAATTAATTATTGATTTATATGATAATGGAATATTTATTTTGTGGATATTAAAGAAGGAATTTGCGCTGATGAGTTTTTATCAATATTTTGGTGTGAGAAATCATCTGTTTATGGATTCCGGATAATTTATGTTTGGAATTTGGAAAAACTTCCTTCTGCAAAGTTGTAGAGAATTAAATTTCCTATGGAAGGACATAGAATTTGTATTTTTCTGACGAAGGGGCTATTTATTATGAATTATTGAAGTTTCGGAAAAAAAATATTATTTAATGGGTGGGCCCCACTTTTGTTGAAAATCTGAATTTTGGGAAGCCGCCAGGCGACGAAATTTTTTTTTAAAATAATAATATTTTTTTCATTTAGTCTCCTTTGGCATCCTAAGCTTTTCCTATAAATAGGATGCTTAGGTTAGAATTGAAAATCACACCAGAATCAGAAGTTTTCTCTCTCTATAATATCGAGCGTATTTTTGTGAGTATTTCAATACTGTGAGTGTTGCTATTCAGTGCAAGTTTCCTTCGGTATTATATCCGATATTCCAGTCAGAGGTACTATCTTTTTTAGGTAAGGGATGTTATTTTCTTTCGTAAATGATATTATTCTTTTTAATATCATTATACAGAAATATTGTCATGGATTTTATGTTGAAATTCTTACTTTTTTCGTCGGGGTTACTATTCACGTATACGGCACTATTCACGTATACGGCACTATTCACGAAAAAATTAAATTTTCTTCTATTTGTCCAAATTGCTTGTTAGGGTTACTATCTTTGATTGTATCCAAGTTTTGAGCTCTATTCTTGAATTTTGCTCCATAATTAATTATTACGAAGTATTTTTTGAATTGGATATACTAAAATACGAATCCTTAGTCTTTGTCTTTTATCTCACTGGATTCGTTTTTTTAAAAAATGTTTTTCATCAGTCTCAGTCCTAAAAGGTGATGTAACTGAATATCTTTGGCCTGTAGAGCAAAGATGAATAATTACTTGATGAATATCTTTGGCCTGTAGAGCAAAGATGAATGATTACTTGATGAATATCTTTGGCCTGTAGAGCAAAGATGAATGATTACCTGATGAATATCTTTGGCCGTAGTGCAAAGATGACAGGTGTTGAGATGAACATGACCACTGATGATACAAATGAATTTCTTTGGCCTGTAGTGCAAAGATAAATATATTGATTCGAGATGTATATTGATTGATGTTACAGGGATAAAATATTGATGATGGACTTTTAAATCATAGAAGATAGTAGACTTCATTCTCTGCTTAACTCTTCTAATGAATTGTTATTTCCGCTGCGAATATTGATCTAAAGTTGGTTGTCCATTATATTTTATCTGATTTGTTGAAGACTAACGATAATTTATTTTTCATTATCTTAGTCATAATATTCTTTACTGAGCTAGTTGAGCTCACCCTTTTCATCTGTTGTCCTCTTCAGGAAATGAAAATGTCGCAGGGACTAGTCGGGGGACAGAGTGATGGTCCGAGTTAGAGCAGTAGTAGTCCTCACTATTTCTGATAAATAGTGTGATAATAATTGTAATGAGGACTTAGTTTGAATCTTAATATTTTCGACATATTTGTATTGACACTCACAGTTATGTGGTCGTATTTTGCACGACCGTATGATATAAAGTTTGTATTTGAATTATGTACCATGTATTTGGCGACTCAGAATAGGTTGGGTAGACTGGACCTATTCTAGGGGGCGTCATAATTGGTATCAGAGCTTAGGGATATGATCTCTGGCGGAGATCGGGGAATAGAACTAGGAGGGGAGAGACGAGTAAATCCTTCGCTAGTGTGTCCTACCTAAGCTTATGTGGTATTTAATTGGTCAGTCGGAGCATAGGGTTAATATGTGATATGTTAATTTGTTTAATTAACCCTTGTTTTATGGCAGTATTTGAGAATGGCAGCTGAGAATGTTAACAACGAAGTGAATGAGACCGTGGAGACACCTTTAATCACTAACCAGGAGAACGTGCAACAAGAAGGCAATGTTCATCCTGCAAATAACGCTGGTCAGACGATAAACGATGAGATGTTTAGAAGTTTTCTGCAGTTCATGCAAAACCAGACGAGGGAGACTCGTGTGCAACATATAGGTGGCGATAATAACAACTCGCGAATTGTTACTGCCAAGCAGTTCAAAGAATTAGGACCACCAGAGTTTCTGGGAAAGCCAGATTCGATCAAGGTGGAGACGTGGATTAAATAAATTACCAAGATATTTGATGTCTTGGGATGCACGGAGGAACAGAAGGTTCCATTCGCCACGTTTATGTTCCATGGAGAGGCAGATTACTGGTGGGAATCCGTGAAGCGTACCCAGCCTGCCGCACTCAAGATGTCTTGGGAAGCGTTCCAGAAACTGTTTAATGACAAGTACTTTCCTGAAAGTATTCGTCATATGAAAGAAGTAGAATTTATTAGACTCGAACAAAACAACATGACGGTATCCCAATACGAGGCTAAGTTCGCGGAGCTGTCCAGGTTTGCACCTCATTTGGTGGAGAATGAGGAACGTATGACGCGGATGTTTCTAAGAGGTTTGAAACCTGAAATACGTCAATACCTCATTTCTCATAAATTTTCTTTATATTCGGATGTAGTAAACAGGGCCCAGTTATTAGAACGAGATAATGATTATGTTCAACCGAGGGACCACAACCAAGGTCGTACTGGTGGCAGCAGTCATCGGAGCAATGACAACCAGCGAGGAGGAAAGTATGACAGAAGCGGTAACCACTCTGGTGGTTATCGTGGCCATGATAGTAGAAGAAGCGAATCGGGGGAAGATTTCAAGAAGAGAAGGTACAACAATGAGAACGTGAAGACGTCGACATCAGCACCAGCATCAACTGTTTCGAGGGGAGGAGAACGACCACCGGTCGTATGCTTTAAATGCGGGAAAGAGGGACATATCAGCCCAAACTGCCCACAACAATTCAAAGGATGCTATAACTGTGGAAAATAAGGACATATAGCTCGAGATTGTCCTATTACGAAACCAAGTTCAGCGGGGGTGGTGATTCCAAAGGCGGTTGCAGACAAGTCAAAGTCGGTGATTCCTGGAAGAGCGTTTGTCGTGACAGCCCAAAACGCGAGGAATCCACACGAGGTGATTACGGGTAAGCTGATCATAAACTCTTGCGAAGTTTACATCTTGTTAGATACCGGTGCTACCCATTCCTTTATTTCACCTGCTTGTGCTCAACGTTTGAACTTGACTTCTGATAAATTAGACTTTGACTTATCTGTTGAAACTCTGTTAGGAGAAACCTTTATTACATCTACAGTTTACAAATCTTGCTTGATTCAGATTGGTACCCTTACCTTACCTGTTGATCTTATATCTTTGAAAATACTTGCATTTGACGTGATTTTAGGAATTGACTGGTTAACCACTTACCATGCCAAAATTGATTGTTTTCGTAAGGTTGTTAGTTTTCATATTCCTAATCAACCTGTTGTGCGAATCCAAACCACCAAACCACTAAAATCAGTCAATATCATTTCAAATCCCAAGGCTATTCGTTTATTGAAAAACGGATGTCAAGCTTTCTTAGCTCATGTCACTGATCTAAACCAGAATACATCAGATTTGAATGATATTTCCGTTGTTAATGAGTTTCCTGATGTATTTCCCGAAGAACTTCCCGGTCTACCCCCAGAACGTGAAGTTGAATTCTTTATTGACCTTGAGCCCGGTACAAAGCCCATTTCTAAAACCCCATATCGAATGGCTCCTATTGAACTTCAGGAGTTAAAGATCCAATTACAAGAGTTGTTAGACATCGGTTTTATTCGTCCTAGTACGTCTCCTTGGGGTGCTCATGTTTTATTCGTAAAGAAGAAAGACGGGAGTATGCGACTTTGTATTGACTATCGGGAGTTGAACCACATCACCATCAAGAATAGGTATCCTTTACCTCGTATTGATGACCTGTTCGACCAGTTGCAAGGAGCGCAATTCTTTTCGAAGATCGATCTTCGTTCTGGATATCATCAGCTGAAGATTAAAACTAAGGATATTCCAAAGACTGCTTTCAGAACACGGTACGGGCATTATGAGTTCTTAGTCATGTCTTTTGGATTGACTAATGCTCCTGCTGCTTTCATGGATATGATGAACCGTGTATTTAAGGAGTATTTGGATCAATTCGTTGTTGTCTTTATTGATGACATCCTCATCTATTCTAAAAGCCGTGAAGATCATGAACACCACTTGAAGTTGGTACTTCAAAAGCTTCGTGAGAACAAGCTATATGCCAAGTTAAAGAAATGCAAGTTCTGGCTTGAGAAAGTAGCATTTCTTAGGCACGTGGTATCGAAACGTGGAGTATCTGTTGACCCGACGAAAATTGAAGCAATACAAAGCTGGGAGCAACCTAAGTCGGTGACCGAAGTACGAAGCTTTCTGGGCTTAGCTGGTTACTATCGGAGGTTCGTAGAGGGATTTTCTCGAATCGCTACTCCATTAACTCAGTTGACCCGGAAAGATACGAAATTCGTTTGGAGAGAGGAATGCGAGAAGAGCTTCCAAGAGCTCAAGAGGAGACTTATTTCGGCACCTGTTCTGACAATACCATCTAGTTCGGATGGATTTGTTATTTACAGCGATGCTTCGGGCAAAGGGTTAGGATGTGTTCTCATGCAACATGAGAAAGTCATAGCCTATGCCTCGCGACAACTCAAAGAATATGAGAGGAATTATCCTACTCATGATCTAGAGTTGGCAGCTGTCGTTTTTGCGTTGAAGATCTGGAGACATTATCTGTACGGGGAGAAAGTGGAGATTTATACAGATCATAAGAGCCTTAAATATTTCTTCACTCAGAAGGAACTCAACATGCGGCAACGACGTTGGCTTGAGCTGTTGAAAGATTACGATCATACCATCCAATACCATCCTGGAAAAGCGAACGTGGTAGCTGACGCGTTGAGTAGAAGATCATATGTGGGAACGAGTGCGATAATGTCAAGTATACGCGTAGAACCAGCTTTGATTGATAAAGTTAAATCTGCTCAAGCTACGGATGCGGAGCTGATGAAGATGAAGAAGAAGGTGCAAGAAGGTGCAATTCCAGAAGCAAGAATCGATGAAGATGGAATACTTCGAGTCAACTCCAGACTTTGTGTTCCTAACGATTCTGACTTGAAGTATAGAATCATGATGGAGGCACACAACACATCGTTTGCAATCCATCCTGGGAGTACTAAAATGTATCGTGATCTTCGACATACATTTTGGTGGAGCAATATGAAGAGAGAGATCGCGGAGTTCATCTCGAGATGTTTAACTTGTCAACGTGTAAAGGCGGAGCATCAAGTACTGAAGGGTCCATTGCAACCACTGGAGATTCCGAAATGGAAGTGGGAACACATTACGATGGATTTCGTTACGGGTCTTCCCAAGGTTTCTCAAGGCTTAGATGCGATTTGGGTTATTGTTGATAGATTAACCAAGTCTGCTCATTTCTTGCCGATACGAGAGACTTATTCCCTTGAACGTCTTGCTCATATGTACGTGAATGAGATTGTGAGATTGCATGGCATGCCAGTATCCATAGTTTCGGATCGTGATCCCAGATTTACTTCACGATTTTGGATCAGTTTGCAGAAAGCTATGGGCACGGATTTACGATTCAGTTCGGCTTATCATCCTCAAACAGACGGACAATCGGAAAGGACTATTCAAACTCTTGAAGATCTATTGAGACTCTGTGTTCTAGACTTCAAAGGGAGTTGGGATAAGTACTTACCATTGGTGGAATTCTCCTACAACAACAGTTATCAGGCAAGTATAGGCGTAGCTCCATTCGAAGCGTTGTATGGGAGAAAGTGTCGCTCTCCAGTATGTTGGAACGAGGTGGGTGAAACAATATTGTTGGGACCGGAGTTAGTACGTATGACTACGAAAAAGATCCAAATAATCCGACAACGTATACAAACAGCACAAGATCGACAAAAGAGTTATGCGGATCTTCATCGAAAGGACGTGGAATTTAACGTTGGGGACCATGTATTGTTATGTATTGCTCCGTGGAAAGGAGTTACAAGGTTTAGGAAGAGAGGAAAGCTCAACCCACGATTCATCGGTCCATTTGAGATTCTTGACCGAATAGGAAATGTGGCTTATAGACTCGCTTTACCTCCAAGCATGTCTCGTGTTCATAACGTGTTTCACATATCCGTGTTACGTAAATATGTAAAGGATCCAAACCGCATTATTGAGTTAGAACCAGACGAGATAGCCGAAGATTTAACGTACGAGGAGGTACCTGTCAAGATCTTGGATAGGAAGGAGCATGTCCTACGCTCGAAAAGTATACCTCAAGTTAAAGTTTTGTGGAGAAACCATGCAATTGAGGAAATGACCTGGGAGTTGGAATCGAAAATGAAAGCGAGGTATCCTCACCTTTTCGACATACCAGGTACGTACGTCAATTTCGAGGACGAAATTTCATAAGGAGGGGAGGTTGTAAGACCCCAACTTTTATGAATAAAGATTTAATTTTCTTTATATATTATTTCGAAACAGTAAGGTGTTGTTTTGATAAATATGAAAGTTATGGGTGAAATGTGCAAATATTTTTAAAATGAGCAAGTGGTTATAAAATATTCTTGTTGTCGGGGAATATTCGTTTGGTCGTGGAATATTCTTGTTGTCGGGGAATATTCGTACGACGGCGCAGCTATTTGTGGGCCCCCACAACGGAATAACTGTCGGATATAGAAAGCGACAGAAATAACTTTTTTACAAGATAACAGCGTAGTTGTTACCGTTAGTACTGTTGACATACCCGGTGGTTAAAATACAGTGATACACGGTGTTGCACAGTAGCACACGGTGTTGCACAGTAGCACACGGTATTGCACAGTATTTTGAATTATTGAGTCTTACGTGAAAAGGAACTTTTTCAATTATTGTTACAGTAATTACTGTTCAATATTTTATATTATTGACTCAATAATTGCTACGTTGATATTTTATATTATTGACTCAATAATTGTTACATTGATATTTTATTGACTCAATAATTGCTACGTTGCCATTTTATATGATTGATTCAATAATGGCTACAGTTGATATTTTGGTATTATTGATTCAATAATTGTCACTGCACAGTATTTCACATTATCAACTCAATAATTCATATTATTTGAATAATATTATTAGATAGCATTATTGACAATGTCTAAGAAAGTTCTGTCTAGGAGGGGTTATTTAATTGCGCGCCAGTAAGGAGAAGTCCTTATCGGAAGGCCCCCTCTTTCCTGGGAACGACCTGGTTGTCAATATTGTAGTTCTGTAATATTATCTGTGAATAATTAATTATTGATTTATATGATAATGGAATATTTATTTTGTGAATATTAAAGAAGGAATTTGCGCTGATGAGTTTTTATCAATATTTTGGTGTGAGAAATCATCTGTTTATGGATTCCGGATAATTTATGTTTGGAATTTGGAAAAACTTCCTTCTGCAAAGTTGTAGAGAATTAAATTTCCTATGAAAGGACATAGAACTTGTATTTTTCTGACGAAGGGGCTATTTATTATGAATTATTGAAGTTTCGGAAAAAAAATATTATTTAATGGGTGGGCCCCACTTTTGTTGAAAATCTGAATTTTGGGAAGCCGCCAGGCGGCGGAAGTTTTTTAAAAAATAATAATAATTTTTTCATTTAGTCTCCTTTGGCATCCTAAGCTTTTCCTATAAATAGGGTGCTTAGGTTAGAACTGAAAATCACACCAGAATCAGAAGTTTTCTCTCTCTATAATATCGAGCGTATTTTTGTGAGTATTTCAATACTGTGAGTGTTGCTATTCGGTGCAAGTTTCCTTCGGTATTATATCCGATATTCCAGTCAGAGGTACTATCTTTTTGAGGTAAGGGATGTTATTTTTCTTCGTAAATGATGTTATTCTTTTCAATATCATTATACAGAAATATTGTCATGGATTTTATGTTGAAATTCTTATTTTTTTCGTCGGGGTTACTATTCACGTATACGGCACTATTCACGTATACGGCACTATTCACGGAAAAATTAAATTTCCTTCTATTTGTCCAAATTGCTTGTTAAGGTTACTATCTTTGATTGTATCCAAGTTTTGAGCTCTATTCTTGAATTTTGCTCCATAATTAATTATTACGAGGTAGTTTTTGAATTGGATATACTAAAATACGAATCCTTAGTCTTTGTCTTTTATCTCACTGGATTCGTTTTTTTTAAAAATGTTTTTCATCATTCTCAGTCCTAAAAGGTGATGTAACTGAATATCTTTGGCCTGTAGAGCAAAGATGAATGATTACTTGATGAATATCTTTGGCCTGTAGAGCAAAGATGAATGATTACCTGATGAATATCTTTGGCCGTAGTGCAAAGATGACAGGTGTTGAGATGAACATGACCACTGATGATACAAATGAATATCTTTGGCCTGTAGTGCAAAGATGAATATTGATTCGAGATGTATATTGATTGATGTTACAGGGATAAAATATTGATGATGGACTTTTAAATCATAGAAGATAGTAGACTTCATTCTCTGCTTAACTCTTCTAATGAATTGTTATTTCCGCTGCGAATATTGATCTAAAGTTGGTTGTCCATTATATTTTATTTGATTTGTTGAAGACTAACGATAATTTATTTTCCATTATCTTAGTCATAATATTCTTTACTGAGCTAGTTGAGCTCACCGTTTTCATCTGTTGTCCTCTTCAGGAAATGAAAATGTCGCAGGGACTAGTCGGGGGACAGAGTGATAGTCCGAGTTAGAGCAGTAGTAGTTCTCACTATTTCTGATAAATAGTGTGATAATAATTGTAATGAGGACTTAGTTTGAATCTTTATATTTTCTACATATTTGTATTGACACTCACAGTTGTGTGGTCGTATTTTGCACGACCGTATGATATAAAGTTTGTATTTTAATTCTGTACCATGTATTTGGCGACTCAGAATAGGTTGGGTTGACTGGACCTATTCTGGGGGGCGTCACAGTTGGTATCAGAGCTTAGGGATATGATCTCTGGCGGAGATCGGGGAATAGAACTAGGAGGGGAGAGACGAGTAAATCCTTCGCTAGTGTGTCCTACCTAAGCTTATGTGGTATTTAATTGGTCAGTCGGAGCATAGGGTTAATATGTGATATGTTAATTTGTTTAATTAACCCTTGTTTTATGGCAGTGTTTGAGAATGGCAGCTGAGAATGTTAACAACGAAGTGAATGAGACCGTGGAGACACCTTTAATCACTAACCAGGAGAACGTGCAACAAGAAGGCAATGTTCATCCTGAAAATAACGCTGGTCAGACGATAAACGATGAGATGTTTAGAAGTTTTCTACAGTTCATGCAAAACCAGACGAGGGAGACTCGTGTGCAACATATAGGTGGCGATAATAACAACTCGCGAATTGTTACTGCCAAGCAGTTCAAAGAATTGGGACCACCAGAGTTTCTGGGAAAGCCAGATCCGCTCAAGGCGGAGACGTGGATTAAACAAATTACCAAGATATTTGATGTCTTGGGATGCACGGAGGAACAGAAGGTTCCATTCGCCACGTTTATGTTCCATGGAGAGGCAGATTACTGGTGGGAATCCGTGAAGCGTACCCAGCCTACCGCACTCAAGATGTCTTGGGAAGCGTTCCAGAAACTGTTTAATGACAAGTACTTTCCTGAAAGTATTCGTCATATGAAAGAAGTAGAATTTATTAGACTCGAACAAAACAACATGACGGTATCCCAATACGAGGCTAAGTTCGCGGAGCTGTCCAGGTTTGCACCTCATTTGGTGGAGAATGAGGAACGTATGACGCGGATGTTTCTAAGAGGTTTGAAACCCGAAATACGTCAATACCTCATTTCTCATAAATTTTCTTTATATTCGGATGTAGTAAACAGGGCCCAGTTATTAGAACGGGATAATGATTATGTTCAACCGAGGGACCACAACCAAGGTCGTACCGGTGGCAGCAGTCATCGGAGCAATGACAACCAGCGAGGAGGAAAGTATGACAGAAGCGGTAACCACTCCGGTGGTTATCGTGGCCATGATAGTAGAAGAAGCGAATCGGGGGAAGATTTCAAGAAGAGAAGGTACAACAATGAGAACGTGAAGACGTCGACATCAGCACCAGCATCAACTGTTTCGAGGGGAGGAGAACGACCACCGGTCGTATGCTTTAAATGCGGGAAAGAGGGACATATCAGCCCAAAATGCCCACAACAATTCAAAGGATGCTATAACTGTGGAAAATAAGGACATATAGCTCGAGATTGTCCTATTACGAAACCAAGTTCAGCAGGGGTGGTGATTCCAAAGGCGATTGCAGACAAGTCAAAGTCGGTGATTCCTGGAAGAGCGTTTGTCGTGACAGCCCAAAACGCGAGGAATCCACACGAGGTGATTACGGGTAAGCTGATCATAAACTCTTGCGAAGTTTACATCTTGTTAGATACCGGTGCTACCCATTCCTTTATTTCACCTGCTTGTGCTCAACGTTTGAACTTAACTTCTGATAAATTAGACTTTGACTTATCTGTTGAAACTCCGTTAGGAGAGACCTTTATTACATCTACAGTTTATAAATCTTGTTTGATTCAGATTGGTACCCTTACCTTAGCTGTTGATCTTATATCTTTAAAAATACTTGCATTTGACGTGATTTTAGGAATTGACTGGTTAACCACTTACCATGCCAAAATTGATTGTTTTCGTAAGGTTGTTAGTTTTCATATTCCCAATCAACCTGTTGTGCGAATCCAACACCAACCACTAAATCAGTCAATATCATTTCAAATCCCAAGGCTATTCGTTTATTGAAAAACGGATGTCAAGCTTTCTTAGCTCATGTCACTGATCTAAACCAGAATACATCAGATTTGAATGATATTTCCGTTGTTAATGAGTTTCCTGATGTATTTCCCGAAGAACTTCCCGGTCTACCCCCAGAACGTGAAGTTGAATTCTTTATTGACCTTGAGCCCGGTACAAAGCCCATTTCTAAAACCCCATATCGAATGGCTCCTATTGAACTTCAGGAGTTAAAGATCCAATTACAAGAGTTGTTAGACATCGGTTTTATTCGTCCTAGTACGTCTCCTTGGGGTGCTCATGTTTTATTCGTAAAGAAGAAAGACGGGAGTATGCGACTTTGTATTGACTATCGGGAGTTGAACCATATCACCATCAAGAATAGGTATCCTTTACCTCGTATTGATGACCTGTTCGACCAGTTGCAAGGAGAGCAATTCTTTTCGAAGATCGATCTTCGTTCTGGATATCATCAGCTGAAGATTAAAACTAAGGATATTCCAAAGACTGCTTTCAGAACACGGTACGGGCATTATGAGTTCTTAGTCATGTCTTTTGGATTGACTAATGCTCCTGCTGCTTTCATGGATATGATGAACCGTGTATTTAAGGAGTATTTGGATCAATTCGTTGTTGTCTTTATTGATGACATCCTCATCTATTCTAAAAGCCGTGAAGATCATGAACACCACTTGAAGTTGGTACTTCAAAAGCTTCGTGAGAACAAGCTATATGCCAAGTTAAAGAAATGCAAGTTCTGGCTTGAGAAAGTAGCATTTCTTAGGCACGTGGTATCGAAACGTGGAGTATCTGTTGACCCGACGAAAATTGAAGCAATACAAAGCTGGGAGCAACCTAAGTCGGTGACCGAAGTACGAAGCTTTCTGGGCTTAGCTGGTTACTATCGGAGGTTCGTAGAGGGATTTTCTCGAATCGCTACTCCATTAACTCAGTTGACCCGGAAAGATACGAAATTCGTTTGGAGAGAGGAATGCGAGAAGAGCTTCCAAGAGCTCAAGAGGAGACTTATTTCGGCACCTGTTCTGACAATACCATCTAGTTCGGATGGATTTGTTATTTACAGCGATGCTTCGGGCAAAGGGTTAGGATGTGTTCTCATGCAACATGGGAAAGTCATAGCCTATGCCTCGCGACAACTCAAAGAATATGAGAGGAATTATCCTACTCATGATCTAGAGTTGGCAGCTGTCGTTTTTGCGTTGAAGATCTGGAGACATTATCTGTACGGGGAGAAAGTGGAGATTTATACAGATCATAAGAGCCTTAAATATTTCTTCACTCAGAAGGAACTCAACATGCGGCAACGACGTTGGCTTGAGCTGTTGAAAGATTACGATCATACCATCCAATACCATCCTGGAAAAGCGAACGTGGTAGCTGACGCGTTGAGTAGAAGATCATATGTGGGAACGAGTGCGATAATGTCAAGTATACGCGTAGAACCAGCTTTGATTGATAAAGTTAAATCTGCTCAAGCTACGGATGCGGAGCTGATGAAGATGAAGAAGAAGGTGCAAGAAGGTGCAATTCCAGAAGCAAGAATCGATGAAGATGGAATACTTCGAGTCAACTCCAGACTTTGTGTTCCTAACGATTCTGACTTGAAGTATAGAATCATGATGGAGGCACACAACACATCGTTTGCAATCCATCCTGGGAGTACTAAAATGTATCGTGATCTTCGACATACATTTTGGTGGAGCAATATGAAGAGAGAGATCGCGGAGTTCATCTCGAGATGTTTAACTTGTCAACGTGTAAAGGCGGAGCATCAAGTACTGAAGGGTCCATTGCAACCACTGGAGATTCCGAAATGGAAGTGGGAACACATTACGATGGATTTCGTTACGGGTCTTCCCAAGGTTTCTCAAGGCTTAGATGCGATTTGGGTTATTGTTGATAGATTAACCAAGTCTGCTCATTTCTTGCCGATACGAGAGACTTATTCCCTTGAACGTCTTGCTCATATGTACGTGAATGAGATTGTGAGATTGCATGGCATGCCAGTATCCATAGTTTCAGGATCGTGATCCCAGATTTACTTCACGATTTTGGATCAGTTTGCAGAAAGCTATGGGCACGGATTTACGATTCAGTTCGGCTTATCATCCTCAAACAGACGGACAATCGGAAAGGACTATTCAAACTCTTGAAGATCTATTGAGACTCTGTGTTCTAGACTTCAAAGGGAGTTGGGATAAGTACTTACCATTGGTGGAATTCTCCTACAACAACAGTTATCAGGCAAGTATAGGCGTAGCTCCATTCGAAGCGTTGTATGGGAGAAAGTGTCGCTCTCCAGTATGTTGGAACGAGGTGGGTGAAACAATATTGTTGGGACCGGAGTTAGTACGTATGACTACGAAAAAGATCCAAATAATCCGACAACGTATACAAACAGCACAAGATCGACAAAAGAGTTATGCGGATCTTCATCGAAAGGACGTGGAATTTAACGTTGGGGACCATGTATTGTTATGTATTGCTCCGTGGAAAGGAGTTACAAGGTTTAGGAAGAGAGGAAAGCTCAACCCACGATTCATCGGTCCATTTGAGATTCTTGACCGAATAGGAAATGTGGCTTATAGACTCGCTTTACCTCCAAGCATGTCTCGTGTTCATAACGTGTTTCACATATCCGTGTTACGTAAATATGTAAAGGATCCAAACCGCATTATTGAGTTAGAACCAGACGAGATAGCCGAAGATTTAACGTACGAGGAGGTACCTGTCAAGATCTTGGATAGGAAGGAGCATGTCCTACGCTCGAAAAGTATACCTCAAGTTAAAGTTTTGTGGAGAAACCATGCAATTGAGGAAATGACCTGGGAGTTGGAATCGAAAATGAAAGCGAGGTATCCTCACCTTTTCGACATACCAGGTACGTACGTCAATTTCGAGGACGAAATTTCATAAGGAGGGGAGGTTGTAAGACCCCAACTTTTATGAATAAAGATTTAATTTTCTTTATATATTATTTCGAAACAGTAAGGTGTTGTTTTGATAAATATGAAAGTTATGGGTGAAATGTGCAAATATTTTTAAAATGAGCAAGTGGTTATAAAATATTCTTGTTGTCGGGGAATATTCGTTTGGTCGTGGAATATTCTTGTTGTCGGGGAATATTCGTACGACGGCGCAGCTATTTGTGGGCCCCCACAATGGAATAACTGTCGGATATAGAAAGCGACAGAAATAACTTTTTTACAAGATAACAGCGTAGTTGTTACCGTTAGTACTGTTGAAATACCCGGTGGTTAAAATACAGTGATACACGGTGTTGCACAGTAGCACACGGTATTGCACAGTATTTTGAATTATTGAGTCTTACGTGAAAAGGAACTTATTCAATTATTGTTACAGTAATTACTGTTCAATATTTTATATTATTGACTCAATAATTGCTACGTTGATATTTTATATTATTGACTCAATAATTGTTACATTGATATTTTATTGACTCAATAATTGCTACGTTGCCATTTTATATGATTGATTCAATAATGGCTACAGTTGATATTTTGGTATTATTGATTCAATAATTGTCACTGCACAGTATTTCACATTATCAACTCAGTAATTCATATTATTTGAATAATATTATTAGATAGCATTATTGACAATGTCTAAGGAAGTTCTGTCTAGGAGGGGTTATTTAATTGCGCGCCAGTAAGGAGAAGTCCTTATCGGAAGGCCCCCTCTTTCCTGGGAACGACCTGGTTGTCAATATTGTAGTTCTGTAATATTATCTGTGAATAATTAATTATTGGTTTATATAATAATGGAATATTTATTTTGTGGATATTAAAGAAGGAATTTGCGCTGATGAGTTTTTATCAATATTTTGGTGTGAGAAATCATCTGTTTATGGATTCCGGATAATTTATGTTTGGAATTTGGAAAAACTTCCTTCTGCAAAGTTGTAGAGAATTAAATTTCCTATGGAAGGACATAGAACTTGTATTTTTCTGACGAAGGGGCTATTTATTATGAATTATTGAAGTTTCGGAAAAAAAATATTATTTAATGGGTGGGCCCCACTTTTGTTGAAAATCTGAATTTTGGGAAGCCGCCAGGCGGCGGAAATTTTTTTAAAAATAATAATAATTTTTTCATTTAGTCTCCTTTGGCATCCTAAGCTTTTCCTATAAATAGGGTGCTTAGGTTAGAATTGAAAATCACACCAGAATCAGAAGTTTTCTCTCTCTATAATATCGAGCGTATTTTTGTGAGTATTTCAATACTGTGAGTGTTGCTATTCAGTGCAAGTTTCCTTCGGTATTATATCCGATATTCCAGTCAGAGGTACTATCTTTTTGAGGTAAGGGATGTTATTTTCTTTCGTAAATGATGTTATTCTTTTCAATATCATTATACAGAAATATTGTCATGGATTTTATGCTGAAATTCTTACTTTTTTCGTCGGGGTTACTATTCACGTATACGGCACTATTCACGTATACGGCACTATTCACGGAAAAATTAAATTTCCTTCTATTTGTCCAAATTGCTTGTTAAGGTTACTATCTTTGATTGTATCCAAGTTTTGAGCTCTATTCTTGAATTTTGCTCCATAATTAATTATTACGAGGTATTTTTTGAATTGGATATACTAAAATACGAATCCTTAGTCTTTGTCTTTTATCTCACTGGATTCGTTTTTTTTTAAAATATTTTTCATCATTCTTAGTCCTAAAAGGTGATGTAACTGAATATCTATGGCCTGTAGAGCAAAGATGAATGATTACTTGATGAATATCTTTGGCCTGTAGAGCAAAGATGAATGATTACCTGATGAATATCTTTGGCCGTAGTGCAAAGATGACAGGTGTTGAGATGAACATGACCACTGATGATACAAATGAATATCTTTGGCCTGTAGTGCAAAGATGAATATTGATTCGAGATGTATATTGATTGATGTTACAGGGATAAAATATTGATGATGGACTTTTAAATCATAGAAGATAGTAGACTTCATTCTCTGCTTAACTCTTCTAATGAATTGTTATTTTCGCTGCGAATATTGATCTAAAGTTGGTTGTCCATTATATTTTATCTGATTTGTTGAAGACTAACGATAATTTATTTTCCATTATCTTAGTCATAATATTCTTTACTGAGCTAGTTGAGCTCACCCTTTTCATCTGTTGTCCTCTTCAGGAAATGAGAATGTCGCAGGGACTAGTCGGGGGACAGAGTGATGGTCCGAGTTAGAGCAGTAGTAGTCCTCACTATTTCTGATAAATAGTGTGATAATAATTGTAATGAGGACTTAGTTTGAATCTTTATATTTTCTACATATTTGTATTGACACTCACAGTTGTGTGGTTGTATTTTGCACGACCGTATGATATAAAGTTTGTATTTGAATTCTGTACCATGTATTTGGCGACTCAGAATAGATTGGGTTGACTGGACCTATTCTGGGGGGCATCACACTCTTTACTAGATATGATAGATCATATATAAGATATATATAAATGTTTATCACAAATTATATCTGATTATCTAAATCTATATATTGATTATACCAGTAAATGGTCACTTGAGATTTTAAAGACCGTCCCGAGTATTTCAAAGAAATAGCATTTGAATTTGCTTAACGAGTTTCGGTGTCCAAGTACTGACTCTTTACTAATATGGATATATAGATATATGAATACGTATGACAGTTTATCACAAATATATATATGAATGAGCAAGTATGAGATGATATGAACAATTATAATTTGACAACTTATCTCAAATACTTGGACCAATTTTTCTCTTCCAAACGAAAGGTCCGGATTGCATGATGGAAAATGAAGGGCTCGGATTGCATGATATATAGCCGGTTATGTATTTTGAATTGGCCCAACACATTTTTTTAGAATTTTGTTCCTTGTAATATTTTTACTTGTGGCACAAACATCAATGTAAGTATTGCAAGTTTATTCATGCCAGCAAACAAACTTCGGCACACACATATAGTTTTAGGAAAATTCTCTTCCATGCAATCACAAGTCTATACATGCCAGCAAACTAGCAATTTTCGGTATACACATATGCCCACATAATTTAGTTGAGGCACACATATTTCTAGGCATATACATCACTTTGCACAAACACCTAGGCAAGCATCCAAATTTCATTCCCATGCATTCATGATGTAAATTCGGCACACACACATGCATATGTACACACGGTTTACACCATGCACACACACACACATGATTTATATATATATATATATATATATATATATTATATTTTTACATATAATATATTTTAGTATATATATTTTGGAAATAATTTTTTTTTTGCCCACAAAAGAATTTGAAGATTATTTTGAAAAAAAAATAAGAATCTCCTTACCTTGGAAATGTTACTATATGAACTCATTTTATTAACACTTGATATTAAATTATCAATGTCATAAAATAAATTCAAAAAGAAGTATTTTGAAAATAAATATTTTTGGTCAAAATATTCAAGGTAATTAATAAATTATTTTAGCACTTAATCCTATGGAGAGGATTCTACCCTTTTGACCTTATATCCTAATTTGTTATCATCAAAACTTAAATACCCAGTTTTGGAGACCTATCATAATCAATATATAGATTTAGATAATCAGATATAACCTGCGATAAACGTTTATATATATATCTTATATATGATCTATCATATCTAGTAAATAGTCAGTACTTGGACACCGATATACAATTTGAATGTTATTTCTTTAAAATTCTCCAAACGATCTTTAAAATCCCAAGTAGCCCTTTACTGATATAAATAATCTATATAAATATTCTTTAATATTCTATATACGATTATCAAGTTGTGAATCGAAAAATTTAGTTAATACTTGGATACTGATATGCAATTCAGATGATATTTTCTTGAAATACTCCGGACGGTCTTTAAAATCCCAAGTGGCCAAATTATTCGCAACGTAGATCAAGTATAATATAATATATCTAAGTGAGTAAAACAAGTTTGTTCAAGTATTATCTAAAGTGAATCATATTATCATACTTGATAAGCTGTCATCAAATATACTGCTCATATAATTGTTCATAAATTATTGTTGCATTATATAAGTGTGTGTGGTTGTTTAATTCAGAGTTATATTTATTTAACACCAAAGAAACACACTCTTTATAAAGAAAAATCCTTTTCTTAAATCCATAGAAAAATATTCTTTAAAGAAAAAGAAAATCTTTAGTACAAATGCTTAAATATTTCATCTGCTTTCACAGAAGTACATCACATAAAAGTCTTTGAACTTTTATCATATACTTAAATTCTATATCTGCTTATCTGAGAAGTATCTGTTCTACAATTTTATCTGCTTATTGTTAGAAGCAAATATTCAAACAA
This sequence comes from Panax stipuleanatus, assembly GCA_020205555.1. NCBI lineage: Eukaryota > Viridiplantae > Streptophyta > Magnoliopsida > Apiales > Araliaceae > Panax > Panax stipuleanatus. The sequence goes on along the minus strand of CM035120.1, from coordinate 69,521,896 downwards.
ACTTTTGTAAAAGGAAAAAGGGTTGAGTTAGTTTATTTTATATTTGTGAGAAAGACAAGAATTCTTTGGCAAAGACCAGAGTCTTAGAGAGGTCAGCTGGGAGTTGGGTCAGTAGTATACTTGTGAGGTGAGGAAGAGATTGTTGTTTCAAGACCAAAGTATAAAATATTACTATACTCAAAAGAAGATTCAACTAAGCACGAGGAAGGAGTTGGGAGTTCGCTGTCCAATATAGTTAGTCGAGGATAGTTGTAAGTTTATTTTTAAAACTTTGTACATGCTTCTCCGCCAATTGAAGGAGTATTTATTACAGGGAGTAATAGGATCTCAAGTCCTGGAGAGGAGCTTGAGACTGGACATAGCAACATACTCGGGCTGTATGTTGTGAACCAGATAAATATCTATGCATTGTGTGATTGAATTTTAAACTGCTTATTAATTTGATAAAATTAACTCACTAAAATTCAGAAAGGCCAAAGATAATTTTTAAATGGTAATAATCTATTCAACCCCCCCCCCTTCTAGATTATTATTGGACTTTCATAATTTATTATTGGTAAACAGCTCATTGGTAAACAACTTATTATTTGTAAACAACTTATTATTTGTAAACAACTTATTATTTAAACAGCTTATTATTTAAACAACTTATTATTTAAAAATCTTATTGGTAAACAACTTATTAGTCCTAGTCATATTTAAATATTGGCTTTTTGTTTGTCAAAACTTATTTAAACAACTTATTGGTAAAGAGCTTATTGTTCGTCATTTTTTGATGTATAAATAAGTTTACATTATAATTTAATATATGTTAGTATTAATAAGGGTATAATAGTCCAAATGATATTTTTTTTATCCAATCTTTTAATTAATCTCGAAAAAAACAAACTCCCATAAAAAACAAACATGGACCACTAATCACAAAATTTGTTACTCGTATTTTCTGAAATTTCATGCATGACATCAATTTAAAAGGTTATTATGCCGTCAATTGACTTTTAAAAGTCAAAATAATGAGATTCGGGAGGAAATATTATTTAGTCCCCACTTTAAGTAAAATTCTGTGTCCGCCACTGGTCTCATACTCTCATTCATTACTGGTTCTTATGGCAATTGGTAGGATTAATCCTCCATTGATTACCCTTCATCTAATTTGTGTTTAGTCGTGTTCGACTCTAACACTGAACCGTGTGAGTAGATTTATGTTGAAAGTAAAGAAATCAAATTATGAATGGAAAGAGAAGGGAATCAAAAGAAGAAAGAATCCATTGACAAATGACCATACCTAATTTAATCAGTCACTTTGTCAACCTGGAAATGTTAGTATTGGAATTTTACAAATGCACAATTTGATTGACAATGTGAACAAAATCAACCAGACTACCTTGCAATTCTTCCAAAAATTGATCTTTCATTAGTTTACTCCAAAAACACCTTCCCTGACTATATCATACTCGCAAGACGAATAAGGTAAATGTGGCGCGAAAATGACATGGAGTTGCCTCTTTGTTCGTCTACCTATAGAATTATCACTACCTGAAACTTCACCATCTATTTCTTCATTTCTCGAAAGAAACAACCTCGAATTAACACAATTTGCCCACGACAGCCCCAAAGCAGGACAAACCCGCCTCCCAGACGTATACAAATAACCCAGATTCCCAACCCTTAAACCATTCACACCTTCACATGACCCCACCAAATCAACCACCTGATTTGTAACTAAAACTGCAAGGCCAAACTGCTGTGCCTGCGATTTCAACTTGGAAGATATCTTGAAAAACAGAGAGGATCTTCTCTTAAGATCAGTGGGGTTGTTGTCAAATTCTGAGCGAAACAAGGCCGCTATCGAATCTATCACGATTAACTTAATGGGTAATTTGACCGGAGGATTAGCGAGCATCGAATCTATCTCGAGCAATACGTCGAACAGGTGGTTGGCAGATTGTAAAGACCTAACGAGTATATTGTCAAGGGGGTCATAACCAGGACCGAAAAGGTCAAGGTGTGAGGAGCTGAAGGATTCGGAGAGTTGGTGGAAGCGGCGATAGGGGTATGGCAATTCTGAGTGGAGGTAGAGAGAGGACCCAGAAAGGCCGCCTAGGGAGACTGAGAGCTGAGCGGAGAGAAGGAGTTGGACTGAGATTTGGGTTTTTCCGCAACCACTTTCGGAAACGAGTTCAGTCACGGAGCCGCAGGGTATGCCGCCGCCGAGGAAGCGATCAAGGACCGGACACCCAACAGTGCACTTTTGGGTGGGAAGCGGAAGTTCAAGCAAATTTTCAGGTCTCATTTAAGAGAGAGAAAAAGAGAGAGAGAGAGAGAGAGAGAGACTTTGCAGTTTATTGGGGGGGTTTCTTTACACTAATATTTAGATGGCCAACATATTGAATATCAAAAGTATTTTTACTTACCGAGAGGTCTAGACTTATACCGAGCATGAGGTATGCGTTGGGTTACTTTGGATACCCCCCAAATTATTTTTAAAAATAAAGTAATTTCACTTGATGAACCATAACTATGGCACAAAAATATTTTTTGTATCTCGTTGTATTTGATACTCCCTCGGTTCCATATTATCAATCGTTTAGGGAAAAAAATCTATTCCTAATTAACTGTCGTTTTCAGATTCCTAAGAGAATTTTTCCCTAATCTTCCTAACTTACCCCTAAACTATCTCATCTTAATATTCCTACTAAATTTCAACTTATGTTCCCAATGTTTTTCTAAATACTCCTATTTTCCTCCTCCTTTGTCCACTACGCCTCTGCCAACTCCACGACCCACTCCCACATGTCCGCCACTTACATCAAAACCATCGCCGCTGTCCTCCGCCGCTGCCCCGCCCCATGTAATTTCCTCGTTTTCGGCCTCACACACGAGATCCTTATCTGGAAATCGCTCAACCACAACGGCCGGACAATCTCAGCTAATTGTACGATCTCTTAGAATACTCAAAGGAGTAAATCGAAAAAGACTGTCGACCGGTTCATAATCTTCTGTTTTTCCGATTGTAAGTTAGCCATTAATGACCTCCCAAATCATATTTATGAAATGGGGTGGGATGTGATTTTGGTGGATGGGCAAATTGGTTTTTTTTTTCCGGCAGCTCTGGGGAGGATGTCGGCGATTTTCATCATCGGCGTGTTGGTGAAAAACAAAAAGGGTGGCGCTGGAAAAACTCATGTGTTCTGAGAGAACGACAAGAGAGATCCGAGGGCAATAAGGAGGATGAAGATGGTGATCTAAAGAAGAAGACAAAGATCAAAGATTCTGAAGAAGAAGATGGTGATTTAAAGAAGAAGACAAAGATGGTTTGGAGAAAGATTAAGACGTTGGATTTTCTTTTTCCTCTTTTTCTAAGATTGTTGTTGGAGAATGTGATACTAAAGATAAGAAACAGAGGAAAAGAATAAGGGTGTTAGTAAATAAGGCGAGTTTAGTAATTTGAGTTTAATTTTACACTTCACAATGTAATGTCATAACTTTTCTTAATAATTGTGCATTGGCCTCCAACGCCTGATAAAAGGGAACCGTGGGAGTAATACTTTTCCAATGTAATCATACTTCTAGGAAAAATCATGCCTTTTAGTTTTCATTATATTAAAAATAAATATTATAATATTTCCAAAAAATAATGTTTAATTTTATAGTAGTAATACTTTTGTTTGCATTTTCAACACTTTGATTTTAAAACTTTTAGTTTATGTTTGTTTGTAAGGATTATACTTGGGATGTAACGCCCCTAAATCCGGGTTACCTGACCCCCGAATTTGGTGCTCACGATCCAATATTTGAATATCATCTAACTACCCATTTATTTATGAATAGAAATATACATATCATTAACTGATATTTATAATACATTGTCCTAGGTTTTCTAACCTTAACATAACAAATATGCCCTTAGATATACAAAAAGGGTTATACAAAATAACATAATAAATATGTTCATTATAACTACTCCAGCAATACACCTTTGCCTTTGTTTTTCTCTGCTCCTCCGGCTACCTCGTTCCTAGCTGAAATATTGTATTTAAGAAGGGTGAGCAACAAATTTGCTCCGCAAGTTAAATCATACAATAAAATATAAGAATCAAGAATATAAGACTATCAATTCGATAGAATATCACCAAACTTCAAAGGGCTTTGAATTAGCTGAATAAAGCGTTAATCAATAACAAGACTTTCTCGCAATTTATGCAAAATAATAATTTGATAGTGAAAGAGTAAAACGCTTTCAAAATTTCTCAATTGAATAACAAGAATCAATTCTACGCAATAACAAAGTGGAATATTATCTAGATTTTTTTTTAAGTTGAGCGACCCCACAGGATCTTGAACTTCTCGAGTAACTATCAGGTTTTACTTTGATCCATGGTGTATTAGATAACCATAAAGATTAAATCATATCCCTCCGCAAGTATATAAAGTGATCATCTTCATTATACCCTATATTATGCATAATACTTACACGCGCGCAACGGCCGAATATACGACCACAAAGCCCCTTTTTATATAAAAGGTTGTTCTTCTCGGTCTTATAACCAGAATTCGAATCACAACAACGAAATACAATGATTTCAATATCTAATCGCTTTCTCGATCTAGCCGGAATAATTGGCATTGACCTGTCAATAATAATTGAGTTCTCTTCTCGAACCTATCAAGTTTCAACAAATGTTTGTCTAGCCAAAACAATTAGCTACGACATATCTCAAAACGATTCAATAATAGAAAAAAATTAACTGTACTATTTGCAATCAATAATAATTTCTACGGATGTGAATAACCAACAACAGTTATTCCCCAAGCATATTCTCAAAGTCAATAATTTAATTTGAATTAATAAACATGCACTAACTGCGAATAATCAACAATAATTCTCAGACGTGGTATAATCAGCAATAATTAACCACCACTATATTTGAAAAGTAATAACTCGAGATTGAGTTAAGAAAACTTGCCTGATTCGCTGACTACTGCTACTCAATTTAAGTTAACTTCTTTTGTAAGACTTATTATTAATAAGATCGATCTCTTAATTAGCATCACATATCTTACTCATCGCATGTAATCACATAATCAATCATTAAAGAGTACAACTATACTACCTTAAACTCGACACTACTAAATCATACAATTTATGAATTAACACTTAGTCTTTTATTTTATAAGTCCTTTACAATTAAGTAAACCGAATACCTAATCCAGCAACTTGGATTCAAACTGACATCCAATCCAGCAATCCTGGATTCAACTAACATCTGATCCAGTAACCTAGATTATCTAACAGACCAATCTAGTATCCTAGATTATCCAAACATCTCATCCAGCAACTTGATGGCCAATCTAGCAAACTAGATTGCAATCCAGCAAGCTGGATTTCCCTTTTTTAACCAAATCATCTTATTATTTTTTTTATCTTTTGTCCACACATAAATACATGTATTTCATACACAAAAATAATTTTTCAGAAAATTTTCAATTTTCTTTAGTATTTTTCAAAAATCTGTTTCTAGTTAATTCCTTAAGAAAATAACTACCTCACGCTTAACTCAAAAAATTTCCAACTCTTGGCAGGATCTTACACATGTTAACGTGGGTCTCCAGTTTAAATTTTGTGGCCATCGGAGTTATACAACTCCGGTTATAGCATTTTTTGTTAGGAAAACCCAAATATTGAAATAGTCATAACTTGCTCATTTTAAGTCGGAATGAGCTCATTTTTGGACACAAGCTACTTTATAACATATATTTTCATGTCCCAAAAGGCCGGAATTTATTACATAATTTAAGTGGAGGAAACTGCCCTTCAAAAATCCGGACAGCCTACTTTTGTCATTTTTCAGATTTTTCCTACTTTGCTAAAATCAGTCCACACAACAATCTACAACTCCTTTTTCAGTGATTCCACTTGAAAAAGTTAGAAGACTTATATATCTAAGTCCAGAAATTTACCACACTGAAAAATTCAAAATATATTGAGAGATATGCTTGTTTTAATTTCATGTTCCGTTCTCTCAAAAATCTGATATCTTAACCTTTGTGATTTCTAAAAAAACTTTCTTGATCTCTCATATTAATAACACATAAAACCTCATAAACCAACATAATACATACTAGTACTCCTTAAGATCAAGGATCTACCATGACCCATCATCTATTTCATTAAAACTTCACCAAAATCCAATCAAAACATAATCAATGCCAAGAAATACAAACAAGGGTTTCTAGTTTTTATTTTCTTACTTTAGATCTAACTTTTGATCCACAAAAGGGTTCAATCTATACACAAAACGCTTTTAAACATATGGATCTAAGGTTTTAAACCTTAAGATCATATTTTTACAAAAATCAAAACTCAAATCATAACAAAAGGAAAATAAACTATAAAAGTAGAAATCCTTTATACATTTTCTTGATTCTTTCTCTCCTTCTTTCTAATACTTGATTAAAGAATTATAAAGTTTGCAAGAACTCTCTCTTGGCCGAAATTTCCCCCTTGCACTCTCTCTTGTTTATTTGCTTTCTCTCTCTTCAACTTAGGAAATGAAAGAAATAAAATGAAAAGTTTTGTATAATATACATAAAGATAAAAGTATAGATATGTTATCTTGAGAGTCTATATGCTCCTCTTTCAATGATTTCTTTAATCAAAGTGCCGCAACACATGTTTAGATTGAAGATGAGACTTAGGAACTATTTCTAGTTCTGTAATGAACTTTTCATTCGAAACATCAACTTGCAGCTTCACTTACAGTTATATACTTTGTCTTTGTCACTAAACCAACAACCTTTTATTGTTTGGAACCTTTCCAAATCACTGCACCATCTTTCAAGGTAACAATTCACCCTAAAGTGAATTTTGCTATCGTCTTGGTTAGTCTAAAAACTTGAGTCTGTTTAGCCCTCTAGTGTAATTCAGACTCATCATGTGATATGATGACATCCTTAGTGCCAGTTAAGTACTTTAAGACGTATATCACTGTCTCACAGTGATCTTCTCCAGAATATGACTGATCAACATCAAGTCTCGTGTATTTCATTGCATACATGATAGTAACTCATGCGATCTCTCTTTTACTGAGGATAATTTTGGAGAGATACACTCCATGGCTCATCATCATGAGGCACCTTTTGGAGTTTGACATGCTAAACGCTTTAGCATCTAATGAATATACGTTTCCCTGGGTTATGCCGAACATCCTTTTAAATCAATTAATATAGATTTATATCCCCAATGCGGGATGTTCTACCCAAATCATTCATGGAAGAATGTTTAGACAACTTTATTTTGATCGATTTTAGCATAGAAATTTCATTCTCTATCATCAACATATAATACATGAAATAAAACAGCGCTCCCACTAACCTTCTTGTACACACATGGTTCATCCTTGTTTTTGATAAAATCAAACTATTTGATTGTCTCATCAAAACAAATGTTCCATCTATGAGAAGCTTGCTTCAATCCATAAATGGATTGTTGTAGCTAATATATATGATTTGCTTCAACTATTGAAACAAATCCATCTAGTTGTATCATACATACATGCTCCTCCAATAATGTATATTTGAGGAAGGACGTCCCCACGTCTATTTTGCTAGATATAGTAATAATAAGCTGCAATTGCAAGTAAAATCCAAATGGACTTGAGCATAGCTTCAAAATATATTTTAGATTTTATGGTCAACTACCATTTCTCTGAGTCTTTATTACTCATAGCCTGTTCGTAATTCAATGGATCATCATCATTTATGATGTGTACCTCATCGTTATCCTCTATGACGAATCCATACCTCTCAGGTATCTTCGGTACTCTTTCAAATTTATGAATAGGGTGTAGTAGGTTCTTTGTTGGGTTTGTACGAAATCGTGATGCAATCAAATTGTAAAAATAAGCGGAAGCATGGTATATCAGAGTTTAAAAAATTTTCTACAAAACCATTACCCGGATCATCCTTTATGCAAATTATTAATTTAAAACGATAAATAAGAAGTTATGGAATCATACCCTTGTAGAACGAAGCTTCCACATGTATGAGTTCAACTCCTTGTTCTTCGTGATCTCCTTGAATTTTTGGGTTAGATTCCTTCTTTTGATCAACGTTAGCCACCCAAGTGTTTGGCCTCTAGAGGTGATCCACCAAGGAAGATGAATTATCAAGAAGGAGGGTGGTTGGCTTAGTTTTCTATCCTCTATAAAAAAGGAGTACTCTCCAATAATTGGAATTGCATCAACAGATATCTATTATAAAACTCCTCTTATATAGGTATTGGTCAGGCCTTCTAATCCTATTAGACATGGGATTTCATTTAAATAATTAAACTCTTTTAATTAATTTAGGCTTCCCACCACATTGAAAATAATTAATTAAATTTATTTAATTAATTTATCTCCTAATCTTATTAGGAATAAATGAGAGTACTAATATTAAATTAATTACTAAACCTCTTTAGAAATTAAACTAATAATAATTGTAATAATATTAATAAGACATCTTTTATTAATTTATATTTAATATTTTCAAAATATTAAATAATAAACAATAAGCTATTTAATTTATTCTATCACCATAGATTAAATTAATTACATTTAATGCAATATTACGATTATTCCATTACCTTATTAAATAATTATTCTTCCTTTTATGGTGTGACCCTTTAGGTTCTCCATATTAAATCGGTTGTGAATAAATCAATTAGAACAATTCTAATCTTATTTAAATAAATAAATTAAACTAATAATCTATTTAAATAAATAATATTTATTCTACAATAGGGATAAGCCTCCCTAGCGTTCAACGACTTTCTAGATAATATAGATTTCAAAATTAATCATAAAAGAACCTGTGAGTAAATAGTTACCGTACAATTCAATCCTTCCACCATACAATGTCCCAATTAAATATAAGACATGGATTTACTGTCAAGTCTTATTTTATTTAATTATATGTATTTCGATTAGAAAATGCACAACTCCATTTAATGCAAATTAGAAAATCCTTTCTAATTTCATTTCACCTTGGCCAAGGATTCTTGGGTTGTCATTTAACGAATCAGATAGGACATATCTCCTCTTTTACTAGAGGTCGTAGATTTTTTATTGATCATTCATTAGCTTCATATGTAACTCATTATACCTATGCATACCCTTTATATACCCTAAAGGACTTTAAGGAATAAGTCAAAGTATAATTCATTACATACAAGATACTATGATGATCTCAAGTCCAAGGATCACTTGAACTACTATCACATTAGGAATTTCCTATTGACATTCGAGTAAAACTCCATTAGGTATTCCATAGCGAGTCACGTTCAGTGAACTTATTCTCCAATAAGCACCTACATACTTGCTTTAGTGTCTCCACACAAATGATTATGAGATCAATCATCCTCATCCAATGAGCAAGCAACATATGTACTAATCTATCCGGATTTACTAATCCCCTTTTTAGTAATCCCATGATTAGGAACTATTTTAGTTTTTAAGCTTTCTAAAAATTTAGATCTCATTAGCATAATCAACATCATGATTCTAAAAGCATTGCTTAAAACTATGGGTTATTTACATATTATAAAAACAGCACCATGTAGATAATTAAATGCCTTTAATAAATAAATATTTTATTAATAAATAAATAAGATTGTTTACAAAGTATATGTTTTATCATCATACATGATTGGCTTGTATGCATACTACTTCCAATCTCCCACTTGCACTAATGCCAATCGCCATGGTATCTCATACCAACTTCTCTAAGTGACGATCAAACTGCTGTTGTGTTATAGCTTTAGTAAATGGATCTGCAATGTTATCTTGAGAGTCTATATGCTCCTCTTTCAATGATTTCTTTAATCAAAGTGCCGCAACACATGTTTAGATTGAAGATGAGACTTAGGAACTATTTCTAGTTCTGTAATGAACTTTTCATTCAAAACATCAACTTGCAGCTTCACTTACAGTTATATACTTTGTCTTTGTCACTAAACCAACAACCTTTTATTGTTTGGAACCTTTCCAAATCACTGCACCATCTTTCAAGGTCACAATTCACCCTAAAGTGAATTTTGCTATCGTCTTGGTTAGTCTAAAAACTTGAGTCTGTTTAGCCCTCTAGTGTAATTCAGACTCATCATGTGATATGATGACATCCTTAGTGCCAGTTATGTCCTTTAAGACGTATATCACTGTCTCACAGTGATCTTCTCCAGAATATGACTGATCAACATCAAGTCTCGTGTATTTCATTGCATACATGATAGTAACTCATGCGATCTCTCTTTTACTGAGGATAATTTTAGAGAGATACACTCCATGGCTCATCATCATGAGGCACCTTTTGGAGTTTGACATGCTAAACGCCTTTAGCATCTAATGAATATACGTTTCCCTGGGTTATGCCGAACATCCTTTTAAATCAATTAATATAGATTTATATCCCCAATGCGGGATGTTCTACCCAAATCATTCATGGAAGAATGTTTAGACAACTTTATTTTGATCGATTTTAGCATAGAAATTTCATTCTCTATCATCAACATATAATACATGAAATAAAACAGCGCTCCCACTAACCTTCTTGTACACACATGGTTCATCCTTGTTTTTGATAAAATCAAACTATTTGATTGTCTCATCAAAACAAATGTTCCATCTATGAGAAGCTTGCTTCAATCCATAAATGGATTGTTGTAGCTAATATATATGATTTGCTTCAACTATTGAAACAAATCCATCTAGTTGTATCATACATACATGCTCCTCTAATAATGTATATTTGAGGAAGGACGTCCCCACGTCTATTTTGCTAGATATAGTAATAATAAGCTGCAATTGCAAGTAAAATCCAAATGGACTTGAGCATAGCTTCAAAATATATTTTAGATTTTATGGTCAACTACCATTTCTCTGAGTCTTTATTACTCATAGCCTGTTCGTAATTCAATGGATCATCATCATTTATGATGTGTACCTCATCGTTATCCTCTATGACGAATCCATACCTCTCAGGTATCTTCGGTACTCTTTCAAATTTATGAATAGGGTGTAGTAGGTTCTTTGTTGGGTTTGTACGAAATCGTGATGCAATCAAATTATAAAAATAAGCGGAAGCATGGTATATCAGAGTTTAAAATTTTTTCTACAAAACCATTACCCGGATCATCCTTTATGCAAATTATTAATTTAAAACGATAAATAAGAAGTTATGGAATCATACCCTTGTAGAACGAAGCTTCCACATGTATGAGTTCAACTCCTTGTTCTTCGTGATCTCCTTGAATTTTTGGGTTAGATTCCTTCTTTTGATCAACGTTAGCCACCCAAGTATTTGGCCTCTAGAGGTGATCCACCAAGGAAGATGAATTATCAAGAAGGAGGGTGGTTGGCTTAGTTTTCTATCCTCTATAAAAAAGAAGTACTCTCCAATAATTGGAATTGCATCAACTGATATCTATTATAAAACTCCTCTTATATAGATATTGGTCAACCCTTCTAATCCTATTAGACATGGGATTTCATTTAATTAATTAAACTCTTTTAATTAATTTAGGCTTCCCACCACATTGGGAATAATTAATTAAATTTATTTAATTAATTTGCCTTCTAATCTTATAAGGAATAAATGAGAGTACTAATATTAAATTAATTACTAAACTCCTTTAGAAATTAAAATAAGTAATAATATTAATAAGTCTCCTCTTATTAATTTATATTTAATATTTTCAAAATATTAAATAATAAACATTAAGTTATTTAATTTATTCTATCACCATAGATGAAATTAATTATACTTAATGCATTATTACGATTATGACATTACCTTCTTAAATAATTATTCTTCCTTTTATGGTGTGACCCTTTAGGTTCTCCATATTAAACCGGTTGTGAATAAATCAATTAGAACAATTCTAATCTTATTTAAATAAATAAATAAAACTAATAATCTATTTAAATAAATAATATTTATTCAATAATAGGGATAAGCCTCCCTAGCGATCAACGACTTTCTAGATAATATAGATTTCAACATTAATTATAAAAGAACCTGTGAGTAAATAGTTACCGTACAATTCAATCATTCCACCATACAATGTTTCAATTAAATATAAGACATGAATTTAGTGTCAAGTCTTATTTTATTCAATTACATGTATTTCGATTAGAAAATACACAACTCCAAATAAGGCAAATTTTCCACCTTGGCCAAGGATTCCTGGGTTGTCATTTAACGAATCACATATGACATATCTCCTCTTTTACTAGAGGTGGTAGATTCTTTATTGATCATTCATTATCTCCATATGTAACTCATTATACCCAAACATAACCTTTTATATACCCTAAAGGGCTTTAAAGAATAAGTCAAAGTATAATTCATTACATACAAGATACTATGATGATCTCAAGTCCAAGGATCACTTGTACTACTATCACATTAGGAATTTTTATTGACAGGCGAGTAAAACTCCATTAGGTATTCCATAGCAAGTCACGTTCAGTGAACTTATTCTCCAATAAGCACCTACATACTTGCTTTAGTGTCTCCACACAAATGATCATGAGATCAATCATCCTCATCCAATGAGCAAGCAACATATGTACCAATCTATCTGGATTTACTAATCCCCTTTTTAGTAATCCCACGATTGGGAACTATTTTAGTTTTTAAGCTTTCTAAGAATTTTGATCTCATTAACATGATCATCATCATGATTCTAAAGCATTGCTTAAAACAATAGGTTATTTATATATTATAAAAATAGCACCATGTAGATAATTAAATGCCTTTAATAAATAAATATTTTTATTAATAAATAAATAAGATTGTCTCCAAAGTATATGCTTTATCATCACACATGATTGGCTTGTATGCATACTACTTTTAATCTCCCACTTGCACTAAAGCCAATCGCCATGGTATCTCATACTAACTTCTCTAAGTGACGATCAAACTGCTGTTGTGTTATAGCTTTAGTAAATGGATATGCAATGTTATCTTGGGTGTCTATATGCTCCTCTTTCAATGATTTCTTTAATCAAAGTGCCGCAACACATGTTTAGATTCAAGATGAGACTTAAGAACTATTCCTAGTTCTGTAATGAACTTTTCATTTGAAACATCAACTTGCAGCTTCACTTACAGTTATATACTTTGTCTTTGTCACTAAAGCAACAACCTTTTGTTGTTTGGAACCTTTCCAATTCACTACACCATCTTTCAAGGTAACGACTTACCCTAAAGTGGATTTGATATCGTCTTGGATAGTTTGAAAACTTGAGTCTGTTTAGCACACTACTTTAATTCAGACTCATCATGTGATATGATGACATCCTTAGTGTCAGTTAAGTACTTTAAGATGTTTATCACTGTCTCACAGTGATCTTCTCCAGAATATGACTGATCAACATCAAGTCTCGTATATTTCATTGCATACATGATAGTAGCTCATGCGATCTCTCTTTTATTGAGGATAATTTTAGAGAGATTCACTCTATGGCTCATCATCACGAGACACCTTTTGGAGTTTGCCATGCTAAACGCCTTTAGCATCTAATGAATATACGTTTCCTTAAGTTTAGATGAACATCCTTTTAAATATATCAATAAAGATTTATATTCCCAATGTGGGATATTCTACCCAAATCATTCATGGAGGAATGTTTAGACAACTTTATTTTGATCGATTTTTGCATAGGAATTTCATTTCCTATCAGCAATATATCATCAACATATAATACAAGGAATGAAATAGCGCTCCCACTAACCTTTTTGTACACACATGGTTCATCCTCGTTTTTGATAAAATCAAACTCTTTGATTGTCTCATCAACATGAATGTTCCATCTACGAGAATCTTGCTTCAATCCATGAATGGATTGTTGTAGCTCATATACATGATTTGCTTCAAATATTGAAACAAAAAACTATTTGGTTGTATCATTCATACATTCTCCACTAATAATGTATATTTGAGGAAGGACGTCTCCACGTCCATTTTGCCATATTAAGTAATAATAAGCTGCAATCGCAAGTAAAATCCAAATGGACTTGAGCATAGCTTCAAAATTCATTTTAAATTTTATGGTCATCTACCATTTCTCTGAGTCTTTATTACTCATAGTCTGTTCGTAATTCAATGGATCATCATCATCCATGATGTGTACCTCATCGTCATCATCTATGACGAATCCATACCTTTCAGGTATCTTCGGTACCTTTCCAGATTTACGAATAGAGTGTTGTATAGTAGGTGTCTCTACTTGGACAGGTTCATCCACTTGATCTGTAGTAGTTTGTGGTTCTTGAATTTCTTCAAGATCTATTTTTCTCCCACTAGCCCCTTCAAGGATAAACTCATTTTTCAAGAAGGCAACGTGTTTCGCAATAAACACCTTTTGTTCAGTAGGATTGTAGAAATAGTATCCCAAACATTCTTTAGGATATCCACAAACGTGCACTTATCAGATCTTGTCCCAAGCTTATCATTTTAAAATCTTTTTCACATAAGCTGGACATCCCCAAATCTTAACATGCTTAAGACTAGGTTTCCTCCCTGTCCACATCTCATATGGAGTCTTGGGGACGAATTTGGTGGAGACCTTATTTAGTAGATATGTAGCCGTTTCTAGGGCATGACCCCAGAATAAAATTGGAAGATCGGTAAAACTCATCATGGAACGAACCATGTCCAACAATGTTTGATTTCTCCTTTTAGATACTCTATTTAACTGTGGTGTACCTGGTGGAGTTCATTGTGAAATTATACCATTTTCTTTGAGACAATCAAGAAACTCACCGCTTAAGTATTCACCACCTCAATCTGATCGAAGAATCTTAATACTCTTGCCCGTTTGTTTCTCTATTTCACTTCTGAACTCTTTGAACTTTTCAAATGATTCTGATTTGTATTTCATTAAATACACATATCCAAATCTTGAGTGATCATCAGTGAAAGTAATAAAATAAGAATACCCATCCTGTGCATTCGTTGTCATAGGTCCACAAACGTCTGTGTGAACCAACGCTAACAACTCTGTAACTTTTTCTCCTTTTCCACTAAAAGGAGATTTAGTCATTTTACCCATGAGACAAGATTCACAAGTTGGATATGATTCATAATCGGATGGCTCTAAGAGCCCATCCCTATGCAACTTGGATAATTTTGTTTCATTAATATTACCGAGTCTACAGTGCCACATATAGGTATAATTAATATCATCTCTTTTCCTTTTCTTAGTTTGTTCTATTTGAAGTATATTTTCATGCAAGTCAAGTATATAAAGTCCATTTTGCAAATTACCAACACCATATAAAACATTGATTTTATAAATAGAACAACTGTTGTTCTTTATTATAATGTCAAATCCATCCATATCTAATACGGAAATAGAAATATTGTTTCTACTGATATTCGGAACAAAATAACAATTATGTAAATAAATGGACTTGCCCGTAGGCTGTGCTAAATAATAAGTGCCTACAGCTAATGCAACAACCTTTGCTCCATTTTTCACTCGTAGGACAACTTCATCCTTGTTCAGCTTTCTACTTCTGACCAGTCCATTCACATTATTACATATGTGAGAACCACAGCCGGTATCTGATACCCAAGTAGAATTTTGACTTTCTGAAAAATTAATTTCAATCATGAACAAACCTTGATTGAAAGTCGAAGCTTTTCCGAGCTTCTTCTCTGCCAGAAACGTTTTGCAGTTCCTCTTCCAATGACCCGACTCGTTGCAATGGAAGCATATTCCTTTGCTAGCTGGATCAGGTTTCTTTTGTTCCTTTATGTTCACCTTACCCTTGGTCATCCGAGATCGGGAGAGCTCTTTAAATATCTCATATCTAGCAGTCCTACTTTGTTTACCATACAACTCCTTGAGGTGAAGCAACATAGTAGGAGCATGCATGTTTTCATGCTGACGCTGAAGCTCATTATTCATGGATGCGAGCATGATGCATTGAGCCACAGATGCGTCATCTTGTCACTTTACAATGGTGTCAATCTCTTCCTCAGAGGCTGTTTCTGGAACAGTTCTAAGGACATGTGAGTTTAGGACATAAGAAATCTTTTTAACAGTGAGAACTATTCTCAGATTTCTTAGCCAGTCCGTATAATTCGTCCCGGTAAGCTTATTAGCATCAAGTATGCTTCGTAGTGAAATTAGTGATTTTGACATTTTTAAAATTCTGCATGTGAAAAATAATATTTTTAGCAAACATTCATTTTATTAATTTTGCATACCAAAATAAATTTAGGTCTTTATTTTAAATTGGTATCTTCCACTATTTTTATCAAACTATATTACCCTAACTTATATAGTTCGACAACATCTAATTAAAGATTTGCTAGTGAGAATAAGGATCCCATTTCAAATGTATATAACCTTGTGGATAGCACAACAAGCGATATACAAATAAATAGGTAAACAACTCTTGTCAATTACATCACCATGTAACTCTTTTTATTTTGCCTCTTAAATCATAATGGTCAAGTGTGTGCACATCCGAACTAAAATGATTTAAGTTAAGTCCAGCCTAGCACTTCCATAAATTTAAAAAAGAAAAATGTTCGTCCTTGTAGATAGCACAACAAGACTAGATCATTCAATTTTCTTGATAAACATCAAATGTGATTAATTAATATCTTAAATACGCAATACTCGCCTTGTGGATAGCACAACAAGCTCATATTAAATATGTAATACTCTATTAATTTATCATGCTAGAAGGCGACGTTTGATATTCCAAATATCACTTGAACGCTTTTGATTTAATATAATTTTCTTGATGGATTTGTTATTATTTGTCTCATTTTGTTTAGCGCGCATGCACACACACACACACACACACACACACACACACACACACACACACACACACATATATATATATATATATATATATATATATAATACGCGTCATTTTATTAAACATGCGAAGCATGTTTGTATAAAATATAATATATATAATATTTAGCATGCATATATAGAATACTATATTCTACCCGGATTGATTATGGACTTTTATTCTAGTTTGGTTCACTAGAGCCACCAAGTGAACCAAAAGGTCAAACCTAGGAGTGCAAGAATTTAAATTTAAACGTAACTATTACATTTAAACCCGAGGTCCATACTAACGGGTCTTCACACGCTCCTTGTTCATTGCTCTCCAATTTTTTTAAGATAATTCTAACTATTTCTATTACATTAAACTATTTAATTTAAATAGAAACCTTGATCAGCAGTCAAGTGGAAGTACATAGGAGGGAGATAGAATTTTACATCAAGAAAAAATCAGAGAAGACGAGGTACGCAGACCCCATTTAATAAAACTCATTCATTCAAGCATTCAACTAAAATAAAATCCAATCACATTTGTCAAATAGTCCATAATCAATCCACATTTATTATCATACATATCACCATATATATCAATAAATAAATATCCATCTCATGAATTAAAATATTATATATATATATATGAGTATCATTTAATGAGCAATTTTAAATTGCATGAAATCCAATTTCAAGATTAAAATAAACTCTTTATTTTAATTATAAAATTATTAAAAAAATTATACATACATACATACATATATATATATATATATATATATATATATTACCGTATATATATATACTATATATATAGTAACACATATCTATATTATATATATATATAATATCAGTATTATATATAACTATATATATATACTACCTTCACAATCCGTGAATCTCCTGGTGGAGAATAACCATGCTACTTAATATATAATATATATATAGTAACGAAATTTCCTTTTAGAAATCAAAGTGATCCCTAAAAAATCGTGATTAGTCCCTCTCCTTTTTTTTATTAGAACGGATTCCAGTGGCATAAAAAAAACTATTTCGGCTTCGTTTTTTTTTTCTCTCTTTCATAAAAAAAATAATTTTATACAATTAAAATTATGCCCAATAAATTATTCTAAATACATACTCATATGTATATGAAATCAAAATAATTAATAATTGTATAAAGGTTTGGCTTTGATGCCACTGTTGCGTTTGTACGAAATCGTGACGCAATCAAATTACAAAAATAAGCAGAAGCATGGTATATCAGAGTTTATTTTTTTTTTACAAAATTATTACACGGATCATCCTTTATGCAAATTATTAATTTAAAACGATAAATAAGAAGTTATGGAATCATACCCTTGTAGAACGAAGCTTCCACAGGTACGAGTTCAACTCATTGTTCTTCGTGATCTCCTTGAATTTTTGGGTTAGATTCCTTCCTTTGATCAACGTTAGCCACCCAAGTGTTTGGCCTCTAGAGGTGATCCACCAAGGAAGATGAATTATCAAGAAGGAGGGTGGTTGGCTTAGTTTTCTATCCTCTATAGAAAAGGAGTACTCTCCAATAATTGAAATTGCATCAACTGATATCTATTATAAAACTCCTCTTATATAGATATTGGTCAACCCTTCTAATCCTATTAGACATGAGATTTTATTTAGTTAATTAAACTATTTTAATTAATTTAGGCTTCCCACCACATTGGGAATAATTAATTAAATTCATTTAATTAATTTACCTCCTAATCTTATTAGGAATAAATGAGAGTACTAATATTAAATTAATTACTAAACTCCTTTAGAAATTAAAATAAGTAATAATATTAATAAGTCTCCTCTTATTAATTTATATTTAATATTTCTAAAATATTAAATAATAAACATTAAGCTATTTAATTTATTCTATCACCATAGATTAAATTAATTACACTTAATGCATTATTACTATCATGCCATTTTCTTCTTACATAATTCTTCTTCCTTTTATGGTGTGACCCTTTAGGTTCTCCATATTAAACCGGTTGTGAATAAATCAATTAGAACAATTCTAATCTTATTTAAATAAATAAATTAAACTAATAATCTATTTAAATAAATAACATTTATTCTACAATAGGGATAAGTCTCCCTAGCGATCAACGACTTTCTAGATAATATAGATTTCAACATTAATCATAAAAGAACCTATGAGTTAATAGTTACCGTACAATTCAATCCTTCCACCATACAATGTCCCAATTAAATATAAGACATGGATTTACTGTCAAGTCTTAATTTATTTAATCATATGTATTTTGATTAGAAAACGCACAACTCCAAATAATGCAAATTAGAAACCTCTTTCTAATTTCATTCCACCTTGGCCAAGGATTCCTGGGTTGTCATTTAACGAATCACATAGGACATATCTCCTCTTTTACTAGAGGTGGTAGATTCTTTATTGATCATACATTATCTCTATATGCAACTCATTATACCCAAGCATACCCTATATATGCCTTAAAAGGCCTTAAGGAATAATTCAAAGTATAATTTGTTACATACAAGATACTATGATAATCTCAAGTCCAAGGATCACTTGTACTACTATCACATTAGGAATTCCTATTGAAAGGCGAGTAAAACTCCATTAGGTATTCCATAGCGAGTCACGTTCAGTGAACTTATTCTCCAATAAGCACCTACATACTTGCTTTAGTGTCTCCACACAAATGATCATGAGATCAATCATCCTCATCCAATGAGTAAGCAACATATGTACCAATCTATCCGAATTTACTAATTTCCTTTTTAGTAATCCCACGATTGAGAACTATTTTAGTTTTAAAGCTTTCTAAGAATTTAGATCTCATTAGCATGATCATCATCATGATTCTAAAAGCATTGCTTAAAAATATGGGTTATTTACATATTATAAAAACAGCACCATGTAGATAATTAAATGCCTTTAATTAATGAATATATTTATTAATAAATAAATAAGATTGTTTCAAAGTATGTGCTTTTTATGACCACTTATGCAGATATTATCTAACTTGTTTTGTTGCTTAAACTCAAGTATCATTATGCTTTTCATGCATTTTTGCTTTGTTTTTGTAGATTTCAAGTTTCGAAACTCTCTTGGTGCATATGTGGCTAAAACGACTGAAAGAATGCTAAAAGGGTTGATGGCATGATGATGGAAAGGAGTCAAGAAGCGTGATGGGAATGTGATGATGCAAAAAGGCTCAAAGGATGCAAGAAAGCAAATGAAGAATGCAGCAGAAGCCAACATTGCACCAGCAAAAACCACAGGCCCGCGCGGCCGCGCCGGGTTAAAGAAGGATAGCCGCGCGCCCGCGCCAATATGCAGAGCAGAGGCCACTTTGGGGATCCGTGCGGCCATGCCAGGACAAAGGCTAGGGCGCGTAGCCACGCCAGCTCGACTTGACCAGATTTTGACTTTGTAATTAAACGAGGCTTGGCTTGGAGAAAGGCATATAAGAGCTTGTTTGCCCAGCATAGAAGATATACTCCCTTTAGGAGCTTAGCTTAGCCCTAGTTCTTCCTTTCCCTTCTCTTTAATTTATTGTCTAGATTAGCTTAGGAGTAGATTAAGTTTAGGTTTAATTAGTTAGCTTCTAGGGTTTTAATTAGAGAAGAAGATTGAAGCAAGTGGATTTTATTGGAGATTCAACAAAAGAGATTGAGCACTCAGATTTGCATTCTCTATCTTTATAATCTCTTTGCTTCCTATTTGTAATCTTATGATGTGTATTCAACTTGTGGATGATAGATGTGCTTCACTATGATATCTTAAACTCTATTTTGAGATTTCAATGGAACCTTTTGAGTAGTTTATATTGATATGCTTCCATGTTGATCTTATTGATTGCTATGAGATTGTCTATTACGATTCGTGCTTTCATTGCTTAATTAATTAGCTACCAATTACTGTGATAACCTATATGGACTTGACAAACGAAATGTGGGTTTAGATCTAATAGTAGTAGCGGGTGATTGTATGTCTACATGGCGTTAGAAGGATGATTTATGCTTAACATCGACATATACCGAAGCGCCGCTCGTAGTCAATTGAGAACCTATACTTAAACCTTAATTATTTGTAGACCGCATAGGTATATAGTGGTTTAGGTAATGTGGGTGTTCATATGCATTCTATCATCTGTTGATTGTATGTGATGTGGATTAGGTGCATTGAAAGATGGCCTTATCTCACTTTCATGTTCTCGACTAACATTCTGTGACAATTAATTTGACCTAACTGGGAGTATGTTGATTTAGATGAATCATTAGGGGAAGTTGAGATCTCATATCTTCGTTATCTGATTTTACTCTAGGGTTAATTAGTTTAAGTTTAATTATTTAGTTTTTAATTAAAACACTCTATCGCTTGTTTAAATAAGACTGAGATGGTTACGGGCTAGTGGTTTGGCGAACTTTTATTATTTAATTCTCCGTGAGAACGATTTCTGTACTTACTCTTTATTACTTGTTGACCGCATATACTTGTGCGTATTTGTCATTACGTATATCGGGACAACAAGTTTTTGGCGCTGTTGCCGGGGAATTAATTTGATAACTGTTTGCCAACATTAGTTTCAATCAAATTAGTCTTAATTTAAACATTTTTATTTTTGTTTTAATTCTCTTCATCTATTCTCTTTTCAGGAAATATGGATCTCAACGTTTATCCATGGTTCTACACAAGGAAAGAGCAACCAAAGGAAACAGGGAATGATGGACTTGACCTAATTGCCACATTATCAGCATAGCTAGAGGTTCTCTCAAGGAAGTTGGACACTGTTACAGCCCAACAGAGTCGAGAGATAATTTTTACTTGTGATCAGTGTGCTGGTAACCATCTGAACCATCAGTGCCCCATCAGTTTTGGACAAGTGCAATATGGGGGTGATTACTCCAACTATGGGGCTTATCCCACTTTTCAGCAAGATTGGGGGTATCACCCAAACTCTTCAGCGAGCTATTATCAAGACAATTACTGTGATCAAAGTCCAATATACGCACCAGACCCCACATATCAATCTCCGTGTTTACAAGAAGAACAGTCAACAAAGGAATTCATGTATAGGATCTTAGCAAACTAAGAGGAGATGATTAGGAGCCAAGAGCTATCGAACCAAAATTTTCAGAACCAGATGGCATTAATCAACAATACTCCAACTAGTGAGACTTAGTACATGGATCCTAAGGCTGAAATAGAAAAGGCAAGATTGGAATGTTTGTGGGGAAATTCCATAGCATCAGCAAAGGAGATCTTGATTGAGCAAGCGAAGTCGATTGAGAATCTTCAGAATTAGGCGGATGAAATTAGCACGGCTTTAATGAAGGAGGAAGTGATTGAGAAAGGTATAAAGACTTAGGATCTTCAGAATCCAATGCCTCAACTGTTTGAAGTTATGAGCAAATGCCCTCAGAATACTTGGTGCTATGAATTGGACGCTAAAACTGATGGAGAGCCAGAAGTGCACTTACAGCTGGACCAACTAAAAGAAATGAATATCGAGGAGACACCTGGGGATGTGAAAAATTATGAATGTGAGCCAACCGTGACAACACCCCAGGTTCCTTCTCTGCCAAAGTTAAAAAACCAGTGAAGTTTGCACACCCATGCCCCCTTGGAAGTCACATCACAGATACGAATCTTGATGATATGAGAGATTCCACGTTTTTGAAACCATGGTGGTCCGAAGAAGAGAGAATGGAAGAAGAGCCGGTTGTATTATTCATGCCTCAATGCAAAAATCTTTTCGCAAATACAACGGAAGAAGTGCCTAGCTCCCCGAACTTCAAAATGGGGAATTCATATACACATCATATGCTAGGCGACTCGAATCCGAAGCCTCTCATGATGGGGATTCTCCAGACTTACACGACAATTCTAATGGATGGAGGGTTTCTCAAATATCGTCGAAGGATCGGATAACGGTGGCAAGACAAAGTCCAGCTAACGGACTATAAATCGAGCGCTCGATGGGAGGCACCCCATCAAATCTCTCTCTCCCTACTTGTTTAATTCTACTTATTTATCTACATTTCCCTTCCCCCCCTGTTTAATTCTAAGTAGTTTAATTCTTAGTTGAAAATTTTTGAATACTCTTGGAATTAGGAGCTCAATGCCTTCATTTTTGGACTTAGGCATTAGTGCATATATTTTTGGGACTATGAAGCTTATTGAACATATTTTGGAAGCACAAGCATATTGCATATACGCGCATATAAGAGTTTTTGGGAATTCACATGCATATATCCCCCCTATGTTTAATTCTCCTAGTTGTAAATAGTTAATATTAAATTTTGGTGGTTTAGAGAGTCTAATAATTCTTGCTTGCAAGTTTTAGGTTAAAGCTGCTTGGAATGATTCAAAGTTAAAAGGCCCATCCTCAATGCAGGTGAAAAGCTGCATAGTAAAATTCTGGGGAAGCGCGGTGCCCCGCCTGAAAAGGCCTATGTTGGCGCGTGGCCGCGCCGAGTGCATATGACACCAATTTCAGTAATCCTCAACTGAACAGATCGACGAGGCCAACTAAGGGAGTTCTCTTTTTCCTTTTATCTCCAATGAGGACATTGCAGTTTTTAAGTTTGGGGGTATTAGGTTTATTTTTGCATGTAGTGTAGTTTAGTTCATATTGCATATTGTGTAGTTCATTCAGTGCATGTTAGGTCGTATTTTGCACATTTTGTGAATTTTTTTCAAAATTTTTGTTATTTTTCAAAATTTTTGTTTTGTTTTAGTTAACTGTGTTAGGACATATTGCATGAATCCAGTTTTTGGTTGGTTTGTTAGTGGCCTATGAGGAAACTAAAATTACTTGATTTTTGAACTGATTTGAGACTTAAGTTGGATTATAATGTCATATATGTAAATCTTTATCTGTCAGATACTGATGTCACCAGTTAGCACTTTAAGAGTAATCACCATGACTTGCTTAGTTTAAATTTTTACATACTTGTCTTCTGGTGGAAAATCTATATTTTAATGAAAGAGTTTCAGTACTCATGTGATAATAACCAGACTGTAAAAAGCTTAAGTTTGGGGGATACAGGGGGTACGCATGCTAGTTATGAAAAGAAAAGAAAATAAAAAAAGAAAAAGAGCATTGATTGTGAATAAACACTTCGGCTACGTCAAATCCTGTGGCCTTTGATATTCGAGCAAGTAAGCCTTATGGGTGTCTCTACACCCAGCGCCCTAAGGCCTTTGGGTCTGGGAGTCGTTGGTCGAAAGCTCGCTGCACGGGTATCAGTGAAAAGCCTAAGAGGACTAGGCATTGCACAGTCGATTGTGTACACGGGAGAGAGCAAAAACGCCCTCATGAGTAAATAAAAAGCATAATTAAACCCTCTGTGACTCTTAGCTTAAGTAATGCATGGTCTTAGTTAGAACTTATCTGATTTACTGCTTTTCTTGAGTTAAAACTTGTTTTTCCCCTAAGAAGCATAGTATGTGATTTATTTGTTCAAAAGCATGTTTAATGGTTGCTAGGCACATGTACACACACTACATCAGTGCTGACAGATTTGGATTTGCGAGGATATGCCTTATGACCTTGTCTTGGGTAGCTTTTTGTTTGATTATCTTGTGGTCTTTCTGAGGCATTGCTTATGAATTTTAATACTGACTGAGATTTGGATTCGCATTCATGATAGAATAGGTTGCATTCATTATAGTTATTGCATTGCATCTTTTGTTTTGTTTGGTTTTGTTTTGTTTGCTTGAGGGCAAGCAACGTTTAAGTTTGGGGGTATTTGATAAGTGGTTTTTATGACCACTTATGCAGATAGTATCTAACTTGTTTTGTTGCTTAAACTCAAGTATCATTGTGCTTTTCATGCATTTTTGCTTTGTTTTGTAGATTTCATATTTTGGAACTCTCTTGGTGCATATTTGGCTAAA
Source organism: Panax stipuleanatus (assembly GCA_020205555.1). Classification (NCBI taxonomy): domain Eukaryota; kingdom Viridiplantae; phylum Streptophyta; class Magnoliopsida; order Apiales; family Araliaceae; genus Panax; species Panax stipuleanatus. Next base: position 69,497,122 of record CM035120.1, on the reverse strand, counting down.
ACGACTGAAAGAATGCTAAAAGGGATGATGGCATGATGATGGAAAGGAGTCAAGAAGCGTGATGGGAATGTGATGATGCAAAAAGGCTCAAAGGATGCAAGAAAGCAAATGAAAAATGCAGCAGAAGCCAACATTGCACTAGAAAAAACCACATGCCCGCACGGCCGCGTGGGGTTAAAGAAGGATAGCCGCGCGCCCATGCCAATATACAGAGCAGAGGCCACTCTTGGGATCCACGCGATCGCGCCAGGACAATGGCTAAAGGGCGCGCGGCTGCAGCCAACTCGACTTGACCAGATTTTGACTTTGTAATTAAACGAGGCTTGGCTTGGAGAAAGGCATATAAGGGCTTGTTTGCCCAGCATAGAAGATATACTCCCTTTGGGAGCTTTGCTTAGCCCTAGTTCTTCCTTTCCCTTCTCTTTAATTTATTATCTAGATTAGCTTAGGAGTAGATTAAGTTTAGGTTTAATTAGTTAGCTTCTAGGGTTTTAATTAGAGAAGAAGATTGAAGCAAGTGGATTTCATTGGAGATTCAACAAAAGAGCTTGAGCACTCAGATTTGCATTCTCTATCTTTATAATCTCTTTACTTCCTATTTGTAATCTTATGATGTGTATTCAACTTGTGGATGATAGATGTGCTTCATTATGATATCTTAAACTCTATTTTGAGATTTCAATAGAACCTTTTGAGTAGTTTATATTGATATGCTTCCATGTTGATCTTATTGATTGCTATGAGATTGTCTGTTATGATTCGTGCTTTCATTGCTTAATTGATTAACTACCAATTACTGTGATAACCTATATGGACTTGACAGACGAAATGTGGGTTTAGATCTAATCGTAGTAGCAGGTGATTGTATGTCTACATGGCGTTAGATGGATGATTTATGCTTAACATAGACATATACCGAAGCGCCGCCCGTAGTCAATTGAGAACCTATACTTAAACCTTAATTATTTGTAGACCGCATAGGTATATAGTGGTTTAGGTAATGTGGGTGTTCATATGCATTCTATCATCTGTTGATTGTATGTGATATGGATTAGGTGCATTGAAAGATGGCCTTATCTCACTTTCATGTTCTCGACTAACATTTTGTGACAATTAATTTGACCTAATTGGGAGTATGTTAATTTGGATTAATCATTAGGGGAAGTTGAGATCTCATATCTTCTTTATCTGATTTTACTCTAGGGTTAATTAGTTTAAGTTTAATTATTTAGTTTTTAATTAAAACACTCTATCGCTCGTTTAAATAAGACTGAGATGGTTACGAGCTAGTGGTTTGGCGAACTTTTATTATTTAATTCTCCGTCGGAATGATATCTGTACTTACTCTTTATTACTTGTTGACCGTGTATACTTGCGCGCATTTGTTATTACCTATATCGGGACAATAGCCTATCAAAATGGGGCACAGCCGCCCAACAGCCAAAACAGTGGCCTATCAAAAGATATAGCTACAAAGGCTATCCAAAAAGATCTAAAATATCTACACTCAGGCTGTTAACCTGCTCCATCTCATCCGTGGACACAAAATTCTCGGCCATCAGGAATGTCAGGGCGGTACAAGGGAGGATAAGCCCTTGTATAACTACTAGAAAATGGACCTGTGGAAGGGCCCGCTCTAGAGCCGGAAGGATCAAAAGAAGATGCCTCTGATGGATCTCTGCCAAGATGCCTGATAAACAAATGAGCTCTCTCCAACTGCTAGGTCAGTCCTGTAATTTGGTCCAAGTGAGTAGGCTCCCTGAGGCACGCTATCCAGTCTGTCATCATCACAGACCTCGACACCATATCTTCCATGAACTGGGTAGCACGAGTCTGAGCCCCAATAGTGCGAGGACTCCACCAGCTGCTAAATGCCTCCTGGCTGTATGGACCTTCTGACAGGGTAAAGCCATCTACGCCCTCCATCAGAATGACTATGAGTGGCTGAACTAGTGGCCAATGATGCCAAGCAGAAGGAACAAAGGGAATACGGATCTGCCCTGTGATTCTCCTGATATCACGCTCTCTTAAATAGAGCTCCCAACCTCCCTCTGTCAAAAATGGGACTCTGCGGGTGGACAATGCAAACTCCTAGCCAGTGGGGAAACCGCCCTCAAACCCAACTGTCAAAAGGTCTGAGGTATACGGTACTTAAGATATCGATCCTGCTGTCAAAAGTTCAAGCTGCAGGCTGGAATGGGTGAATCCCTCATCTACAAGGACCTCCGTCAGTGTGGAGTGGTGCCAATGGCGTCCCCGAGGATAAGTCTCCAGGCCCAAAGTAGTGGCGGGATGTAGGCAAAGGTGTAGGAACCCCAATCAAAGTCACCGAGGCGCTCCATATGTCGAGTGGCACTGACCAAGGCAAAGGACACCGTCACAAAGTTGTCCGCCATGAAACAACCCCTGATGATCACCAGAAACAGTCGCTGCAGGATGCGATCCCTAACCCTCTGATCATCAGGCAGAGGCTCAAGCAAAGGCCCACTCTGGGCATCTATGCTCAAGGGACCAGATCGGACCGTCCGACCCTTGATGGCCATCACAGGAACTCCCAGGAGGAATCGAACCGCAGTGGGTGTAATGTCAGCCACAACAGGCACTGGCTCATCCTCAAACTCTATCCTGGTGATGAACCTCCAGTCCATCGGCGTCATCATATCCTCGTCATCCAGTAAATAGAGATACTGAGTCTGGTAGAACCAACGCTCGAACAAAGCCCTCATATAACCCCAGGGGAAACTGGTGGGGAAGGATAGAAAGAATGACTGAAACCCCCAGGTGTCAACAATGTCCCTGTAATCCTGGTGCAGAGTGTGATAAAGAGAATGCACATTAAACTAGTTCCCTCGAGGCTGTGTGAAGCCAGGAACCTGCATCAAAAGCCAACCCATATCAAACCCGTGCCCCGATAATGGCAAAAGAAAGAAAGAAAATCCAAAAAGAAGGAAACTTTGGTCACCTTGTTGGCGTGAAGGAGCCTCGATGGATGGTGACTCAAATCTCCCAGCAGATCATGGACTGGCACAACAATGCCTGGGAGCTCCGCATGTGGAGTCTGAGCTGGGACAGGAGAAGTAAATGGAGCCTCCTCATCATCTATGTCTATCGGCGGCTCAGCCCGGATCGGACGGATCACTGACTCAGCCAATCTACGAGGCGATTGGGCTGGCAGTGCCTGAGGAACATCGGAGGCTCTCCTCTGTCTAACTCCTAAAATGACACTACTTGCACTCCTGGGTCTATCTCGGTCCATCACTTGGACAAAGTCTCCAAATCACCTCAGAAAAGGTGAGGTAAGCCTAAAACCTGTGGCTTATTAATTTAAATCAGTATTTTGTGCACTTTTAAATCCTAAAACATGCATGGGTCAGTCAAAATCCCTAGTAGAGTCAAAATTGCATGTTTATTAAATGCTCAGGCTTTTGAATTTTTTTTTTTGCCAGAGTCTCCTTTGTAAAATGGACTATCCGCACACACACATGCATGTTTAGGTGGCCATTCAGTAGCACACCTTCCCAAAAACAGAAACAATTCATATTTATGAAAAAAAATCATCTTCATGTGGTAGCCAAATTACCATGGACATTTTTTAGTTGAAAATCCAGGCTCACTAGGCCTCAAAAAGGATGAGTAAACTGATCAAAAATAGAAAAAATGATTGTCTCAGAATTCAAATTTTCTTACATCAAAACGTGCATTGCAGTAAAATATGCATACTTATGAAGTTAGAAATATTTTAGCAAGTCATATAAGCATATATTTTTGATACATAACGTTCAAAAGCACCCTACGTGGTTTACATACTTCTAACGGTCAAAACTTGAAAAGAAAGGATGTAAATGTTACCTAGGATGTGCAGAACACGTGCCCGGTGACGGAATCTGAAAAAAGCTGCCCGAACTTCGTAGATCTGAAATAGAAAATCAGATTCCGTTTGAAACTCAAAAATAAAATTGAGTTTATGAGCTCCCCGCTGCCTAATATAAATCCACAAGAAGGAGCAGGCCCACCTGCGGCTGCTGCACCCCAACCTATGGCTCCCTAGGGTGGGTTCCACTCCCTCCGACTCGGTCCAGTTTGAGTTAAAACGAAGTTTACATGAGCTGAAAAGTTAAATCTGAGAAAAAACTGCCACGCGATTGAGCGGATTGGCCTGAAATCCCGTTTTTAAGAAGCGATGTACTGACAGAAAGAGGAACTTCATGAAAACCATGGGTTATCATCCCGAAGCAGTATCCAAGGACCAATGATGAAAACTGCTAAAAAACTGCCGAAAAACTATATAAAATTGCCGAAAACTGCCACTTTCAAAGCGTCGGGTACAAATGGATGACAATTCAGCCGTTGGCACGACCCCAGTGAAGCGTCGGGGACTGACCAATTACAGTTCAGCCATTGGCACAAGCCCAGCGAAGCGTAGGGTACTGACCGATGACAGTTCAGCCGTTGGCACAACCCCAGCAAAGCGTCGGGTACTGATCGATGACAGTTCAGCCGTTGGCTCAACCCCAGTAAAGCGTCGGGTACTGACCGATGATAGTTCAGCCGTTGGCAAAACACCAGCGAAGCGTCGAGTATTGACCGATGATAGTTCAGCCATTGGCACAACACTAGCGAAGCATCGGGTACTGACCGATGACAGTTCAGTTGTTAGCACAACCCCAGTGAACCGTCGGGTACAGACCGATGACAGTTCAGCCGTTGGCACAACCCCAGCGAAGCGTCGGGTACTGACCGATGACAGTTCAGCCGTTGGCTCAACCCCAGAGAAGCGTCGAGTACTAACAGATGACAGTTCAGCCGTTGGCACAACACCAGCGAAGCGTCGGGTACTGACCGATGATAATTCAGCCGTTGGCACAACCCCAGTGAAGCGTCGTGTACAGACCGATGATATTTCAGCCGTTGGCACAACCCCAGCAAAGCGTCGGTTACTGACCGATGAGAGTTCAGCCGTTGGGACAACCCCAGCGAAGCGTCGGGTACTGACCGATGACAGTTCGGCCGTTAGCACAACCCCAATGAAGCATCGGGTACTGACCGATGACAGTTCAGCCATTGGCACAACCCCAGCAAAGCGTCGGGTACTGACCGAAGACAGTTCAGCCGTTGGCACAACCCCAACGAAGCGTCAGGTACTGATCGATGACAGTTCAGCCGTTGGCACAACCCCAGCAAAGCGTCGGGTACTGACCGATGACAGTTTAGCTGTTGGCTCAACCGCAGTGAAGCGTCGGGTACTGACCGATGACAGTTCAGCCGGTGGCACAACTCCAGCGAAGCGTCGGGTACTGATCCGATGACAGTTCAGCCGTTGGCACAACACCAGCAAAGCGTCGGGTACTGACCGATGACAGTTTAGTCGTTGGCACAACCCCAACGAAGCATTGGGTATAGACCGATGATAGTTCAGCCGTTGGCATAACCCTAGCGAAGCGTTGATTACTGACCGATGAGAGTTCAGCCATTGGCATAACCCCAACGAAGCGTCGGGTACTGACCGGTGACAGTTCAACCGTTGGCACAACCCCAGCGAAGCGTCGGGTACTGATCGATGACAGTTCAGCCGTTGGCATAACCCCAGCGAAGCGTCGGGTACTGACCGATGATAGTTCAGGTGTTGGAACAACCTCAGCGAAGCGTCGCGTACTAACAGATGATAGTTCAGTCGTTGGCACAACCCCAACGAAGCATCGGGTACTGACTGATGACAGTTCAGCCGTTGGCACAACCCCAGCGAAGCATCAAGTACTGACCGATGACTGTTCAGCCGTTGGCACAACCCCAGTAAAGCATCGGGTACAGACCGATGACAGTTCAGCCGTTGGCTCAACTCCAGTGAAGCATCGGGTACAGATCGGTGACAGTTCAGCCGTTGGCTCAACGCCAGCGAAGCATCAAGAATGATCCTGTGGCAAAAATAGTATATCAATCTATCCCTACAAAGGACATGTGATGGAATATGTTATACACATCCTTAGAGGGAGCACCAAGAAGGATTGGTGATTCAACCCCCTGTTACAAACTACCGGTGTAAATTATCGTCAGGATAGGCATCGGAAGCACGTACTAAGGTAACTCAGTAACCGAGATATGTTCCCAGCGGAGGAGCCTTTAGAAATGGACAACGGCATTAGCCGAAAGGGAAATATGCCTTACAGAATGTATTGACAGACGTGGCAAACCATTGGTCTCAAACCAAGGTAGCATCAATAATGTTATTCCTATCAGAGTCGACAAGGCTATCATGAATGACGTCATCCCCAACAGAAAGTGACGAGGACAATTGGAGATAGCCCATCAGTGATATCCTACCAGTAACCGCCTAACAGTGCTGCCCCAAGGGTTATCATGAATGACGTTATCCCCAGCAGAAAATAACATAAACATTTAATGATAACCCTAACCCCTCAAAGGCATCTAACATTCATTAAATATCATGTCGTGCATTGCCTTGCCTTTGCATTTGCATTTCTAGTATCTAGCAATCTTTATCCTGTTCATTCCACTGCATTGCATGAACATGATAAAGAGGGGCATCTGCAGACACTCAAAATTTTCTTCAGTCCTGTTGTAGACACTTGATTTTTTTGCATTCCTGTTACTAACCCTGCAAGAGGGCAAAACCGTTTATTTCAACTAAGCCCCGGTCTCAACCCGGGAGGTACAGGTAAACCCCGGTCTCAACCTGGGAGGTACAGGTCAACCACCGTCTCAACCCGGGAGGTATAGGTCAACCCCGATCTCAACTTGAGAGGTATAGGTCAACCCCGATCTCAACTCGGGAGGTACAGGTCAACCCCGGTCTCAACCAGGGAGGTACAGGTCAACCCTGGTCTCAACCCGGGAGGTACAGGTCAACCTCGATCTCAACTCGGGAGGTACAGGTCAATCCCGGTCTCAACCCGGGAGGTAAAGGTCAACCCCGGTCTCAACCTGAGAGGTGCAGGTCAACCCCGATCTCAACCCGAGAGGTACAGGTCAGCCCTGGTCTCAACCTGGGAGGTACAAGTCAGCCTCGGTCTCAACCCGAGAGGTACAGGTCAGCCCCAATCTTAATCTGGGAGGTACAGGTCAGCCCTGATCTCAACCCGAGAAGTAAAGTTCATCCCCAATCTCAACCCGGGAAGTCAGGTGGAGCTCCGGTCACTAATCCGGGAGGCCAACTCAACTTCGGAGACAACCCCGAAGCCTCACATCATCTCTAGAATGAAACCTGGAAGAACCAAGTCAGCCTCAGAGACAACCCTGAGGACAAACAAAATCGGCTGGGATCCAAACCTCGGAGACAACCCCAGGAAGTTAGTCGAAGGCCATGCCAGTACTAAAGGCAACCCCGGGAGGGGCAAAATGGCCATTTTACCAACTTAGAGCCCATTCAGTCAATGTGACTTCCCCAAATTCTAGGACCGTCACGGGGTCTCTAGAATTTGGTTCATCACGTGCTCATAGGTAATACATCACAATAATAATAACTAAATATCACACAATCACAGCGGAAAATCTATTCTAGAATAATTTATAATGATTTATTATAATTATTCCCCCAAGTCTCGCAACCTACAGTACTTAATAGATTACATAATAATATCAATTAACGACTTATTACATAATCTAACTTAAGCTTAAACATAATCAAATCCAGTCTTACTACATCATCTTAATACAACATTAAAATATTTAAAAACATAAAAGAGACAAGCTAGTTGGTAGCCTTTCCCTTGCCCTTATCAACGCCCGAAGGTTCACCATGTTCTGCCTTAACTGAAATGTTTTAGGGAAAGCAAGAATGAGCACAAATTGCCCAGCAAGTAATATACAATAAGGGTGAGTAATAAGATTCTCAATTCTCGAAAGGGTATAACAAGGTTTGATAGTTCAAGGATAACAAGAATATCAACAGTTCTCAATAACAGTCGCTAAGGACAGAATAATATCAATATGATTCAATAATAAGTCAATTCAAGATTTCAAATAACTGAATACTGAGCAGTCACTAAGGACTATGAACTTCTACTAGAATTAACAGTAATAAACTAAAAATCCAACAAAAACAGGTACAACAGGTGATCAGCCTAAAGCACCATCGTTATGCATAACAGTCAATCATACTCAAGTGTGCACGTCGGTTCTCCGACAATTATATATTCCCTTCAAAGAAGGTTGTTCTTCTCAGTCAAATACAAGATCCCGCACCAATCAATTAGTTTGGGTCGCTTTTCAATAACATAAGTCTAGCCGAAACAAATGGCATAGACGCTTTCACAATATTCAAGAACAATACTAAGTTCAACATGAATAATAGCTTTAATGAAATAAAAGTTCAAGTATGCTAATTCAATTCAAACGATTAAGTAGGAAACTAGTTCGCAATATACAAAGATAAAATACTTGTACAGTAAAAGAGTGTAAGTTAGGAAACTTGCACAATCATAGATTTCCTTGGATAAAGTAAATGCTTCGGTTAGGATACTTGCCTTATGCGTAGTTTACTCACGTAAAGCTAGCCAACACTTTCGAATTCCTATCGTAATACAATTACGTATATATATGATATTCATTAGTCATATAATTTAACTCCACATTTTATCTAGCTACACAGTTATATAGAGTATAATTTCCATCCTTAACTTCCTCTTTTCGCAAGTTGATCATATTTATACATCATTACTATCATGTGAGACTGCCACAATTAGCAAACATACTCGCATATTATTAATATCACATAAGACCACAATCAATACTAAATATATTTCATTTTAGCAAGTTATGGCATTCCCCTAAGTTAACCTGTCAAAATCGGATTCACATATATCACATAGTATATATACATGTTAAAGAGTCTTTTTATATTCGTATAACCTTCCTTTATTCCTAACATATGTGATATAGGTTCTAGGTCGACACTTGCGGTCATTCAAGGTCATGAAATTTACAAAGCCAATCATGCTTGCTTTCAAAACACTTAAGGTATTTATATTAACTTATATTAGGCATGCTCATGAGTACTCGTATCGCATATATGTAGCTAGCATTGTTATTATCTTGAAAACATGCTTTGTTTATGCTAAACTTGAATCAGGGCAACTAATCATGGTATATATATACATGCATGACACATGAATGAGTCTAAGAGTACTATCACATGTGTCCATAAATATCAAAATATGAAACTTACAATAACATGTTAAGATTTACGTTCAAAACTTATAATTTCACTAGTAAAGTTCATTTAACGCGATCCACGTGCTCACGTTACCTTATAAAATCTATATATGCAAGTTAACATGTATTACATGTGATTCTAGGTCATGTAAACATGTTTGCAAAATCAGTACCTCAATGTGTCACACATATGTCAAAGTTTGTTTCATAAAACTTCTATTTTCGTTCGAAATGTTTACTAATCGAGGTTTAGCATGCTCACGTTATACTATGAAACATGTATACACAAGTCATCATTCATTTCATGCATTTCTATGCCGCTCTACCACGTATCAAAAATCAGAATATACTCATGCTTTATAATGTTAATGATTGTTTATGAAACTTTAAGTTCGTTTCCAAACTTCATGTCGTTTTGTTAACCATGCATGCTAATATACTAAAACATGCTTACATTGCCTCATTAGGTTTATATATATGTATTAATCATGCTTCCATGCTTGTCTTTAAATAAAATCAAACAATTAGTACATAACAGTTTTGTTGCAGGGTGCAGAAAATTGTAGCAGGGTGCCAGCGCTGCGGCGTGGCAACAACAGCCACAATCTGGCGCTGCGACGCTGGTGGAGCTGCGGCGCGGACAATGGCGCTGCGGCGTGGGAACAGTTTCTGCAGTTCACACTGCAGTCGAAACCGACCCAAAACCTCCCATTTCATCGATTTCAACATACCCAGATGCTATTAGACTTCTTTAACTTACTAACACATATATATATATGCTTATATAACAGTCAATCGCCATTTATTAATTCCCAATTTCATGAACTCCAACCAAATTCACGAATTTGATGTTTTACAGAAATTGCAGAGCAAAAATGGAAATGAAAGTCAAGAAAGCTATATAGTGGTTCCATCATGTATGTATGTTCATATAACAACAATATAAGGGTTCTACAAACCAATCATGAACCAATTTGGCATAATCAAGAATTTAAAGGAAACTTCAGAAACAGAAAACGAAAATGAAGAACAAAGGAAAAGGGATTATACCTCTGCAAACAATCTGAGCTTGCTGCTACTTTCCACTCACAATGCTACTATACTAATATATGTATTACTCTCAATTCAATACTCAAGCAAAATCTCAGCAATGAACAATCTGAAGAGAAGGGCCATATATATATAGCAAAACTAGTATCCAGGCAAAACCTTTTTCTTCCAAATGAAAGCAACGGATTGAAGGATTGCATACTAGATAAGAAGGAGTTGGTAATTAGTTGGTGATCTCCACTATTCTGCCCACTCCCTTCATGATGGCTAGAATGCTGAGTTTGAGAGAAGAGAGTAGGCTAGCTTCATGATGCATTTCACGTGTACAAGGTTTGTGACTAATTATATGGGACAAGCCAATTAAAAGCTCAGCCTTCTAGCAACATGCATATATCTTACACTTAGGTTATTACATATATATTCATACTATATATTTAGGTTATAATTAACATTATAATGTAAGTCACTTGCTTAATATTTCAAGGTAGTAGATGTGATATGGCAATGTAACATACATATCATCCATGTACATTTATTAATACCGGATATAATTTAATCGGATGTTATCACATTACATTGTCTTCTTTATTAAAACTAATAGTTTACAATATGTTCATGATATTTTATACAATGTATACCCACATATTTATTGTCACACAAGCATAAACATGTAGCTTATATATTTCAATCAATCTTAATACATGGTCTCTATGTATAATGTATTCACATTGCACTATATAACATAGTTTATGTATACTTGCATGGTCACACCTAAGTGTTTCTCTGCACTATATAATATAGTCGTATTTCATATACTTTATATTTAATTCTTGCACATTTGCACATAACATTCAATATAATCTTATTATATTAATAACTTACTTATTTATTTTATTATTCATAATGTCAAATAAATAAATTATTCATTTCATTGATTAATTAATAATAATATTAATTAATCCATTCCTCATTGATTATTAATTTATATGATTAAATATCATACATTGCTTATTATTATTATATTTCTTGCAATGATAATAATCACATATTATTAAATTAATCACCATTAATATTCCACAACAATTAATTAATATTCTACGATAACAATTAATATAGATTAATTGTTCGCTTAAATTAATATAATCATTCTTATATTACGTCACTGTGCCACACAAGGCTATCAACAAGTTTATCGCAAACTCCATCAATTTCTCAATTATTATAATTATTCAATTTAATATAATTGAATTAATCATTCTCATAACACAAAATCATTTATATTATAATAAATTCTCATTTCCATTAATATATTCATTTAATAATATTAGGAAATTCTCGAGTATTAAATCCTCCCCCCTTATAAAAATTCCGTCCCGGAATTACTACAAGGTTACACAAATAAATGGGGATAGTCCCTCATCATCCTATCTTCTAACTCCCACGTTGCCTCCTTGACATCGTGGTTACGCCAAAGTACTTTTACAGATGAAATAACTTTATTTCTCAAAGTTTGTTCTTTCCTATCTAATATCTGGACAGGAATTTCTTCATACGCCAAGTTCTTCTCCACTTGAATGGGTTCGTAAGAAATCACGTGCTTGTAGTCGGCCTTGTACGGTCGCAACACGAAAATGTGGAACACGTTGTGGATGTGCTCCAACTCGGGTGGTAACGCAACTTTGTATGCCATTTCGGCCACTCGCTTCAGTATCTTGAACGGTCCTATGAATCTTGGGCTCAATTTTCCTTTCTTGCCGAAACGAATTTTTCCCTTCCATGGAGATACCTTCAAGAAAACAAAACTGCCGACTTTATAGTCTCGGTCCTACCGATGCAAATCTGCGTATTTCTTCTGGCGATCTTGAGCTACTACAAGTCTGGCTCTTATCATTGTCACCACGTCTGCGGTTTGTTGTACTAGCTCTGGTCCGAGTATTCGTCGCTCTCCGACTTCGTCCCAACATAATGGCGTTCTGCACTTTCTTCCGTAAAGAGCTTCGTACGGTGGCATGCCGATACTCGCATGGTAACTATTATTATACGCAAATTCGACTAAGGGTAGGTGGTCGACCCAATTTCTCTTAAAATCCATCACGCAAGTCCTAAGCATGTCCTCTAGCGTTTGTATCGTTCGCTCACTCTGTCCGTCGGTCTGAGGATGGTAAGCAGTACTCAACCTCAACTGCGTTCCCATTCTTTCTTGCAAACTCTTCCAAAAATTAGACGTGAAGCGCGGATCTCGATCAGAGACAATTGACACAGGCACTCCATGTTGTGAGACAATTTTTTTTACGTATAGGCTCGCTAACTGATTCAAACTGTAGCGGATCTTGATTGGTAGAAAATGTGCGGTCTTCGTTAGTCGATCCACGATAACCCAAATGGCATCATAACCTTTTTGTGTAACTGAAAGTCCTACCACGAAGTCCATCGTAATATGCTCCCATTTCCACTCTGATATTTCTAACGGTTGTAATAAACCACTCGGTCGTTGATGTTCTGCTTTAACGCGTTGGCAAGTCAAACATCTACTGACGCACTCTGCGACTTCCCGTTTCAAATTGGGCCACCAAAAATGTTGCTTCAAATCTCGGTACATCTTAGTGCCTCCCGGATGAACGGAATACGTCGTATTGTGTGCCTCGTGCAAAATCTCTTCCCTCAACTCGGTTACCGCTGGTACCCACACTCTTCCTTCAAATCTTAAGATACCGTCTTTATCCATTCGAAATTTCTCTTCCTCATTTTTTGTGATCCTATTTCGGATTTTCTCACACTCTTCATCCTTTTCTTGGGCTTCCTTCACTCTATCCAACAACGTCGGACAAGCTTCCATTACAATTAACTTCTCACCAGACTTTTCTGGTCCTTTCACTTCTATCTCCAATTTTTCCATCTCTCTTATCAACTCTTCCTGAGTCGTAAATTAAACAACTTCTCCCTTCCTTTCCTGCTCAGAGCGTCGGCAACCACATTTGCCTTCCCCGGGTGATAAAGAATATCGCAATCATAGTCTTTGATCAATTCTAACCACCTCCTCTGCCGCATATTCAACTCCTTTTGTGTGAATATATATTTCAGAATCTTGTGGTCCGTGTATATCTCAGATTTCTCTCCGTACAAATAATGCCTCCATATCTTTAACGCAAAAACTACTGCCGCTAACTCTAAGTCGTGAGTAGGGTATCGTTTTTCGTAATCCTTCAATTGTCATGATGCATACGCAATGACCTTGCCGTGCTATATAAGCACACAGCCAAGTCCCTTGTGCGATGCATCACTATACACCACAAAATTTCCCGCATCATCTGGTAATGATAATACAGGTGCTTCGCTCAATCTCTTCTTCAACTCCTGAAAATTCTCCTCACATTTGTCGGTCCATACAAATTTCACCGTCTTTCTAGTCAAATTGGTTAACGGGGTTGCTATCTTGGAAAAATCTTGGATGAATCTTCGATAGTACCCAACTAACCTTAAAAAGCTTCTCACCTCCGTCGGTGTTCTCGGTTGTTCCCAATTACTTACTGCTTCGACCTTTGCAGGATCTACAGTGATTCCATTCTTATCCACCACGTGGCCTAAGAATTGAACCTTCTCCATCCAAAATTCGCACTTAGAAAATTTCGCATACATCTTCTCCTTCCTTAGTGCCTACAAAACAATCTTCAGATGTTCGGCGTGCTCTTACTCTATCTTCGAGTAGATCAAAATGTCGTCGATAAAAACCACTACAAATTTATTCAAGTATGGCTTGAAAACTCGGTTCATCAAGTCCATAAATGCTGCCGGAGCATTAGTCAATCCAAATGACATTACCAAAAACTCGTAGTGTCCATAACGGGTTCGAAAAGCAGTTTTTGGTATGTCCTCATCCCTCACTTTCAGTTGATGATATCCTGTTCGTAGGCTAATTTTTGAGAAACACTTTGCTCCCTTCAGTTAATCAAACAGGTCGTCTATCCTTGGTAGCGGATAACGGTTCTTGATCGTTACTCTGTTCAATTCTCGATAATCGATACAGAGCCTCATCGATCCGTCCTTCTTCTTAACGAATAGTACTGGTGCTCCCCAAGGAGAAACACTCGGTCGAATGTAACCCTTATCCAATAATTCTTGCAATTGTATCATCAATTCCTTCATTTCTACTGGCGCTATACGATATGGAGCTTTCGAAATCGGTGTCGTTCCCGCTGCTAAGTCTATTACGAATATGATTTCTCTGTCTGGCGGAAAACCAGGCAGATCATCCGAAAACACATCTTGAAATTCATTAACTACGGATATATCCTTAATTTCTACTCCCTTTTTCCGAGTATCAACGATGTAAGCTAAATAACCTACACATCCTTTCCTTAACAATCTCTTGGCCTGCATCATCGTAACGCAACGCGATTGCTTAAGCGATGAGCTACCATAAAATACTACCTTAGACTTACTCGGAGTCTGAAGGTTCACACATTTGTTCTGACAGTCAATTATCGCAGCATGGTTATACAACCAATCCATTCCCAGTATCACATCAAATTCTCCCAGTCTAATAGGAATCAAGTCTACGCTCAGTTCATGTTCTCTAATGTTTGCGCGACAATTTCGATAAACGTATTCTACAGAGATTACTTCCTTATTCGCAACTTCTATGTTCAAAGGATTTTCTAATCGTTCTCGGGGTGTACTAAGTTTACTAGTAAATTCTTCAGATATAAAAGAACAGGTGGCACCCGAATCAAATAATACATAAGCATTTATATCATTGATTTGGATTATACCTGACACCACGTCCTTCGCAGCCACGGCGTCCTGGACGGTCATGTTAAAGGTTCTGGCGGTTGGGCGGTTGGATTGTGCCGGTCCACCGATCATCAGTTTGTTTCCTCCCCCTTGTTGGCTGCCACTTCCGCCACTTCCCTTCTTCGGGCAATCCTTAATACGGTGCTCAGTTGAGCCGCAAGCAAAACACCCTTGGATCTTCTTTGGTTTCGGACAGTTGGGCGAGATGTGCCCTTCCTGTCCGCAGTTGTAGCAAGTGCCACGTCCCTTCCAGCACTCGCCCTGGTGATTCTTCCCACACTTTGGGCATCCTTCAGCCCTCTTCTTGAAACCTCCACGAAAATTCCCTGATTGATTATTATTATTATTTTGTTGTTGTTCTCCCGCTTTCTCTTTCCCAAGTTACTTCCTCTACTGTTGCTTCCTCCAGTATGATTCTCTCCTCCAGCATTCTTTCCTTTCTTCTCTTTGTTATACAGACTTAAGGCCTCACTGCCACCTTCCGCAATGATTGCCTTTTCCAGCAATGTCGCAAAGGAATCAATTTGAAGAACTGATACCTTATTGAACAGACATGGCTTCAGCCCTTGTTCGAAGCGTCTAGCCTTTCTCTCTTCATCCCCAACTTGGTGTTCCGCAAATCGCGCTAGTTCGTTAAACCTAGCCGCGTACTGCGCCACCGTCATCTCACCTTGTTTTAACTCTAGGAATTTCACCTCCATCCTATTCTTCATACTCTTCGGGAAGTAATTCTCAAAGAACATCGTCTTAAACTTATCCCAAGCTATTATCCCTTCTCCAGCTCTTTGTTGATTAGCCTCCCACCAGTAGTTCGCTTCTTCCCTCATCATGTACGTGGAAAACACCGTCTTCTGATCTTCGTCTACGCTAGCTATAGTGAAAGCTTTTTTGATCTCTTTGATCCACGTTTGTGCGACGATTGGGTCGGTAGTTCCCTCGAACTCCGGGGGTCCTACACTCTTAAAGTCTTTAAAGGTTGTTACTGGCACAACCTGAGGGTTTGGGCGAACGGGTTCATTGTTCCTTCCCCTTAAGGCCTCTCCTAACAAGTCTACCAACTTCTAAATGGGATCCACTTGTTCCCTCTCGTTGTTAACAGATTCTTCGGGTGCAGTCAATCTACGTCTGGGCGGCATTATCTGCATCACAAATTTTTATTTTATTATTATTCAAGTATATTACTTAAGTATTTCTTTTAATACAAAAGAAGAAATTTATAACACGTTTCTGAATAAACTCCATTTATATTCATATGCCAAATCGTTTCATTACATGATTTCCCTAGCATACTGCTATAAATGTTATCACATATAACCCCTAATATCACAAAAGACGGGGAATATACCAACCTACTACCATACTACCCCTCTAACAAAAGCTAACTCGGGTTCACATCACTATCCCACATCTTACACAAAAGATTGGGATTACAACATAGTATATACAATACATAAAGAGAATACCACTAGACTATCTAAGGGAATCTCATCACATCATCCCGCGCTCTACTGCGCTCTTATACTCCATCTGTGCTATATAAGCAACCAGCTCTCGGCTCATAGTGTGTAGGGTCTGTCCCTGCTCTGCCGGGTAGTGGTACACACCATCAAGCACTTTCTCAAATGCCGAACGGAACACATACCCCATCTTGTTCATCTTTCTCTTCTTACATTTGACCTCATCTTCCAGGTCATCTGCTCTCTCATGGGCAGCCCCCCACTTCTCCTCGAAGTGTATCCTATCCATCACCTCTAATTCCAACTGAGTGTGGGTGCTTCCTTCTCTGTCTTCTCACTCAGCTCCCTCTGCTCAACCTCTTCTAGCTTCTCTGCCAAATCTACATTCCTATCCACTGACCTGTGAAATAGAGTCCCCATCTGGATCCCTGCCTCCTTACGATAGACGATCTCCACCTCTAACTCCTGCATGGCCAGCTTCCTCTGGTGGTCTTCGTCCCTCAGTTTTTGGAACTCAGACTCTCTCTCGTGGGCCTCTGCCTCTAGCTCCTGGACCCTGCAGTCTAACTCTAGGATCCGCCCCTCTTACTCTCCTAACATCTGCTCCTCTATAGTAGCCTCATTAGAGTCCTCTACTGGCTCATCCTCCATCGGCTCCTCCTTTAGATCAGACTCTATCTCAATCTCGTCCTCGTCGTCAGACTCGAATGGTGCAACAGCCTGCACTGGTGTGTAGCCTCTAAAGGTGCCTCGTATACTACATGTATATCCCTGGGCTCCTCCTCTGCCACTCTACTAGGTACACCTGTGTCTGTCATCCTACAATCACAAACACAAGACAAGAAACAGCAACTCCATTAGAATTTTAAATAAAATATAAGTTCATTGTGTAGAATGAAGTTACATTTCATAACAGACTAAGTCTCTCAAGGAAAACTCTACATGAGTTTTATCTTCTTCCTAACTTCTAAGTTCGCCTAAGTTATAGTCTAAGGACACTCATTCCTAAGGTTTATAACTACGGCTCTTATACCAACCTGTGACGCCCCCAAATTCCAGGACCATCACGGGGTCTCTAGAATTCGGTTCATCACGTGCTCATGGTAATAATACATCACAATAATAATAACTAAATATCACACAATCACAGCGGAAAATCTATTCTAGAATAATTTACAATGATTTATTATAATTATTCCCCCAAGTCTCGCAACCTACAGTACTTAATAGATTACATAATAATATCAATTAACGACTTATTACATAATCTAACTTAAGCTTAAACATAATCAAATCCAGTCTTACTACATCATCTTAATACAACATTAAAATATTTAAAAACATAAAAGAGACAAGCTAGTTGGTAGCCTTGCCCTTGCCCTTATCAACGCCCGGAGGTTCACCATGCTCTGCCTTAACTGAAATGTTTTAGGGAAAGCAAGAATGAGCACAAATTACCCAGCAAGTAATATACAATAAGGGTGATTAATAAGATTATTAATTTTCAAAAGGGTATAACAAGGTTTGATAGTTCAAGGATAACAAGAATATCAACAGTTCTCAATAACAGTCGCTAAGGACAGAATAATATCAATATGATTCAATAATAAGTCAATTCAAGATTTCAAATAACTGAATACTGAGCAGTCACTAAGGACTATGAACTTCTACTAGAATTAACAGTAATAAACTGAAAATCCAACAAAAATAGGTACAACAGGTGATCAGCCTAAAGCACCATCGTTATGCATAACAATCAATCATACTCAAGTGTGCACGTCGGTTCTCCAATAATTATATATTCCCTTCAAAGAAGGTTGTTCTTCTCAGTCAAATACAAGATCCCGCACCAATCAATTAGTTTGGGTCGCTTTTCAATTTTCAATAACATAAGTCTAGCCGAATCAAATGGCATAGACACTTTCACAATATTCAAGAACAATACTAAGTTCAACACGAATAATAGCTTTAATGAAATAAAAGTTCAAGTATGCTAATTCAATTCAAACGATTAAGTAGGAAACTAGTTCGCAATATACAAAGATAGAATACTTGTACAGTAAAAGAGTGTAAGTTAGGAAACTTGCACAATCATAAATTTCCTTGCATAAAGTAAATGCGTCGGTTAGGATACTTGCCTTATGCGTAGTTTACTCACGTAAAGCTAGCCAACACTTTCGAATTCCTATCGTAATACAATTACGTATATATATGATATTCATTAGTCATATAATTTAACTCCATATTTTATCTAGCTACACAGTTATATAGAGTATAATTTCCATCCTTAACTTCCTCTTTTCTCAAGTTGATCATATTTATACATCATTACTATCATGTGAGACTACCACAATTAGCAAACATACTCGCATATTATTAATATCACATAAGACCACAATCAATACTAAATATATTTCATTTTAGCAAGTTATGGCATTCCCCTAAGTTAACCGTTAAAATCGGATTCACATATATCACATAGTATATATACATGTTAAAGAGTCTTTTTATATTCGTATAACCTTCCCTTGTTCCAAACATATATGTATAGGTTCTAGGTCGACACTTGCGGTCATTCAAGGTCATGAAATTTACAAAGCCAATCATGCTTGCTTTCAAAACACTTAAGGTATTTATATTAACTTGTATTAGGCATGCTCATGAGTACTCGTATCGCATATATGTAGCTAGCATTGTTATTATCTTGAAAACATGCTTCGTTTACGCTAAACTTGAATCATGGCAACTAATCATGGTATATATATACATGTATGATACATAAATGAGTCTAAGAGTACTATCACATGTGTCCATAAATATCAGAATATGAAACTTACAATAACATGTTAAGATTTACGTTCAAAACTTATAATTTCTCTAGTAAAGTTCATTTAACGCGATCCACGTGCTCACGTTACCTTATAAAATCTATATATGCAAGTTAACATGTATTACATGTGATTCTAGGTCATGTAAACATGTTTGCAAAATCAGTACCTCAATGTGTCACACATATGTCAAAGTTTGTTTCATAAAACTTCTATTTTCGTTCGAAATGTTTACTAATCGAGGTTTAGCATGCTCACGTTATACTATGAAACATGTATACACAAGTCATCATTCATTTCATGCATTTCTAAGCCGCTCTACCATGTATCAAAAATTAGAATATACTCATGCTTTATAATGTTAATGATTGTTTATGAAACTTTAAGTTCGTTTCCAAACTTCATGTCGTTTTGTTAACCATGCATGCTAATATACTAAAACATGCTTACATTGCCTCATTAGATTTATATATATGTATTAATCATGCTTCCATGCTTGTTTAAATAAAATCAAATAATTAGTACATAACAGTTTTGTTGCAGGGTGCAGAAAATTACAGCAGGGTGCAGACGCTGCGTCGCGGAAACAACAACCACAATCTGGCGCTGCAGCGCTGGTGGAGCTGCGGCGCGGACAATGGCGCTACGGCGTGGGAACAGTTTTTGCAGTTCACACTGCAACCGAAACCGACCCAAAACCTCCTATTTCATCGATTTCAACATACCCAGATGCTATTAGACTTCTTTAACTTACTAACACATATATATATGCTTATATAATAGTTAATCGCCATTTATCAATTCCCAATTTCATGAACTCCAACCAAATTCACGAATTTGATGTTTTACAAAAATTGCAGAGCAAAAATGGAAATGGAAGTCAAGAAAGCTATATAGTGGTTCCATCATGTATGTATGTTCATATAACAACAATATAAGGGTTCTACAAACCAATCATGAACCAATTTGGCATAATCAAGAATTTGAAGGAAACTTCAGAAACAGAAAACGAAAATGAAGAACAAAGGAATAGGGATTATACATCTGCAAACAATCTGAGCTTGCTGCTACTTTCCACTCACAATGCTACTATACTAATATATGTATTACTCTCAATTCAATACTCAAGCAAAATCTCAGCAATGAACAATCTGAAGAGAAGGGCCATATATATATAGCAAAACTAGTATCCAGGCAAAGCCTTTTTCTTCCAAATCAAAACAACGGATTGAAGGATTGCATGCTAGATAAGAGGGAGTTGGTAATTAGTTGGTGATCTCCACTATTCTGCCCACTCCCTTCATGATGGCTAGAATGCTGAGTTTGAGAGAAGAGAGTAGGCTAGCTTCATGATGCATTTCACGTGTACAAGGTTTGTGACTAATTATATGGGACAAGCCAATTAAAAGCTCAGCCTTCTAGCAACATGCATATATCATACACTTAGGTTATTACATATATATTCATACTATATATTTAGGTTATAATTAACATTATAATGTAAGTCACATGCTTAATATTTCAAGGTAGTAGATGTGATATGGCAATGTAACATACATATCATCCATGTACATTTATTAATACCGGATATAATTTAATCGGATGTTATCACATTACACTGTCTTCTTTAATCGGATGTTATCACATTACATTGTCTTCTTTATTAAAACTAATAGTTTACAATATGTTCATGATATTTTATACAATGTATACCCACATATTTATTGTCACACAAGCATAAACATGTAGCTTATATATTTCAATCAATCTTAATACATGGTCTCTATGTGTAATGTTTTCACATTGCACTATATAACATAGTTTATGTATAATTGCATGGTCACACCTAAGTGTTTTTCTACACTATATAATATAGTCGTATTCCATATACTTTATATTTAATTCTTGTACATTTGCACATAACATTCAATATAATCTTATTATATTAATAACTTACTTATTTATTTTATTATTCATAATGTCAAATAAATAAATTATTCATTTCAATGATTAATTAATAATAATAATAATTAAGCCATTCCTCATTGATTATTAATTTGTATGATTAAATATCATACATTGCTTATTATTATTATATTTTTGCATTAATAATAATCACATATTATTAAATTAACCACCATTAATATTCCACAACAATTAATTAATATTCTACGATAACAATTAATATAGATTAATTGTTCGCTTAAATTAATATAATCATCCTTATATTACGTTACTGTGCCACACAAGGCTATCAACGAGTTTATCGCAAACTCCATCAATTTCTCAATTATTATAATTATTTAATTTAATATAATTGAATTAATCATTCTCATAACACAAAATCATTTATATTCTAATAAATTCTCATTTCCATTAATATATTCATTTAATAATATTAGGAAATTCTCGGGTATTACGGTCAAACTCGAGCCGAATTGATGCCACCAAGGTCAGGAAGAACCATAACATTGATCCCGAGTGAAAACAACGCAAGACAACTCGACGGACAAACTGCGAGGAATCAAAGACCTGGTTATGAACCCGTCTTTTTTGACTCGGAAAAGGTTTTCTCACATGTCATCGCGACACTCTCAACGAGGACTTTCCTTAAAGGTGTAACGAATGAGATTTGGTATTTTTAATTATAAATATTTATTTAATTAAATAAATATTTTAATTGATTTATTTATTGAGTTGAATAAATAATTTATGTGATTATGTTATGGAGTAATTTAATTAAGTGCAATATGATTAATTAAATTGATGTGTAAGTAATTGTGTAGTATAATTCTAATTTAATTGAGAATAATTATATTAGATGAATATTATGTGCTAAGTGTTTATAAAGATGTACTAATTTGTTACATGAATTATGATTAATAAGTGAATTACAATTGTGTAGCAATTTAGTATTATGTGACAATTTTAATTAATTAATGAATGTTAGCTTGTATTTAATTAAATTTGAAGGTTGGGATTTAATTAAATAGAGTGTAACATTTAAACTACGTGTTAAAAAGATTTATCAAAATAAAATAAAGGGTTTTAAAGAGTTTTTTTTCAAACAAGGCCCTTACACATATTTTAAAGAATTTTTATCAAACATGGCCTTAACTACCAAAAATCTATTTTTAAAATTAAAGGGTTTTGCCAAACAAAGCCTTATGGATTTTGATTTTCAAAAATATAAAAATGATATATTTATTAAGGAATTAATTGTCAATTATTATATGATATAATTATATGTATTATGTAGTTGTCAATTATAGTTATATGATATACTACGTTAGAAAAACAAAGTTAGAACAAAGAAGAAAAGAAAGAGAGAGAGCTAGAGAGAAAAGAGAGAAGAATAAGAGACAAAGAAGAAAGAGGAAGAAGAAGTTTGAGAGAATCAAACACACCATCATCACCATCTTCATCTTCTTCTACTAAATCAACAAGGTATAATTTGAATTTAAGTTGTTCTTCCATGTGTTCATAGTTTAAGTTCTTTGTAATTTGATTTCTGTGGTGTTTTATGTAATATGGTTCATATATGTTTAATATGTGTTATAACATGCTTAGATATGATTCATATGGTTGTTTATATAGTTCAATTCATGTAAATATGATGAACATGAAGAAATCATGTTCATAGCAATTTACAGTAAACTAACTTTGAAAAATAGTCTTTAATTATCAAAATTCATGTTTGATTGTGATATATTATGTAAATTGATTATAGATTATGATAATATATCAAGAAACAAAATTAACATGCTTTGAATTGTTTGATTTGGTTTAAAAACAATGTCACAGTGTTAATTTTCTTCAAGAACGCTTAAAAATTATGTTTTCTTCAAAATCATGAAATTAAGTGTTTTGATTATGTGTTGTGGTGTTTATGTATGTTAAAAACATGTTAGAAGTTTAAGATTTTGTTTTTATAAAGTTTCATATGCATTGTATTAGTTAAAATCGGACTTTGGTGCGAAAAAATAAGCCAAATTGGCTTTTTCTTTGCACAGTTCGTGAACCAGATTTTCCACCAGCATGGGGACCCGACCTAGGGGGTCTGTCAAGGGTAAAACACCCGCCCCAGCTGGTGTGTGTGCTGTCCAAAAATTTTGGTTGTGTTCTGTGAAGTTTTTATGCAGTACATGATAAGCTAACTTAACGTGATGACATGTTAAGTGTATTATACAATAAGATAACATATTGTTAACATGTTTAAGACAATTTGAAGTCTCATATTAATATGTTATATATGTACTTAGATATTATTATAATAGGGTATGATTTTGATAGTTTAAAGTGTTATACACATGTGATATGCATGTTGTGAGTTTAGACTCACGTATGTGATTAGTTAGCGAGTTAAGTTTACAAACCACGTTATTAAGTTGAACTTAAGTAAGAAGTTCAACGGTTAAACGTAGTAGTTATGAAACTAATTGGTATTGTAAACGTAATATAATGTGTAGGACGATTGAGAAAGTGATTTGTAAATTATAAAGTATAGCTTACGCTTGAGGCAAGTTTCCTAAACCTTTCTTTTGCGTTATGCAAGTCTTCTAATTATACTCTTTCGTTGAGCAAGTTTTCTAATACTTATCTTATTGAACAAGTTCATTATTGAATTGTTGTGACCTTGACTTAATTGTTCAAGCAAGGTCCATATTGTCTTTCAAATGCTTTAAGTTTATTTCTAAAGCATGATTATTAAATATGATGTCTATTATTATAACTCATAGTTATTTGTTATTTCTTTTATTATCGAATTCTAAGTTATTGTAAGTCTATTCATTTACTCTTTAGTTGATGATAATTGAACTCTAAATTTCCCTTGAAGCTTATCCAAACCAAACTTTCTTTGGTGCGGACTTATTATTAAAGTACTGAGATGAACAACCTTATTTAATAGGGGATTACCATGCGAAAGTGTTAAGATGTTTGTGTACAATACATGGTACGAAGGGCTGATCCCCCTAAGTATAAGTTAAGAGTCCATATAGTCTAACGACTGTTAAAGATTTTAAATAGAAATGTTTATATCCTAGGACATAGTTCAAGGTCTTACGACCCTCAGATGAATTCTATATTCCACATTCAATTCTTTATTATTGATGAAAGAAATATTATTCGAATCAGTTGAAGTTATTCAGTTTATGTCATCACTATCCTTTGTTATTTCAAGTGAGCTTTTGTTTGCTCACTCTTGCATTATATAACCGTTGCAGCTAAAGTTGAGAAAGTTAACGAACCGTCAACTAGCAAAGGCAAGAACAAGATGAACAAGTGAAGACTTGTTTATATTTATGATGTGAATGTAATAAGACTTTATTGATGTTATGATAATTTATTTCCGCATTTATTTGATATTAAGGTTAGCAAGCCCTGGGATATTTTGAACAAGGTTGTAATCCTTTTGATGAGGAAGATTTTATTATTTATTTAAGATTATAATTTATTCTGCATTCCTTATTATGGGCAGTAGTTGTATTTTATTTAGATAGTGAGCACCAAATCCCGTGGAATTGAAGTACCCGGATTTGGGGGTGTCACAGGTTGGTATCAAAGCAGTGCTTAGGTTATGAACCTTAGGTGGGGGAAACCTTAGGTAGTAGCCTAATAGGAGATCGAAAAGATAGTGTTGATAGTTAAAGATAATAAACTACCTTATGTGCTATGTGTTTACGTTTAAGTACACGAAGAGTATCGATTGATATCACGTAATAATTAAACCTTGTTGTCATGATGACGAATGTTAGAGAGTCCAGTCAGGCTAGGGAGGAGTTACCCCAGATGCCTAGGGAAGAGGAGCCCCGAGACATCCAAGTTATTTGGGAGCAGTTGGTTCAGAGAGAGCCATCTCCATTGATCACAGTAGCTGGTCAGGAGCATGAGCCAGTATCTGACCGAGACGATAAGGATGAGTTAGAGGAAGAGGAGGAGGATCCTGAAGAGGAATTTCCACCTCACTCGACTAGCACTGAGATGTACGAGGAGATCTACTACCGCAACGTGGAGCTATATGGTCGAGTCGGAGTGCTTGAGGAACTGGTGGACGAGAGTCGGACTACCATACAGTAGAGGGATGAGATAATTCAAGAGCTGGATGATTTCACTTGGACACGCGAAGTGGGATCTAGTCCACGCGGAGAGTGACAGAGATGATGCACTGGCTGAAGTAGCTAAGCTAAAGAACGACATCAAAGAGGAGTCAACAAAGCATGCCAGAGCAGAGGAAACGAGCTTGAGGGCTACTCTACGTGCAGATCGAGCTGAAGACGAGGTCCAAGTGAAGAAGGCCAAGTTGAGGGAGATAGACTATGCTTTCCATACGGCTATAGATAGGGCCCAAGATCGTGTCTTCTATTGCCCAGCTCAGTTCAAAGATTTACCGTGGTACATGGTGGATCGCAGAATAGTGTTCCGGGTGATGGAAGAAGAACGTAGAGAGGCTGTGTGACGTTTTAACATACCTAGATAATAGAGTCATTAATTATGCGTTTCTTTATATATAAATAAATGTAAATCCCAGAATTTGAGATAATAATAGGATAAGATAATGATGTAATCCTGTAACTTGTTTCAGTTCAGGAAAGATGATGTAAATAGCAGAGATGCTATCTATTCTATGTTTTAAAACTGTGAATGAATAAAATATCGAAGTTATTTGACGTGATATGTGTGCAAATGTGAATTAAGATATTTTAAATGTGTAAGTATGAACTTGAATATCTAAGAAATGAGTAAAGGATCTAATAAGAGTATTTCTTAACAGAAAGATGCCTCCTAGAAAAAGACCCACACGTCTACACCCAGAGGGTTCGACGAATAACATCGACAACAACAATGACGGGACGAATCCTAATTTGGTTCAACAATTGGTGAACCTGCTGACAAGAGCACTTCCGAATCAGCCGCAAGTTCAAGGCACGACATTTAAGGATTTTAAGGCAGTAGGACCGCCGGAATTTCAAGGATCGGTGAATCCAATAGAGGCCCAAACGTGGATAATGGAGATGGAGAAGGTCTTCAATGTGGCCAGAGTAAACGAGGACCAGAAGACGGATTTTGCGACATTTATGTTGAAGTCAAAAGCTAGCTTCTGGTGGCAGACCAACAAGACTAGAGAGGGGGAAGGAGTGATAGCATGGGATCGTTTTAAAGAGATGTTCTTTGAAATGTACATCCCAATTAGCTCGCAGAACCAGATGGAGGTTCAATTTTTGGAGCTAATATAGGGAGGGATGTCAGTGTCGGAATACGCCGGGAAATTCAACGGTTGGCCAGGTTCGCAACATACCAGGTTAGTACTGACGAAAGGAAGGCGAGAAGGTTCGAGCAGGGACTGAAGCCCTGGCTCTACAGCAAAGTCTCCATGTTCTAGCTGAAGATGTTTGTAACTGTGCTGGAAAAGGTCATCCTTGCTGAAGGTGGAAGCGACGCGGTCACCAAATACAACCAAGATCAAAAGAAGAAGAAGAATGAGACAGAGAATAAGGCTGGTGGTAGCAGTGCTATCAACCCAAAAAGGAAGTGGAACGATAATACGTCTGCTGGGAGTCAACAGGGAAACCAGCAGAAGATTGGCTTATTTTCATCTCAGATTTGGTTTAATTTCGGAGATGTCGGGACTGAAAGGAAGTTCGAGGAAGAAGAGATCGTCGCAGTACGAAGCTTCGAAACCAGAGATTTAGAAGCGAAAGATTTGTGAAAGACGATTTCAATCCTGAATTCTCCAAGTGAGTCAATTTAGTCACTCTTCGAATTTTTCTTTCATTCTCACTTTTTATTGTGTTGTATCTTAGTAATTAAACACTAATTTTCTTGAAATTTCAGTTATATCAAAGGAATTATGACCGCACTGCAGCAGATCAAAGAGAAAATATAAAAGGACGGCCAAAGTTGTTGCTACCAGACGATTCTTGCTCTTTCGTATCTCCTCCTCCCTCTTCGGCTGCTCTGTGACGCCCCCAAATTCGGGTCTCAAACACCCGGATTTGGTCATCACGATCACATACAAACATTCACCTCTAAACAACATACAATAACTAAATGCGGAAAGAAATAAACGTATGTCGTTCATTCAAAAGGTGTTACTAGTCCAAGATTCGATAACCTTAGTACAACCTTACAAACATACCCTAGGATAACCGTTAGGGTTCAAATTATATAAACAGTAATTAAACTAATCATAAAACAAAGTCAGCTACTTGAAGTTTATTACTTCATCTTTTCTTTACCCTTGTCCTTCCCTAAAGTCTCGAGTTTAACTACAATAGAAGTCATGATATAGCAAGGGTGAGCAACTAGTTTCCTCAACAAGTTTCAATATAACAATAAAGGATATATCATGATTAAAGGAATATATACAAGAGGAATTCAAAATTATGAATATCGAAAGCAAAGAGAATAATTTATTTTAGAATAACTGATAGACGAATAGACTTCGAACTATAAACTTCCAACGAAATCAGAAGCTGATTAACCCTTTGGTTACTGGCTACAGAATATGTACTTAAGGGGATCAGCCTCGCGTACGTCATGTATATGCATAACATTAAACTCTGCTGTTTGTATCTTATATTAGATACGTGGGGTACTCCCCTACCATATAGGGGTGTTCTCTTCAGTCTAAGAATCCCTACCATCAGTTGGCCTGGATAGCTTTTATAAAAATTTCATGCAATTATTTGACCGAACAATGGTTCAGACTCTATCTGAAGCAGTTCATGAATTATAGAACTTTAAAATGATATACAAGTCCAAGACTGTACGAACTCAAGTGCACCAAGTGCGAGTATCAATAAAATCATTGTGGAATAATTGTAAAGTAATTAAACCACCTAAAGCATACTTGGAAATAATGTCCAAGCGTAAATAAATAACTTACAACACAATAATAACCTGCTCAATATAATATAAGAAGGATAGGAAACTTGCACAATAAAGAGTGTAAGTAAGGGAAACTTGCATTCAATATAACAATCAAATGAAGTTAGAAAACTTGCACTTTATACGAGTTTGTGTAAGTTAGAGAACTTGCCTGTTTGCTCAGCTATAAATAATCTAGCTTTAATTAAAATGCGTTGACACGACCTAACATTAACAAGTCGGTCTCATCATGCTACATCAGAAACCTAATCATCATGCTACATCATCATTTCATATAATCATATATCAGTAGGGGTCAGGCCATGTTTTGCAGTTTAAGCATCAACATAAGTCAATTAACATAATCAGAAAACAAGAAGACTGCACGAATCCTGAAAACAGACTGGCGCAGCTGCGCTGGTCTTTGCCTTAGGAGTGGCGCAGCTGCGCCACTCACTTGTCAGACCAGGAATGAGATTTCATTTTGCTGAAAATCCGAGCCTACTCTCTAGCATACAGACTACTGACATTAAACAAATACACATGCTTATCAGGTTATTAACTTGAGTTCGAAACCTAGCATTCTCATTCTAAGTCCATTTCAAAGTTATATGGTCTTACGTCGGACATTCTTATACTTTAAGCAAAACAAGTCCATGCTTTAAGGGTCAGCTACTAACGTCATATTACCACATAACGAGGCTAAACAATACCAAGTATGCATGCTCGTGCGTATACCACCTATGTATACCTTAACTACATAGTTTATACTAGAAAGTTCCTTTTTCATGAACATGTGTGCATAGGTCCAGTCCATGTTTAACCAAATGATGCTCATAACAACATGTCGAGAGGCATAATGAATCCTATTATACATGCTTGCATGATCAGAACGTAACTTACATAGTAATTGATGACATTAGCTTTCAAATTCTAAGTTTGTCCTTTGAAATCACCTTAACCTTCAATCATGTATGCTAGTGTGTACTCAACACTTTAGACTAACTATTCATGTCTATTTAGACCATGCGATCATGCTTACTAAATCAAAATACACACATGATACACATATGTCAAAGTTCATATCGA
This sequence comes from Panax stipuleanatus, assembly GCA_020205555.1. Taxonomy (NCBI): domain Eukaryota; kingdom Viridiplantae; phylum Streptophyta; class Magnoliopsida; order Apiales; family Araliaceae; genus Panax; species Panax stipuleanatus. Next base: position 69,467,871 of record CM035120.1, on the reverse strand, counting down.
AAACTATAAGTTCATTTTAAAACATACGTTTTCCTTCCATAACATATACTAACATTGTAACGATTGAGATTTTATATTTAATTTTAAATATTTATTGAATTAAATAAATATTTATGTGAATTATTTATTGAGTAAATAAATAGATTAAGTAAATTATGGTAATGATTTAATTGAGTGTTACATATTAATTTAATGAATGTTATTTAATTGATATGTATATATATTAATGTTATATTATAGTTCTAATTTAATTGAGATAATTGAATTAGATGAATTATGTGATGAAGTGTTACATGAATTATAATTAGCGAGTAATTATAATTATGTGGCAAATTTTATGTGATTAATGGATGTTAGATTTTAATTGATTAAATTAGATGATTAATATTTAATTGATTAAAATATGACATTAAAGTATGTGTCAAAATGATTTATTAAAATAAAAAGAACAGAATTTTTAAATGATTTTTACCAAACAAGGCCCTTGTATTTGTTTTAAACCTATTTCTACCAAACAGGGCCCTAACTATCAAAAAGCTGTTTTTAAATAAACTGTTTACCAAACATGGCCTTAGCATTAATAATCAATTTTTGAAAATAACCTTGTTTTGCCAAACAAGGCATTGTGGTTTTTGAATTTTGTAACTTATATAAGAAATGTATTTATTATATATATTAAGTAATTAGCAGTTACATATATATCATTAGTATACGTATATTATATCAGTTATAATATATCTATACTACGTTAGATTAGAAGTTAGTTTATAAAGCTAAGAACAAAAAGAGAAAAGAAGAGCAGAGAAGTTAGAGAAGAGAAGGAAGAAGAAACTTGTGAAGGCTAGAATTAGTCATTGTATTCTTCTCCAATCATCAAAAAGGTAATTAATATCTTATAGTTTTAAAGAATTGTGATCAGTTGTTCTTCATTGTTTTGAGTTTCTGTAAATTTAGTTTTCTGTGAATTTCATGAAATTATGTAATCATGAATTTTATATATATGTATTGTATCCATGTGTTGATTGTGGTAATTGTATGACATAAGAGGATTTCCAAAAATTAAATTACTGTAGAAATATATTTTTAACAGAAAATTCATGTTTATATGAGTTCATATGGAATTTCATGAGTGTGGTTAATGTTAATTGAGAAATTCATGCAATTGGTATGTGTTAATATGCTTATTAAGTAATTTCTGGATGCTATCTTCAACTTTGTATGTAATGCATGTATATAAGTTCGAATTGATGGAGAAAAATAGCTACAGTGAATTACTTTATGAAAAATATGAGTTTTCATAAAAATGGCCAAATTAGATTTTAAAATTTGTGATTATCATTGTTTAGATGGTTTTGTGTTTTAGAAGCATGTTATATATATGTATTATTGCATAGGTATGATTTACAATGTTTAAGTTACTGTGAATTACCGATTGTTGGCTTATATGGGTTAAATAGTGAAGCAGGGTGCCGTTGCTGTCTGCCTCTGTCCGTGTTCCTGCGCAGCTGCGCCGGTAACACAGCCAGAAGCAGCGCAGCTGCGCCGGCTGCCTTTCCCAGAATCCTTCCCTGCGCAGCTACGCCGGTTATAGGGCAGCTGGCTGCGCAGCTGCGCCGGGCACAGTGCTTAGGCAGTGAAGGTTAGCTAATTGTGCAGTGTTGACTTTGAACCTAGTTTAATTATGCTATGACAGTGAGCATGTATCTAGTTGCTACAACATGTTGTTAACATAAATTTGACAAATTTATATTTAGAAAAGAAAAGATGTTTGAAAACCTTAAAGTATGATTTGAATTATTATTTAAATGTGATATATGATTATAATTTAAATAATTATAATCAAAAGTAAATGTTTATTTTAAATTATAATTAAATTATAATGAATAAAGGTTGATTTATTTGATGTTAATTTAAATTATAATTTATGTAATTATAATTTAATAAATGCATGTTTAATTGTGGATTTTAAATTGATAATTACATAATTAATTATAAATTGTGTAATTATAATGCATGGTATAGTTTAAGTAATTATTAATTAAATTGATAATTACATGATTAATTATAAATTGTGTAATTATAAATGTATGAATGTAGTTTAATTGATTTTAAATTATAATTATTTAAAATTTAAATGGTAATTATAATTTGATTAAGTGTTTGAATTATAATTGTTTAATTATAATTTAGTTAAATACATAATTAAGTTAATTATGTGAGTATATGTGTGATGTGATTAACTATGTGATAGTTAATTATTATTGTTTATTTAATTAGAGTGAGTTAACCATGAGGGTTAACCACTTATGTGAATTAGTTATGTGTTAACTGATTTAGATTATTATAATTGAATGTGTATAGGAAGTATTAAAGTACGTGAATTGAATTAAGTAGCTTGCGCTTGAGGCAAGTCTTCTAAACCTTAAACTCGTTAATTTTATACAAGTTTTCTAAACCCTAATCTTGTATAATTTCTTGAGTTCATATATTCTTGTTAAGAATGTCCTTTTTTATTTCTGTATTAGACAATTATTTATTTAATTAAAATGATCTTAACTTATTGTTCAAGTAAGATCCAGTTATTATTTTAAATGCTTTAAGTTGATTCTAAAGCATATGTTAATTTATAATTCTTTATTTATGAATTATTGGAAGCCGATTCAACTAATCCTTAGTTGATGAACGTGAATTCTAAATTACCCTTGTAAGCTTATCCAAACCAAACTTTCTTTGGTGCGGACTTGAATTCAAATTACTGAGTTGAACAACCCTATTTACTAGGGGAGGTTACTACGCATAGCGTTAAGATGTTTGTGCACAATACATGGTACGAAGGGCTGATTCCCCTAAGTACGAGTTAAGGTCCATAGTCTTATTGACTGTTAAAGGTTTAAATAGAAATATTTATAACCTAGGATAAGAGTTCAAAGGTCTTATGACCCTCAGATAAATTCTATATTCGAATTTTAATGTTGATAGAGAATTATTAGTCAATTCTTTATTATTGAAGTAAGCTAAGTTGTTCAGATTCTTTTAAATATATCCTTTCATGTCTATGTTATTGTTAAACTCCAGTGAACTGTGGTTTGCTCACTCTTACATTAAATAACAATTTCAGTTAAGGTTGATAACGCTGATGCTCCGTCTACGAGTATGGGCAAGGGAAAGCAAAGCAAGTGAAGACTTGTTTTTTTTATTATATTGAGAATGATTGTAATAAGACTTGAATGTTATGTTTTTGTTTCCGAACTTTATTATATTCATGTCAGGGTTAGAGTAAACCGGGATTATCTTGAAAAGGTTGTAACCCTTGTTTTAAGGGAGATTTATCTATTCTAATTTAAGTTGTAGTTTATTTTACATTATTCATTGGGTAGATGTATGTTATATTAGAAAGTGAACACCAAATCATGTGGAAACGAAGTACCCGGATTTGGGGGTGTCACAAATATGGTCACAATCATGCATGTTGTTTCAAGAAACATATACACAAGAGTTAAACTAGTTTTCATGCTAGCCTTAAGTTATACCAACGAGTTAGCACGAGCAGATTTGTAATAGAAAAAAAAAACCATCTTCAGAGCCTGGCGTAGCTGCGCTGCGCCCTAGTACAAAACTGGCACAGCTGCGCTGGGGTCCGGCCAGACCTGAAGCAGCTTCTGCTCGGCAGAAGTACAACCAAACTCAAAGTTTTCTCAACAATTCTGATTCTATACCAGCCACATTATAACTAACATGTTTATAACCTTGTATAACACTTAACAAACATATTCCACAATTCAATTCACATCTAATTCACATAATCAAGAACTTAGAATTTCAGAAATGAGGAACATAGATATGGGAATGTACCTCTGCTAAAGAATTGAACTTGCTGCTATAACACTCACCTTCAATCTGAGATTTTTACTACTGATATAAACTCACTCTCTAATCACTCTTTAACACTTAGCAATATCTCAGCAAATGAAAAAGAGAGGAGAAGAGCTTATACTTATAGGCAATTGAATATACAGACAAAGCTATCCTCCACTAAATCAAACCAACGAACTAAAGGATTGTATAATGGTTAAGGAAGAGTGGTTGGGTAGTTGGTGAATTCCACTATTGGAGCCACTCTTTTATGATGATTATGGCTAGAATGCTGAGTTTGATGAATATAGGAATAGACTAGCCTTTTGGTGTTCACGTGAGGAAGAAATGGGTCACTCATTAATACTAATAACTCAGCAACTTGTGCAACATGAATTTCATACAACACTTATGTTATTATATTTACACCTACTATACACTTAGGTTATAAATTAGTTAGAGGGTACACATTGATAACATAATTCATAATAGCAAGTTGGGTTATACACATACATATATAATCCATGTACATTTCATTAATATCGAATATAATTCAATTGGGTATTATCATAATACATTATCCCAACACTATTATTATAGTATACATTAATTCCCCAATTCGTGATTAAATAAAATATTGAATTGGTTACTTAAATATATGATCTAGTCTATTAGTATTTAAATTGCTAAATAGACTATTAAATATTAATATTGCTGACTTTTATTAATCAATCTATACCATTAAATCCTTTCACTATATTCAAGTAAATTGAATATTTAATTACTAGCCATCTTATCAATTCTTTTGATATAAAAATCTTAGGGCTAGTCCACTAATTTAAATAAACCATTAGTAACTCCCTTTAATCTAATCCTAGCAATTATTCGCATAAGCACTAACTCACATAACCACATAAGGTTTAAATAAGCATATAAAACTAACTCATTAAAATTAAATCCTATATTTAATTAATAATGGAGTTTAAAAATTTACGGTCATTACATCCTCCCTCCCCTTATAAAAATTTCGTCCTCGGAATTATAAAATAAGGTTACTCAAATAAAAATGGATAATTCGCTTTCATCTTCTCTTCTAGTTCCCACGTAGCTTCTTCGACTGTGTGATTCCTCCAGAGAACCTTGACGGAATGGATGATCTTATTCCTCATCTTCTGTTCCTTCCTATCGAGAATCTGAACAGGAACTTCTTTGTACGATAAGTCCTTCTCGACTTGGATTGGTTCATAGGGGATAACGTGCTTGTAGTCCAGTTCATACGGCCGCAACACTGACACATGAAACACGTTGTGAATGTGCTCAAGTTTAGGAGGTAACGCTACCTCGTATGCCACTTCACCGACTAGCTTCAAAACCTCGAACGGTTCTTATGAACCTAGGTCTTAACTTGCCCTTCTTACCAAAATGAATCTTCCCTTTCCAAGGAGATACCTTCAGAAACATAAAACTACCCACGACGAAGTCCCGCTTTTGACGATGTAGATCAGCGTACTTCTTCTGATGGTCTTGGGCTGCTACCAGTCGATTCCTGATCAGCTTCACTGTATCTGCTGTCTGTTGCACCATTTCAGGTCCTAGCAGTCTTCGTTCTCCAACCTCATCCCAACACAATGGTGTACGACACTTTCTCCCATATAGCACTTCATACGATGGCATTCCGATACTAGCGTGATAACTATTGTTGTAAGAAAACTCTACCAGTGGAAAATGGTCATCCCAGCTACCCTTTAAATCCATTACGACTGCTCAAAGCATATCGTCTAAGGTCTGAATCGTTCGTTTGCTCTGGCCATCAGTTTGAGGATGGTACGTCGTACACAACCTCAATTGTGTTCCCAATCTTTCTTGTAGACTCCTCTAAAAATTTGACGTGAAGTACGGATCTCTGTCAGATATAATTGATACCGGCACTCCATGTCGTGACACTATCTCTTCCACATAGAGTTTCGCTAATTGCTCGAGATTGTACCGTATCCTAATTGGTAGAAAATGAGCATACTTGGTCAGACGGTCCACGATTACCAATATGGCATCTAAACCCTTTTGTGTCGGTGGAAGGCCCACCACAAAATCCATTGTGATGTGCTCCCACTTCCACTCTGGAATCTCTAATGGTTGAAGCAGTCCGCCCGATCGCTAGTGTTCTGCTTTAACTCGTTGGCATGTCAGACATCTGCTGACGCACTCTGCGTACCAAAAATACCATCGCAAATCCTGATACATTTTTGTGCTCCCGGGATGTACCAAGTACCTCGTGCTATGAGCTTCCTGAAGGATTTCTTCCCTCAATTCCCGATTCAACGGTACCCTGACTCTCCCTTCAAACCTTAGCAACCCTGTGCTATCAATATTATACTTAAGCTCCTTGCCTTCGGCAATTCTCTTCTTTATTGAATCACAATCCTCATCCTTTTCTTGAGCCTCCTTAATTTTATTCAATAGGGTCGGACTCGCTGTCACTGCAAATAATTTCTCGTCTGATTCCCTCAGATACTTGATCTCCAAATCGAGTCGTTCAAAATCCCTTACCAACTCTTCCTAAGTGGTTAACTTCAGCAACTTCTCTCTGCCTTTTCTGCTCAAGACATCTGCCACTACATTTGCTTTGCCCGGATGGTACAGAATCTCACAGTCGTAATCCTTAATCAATTCTAACCATCGGCACTGCCTCATATTTAGCTCCTTCTGAGTGAAGATATATTTCAGACTTTTGTGATCTGTATATATGTTGCACCTCTATCCATACAAATAATGCCTTCAACTCTTTAAGGCGAAAACTACTGCGGCCAACTCTAGATCATAAGTCGGGTAACCCTTCTCATAGTCCTTCAGCTGACGTGATGCGTACGCAATGACCTTGCCGTGTTGCATAAGTACCCAACCAAGACCTTTGTGTGACGCATCACTGTACACTACAAAACCTCCAGTGTTGTCCGGTAAAGCCAACACCGGTGCTTGGCTAAGTCTTTTCTTTAGCTCTATGAAACTTTCCTCGTACTTTTTCGTCCAAACGAACTTTACCGTCTTTCTGGTTAGATTGGTCAACGACGACGCTATCTTCAAAAAATCCTAGATGAATCTTCAATAATATCCCGCTAATCCCAAGAAACTCCTGATCTACATCGGCGTCTTCGGCTGTTCCCAATTGATAACAGCTTCCACCTTTGCTGGGTCTACCGAAACACCATCTTTGTCAATGACGTACCCTAGAAACTGCACCCTCTGCAACCAAAATTCACACTTTAAAAATTTTGCGTACAGCTTCTTCTTTCTTAATGCCACCAAAGCAATCCTTAGATGTTCAGCATATTCTTCCTCAGTTACTGAATATACCAAGATGTTATCGATGAATACGACTACGAACTTGTCCAAGTACTGCTTGAACACTCTGTTCATCATATCCATGAATGCCGCTGGTGCATTCGTCAGTCCAAATGACATTACCAGAAACTCAAAATGTCCATAACGAGTTCTGAATGCTGTCTTTGAGATATCCTCCTGTCCCACCTTTAGTTGATGATAACCCGTTCTCAAATCAATCTTTGAAAAGGATTTTGCTCCCTTGAGTTGATCAAATAGATTGTCTATCCTGGGCAGCAGATACCTATTCTTAATCATGACTTTGTTCAACTCACGATAGTCGATACAAAGTCTTATCGAACCATCCTTCCTCTTTATGAACAGAACTGGCGCTCCCCATGGTGACACGCTCGGTCTGATATAACCCTTGTCTAACAGTTCCTACAATTGAACCATCAGCTCTTTCATCTCTACTGGTGCCATTCGATATAGTGCCTTGGATATCGGTGCTGTTCCCGGTACCAAGTTAAATTTGAATTTTATCTCCCTATTCGGTGGCAATCCCAGAATTTCATCTAGGAAGACATCAGCGAATTCCCTAACGACAGGTATCTGACTCAGTTCGCTCTCGACCCGTCGAGTATGAACCACGTGAGCCAAATAACCTATACAACCCTTCCTAAGCAATCTCTTTGCTTGCATCATCGTCAGACAACAAGAGTGTCTCAGCGATTTACTACCATAGAACACCACCTTTGACTTATTCGAAGTCTTAAGTTGTACACACTTCTTCTTACACTCGATGACTGCTCCGTGAATCGATAACCAAACTATTTCAAGGATTACATTGAACTCCCCCAAACGAATCGGTATCAAATCCACTTTGAGCATAAATCCTCGCAATTCAGCATAATAGTTCATATGAATGCATTCTACTGGGATAATTTCCTTGTTTACTACTTCTATGTTCATAGGGTGTTCTAATTTCTCATGGGGTAAGTCTAACTGTTTAGAAAATTCTTCGAAAACAAAAGAGCAGGTAGCACCCGAATCAAATAACACATATGCATTTATATCATTGATTGGGATGATACCTGACACCACGTCCTTGGACTCCACCGCATCCTGTACGGTCATGTTGAATGTACGTGTCACTGGTTTATTGGCTTAACTGGATGGCCTCCCAATGCTCAGCCCATTGTTATTATTGTAGCGGTTATCGCTGGCTGCATCGCCCTTTCTCTTTGGGTAGTCCTTGATCTGGTGATCTGGGGCTCCACACGAGAAACACCCTTCCTTTTGTTTATTCGGACACTGAGGAGCCATGTGCCCCGGTTGTCCACAGTGATAACAGATGCTTCTCCCATTTATACACTCCCTGGAGTGGTTCCTCCCTCAGTTACTGCACTTTCCACTTTTCTTGGCCTCTCCCCCAGACTTGCTGCCTTCGGAGGATTGGCTCTCCATCCATTTACGCTTGTTAGGGTTGCTGCCTCCGCTACTTCCCTCTTTTGGTCCTTCCTGACTAGTCTTCTTTTCTTGTTTAAATCATGCTATGGCTTCATTGCCTCCTTCTGCAATGATAGCCCTTTCTAGCAGTTCAGAGAAATTCTTAATCTTCAACACAACTACTGCTTTCTGCACCCATGGCTTTAATCCTAATTCGAATCTTCTTGCCTTCCTGGCCTCTGTGTCTACCTGATGTGGAGCGAATCGGGCCAACTGATTAAATTTTGTCGCGTATTCTGTGACCGTCATACCACCCTATTTCAGTTCCAAAAACTTAACCTCCATATCCTGTTGCGTATTCTCCGGGAAGTAATTCTCGAAGAATAGCTCCTTAATCTGTCCTATAGAATAACTCCTACGCCTGCTCATCCCTTATTGGCTTTCCACCAATAGTTAGCTTCGCCCTTCATCATGAAGGTGGCAAATCCCGTCTTATGTGCTTCGGCCACCCGTGCAACCTCAAACACTTTCTCCATCTCTTCTACCAAGGTTTGGGCTTCCATTGGGTCTAAGGTTCCCTGGAACTCCGGAGGTCCTACCAACTTAAAATCTTTGAAGCTAGCCAAGTGATGCTCTGGCTGCCCTGCTGTTGGCGGGGGTCTATTTTGCATCGCCTCTGTTAACAGGTTAACAAAGTTTTGCATTGGATCGGCATTCCCTCCTTCATTGTTAATGGATTCTTCCTCCCTTTGGTTTCGTGGTTGTCTTCTAGGCAGTATGATCTAAGTAAAGGAAGAAAACTTAGGCTTATCGTTTTTATATTCTTCGCGATATGCTATTAGCATCTAAAAGTTATGACATCCATTAATCATATTTGATTCAAGTAAAACAACTACATTTATATTTATATACCACTGTTTTAATACAACATGATTCAACATTTGGCATACTACTATAAACGCTCAATGGCATAAACTGCCTATTACTAACTGTCCTCTATTAAGCAAAAGGTGAGGATTCACTACTACCTGCCCCCTATATCACAACAAAAGTTGGGGTTGACTACCATCCTATGCATACATCAAAGCATAAGGGTTTACAACATGAAATTGTCCCTATTAAAACAAAAGTGGGACTATATCTAACATTAAAATAAATCAACGCCTGCTCCCGCTGCCAGAGGGAAGCTCCATCCATTTGACGTCGAACTGCACAAAGGCGCTGTCTAAAGCTCTCTCCAAAGTATATATTTTCACATCTTTGGCTTTCACTTCATCCCGCAACTGTCCTAACTGTAGCTCTCTCTGCTCCAGCCTCACTCGCAACTTGGCTAACTCAGCTTGGGCCTGATAAGCAGCGTCCTTGTACTGCTGTTCAGTAATCTAGAGGGTTTGGTTCTGCGCCTCCACTTGTCCAGCCCTAATCTCTAGCTCGACGTTCCTTGCCAGAAAATCTCCTATTACCTCATGCTCCATGGGCTCCTCACTAGAGTCCCTCGGCTCCTGGTCCACTGAATAGCTATCTTGACTCTCGTCAGCCATCTGATGATCATAATAAATCATCAAAACAACTTTAGTACCACAATAAAATATATTCATTGATAAAATGAAATAATATTTTATTCAGTACAACTAAAACTCGATGGATCTCCTCAACCCATCGCCTACATACTCTATTTGAGTTTTCTACTAAGGTTATAACCTAGGTTTCACATTCTTAATATTGATAACCTACAGCTTTGATACCAACCTGTGACGCCCCCAAATTCGGGTCTCAAACAACCGGATTCGGTCATCACGATCCAATACAAACATTCACCTCTAAACAACATACAATAACTAAATGCGAAAAGAAATAAACGTATGTCGTTCATTCAAAAGGTGTTACTAGTTCAAAGATTCGATAACCTTAATAAAACCTTATAAAAATACCCTAGGATAACCATTAGGGTTCAAATTACATAAACAGTAATTAAACTAATCATAAAATAAAGTCAGCTACTTGAAGTGTATTACTTTATCTTTTCTTTACCCTTGTCCTTCCTTGAGTCTCGGGTTTAATTGCAATAGAAGTCATGATATAGCAAGGGTGAGCAACTAGTTTGCTCAACAAGTTTTAATACAGCAATAAAGGATATATCATGATTAAAGGAATATATACAAGAGGAATTCAACAATATGAATATCGGACGCAAGGAGAATAATTTCTTTTAGAATAACTGATAGACGAATAGACTTCAAACTATAAACTTCCAACTGGAGTCAATAGCTGATTGACCCTTTGGTTAATGGCTACAGAATATATACTTAAGGGGATCAGCCTCGCGTACGCCATGTATATGCATAACATTCAAATCTGCTGTTTGTATCTTATATTAGATACGTGGGGTACTCCCCTACCATATAGGTGTGTTCTCTTCAGTCTAAGAATCCCTACCATCAATTGGCCTGGATAGCTTTTATAAAAATTTCATGCAATTGTCTGACCGAACAAAGGTTTAGACTTTATCTGAAGCAGTTCATGAATTATAGAACTTTAAAATGATGTACAAGTCCAAGACTATACGAACTCAAGTGCACCAGGTGCGATTATCAATAAAATTAATGTGAAATAATTGTAAAGTAATTAAACCACCTAAAGCATACTTGGAAATAAGGTCCAAGCGTAAATAAATAACTTACAACACAATAATAACCTGCTCAATACAATATGAGAAGGATAGGAAACTTGCACAATAAAGAGTGTAAGTAAGGAAAACTTGCATTCAATATAACAATCAAATGAAGTTAGGAAACTTGCACTTTATACGAGTTTGTGTAAGGTAGAGAACTTGCCTATTTTCTCAACTACAAATAATCTAGCTTTAATTAAATTGCGTTGACACGACCTAACATTAACAAGTCGGTCTCTCAATTAGTATTGTGTAAACTGGTATGAGTCTACACTTATAAGAATCTAATCATCATGCTACATCATCATTTTATATAATCATATATCAGTAGGGGTCAGGCCATGTTTTGCAGTTTAGGCATCAACATAAGTCAATTAACATAATCAAAAAACAAGAAGACTGCACCAATCCTGAAAACAGACTGGTGCAGCTGCGCTGGTCTTTGCCTTAGAAGTGGCGTAGCTGCGCCACTCACTTGTAAGACCAGGAATGAGATTTTATCCTGCTGAAAATTTGAGCCTACTCTCTAGCATACAGACTACTGACATTAAACAAATACACATGCTTTTGAGGTTATTAACTTGAGTTCGAAACCTAGCATGCTCATTCTAAGTCCATTTCAAAGTTATATGGTCTCATATTGGACATTCTTATACTTTAAACAAAATAAGTCCATGCTTCAAGGGTCAGCTACTAACGTCATATTACCACATAACGAGGCTAAACAATACCAAGTATGCATGCTCATGCGTATACCACCTATGTATACCTTAACTACATAGTTTACACTAGAAAGTTCCTTTTTTATGAACATGTGTGCATAGGTCGAGTCCATGTTTAACCAAATGATGCTCATGTCAACATGTCTAGAGGCATAATGAATCCTATTATACACGCTTGCATGATCAGAACGTAACTTACATAATAATTGATGACATTAGCTTTCAAATTCTAAGTTTGTCCTTTAAAATCACCTTAACCTTCAATCATGTATGCTAGTGTGTACTCAACACTATAGACTAACTATTCATGTCTATTTAGACCATGCGATCACTAAATCAGAATACACACATGATACACATATGTCAAAATTCATATCGAAAACTATAAGTTCATTTTAAAACATACGTTTTCCTTCCATAACATATACTAACATGGTCACAATTATGCATGTTGTATCAAGAAACATATACATAAGAGTTAAACTAGTTTTCATGCTAGCCTTAAGTTATACCAACGAGTTAACACCAGCAGATTTGTAACAGAAAATAAAAACCATCTTCAAAGCCTGGCGTAGCTGCGCCGGGGTCCGGCCAGACCTGAAGCAGCTTCTGCTAGGCAGAAGTAAAGCTAAACTCAAAGTTTTCTCAACAATTCCTATTCTATACCAGCCACATTATAACTAACATGTTTATTACCTTGTATAACACTTAACAAACATATTCCACAATTTAATTCACATCTAATTCACATAATCAAGAACTTAGAATTTCAGAAATGAGGAACATAGATATGGGAATGTACCTCTGCTAAAGAATTGAACTTGCTGCTATAACACTCTCCTTCAATCTGAGATTCTTACTACTAATATAATCTCACTCTCTAATCATTCTCTAACACTTAGCAATATCTCAGTAAATGAAAAAGAGAGTAGAAGAGCTTATACTTATAGGCAATTGAATATACAGACAAAGCTAGCCTCCACTAAATTAAACCAATGAATTGAAGGATTGTATAATGGTTAAGGAAGAGTGGTTGGGTAGTTGGTGAATTCCACTATTGGAGCCACTCCCCTTATGATGATTATGGCTAGAATGATGACTTTGATGAATATAGGAATATACTAGCCTTTTGGTGTTCACGTGAGGAAGAAATGGGTCAGTCATTAATACTAATAACTCAACAACTTGGGCAACATGAATTTCATACAACACTTATGTTATTATATATACACCAATTATACACTTAGGTTATAAATTAGTTAGAGGGTACACATTGATAACATAATTCATAATAGCAAGTTGGGTTATACGCATCCATATATAATCCATGTACATTTCATTAATATCGAATATAATTCAATTGGGTATTATCATAATACATTATCCCAACACTATTATTATAGTATACATTAATTTCCCAATTCGTGATTAAATAAAATATTGAATTGGTTACTTAAATAAATGATCTAGTCTATTAGTATTTGAATTACTAAATAGACTATTAAATATTAATATTGCTCACTTTTATTAATCAATCTATACCATTAAATTCTTTCACTATATTCAAGTAAATTGACTATGTAATTACTAGCCATCTTATCAATTCTTTTGATATAAAAACCTTTGGGCTAGTCCATTAATTTAAATAAACCATTAGTGACTCCCTTTAATCTAATCCTAGCAATTATTCGCATATGCACTAACTCACATAACCACAGAAGGTTTAAATAAGCATATAAACTAACTCATTAAAATTAAATGTAATAACCCAATATTTTTATATAATTAAATTAAAAATTTTGCGTATAAATTTTTTTAAAAATATATATTATTTTTATCAAAATTAATATGTGGGAATATTAGCAAGGTAAAGAATATGTATATATGTGATAAATATATATTTATTTATTGCATGAATAATTTTAAATAAATTTTTCGATAAAGGAATTGTTGATTATTATAAATTATATTTTTATAATAAATTAATTTTGATAGTAAAAATATTTTATTATTTATTTTTCTTGAAAATATGATTAATATATTATTTAAATAATATATGAAGTAATTCTTAGAATTATTGTAATAATTATTATTTTATTATATGAATTTATCAAGATTAGTTAAGTTAATTATTTTAACTTAACTAAGAATGGTATATGATGTAAAGTGTGATTATAGATCAAAACCCTAAATTTTGATCTATGTTATGAAATTTCATGATTTATACAATTATTTTGTAATTGTATTTAAAAGAAAAGTATATGTATATTATGGATAAGAAGAATGTATTTTCTTAAGGAAATTTGAATATTTAATATAAGAATTGATTATATTTATATTTGAATGATATGTATGTACATTATGTGATTAATGTTAAGTAATTAATTATTGATATGAATTATATAATGTGTATACATTTATTTTGTATATAAAGTTATGCAACCTAATACATATATTAGGTATGGTAATTAAATAACCTAAGGGATCTATTTTATACATCTCAAATAATTAATTTTATAACCTAAGTAAAGCAAGTTTAATTGGGTTATAAAATTAAATATATATGAGTAAGGAATTAACTTACAAATATGTGTAATGGAACCCTAATTAAATGATTAGGTAAGAATAAAAATTAAGAATATTGGACCTAACCTAATTTCATGGTCTAAAACATTTTATTAGAGAGCCCAACAATTTAATTTTATGGCCTAAGCTAAGTCATGTGTTAAGGAACTTATTGGACATTAAGTATGCAAAGTGGGCCTTAAAAAGAATTAAATTGCAAGCCCAAAGAATTAAGTTAGTGGCCCAATTTTTTTTAGCCCATTGGTTAATGGATTTTTTTAAAAAGCAAATTAGCATTATAAATAAATCAAATGTTGGGCTAGAGGGAGAGAGAGGGGCGGCAATGAGTGGGGGGAGTTAAGCATGTGGGTTTAATCATTACACTTTCCATTTTGTCAAAGTTTAGCCAACCACTCCATCTAGGTGTCAAGCCATGAATCTAGCCAACACTTATGGTTTAACTTGCAAGCAATATGGGTAGGTAATTGTGATGATGAGTGAGAGAGAGATAGAGTTGCAAGTATGCTTGCAATATCACTTTCTTTACTTTCATATCATATTTCTCTTCCAAGATTGCTAAGTTAAAGAAGAAAAAAAAGAGAAAGTGAGAGAGAACAAGGAGGGGTAGGCAAGAATAGAAGAGAGGAAGAGGAGAGGTTCGGTCACCATAGGGAGAGAGAGAAAGAGTTTAGCAAACTTCATAAATCTATAATCTAAGCTTAGGAAGAAGAGAGAGAAGGAAAGCAAAGGTATAACAAAAAGATTTCTACTTATATAGCCTAATTTCTTTTTGATTTGATTTGATTTTTGATTTGTGTAAAGTTATGATCTCAAGATTTAAAACCTTAGATCTTTGTGTTAATAAGTATTTTATGTTTAGATCTATCACTTTTGAATGTCAAAAGTTAGATCAAAAGGAAGAAAAAGAAAACTATGTTTCAAAAGTTAGAAAACTTAAATTTTTCTTAGCATAAATTATGTTTTGCTTGGATTTGGTGTATGTTTGGTGTAATAGATCATGGATCATAGTATATCCTTGATCTTAAGGTATATCAGTATGTGTTATGATGGTATGTGATGTTTATTGTATGATTAATCAAAAGATTATGAAAGTTTTCTTAGAAAACATAAAGGTTAGAAAATTAAATTTTTGAAAAAATGGAACATGAAATTCAAACAACCATATCTCTCTTTGTGTTTCGAGTTTTTGAGTGTGGTTAACTTTTGAACTTAGATCTATGAGTCTTCTAACTTCTCCAAGTGGAATCACTGAAAAAGGAGTTGTAGATTTTGTTGCGGACAATTTTTAGTAAAGTAGGAAAAATCTCAAAAATAACAAAAGTAGGCTGTTCGGATTTTTGAAGGGCAATTTCGTCCACTTTATTTATGTAATAAATTCTGGCCTTTTGGGATATGAAAATATATGTTATAAAGTAGCTTGTGTCCAAAAATGAGCTCGTTCTGACTTAAATTGAGCAAGTTATGACTATTTCAATATTTATATTTTTTCGACAAAAATAGCTATAACCGGAGTTGTATAACTCCGATGGCCACAAAATTTAAAAAGAAGGCTCACGTTAACATGTGTAAGATCCCGCCAAGACTTGGGAATTTTTGGAGTTAAGTGTGAGGTAGCAAATTTCTTAAGGAATTAACTAGAAACGGATTTTTGAAAAATACTAAAAGAAATTAAAAATTTTCAGAAAAATTATTTTTATGTATGGAATATATGTATGTATGTTTGGACAAAATGTAAAAAAATAATAATATGATTTGGTATTTTGATGCGAATCCAGTTTGCTGGATTGGAATCTAGTTTACTGGATTGCAATCTGGTTTGCTGGATTAGCCACGAGGATGCTGGATTGTTATGTTGGATAATCCAGGATGCTGGATTGGTCTATTTGGATAATCCAGGTTACTGGATTAATAGGTTTGGTCAATTCAGGTTGCTGGATTGGTAATCCAAGTTGTTGGTTTGACAATGCAGTTTATTGGATTGGTTATATAGTTTATTAGTTTATGAATAAGAACTTATATATGAACGAGTAAGTGTTAAGGTGTTACTCAATGTTTGATTATGTGATTACATGTTAGATAATTTACTTATAAAGTAATAATATTATAAAGTATAATGTGATATACTGATGGCAAGAATAAATCTTATTAATGATAGGTCTTTGTATAAAAGCTTAAGCTATACTACGTAGCAGTAAATAGCGATCAAGGCAAGTATCTGAACTATTCTCTTTCATTGTGAAAGTTCTCTGACTTTACTCAAATGTTACATTGATCAAGTATCTCTACTCCTCGCGTTTATTTTATGTGATGGATTCCAGTAAGCTAAAAGCATGTTCATGAATAATTATTGTCAATTATTCAAATCCGTAATGATATCCATGAATCACTTATGAACTTATTCTTATACTGTGGAATTTTATTCAATTCGTTTATTGTTTATTAATATCTCATTATTATCTTTTATCATACAGGTGTCCCCACTTGTATGAGCTGTTGTATTCATACAAGAATTTTTAAACCAAAAATTCTTTAAAATGACAAATCTTGTTACACACTCCTAAATTTGGATATGCGTTTATAATTTAAAGGCTATCTAAGCTATTTGACTCGGCTAGACAGAGTTGAATTGTACTTTTAAATATTATTGGTTATGATAAGGTCATCCAACTAAATTGTTTAGTTAGGATTCCAGACTGAGTATGAACAACCCGAAATGAGAAAATTATTTTTGTGCCCAAGGCGAACAGAGTGAATGAATTTATCATTCAAACAGATAGTATTGATCAATACAGGACATAACGGGGCTAATCACCCTACATATTCGTAAGACCAGAGCGATTTGCAGATGAATTTCTGTTTAAACCTTTTCGAAAATGAAAAATAAAAGTTCATAGTCTATTGACTGCTCAGCATTTATAGTCACAACGTCGTTTCAAAATTTTAAACGATTTGATATGTTATTAACAATTATTTTAAATGACTTCACAACTGTTGATTCGTTATAGAAGTAGTCCTCAAAGAAAATATTTACTTCTTTCAGCTAATGTTTATTAACTACTATTACTTGTTGAGCAATTGAATGCTCATTCTTGCTTTAAGTTAAATATTTTCAGCTAAGCGTGATCAACCAGAAGGCTCTGGCAAAAACAAAGGGAAAGAAAAGCTGATGGAATAAGTTTATGGTATCTTGTGTAATAGTTAGACTTTATTAAGACGATAATATTTATCATCTATCATGTAATGAAATACTTTAAAGGTCGTGTACCTGAGATTAGACAACTCTGATATGAATATTAAGTTTGTAAATTATATTATTCCGCTCAAAAAAATGATATCGTGTAACACCAAGTTCGGGTTTCAAGTACTCGGATTTGGAGGCGCCACATTAAATCCTATATTAAATTAATAATGGAGTTTAAAAATTCACGGTCATTATATACTCCCCGCCTCACTGTCACATACTTGTGGAAACTCGGCTCCATTAGGTCATCTCCCTGTCTCTTGCTAAGCTTCAAGTTCTGCTTTTAATCTTTATTCTCTTCTCCAAATTAACTTCTTCCGAAATCATATTCGACGAACGATTTGATGGTAATAATTTACTCCGCTTTTTCCTTAATTTTCTCATATCGTTTTTGTAGTGAATGTTGTGCTGGAATTTTAAACGCTTATTCAATTTCCCTTGTATATTGTTCTTAAGTATTTTAATTTCCCCTTTTTAGCTAACTATAGTTTTTCAATAATCAGTTGAAAAAAGTTATATGTGCTAATCACACTTAATTTGAGATTTTTTCCCCTTGTATGAATATAAGTTGGTGAACTTGATAGAGAAAGTGCTAAAAATATTACTTTTTTGCCCTCCCTATATTTGTTGTTGTGTGTTTTAAAAGTAGAATAGTAGAATACTTTTCAGCTATATATATTATATTGTTTGGTTGCTATTTAAGTGGAATTGTTATTGACAGTTTACTTTTTTTTTTTGATTTGTCTGTTGGGAAAAAATAAAGATAGATGGAAAAGTAGGTGGGTGCTATCAGATTGGAAGAGGAGTGAAGGGAAAGTGGCACATTTAATCACACTGCAGGAAAATGGGCAACAGATCCTGATGACAAAGGTAATTTATTCAAAATGTTGCTCTGAATTCTCCAATTATTGACATCTTAAGGGCATATAGTACTCTTTACTATATCTCTTATTTTTTATATGTTATGTTTTGTGTGTTGATTAGCTTGTATTGAGATGTTTTTGTTTTAATGTTTCTTTGAAAGTAATGCTCGAAAAATAAACATTCTACGCTGATAGAATGATGAGGAAAGTGTAGCTGAATTGGATTTTATTAATAAGAGACCTGGCTACAGTTGTCTTGTTAGACATTAGAAATGCAGTTTAACCACTTTTTATATAAATGATGTCTTTTATAGTGTTGAATTCATTTAGTGACATTACCAAATACAAATAAATAATTAAGAGAAATGACACGATCTTGAACTAGTTTCCTTTAAAAATAGGGACCTAGTCTGACGATTTGGTACATTTATTTGGCTCTTTTGCTCGTTGTGGAATAATAATTTGTTGACTGCATATACTAAAATCACGATGGACTAATTGGTTTGTTGAATTTGGCAAGAAAGAGGTGTGTAATCAATTTGTATCTTATAGTTTGGTGTTTTGATTGTTTCCCTATATGAAATTTATAAACTACTATCTAAAGTATATATTACTTCTAAAGTAGAATATTGTACTTTGTTCATAATCTGGGACAAGAAAACTAATTATTTCGTTAATCTGTATAAGGTCGGGTTGAATCAACTGAGTGTGTAACATATTAAACTCTCAAGGCTACACTTCTCTTTCTTCCTTTTCCTCTCTCTCTCCTTCCGATATTGCCCGAGGTAATAATGATACATATATTAACTCATACTTTTTTTGTTTATTTAAATTGAATAATTGATGCTTATGAACTTACAAATGCTGTATCTTATTACTCTCACTGTTTGAAATCGATGGTTTTATTTTATTGATTGATTGAGTTTAGTTATTCACCTATCAACAGTTTGATATAATTACGATTTGAGTACTATTGCAAGCTGACTTTATAGCTACAAATTCTTGAATAGTTTCCTTAATTTTCCTTATAAATTCAGTTTTTTGGAATGTGCAAATAAAATTTCTGATAAGATTATACTTGCCAGTGATTCTGATAGCATAATACTACATTGAAATGTTTTTTTAATTGTTGCAATTTTTTAATAAAATAAAAAGGTATGAGGGACTGAGGGACTATAATAACAATAAGGTGCAACTGCCAACAAAACCACCCACCCTATTTTTGTAAGTTTACCTCTTTAATTTGTTATGATTTCTATTTGGGTAGATCTAAAGATATCAAAAAGTGAAGCATTTGAAATCTTGAAGGTTGCATCACATAATGGTAGATCAGACAGCACCAATGGAAGTCATGCCATTGTTCATGGTAATCATTCTATTTGTATATGCTTGTTCTTATGTAGCTTATATTGACAGAAAATTTAAATGGAAGCTATGAGAACCACATTTGTTTTATCACTAAAGCTGTATATTAATATTGCAATTTATTTTGGTTCACTTCTGAAATCTATTTAATATTCTCATATATGCGATCCATATAAGATTCTTTCTCTGCTTCTTCCATCGTAAGCTGAACTTTTGCAATCTCTAGAAGGTGGACAGACAGCCTGGGACATGCTGCATGATGAGGAATTATTTGTGTGCATTATCACGTCTTGTTCAGATTTGGATAGCATCTTAGGTGGAGGAATTAATTGCAAAGAGGTTACTGAAATTGGTTAGCATATCTCTCCTCTTTTAGACCAATAAAGAACATGCAGTCATTTGTTTCGTTCATTTTTGCATATTCTTTGAAAACTGAACTCAGATACTAGTCTGTTGGTGAATAGATTTTCTTTTCTGATCTTATTAGGTGGAGTACCAGGAATTGGTAAAACACAACTAAGGTATGTTATTCTCATTCTGTTTTGTTCTTTTAAGTTTTCTTGTAGTAATGATCTAATATAATTTACAGGATTCAACTTGCAGTTAATGTCCAAATTCCAGTTGATTATGGTGGTCTAGGAGGTAAGGCAATATATATATATATATATATATATATATATATATATATATATATATATATAGGAATGTGATTGCATAAAATATAAATTTATTATTCCTTAATTTGTTGAAAGAATATATTGCAAGTTAAGTCAGACATATTCATGCTTAATCATGTGTCATGTATCTATATGTTTTAAGATGTACATATATCTGCATTTTGTTGGTGGAATTGGTTCATATAGTTTTGGTGTGATTTGTTTGCTAAACTATTTTCTGCATATATTTCTGTTGTTTCTTACTTATTTTTTATACTAGATACCCCTATACTTTTAAGTTTATGCAACTTTATATATTTATGTGTTGAAGAAGTAATTACTTGGTGTATTGGCAAATGGTGTGGCACCTAACAGGATCAGAAAGGATTGGTAACGAAACATGCCTATCGGTCCTGTTCATAACTCTATGAATTGTATACTTGTTATTCTCCTATTATCCTTCCAATTTCTGGTTTAGAGAATTGAGATAACAATTGTAGCCTAGCTTTTACACTGTTTTTGGGTTTTAGAAGAAGAGAAAGTAAGAGAAATTAAAAACCTATGAGAGAAATTTTTAGCATGTTTTTCTATAAGCAGGATGGCTATAATTGCATTTGATTGGCAAAAAGAAATAGAAATATCCACAAATATGTTGTTTGTATTTGCAGGTGTCCTAGCGTGAACAAAGAGAGTGCTTGCTTCCAATATGTCTTTATCATTTTTATGATTTGTGCAGTTGCTGCAAATCAAAGAAACAAATACAAAACCATATACGTGGATTTGATACTGATATTTCTGTGGAAGTGAATGAGATCAAGGTATATTGCAATTTTAACATATTAATGCAACCGTTATGGTTATCAAATTACTTGCAGTTAGGCTCAAACTCTCATTGAGAAGCCAATTATAGTTAGCACTGCTTTGTTCTCTTGAACTCTCTTCATGTTGTCACTATTGTTTTGGTGTGCATCCTTTCAACAGAGATCCGTGGCATCATCAAGCAAAGTAGGAACAACTATCCGGGTTTCTGAACTTAATCGGAAAAGATATTGGTTTCCTTTGATGGTACAGTCTCTCGCAATTTGTGATTGTTTGAAGTCTTTTATAATTGAAAACAAGCTTTGTCTTGAACTTACACTAGAAATAAAATGCTCCATATACTTGATTGCAAACAATTGTTGCCATTCTTTTCTGGGATCACTATCCTGCATATTGGAATTGGACTACTTATGCTTCAGCAACTCAGTGGCATCACTGTCCTGCAGATTGGAATTGGACAAGTAAGGTTTCTTTCAAGTCTTCAAGTATTATCCCGCATCCTTAACTTAAAAGTTAAAACTATTTTAGGATGATCAAATAGAGTGATAGACCTTAGTTGAGTGCAAATTTTTTTTAATGCTGATTGTTGGCCCCACAACACACACATGTATATATATAATTGAACATACTTGCTACATTATGAATTGACCCATTTGAAAATGCTATTTTCATCTCTGGATATATTAATATAGCTTAATGCATGCAATAGAATGTTGCACTATATGTATCGAATGTTGTACCAAGTGTATAATGAGCCATTTCTACTCGTATACAAACAGTTTGTGCACACCTTGTCAAATTATTAGATACCATCTGATTCAACAGAACTTAAATTACTTGCTCAGAAAAATGTATTATAATGTTCTTTGGAAACACTTGAATATTCTTGTTTGTTTCCTGAACTAATTTTCACACACGCAAACACGCATGCAGGCGCACACACACACATATGATATATATATATATATATATATATGTGTGTGTATGTATATCTATGTATGTTTGAGTTTGCTTGTATTGTAGACAACAATGATTTGGTACAGTTTTACTGATAGTTCTGAATGCTGTATGACTGAAACAGGGAAAACTAATTACACTGGCCAAAAGGAAGAGGCGAGAAAAGCTTAGCCAGAGGTTCATAGCTCTCTCTGCTCTAGTCCCTGGCCTAAAGAAGGTATCAATTTCTTTCTTAAGATTTATACTTTTTACTTAAGCGGACTGGGATGTCCGAATATCATTTGTAGACTTGTTCAATACTATTTTTGTGTATATATCTGTCCTGCAATGATAGTCCCCTTTGTTTGGGGTTTTCTTTGGGCATATGAATTTTAGACACGAAAAATTATTTTTTCTACAAAAACCCCAAATCAAAGGATCCTTTCTTTACAGAATTGAAGAAGTATTATGCAATATTGTACTTACAGGCATTGATTTTCGTTGTCGTATCTCTCTCGCAGTTTCTTTCATGCAACACTTTGTTGTTGCAGTTTCTTGGTTCTTACATATGTTAGGTTATTCTTATGACAATTCTTCCTCAGGTGAACAATTCTCGGGCAATCCTGTTAATGAGCCACAGCCCGAAATTGAAGTAAGATTTTCTGATAAAGATGTCCTAATAAGAATTCACTATGAGAAAATGAAGGGAGTGTTAGCAAAAACAATTGCTGAAATAAAGAAGTTCCAGCTCTTAATCATCAACAGCACTACCTTGACTTTTGGGACATCGTCTCTTGACATAACCATTATTGCTCTGGTAATTTCATATTAAATGTGTTAATGCATTCTTTGATGATAAAACTTTGTTCTAAAATATTTCTTTGTTCTAAAATACTCTTAAAGATGGACGGGAAGTTCACCATAACAGCAAAGGATCTAGTGAAGAATCTACGTGCAGCTCTCAAACAGTTAATGTGACCAACACCTCCAATTTCAATTCATATGCTAAAAGCCTACTGCCTCTTTATAATTATGTCAGTTCTTGAAATTTTGTTTTTCCATGTTCCTGGTAATCAAGGCCTATAGTGCTCCACCATTTTCATACCATTTGCCTTGAAATTCGCAATTCAATGTATATAGTAGTAATTATATTGAAAAGTGAATTTGAAACTGTAAACGTATGGTATTATTGGGATGTATGGTTTTTTGAAACATCGAATGCTTACATTTTTGTTTTAAATGTTGTGGTTTGTGTTTTTTAAATAGCCAACACTTTTTAGAAAAACATGTTATGTAATGTGTAAAATACACAATGTTTTTTAGAAAAAAAAACGTTGTGGATTGTTGCAAATAGACAACGCTTTTTAGAAAAAAATGTTGTCTAATGTGTACAATAGACAACGCTTTTAAAAAAAACGTTGTCTAATGTGTCATAAGACTATGTTTTTTAAACGTTGTCTATTTGTGTCTAAAAACGTTGTCTATTTGACAAATAGACAACGCTTTTTTTAAAAAAACGTTGTCCAATGTGTCAAAAGACAACGTTTTTTAAACGTTGTCTATTTGTGTTTAATAGATGACACTGCTAACCACGACGTTTTTGGGGGACCTATTACAACGTTTTTTAAACGTTGTCTATTTACTTTTTTCTACTAGTGACTTTGGCTATCGCTGGACCACTGCAGGCGGTTCGACCCACTGCCAAAACGTTCAACATGATGGTGTAGGATGCTCTGCAGTCGAAAGATGTGATGTCATGTATTATTCCGGTCAATAGTATTAATGCATATGTATTATTTGATTCGGGTGCTACTTGTTCATTCATATCTAATGAATTTGCTAAGACCTTAGACTACCTAAAGAGGAATTTGTTTACCCTTTGAACATAGAGATTGCGAATAGGGAGGTCATTCCTGTTAGGTTTGTTTATAAGAACTATAGATTGGACATTAAGGGTTATGAATTGAGGGTAGATTTGATTCCGATAAAACTTGGGGAGTTTAATGTCATACTGGGTATGGATTGGTTCTTTAACCATAGTGCGGTAATCGATTGTCAGAAGAAGTTGGTAAACCTTACGACTCCGTCGAAGGTAGTATTTTATGGTAGCAAATCACCTAGACAAGCGAGTTATCTAACGATTATACAGGCCAAGAAGCTTTTGAAGCAAGGCTGTGTATGGTATTTAGCCTACATAGTGGATACTCGTAAGGGAAGCCCGAAGATAGAAGAGATATCAGTGGTTAGGGAGTTTGTGGACGTATTTTCGAGCAATTTGCCAGGCCTTCCGCCAAATAGAGAGATAGAGTTCGTGATCGACTTAGCACCAGGGACTGCTCCGATTTTGAAAGCCCTATACAGAATGGCTCCAGTCTAGATGAACGAATTAATTGTTCAACTGCAAGAATTATTGGACAAGAAGTATATTCAGCTGAGCGTTTCACCGTGGGGAGCGCCGGTATTGTTAGAGAAGGATAGATCGATGTGACTTTGCATTGATTATAAAGAATTGAACAAAGTTACGATCAAGAATAGGTATCCTTTACCAAGGATCGATGACTTGTTCGATCAACTGAAGGGTGCTAGATACTTCTCGAAAATAGATTTGAGAAGTTGATATCATCAGTTGAACGTGAGAAGAGAAGATATACCGAAGACGGCTTTTTGAACATGGTATGGACATTACGAGTTCTTGGTGATGTCATTTGGTCTAACGAATGCACCAGCTGCATTTATGGACTTAATGAATAGGGTATTTAAGCCATTTCTAGACAAATTCATAGTGGTGTTCATAGATGACATTTTGGTTTATTCCAAAATCGAGGAGGAACACACTGAACATTTAAGGTTAACATTGGAATCACTGAGACGGGAGAAGCTATACGCGAAATTCTTGAAGTGCGAATTCTGGTTAGAACGTGTGCAATTTCTTGGCCACGTGATTGACAAGGATGGGATTTTAGTGGATCCGTTGAAGGTTGAAGCTGTGGTGAATTGGGATCAGCCAAAGACACCGTCTGAAGTTAGGAGTTTCTTGGGATTGGTAGGATACTACAGAAGATTTATTCAAGACTTTTCCAAAATTGCAACTCCGTTGACGAATTTGACTCATAAGACGGTTAAGTTTGTTTGACGAAAAAGTGTGTGGAGAGTTTTTAAAAACTGAAGAAGAGGTTGAGTACTGCACCGATGTTGTCATTGCCGGATAGTACAGGAAATTTTATAGTATACATTGATGCCTCACATAAGGGATTAGGTTGTGTGTTGATGCAGAGCGGCAAAGTCATTGCCTATTCATCACGTCAACTGAAGGACTACGAGAAAGGGTATCCGACCCATGACTTGAAATTGGCAGCAGTAGTGTTTGCTCTGAAGATTTGAAGACACTACCTTTAATGAGAAAAGTGTGAGATATACACAGATCATAAGAGCCTGAAGTATATCTTTACACATAAAGATTTGAACATGAGCCAAAGGAGATGGTTGCAACTTATCAAGGACTACGACTGCGAGATTCTTTACCATCCGGGTAAAGCTAATGTGGTTGCCGACGCTTTAAGCAAGAAGGGTCGGGAGAAGTTAAATATATTAACTGATCAGGACCAGTCAATAGAAGAGATGGCTAGATTAGAGCTTGAAGTTAAGTATCCGAAGGAATCGGATGAGAAGTTGTTTCAAGTGACTACCGGTTCAACCTTGGTGGACAAGGTGAAAGAGGCACAATTTCGTGATGAGGAATGTGAGAAGATCCGGAAGAGAGTAACCAATGGTGAAGAGATAAAGTTCAAGATCGATAATGAAGGACTGCTACGATTTAAAGGAAGAATCTGGGTACCGCCAGTACCAGAAGTCAAAGAGGAGATTTTGGCTGAAGTTCACAGTTCGAGATATTCGATTCACCCCGGGAGTACAAAGATGTATCAGGATCTCAGACAATATTTTTGGTGGCCGAATATGAAGAGAGACGTGGCTGAATGCGTTGCGAGATGTCTAACGTGCCAGAAGGTCAAAGCAGAACACCAGAGACCAAGTGGATTGCTAGAACTGCTGGAGATTCTAGAACGGAAGTGGGAACATATCACGATGGATTTTTTGGTTGGTCTTCCAGCGACTCAGAAAGGTTTTGATGCGATATGGGTTATAGTGGATTGATTGACGAAGTCAACACATTTCCTACCAATTAAGATTAGATACAACTTGGATCAGTTAGCGAAGCTGTACGTTAAAGACATTATCTCTAGACACGGTGTTCCAGTATCGATTGTGTCCGACATAGATCTACGTTTTACGTCGAATTTTTGGAAGCGATTACAAGAATGCTTGGGAACACAATTGCGAAAGATTACGGCGTACCATCCACAGACTGATGGCCAGAGCGAGAGAACGATTCAGACTTTAGAAGATATTCTGAGAGCTTGTGTTATGGACTTCAAAGGAAGCTGGGATGATCATCACCATTGGTGGAATTTGCCTACAACAATAGTTACCATGCAAGTATTGGCATGCCGCCTTATGAAGCTTTGTACGGCAGGAAATGTAGGACTCCATTGTGATGGGACGAGGTTGGTGAACGACAGCTGTTGGGACCGGAATTAGTGCAACAAACTGTTAAAATCGTCAAGATAATCAGAACAAGATTGGTTGCTGCTCAAGACAGACAAAAAAGTATGTCGATCATCACCGACAAAATCGAGAATTTGCAGTGGGAAGCTTTGTTTTCCTGAAGGTATCTCCCTGGAAGGGAAAGATTCGATTTGGCAAGAAGGGGAAGCTGAGTCCTCGATTCATTGGACATTTCGAGATACTGCGAAGGGTTGGCGAGGTAGCTTATGAGGTTGCGTTACCTCCGGAGTTAGATAATATACATAATTTTTTTCATGTTTCCGTGTTGCGACCGTACAAACACGACTACAAACATGTAATAGAATACGAGCCTTTACAATTCGATAAAGACCTAACTTATGAAGAAGTTCCTGTACAAATTGAGAAGTGGTTTTATGACCACTTATTCAGATAGTAACCAGCTTGTTTCGTTGCTTAAACTCAAGTAATCATGTGCTTTTAATATATTTTTCCTATGTTTTGCAGTTTTCATGTTTAGGAACTCTCCAAGTACAAATTGAGCTTTAAAGGACATAAGATGGCCAAAAAGGGGCAAAGCACAGAAGGCTTAAGGCATGATGATGGCATGGCAAAGGAGCATTGAAATGTGAGGATGCTACGAGGCTATAAATGGACAAGAAGGAAGGCATGAAGGTGGCAACCAAGTGCAGCAGCAAAAGAAAAGCACCAGCAAAATCTGGCAAGCCGCGCGGCCGCACCCCATCCAAGGCATTACCACGCGCGGCCGCGCCAATCTAATTTTCTGCCAGACTTTGACTTTCACTTGGCCAGACAGGAGAAGGCAGGATATAAGGATTTTTAGCCCCATTTGGTTGAGACTCTCCACCTGGGAGCTCACATTAGCCTTAGCCCTAGCTTATTCTTCCATTTCCTTTACATTTCTTGTATAGATTAGGAGTACATTAGTTATAGATTAGGGTTTAGTTAGTTAGTTAGATTCTAGGGTTAGATTAGTATTGAAGATTAAAGCAAGTGGATATCATCAAAGATCCATACTTGGAGAAGGATTACAGATTTGCATTCTCTATCTCTTTACTCTCCTTGTATTCATTGTGTTTGGATGATGTATATTCATATTGTGGATGATATATTTGAGTCAATTATGACTTAAACTTATTTTGAGATTCTAATGGAACCTTTTGAGTAGTTTACTTTGATTTCTCTTCCATGTTGGTTCTTATTTGATTGCTATGTGGTTGTCTATTACAATTCGTGCTTGCATTGCTAATTGATTCGTGACCAATTATTGTGATAACCTATGTGGACTTGAAAGATGAAATATAGGTTTAGATCTAATCCTAGTAGCGGGCGATTGTATGTTCACATGGCGTTGGACGTATGATTTGTGCCTAGGATAGACATATACCGAAGCGCCGTCCGTAGCCAATTGAGAACTTGAACTTAAACCCTATTTATTTGTAAATCACATAGACATATAGTGATTTAGGTAATGTGGGTGTTCACGTGCGTTCTATCATCTGTGGATTGCATGTGATATGGATTAGGTACATTGGAAGATGGCCTTCTTTCACTTTAGCGTTCTCGACTAACAAGCTTTGTGATTAATTTGACCTAATTGGAAGTCAATTGACTTAGATGAATCATTAGGGAAAATTGGGACCTCATGTCTTCATTATCTGATTTTACTCTAGGATTAATTAGTTTAAGTTTAATTCCTTGTCTAGTTTAATTAGTTTAAATTCATTCTCTTTACCGCCCGTTTAAATAAGACTGAGATGATTATGTACTAGTGGTTTGGTGACCTTTTATCTGTTATTTCTCTGTGGGAACGATATCTGTACTTACACTTTATTACTTATTGACCGTGTATACTTGCACGCATATATTGATCGATAAAACGACCAACACAAATAGTTGATAGAAAAGAACAAGTTCTTAGAAACAAAGTGATACCTTCTGTTAAGGTAATCTGGAGGAACCACAGTGCTGAAGAAGCTACGTGGGAACTCGAAGATGTTATGATGAAAATATATCCCCAATTATTTGTGTAGTTTGTTGTATACCAATTCTGGGGACAGAATCTTTTTAAGGAGGAAAAAATGTGATGAACGAGTTTTTTTATTGTGATTCTGGGGACAGAATTCTTTTAAGGAGGGAATATTGTAACGAATGAGATTTGACATATTTAATTATAAATATTTATTGAATTAAATAAATATTTTAATTAATTTATTTATTGAGTTGAATAAATAATTTATGTGATAATGTTATGGAGTAATTTAATTAAGTGCAATATGATTAATTAAATTGATGTGTAAGTAATTGTGTAATATAATTCTAATTTAATTGAGAATAATTAAATTAGATGAATATTATGTGCTAAGTGTTTATAAAGATGTAATAATTTGTTACATGAATTATGATTAATAAGTGAATTACAATTGTGTAGCAATTTAGTATTATGTGGCAATTTTAATTAATTAATAAATATTAGCTTGTATTTAATTAAATTAGAAGGTTGGGATTTAATTAAATAGAGTGTAACATTTAAACTATGTGTTAAAAAGATTTATCAAAATAAATAAAAAGTTTTAAAGAGTTTTTGCCAAACAAGACCATTACACATATTTTAAAGAGTTTTTACCAAACATGGCCTTAACTATCAAAAATCTATTTTTAAAATTAAAGGGTTTTACCAAACAAAGTCTTATGGCTTTTGATTTTCAAAAATATAAAATTGAGATATTTATTAAGGAATTAATTGTCAATTATTATATGATATAATTATATGTATTATGTAGTTGTCAGTTATAGTTATATGATATACTACGTTAGAAAAACAAAGTTAGAACAAAGAAGAAAAGAAAGAACAGAGAGCTAAAAAGAAAAGAGAGAAGAATAAGAGCGAAAGAAGAAAGAGGAAGAAGATGTTTGAGAGAATCAAACACACCATCATCACCATCTTCATCTTCTTCTGCTAAATCAACAAGGTATAATTTGAATTTAAGTTGTTCTTCCTTGTGTTCATAGTTTAAGTTCTCTGTAATTTGATTTCTATGGTGTTTTATATAATATAGTTCATATATGTTTAATATGTGTTATAAAATGCTTAGATATGATTCATATGGTTGTTTATATAATTCAATTCATGTAAATATGATGAACATGAAGAAATCATGTTCATATCAATTTACAGTGAACTAACTTTGAAAAATAGTCTTTAATTATCAAAATTAGTGTTTGATTGTGATATATTATGTAAATTGATTATAGATTATGATAATATATTAAGAAACAAAATTAACATGCTTTGAATTGTTTGATTTGGTTTAAAAATAAAGTCACAGTATTAATTTTCTTCAAGAACGCTTAAAAATGGTATTTTCTTCAAAATCATGAAATTATGTGTTTTGATTATGTGTTGTGGTATTTATGTATGTTAAAAACATGTTAGAAGTTTAAGATTTTGTTTTTATAAAGTTTCATATGCATTGTGTTAGTTAAAATCGGACTTTGGTGCGAAGAAATAAGCCAAATTGGCTTTTTCTCTGCACAGTTCGCAAACCAGATTTTTCACCAGCATGGGGACCCGCCTTAGCGGGTCTGTCAAGGGTAAAACACCAGCCCCAACAGGTGTGTGCGCGGTCCAGAAATTTTGGTTGTGTTCTGTCAAGTTTTTATGCAATACATGATTAGCTAACTTAATGTGATGACATGTTAAGTGTATTAAACAATAAAATAACATATTGTTGACATGTTTAAGACAATTTGAAGTCTCATATTAATATGTTATGTATGTACTTAGATATTGTTATCATAGGGTCTGATTTTGATAGTTTAAAGTGTTATACACGTGTGATATGCATGTTGTGAGTTTAGACTCACGTATGTGATTAGTTAGCGAGTTAGGTTTACAAACCACGTTATTAAGTTGAAGTTAAGTAAGAAGCTCAACGGTTAAACGTAGTAGTTATGAAACTAATTGGTATTGTAAACGTAATATAATGTGTAGGACGATCGAGAAAGTGATTTGTAAATTGTAAAGTGTAACTTGCGCTTGAGATAAGTTTCCTAAACCTTTCTTTTACGTTATGCAAGTCTTCTAATTATACTCTTTCGTTGAGCAAGTTTTCTAATACTTATCTTATTAAACAAGTTCATTATTGAATTGTTGTGACCTTGACTTAATTGTTCAAGCAAGGTCCATATTGTCTTTCAAATGCTTTAAGTTTATTTCTAAAGCATGATGATTAAATATGATGTATATTATTATGACTCATAGTTATTTCTTAATTCTTTTATTATTGAATTCTAAGTTATTGTAAGCCGATTCAACTACTCCTTAGTTGATGATACTTGAACTCTAAATTTCCCTTGAAGCTTATCCAAACCAAACTTTCTTTGGGGCGGGCTTGTTATTAAAGTACTGAGATGAACAACCCTATTTAATAGGGGATTACCATACGAAAGCGTTAAGATGTTTGTGCATAATACATGGTACGAAGGACAGATCCCCCTAAGTACGAGTTAAGAGTCCATATAGTCTAACGACTGTTAAAGGTTCTAAATAGAAATGTTTATAACCTAGGATATAGTTCAAGGTCTTACGACCCTCAGATGAATTCTATATTCCATATTCAATTCTTTATTATTGATGAAAGAAATATTATTCGAATCAGTTGAAGTTATTCAGTTTATGTCATCACTATCCTTTGTTATTTCAAGTGAGCTTTTGTTTGCTCACTCTTGCATTATATAACCCTTGCAGCTAAAGTTGAGAAAGTTGACGAACCATCAACTAGTAAAGGCAAGAACAAGATGAACAAGTGAAGACTTGTTTATATTTATGATGTGAATGTAATAAGACTTTATTGATGTTATGGTAATTTATTTCCGCATTTAAGGTTAGCAAACCCTTGGGATATTTTGAACAAGGTTGTAATTCTTTTGATGAGGAAGATTTTATTATTTATTTAAGGTTGTAATTTATTTTGCATTCCTTTTTATGGGCAGTAGTTGTATTTTATTTAGATAGTGAGCACCAAATCCCGTGGAATTGAAGTATCTGGATTTGGGGGTGTCACAAAAGGTATCGCACACCTCAAACGGACGCTCCGATCAAAAGTTAGAAAGTTTTGAATCTGACATCGCATTGCTTGGAGTGCACGTACTTTGATGCAACGGGATCCACCACGTGGGCCCTGCCACGTGGAGCCGTACCTCTACTTGCGGCTGCCGCAGGTAGAGCCGCTTCCACCAGGTCTATATATATATGAGTGCACCCCCAGCTCATTTTATATAGAAAAACGCTCTGAACCTCTGCCCGTTTTGTTTCTTAGACCCACTTTGTACTCCAAATCCAAATTTTATTACTCTAACACGTAGATATACTCATATACTTCCACATATCAAAAATTAACCGATAGAAACGGACGTTTAAAGCCTACGATTTGGCAAAAAACCCGTGTAGCTGTCTATTGTGAGTATTTTTACGATCAGAATGTTTATATTGCCTCATTGCACTTTTATACACTTGCACGTTAAGTTTCACTTTTTGATTATGCCCGGAACTCAGTTCCGTGGCCGTTTTGCTTACTTTTTCGTACATTTTAGTACATAAACTCATTTTCTGGCATTTCTACAACTCGAATAGTCGATCCGTCACTTCTAACAGCTTATATATATATATATATATATATATATATATATATACATATATCTTCGTTTATAGCAACTTCGCCGGACTAGGTTATCTTTTCAGTCCGGGTTTGGCTTTTTAATGTGTATATTTAACTGTATATATACTAACTTTTCAATTCTGTCAAGCTCGGATGTCAAATCTGTGGTACTTTACTGCTTTTATATGTATAACTATATATATATATATATATATAAATTTTTCTGACTTATTTCGGCCTAGATTTATACTTCGTGCCTTTTTTATTGCTTTAATATATATATATATATATTAATTATATATATTAACATTTACATTCCAATTTGGCCTGGATCATTCTATGACTTTTTTAATGCTTTTATAAATATATATATTCTTACATTTTCTGTCCGGGCAAAGGATATAATGTCTGTCGCTCTTTACAACTTTTACATATATATATATATATATATTTACATTTCGTTAAGCCTGGATCACTCCGTGGTATTTTACAGCTTTTATATATATATATTTATATATTTATATATTTCAATTCTGTCCAGCATGGATTATTTTGTGGCTTTTTACTGCTTTTATATATATATATTTTCAGTTCGGGCCTAGGAGTGAAAACCCACCGCCCTTTACCGCTTTTATACATACATATATATATATATATATATATATATATATATTTCCATTATGTCCAGCCTGGATTATTCCGTGGCTTTTTACAGCTTTTATAAATATATATATATATATATATATATAATATATATATATATATATATATATATATTTACATTCCAGTCTGGGCATCGAAGTGCAAACCCATCGCCCTTTACAGCTTTCGTATATATATATATATATATATATATATATATATATATATATATTTCTTTACTCATTTATGATTAAATTGTTGCTTTAAATATTCATTTGATATGAATCGGCACTGACATTTTTTTGGGCGAACTAGATTTCTTTAAATCTCTCCAACTCTAGCTTTCAAACGGTTCAAAATAGGTCGAGACAGAACCGGGAAGCTAGAATGGCTGAGATTTATTTAAATCTAGTATTTTTTCTAGTTTTAGTTATGAAAGCTACCTCGTGGCCCTTAGATCGCTATCTAGCGGAAATGAGACGCTTCGGCTACTTGCGAGCCAGGATTTACTGATGAATATTTGGTTCTAGTGACATCTGGATGTAAATATATATTTTTTGTGCATATTTGCACTGTGCAGATTTTATTGGCTTCTCTTTGTGAGCCTATGAATCGTGGGATTCGTGATTAAACTGATCAGAATCTGATTCCCACGATGGACAAACTCCACTTTACAGATGTACCCTGCCAGTTTTTCTATAAAATGTATATCCGAAAGACCTTAAAACAGTTATCCGGGTTTAAGGTTTGAACATAATGAGAATAATGGTTTGTCGTGTCAAAGTCACTCCGATGGCTGTCATGCCCATGAGAAGACTGACACTTGTATATATTCTGTGGTCGAGGATGCTTCGCAGCCCGACAACCACCATTCAAATTGAGCCTAAAGGTTGATCAAGTAGTTACTTAAAGCAATTTCTCATCCGACTCCTTTAGATACTTAACTTCTAGCTCCAACTTAGCCATCTCATCTACCAACTGCTCCTGAGCGGTTAACAACATTAACTTCTCCTGACTTTTTTTGCTCAAGGTATCGGCAACGACATTCGCTTTACCTGGATGGTATAGAATTTCACAATCGTAATCCTTGATAAGGTCCAACCACCTTCTTTGGCGCATATTCAAATCTTTCTGTGTAAAGATATACTTCAGACTCTTATGGTCTGTATATATTTCATACTTCGCTCCATATAGGTAGTGTCTCCATATCTTCAGAGTAAACACTACTGCCGCTAACTCCAAATCATGGGTCGGATACCCTTTCTCATAATTTTCCAGCTGACGTGATGCATAATGTTGTCCCCGATTGGGTATGACAATTACGCGCAAGTATACGCGGTCAACAAGTAATAAAGAGTAAGTACAGATATCGTTCCCACGGAGAATTAAGTGATAAAAAACACCAAACCACTAGCACATAATCATTTCAGTCTTATTTAAACGAGCGGTAAAGAGTTTAAATATTACACTAGACAAGTAATTAAACTTAAACTAATTAACCCTAGAGTAAAATCAGATAATGAAGATATGAGATCTCAATTTCCCCTAATGAGTCATTTAAGTCAACATACTTCCAATTAGGTCAAATTAATCATCACAGTTTGTTAGCCGAGAACACGAAAGTGAGATAAGGCCATTTTTCAATGCACCTAATCCATATCACATGCAATCCACAGATGATAGAATGCACGTGAACACCCACCTTATCTAAACCCTTATATGTCTATGTGATTTACAAATAATTAGGGTTTAAGTCCAAGTTCTCAATTGACTACGAGCGGTGATTCGGTATATGTCTATTCTAAGCACAAATCATACATTCAACTCCATGTAAACATATAATCGCCCGCTACTACGACTAGATCTAAACCCACATTTCATCTTTCAAGCCCATATAGGTTATCACAGTAATTGGTCGCGAATCAATTAAGAAATGAAAGCACAAATCGTAATAGACAATCGCATAACAATCAATAATAACAACATGGAAGCATATCAATATAAACTACTCAAAAGGTTCCATTGAAACCTCAAAAAAGGTTTAAGTCATAAATGACTCAAATATATCATTCACAAATGGAATAAACATCATCCGAATACACAATGATAACAAAGAGAGTATAAAGATAGAGAATGCAAATCTGTGTTCTTTCTCTAAGCTTGGATCTTTGATGTTATCCAAATGTTTCAATCTTCAATTCTAATTAAACCCTAGAAACTAACTATCTAAACCTAACTTTAATCTACTCCTAACCTAATCTATATAAGAAATTAAAGAGAGAAGAGAGAACTAGGGTTAGGGCTCCCTTAAGGGGAGGAGTATTGTATCTCTCAAAAATGGGCAAAAGCCCTAATATATAAGCCTCTCTGGTTCAGCCTAAACAAAAGTCAAAGTCAAGCAAAAATTTGGACTGGCGCGGCCGCGCAGCATTTGGCCTAGCATTAGGCGCGGCCGCGCGTATGTGCAGATTTGGCTTTTGCTTCTGATTCTGCTGCATTTCTCTGCTCCATCCCTATGCTTGCCTTCTTGCATTCTTGCAGCCTCGTAGCATCATCACATTTCACTGCCCCTTCACCCATGCCATCATCATGCTTTAAACCTACTTCTGTGCTTTGACCCATTTTAGCATTCTTTCATCCTTTTAAGCTCAATGCACACCAATAGAGTTCCACAAACAGAAAACTACAAAAGAAAGAAAAAATATATTAAAAGCACAAGAATACTTGAGTTTAAGCCACAAAATAAGTTAGAAAGGATCTGAATAAGTGGTCATAAAAACCACTTATCACATAAGCAATGACTTTGCCGTTTTGCATCAGCACACAGCCTAGTCCTTTATGTGAAGCATCACTGTATACCATGAAATTTCCTATACTATCAGGCAATAACAACACAGGCGTAGTACTCAATCTCTTCTTCAGTTCCTGAAAACTTTCCTCACACTTTTTCGTCCAAACGAACTTCACTATTTTCCTAGTCAAATTCGCCAACGGAGTTACGATTTTGAAAAAGTCTTGAATAAATCACCTGTAGTATCCTGCCAAACCCAAGAAACTCCTAACCTCTGACAGTGTCTTCTGCTTATCCTAATTTATTATAGATTCAACCTTCGACGAATCTATTAAAATCCCATCTTTGTCAATCACGTGGCCAAGAAAATGCACACGTTCTAACCAGAATTTGCATTTCGAGAATTTTTCATACAACTTCTCCCGTCTTAGTGATTCCAACGTCAGCCTCAAATGTTCAGTGTGTTCCTCCTTAGTTTTGGAATACACCAAAATTTCATCTATGAACACCACTACAAACTTGTCCAGAAATGGCTTAAACACCCTATTCATTAGGTCCATAAATGCCGCTGGTGCATTCGTTAGACCAAATGACATCACCAAGAACTCGTAATGCCCATAATGAGTTCTAACTGTCATCTTTGACACATCCTCTCTCCTTACCTTCAACTGATGATACCCATTCTCAAATCTATTTTTGAGAAATCCCTTGCTCCCTTCAGTTAATCGAACAAGTCATCGATCCTTGGCAAAGGATACCTATTCTTGATCGTGACTTTGTTCAATTCCTTATAATCGATGCAAAGACGCATTGATCCATCCTTCTTATTCACGAGCAATACCGACACTCCCTACGGTGATACGCTTGGCTGAATATAATTCTTGTCCAGCAATTCTTGCAGTTGAACCATTAACTCCTTCATCTCTACTGGAGCCATTTTGTACCGGGCTTTTGATATCGGAGCAGTCCCCGGTGCTAAGTCGATCACAAACTCTATTTCTCTATCTGGTGGAAGTCCTGACAAATCGCTAGGAAACACGTCCACAAACTCCTTAACAACTGATATCTCTTCTAACTTTGGACTCTCCTTACGAGTATAAATTATATAGGCTAAGTACCTTACACAACCTTATTTCAATAACTTCTTGGCCTGTATAATCGTCAGACAACTCGCTAGTCTAGGAGACTTGCTACCATAAAACACTACCTTTGACGGAGTCGTAAGGTTTACAGATTTCCTTTGGCAATCAATTACCACCCCATGGTTGAACAACCAATCCATTCCCAGTATAATATCGAATTCCCCAAGTTTTATCGGAATCAAATCTACCATCAACTCATGACCCTTAATGACCAATCTACAGTTCTTATGTACAAACCTAACAGGAATAACCTCCCTATTCACAATCTCTATGTTCAAAAGGTAAATTAATTCCTCCTTAGGCAAGTCTAAACTCTTAGCAAAATCATCGGATATAAATGAACAAGTAGCACCTGAATCAAATAATACATAAGCATTAATACTATTGATCAGAATGATACCTGACACCACATCCTTTGACTGCACAACATCTTGCACGGTCATGTTAAATGTTCTGGTAGTGGGTCGGCTCGTCTGCGATGATATAGCGATAGTCAACATACTGCCGATGTTGGTTCCTTTTCCTCCAGTCGACCCTCCAGCTGACTTCTTAGGGCAATCCTGGGCCATGTGATCCTTCGATCCACATGTAAAGCAAGCTCCCTTCTTTGGGGTAGGAAAATTTGGCGCAATGTGGCCTTCCTTACCACAGTTGAAACATACCCGCCTTCCTCTCAAGCACACTTAAGTGTGATTCTTTCCACATGTAACATAAGATTCAAACCTTCTCTTCTGCTGATATCCTTGTTGACTTCCAGCAGATGTGTTGCCGTTCCACTTCTTCTTCTGGTTGTTGGCCCCACAACCACCAGCTTTATTCTCAGTTTCATTCTTCTTCTTCTTCTGATCTTGGTTATATTTGGTCAAGGCATTGCTTCCATCTTCCGCGATGATCGCCTTTTCTAATAATGCAGCAAATGTGTTCAGCTGAAACATGGAGACTTTACTATAAAACCAGGGCTTCAATCCCTGCTCGACCCTTCTTGCCTTCCTTTCATTAGTATTGACCTGGTACGTTGCAAACCTTGCAAACTCATTGAACTTTGAGGCGTACTCCGGCACTGACATTGCTCCCTACTTTATCTCCAAAACCTAAATCTCCATCTAGTTCTGCGAGCTTACTGGGAAATACATCTCAAAGAACATCTCTTTGAATATGTCCCATACTATAACACCTTCTCCTCGAGTCTTGTTAGCTTGCCACCAGTAGCTAGCTTCCGACTTCAGCATAAACGTCGCAAAAGCCGTCTTCTGGTCGTCATTGATTCTTGCCACATCAAAGACCTTTTCCATTTCCATCTCCCACATTTGGGCCTCAATCGGGTTCACGGATCCTTTGAATTCCAGCGGTCCTACCGCTTTGAATTCCTTGAACGTCGTAGCTTGTACTTGCGGCTAATTCGCAAGCGCTCCCGTTAATAAATTCACCAGTTGCTAAACTGGATTGGCATTCGCCTCATCGTTGTTATTGTTTGTATAACCCTCTTGTTGTTACTGACGTAGTGCTCTTCTTCTAGGAGGCATCTTTCTGTTAAGACATACGCTTATTAGATCTCTACTCATATCTTAAATATTTAAGTTCAAACTTAAACATTTAAAAATAAATTCACACTTAAACACATATCACTTCAATAAACTTTGATATTTTATTCATTCATAGTTTTTAAAACATAAAATAGATAGCATCTCTGCTATTTACATCATCTTTCCTGAACTGAAACAAGTTGCAGGATTACATCATCATCTTATCCCATCATTATCACAAATTCTGGGACTTACATTTATTTAATACATAAACAACCACAATTATTATTAGACTATCTAGGCATGTTAAGACGTCGCAAAGCCTCTCCACGTTCTTCTTCCATCACCCAAAACACTGTTCTACGATCCACCATATACCACGATAAATCCTTGAACTGAACTGGATAATAAAAGACTTGATTCTGGGCCCTGTCTATCGCCGAATGAAAAGCATAGTCTGCCTCCTTCATCTTGGCCTTCTTCGCTTGAACTTCATCCTCTGCACTATCTACACGTTGAGTAGCCTTTAAGCACGCATCCTCTGCTCTGGCACGCTTTACCGACTCTTCTTTCATGTCGTTCTTCAATTTCTCTAGTTCAGCCCGTGCATCATTGTGACGCCCCCAAAATAGGTTCAATACTCAACTCATTCTGAGTCGCCAAATACATGGTACAGAATTCAAATACAATCTATTATAACAAACGGTCGTTCAAAATACAATCAGTCAAACTGTGAGTTTCAATACAAATCGTATATAATACGAAATATAAACATTCAAATTCATTCCATATTCATTACAATAATCGTCTCACTATTTTATAGAATAGTGAGGACTTCTACAGATCTAACTCTGATCATAACACTATTCCCTAACTAGTCCCCACGATATTCTCATTTTCTGAAGAGAACCATAGATGAAAAGGGTGAGCTCACCTAGCCCAGTAAAGAATATTATGACTAAGATAATGAAAAACAAATTATCATTAGCCTTCAATAAATCAGATAAAATATAATGGAAAACAAGTTTTAGATCAATATTAGCATCGAAAATAACAATTCATTAGAAGAGTTAAGTAGAGAATGAAGTCTACTATCTTCTATGATTTAAAAGTGCATCATTAATATTTTATTCCTGTAACATCAATCAATATACATCTCGAACCAAATATTCATCTTTGCACTACGGGCCAAAGATATTCATTTGTATCACCAGTTGGTCATGTTCATCTCAACACCGGTCCATCTTTGCACTACGGGCCAAAGATATTCATCAGGTAATCATTCATCTTTGCACAACAGGCCAAAGATATTCAACAAGTAATCATTCATCTTTGCACAACAGGCCAAATATATTCAGTTATATCACCATTAAGGACTGAGGAAGATAAAAAATAATACGAATAACGAATCCAGTGAGATAAAGGACAAATATTAAGGATTTGTAATTTAGTTTATCCAAGTTCAATAATACTCCGTAATAATCAATTGTGGAGCAAAATTCAAGAATGAAGATCAAAACTTGGATCCAATCAAAAAAATAATTTTTTTTACCATGAATAGTAACTCGACATGAAAAGATAAAAATTTTACGAGAAAGTTCAGAAAATTATTCCGATGAAATGATACTAGATGAAGCGCAAAACTCAAGAAATTTCTGATCATTTCAGGAATTATAGCAATACTTACCGTGGTAAGTTCAGATTTAGGAATATAAAATGAAATATTATTACCTCCAAATATGAATATGAAAGAAAATAATATTTTTTATGAATATTGAAAGACAATAACATCATTTACTCGAAAAATAATATCCCTTACCTTAGTAGAATACTAGATCTGACTGGAATATCGGATATAATGTTGACGAAAACTTGCACTGTTCTCAACATTCAAAGTATCTAAATACTCACAAGAAATACGCTCGATATTACAAACAGAAAATTTTCTGATTCTGGTGTGATTTTCATTTCTAACTAAGCACTCTATTTATAGAAAATGCTTAGCAAACCAGGATTGACAAAATATTACGCAGGTGCACATTTTGATTTGAAAACATTGGAGGCTGCTGGCTGCTACACACATAATTAGACTCAAAAATCAGCATTTTTTTCACACAAGACAAAAGTGGGGCCCACCCATATTTTTAATAAAATATTTATTTTCAAAAATTCAATAATTCATAATAAATAGCTCTTTTATCATAAAAATACAAATTCTATGTCCTTTCTATAGGAAATTTAATTTTTTACAACTTTATAGAAGGAAGTTTTTCCAAATTCCCAACGAAAAATAGCCGAAATCCACAAACGGGTGATTTTCTACATCAAAATACTGATAAAAACATCTCAGCACTAATTCGTTCTTTTATATCCACAAAAATAAATATTTCCTTATCATATAAATTAATAATTAATTATTCACAAATAATTTTACAGAACTACAATATTGACAATCAGGTCGTTCCCAGAAAAGAGGGGGCCTTCCGATAATGATTTCTCCTTACTGGCGCGTAATTAATCAACCCCTTTCATAGACAGAACTTCCTTAGACATTGCCAATAATGTTATCTAATAATATTATTCAAATAATATGAATTATTGATTTGATAATTTGAAATACTGTGCAATGACAATTATTGAATCAATAATATGAAATATCAACGTAGCAATTATGCAATTATCAATGTAGCAATTATTGAGTCAATATTATAAAATATTGAACAATAATTACTGTAACAATTATTGAGTACGTGACTTTTTACGTAAGAATCAATAACTCAAAATACTGTGCAATACCGTGTGCTACTGTGCAACAACGCATATTACTGTATTTTTATCACCAGGTATTTTAACAGTTTAACGGTAACAGTTTTACCCTTATTTTTATAAAAAGGTTATTTTTATCGCTTTCAATATCCGACATTCATTCCGTTGTGGGGTCCACCAATGACTGCGCCGTCGTACGAATATTCTCCGACAAAAAAGAATATTCCTCGACCAAACTAATATTCTCCGACACAACGAATATTTTATAACCACTTACTTACTTTGAAATATTTGCACATTTCACCCATAACTCATTACATTTATCAAATCAACACCTTACTATTTCAAAATAATATGTAAAGAAATTTAAATCTTTATTCATAAAATTTGGGGTCTTACAACCTCCCATCCTTATGAAATTTCATCCTCGAAATTGACGTACGTACCTGGTATGTCGAAAAGGTGAGGATACCTCGCTTTCATTTTCGATTCCAACTCCCATGTCATTTCCTCAATATCATGGTTCCTCCACAAAACTTTAACTTGAGGTATAATCTTTGAGCGGAAGACATATTCCTTCTTATCCAAGATCTTGACAGGTATCTTCTCATACGTTAAATCTTCGGCTATCTCGTCTGGTTCTAATACAATAATGTGGTTTAGGTCTTTCACATATTTACATAGCATGGATATGTGAAAAACATTATGAACACGAGACATGTTAGGCGGTAAAGCGAGTCTATAGGCCACATTTCCTACTCGGTCAAGGATCTCAAATAGACCAATGAATCGTGGATTGAGCTTTCCTCTCTTTTCGAATCTCGTAACTCCTTTCCATGGAGCAACACGTAACAACACATGATCCCCAACATTAAATTCCACGTCCTTTCGATGAAGATCTGCACAACTCTTTTGTCGATTTTGTGCAGTTTGTATACGTTGCCTGGATCATTTGAATCTTTTTCGTAGTCATACGTACTAACTCCGGTCCCAACAATGTTGCTTCACCCACCTCGTCCCAACATACTGGAGAATGACATTTTCGTCCATACAACGCCTTGAATGGAGCCATGCCTATACTTGCCATAATAACTGTTATTGTAGGAGAATTCCACCAATGGTAAGTACTTATCCCAGCTCCCTTTGAAGTCTAGAACACAGAGTCTCAATAGATCTTCAAGATTTTGAATAGTCCTTTCCGATTGTCCATCCGTTTGAGGATGATAAGCCGAACTGAATCGTAAATCCGTGCTCATAGCTTTCTGCAAACTGACCCAAAATCGTGAAGTAAATCTTGGGTCACAATCCGAAACTATAGATACTGGCATGCCATGCAATATCACAAACTCATTCACGTACATACGAGCTAGACGTTCAAGTGAATAAGTCTCTCGTATAGGTAAGAAATGAGCAGACTTGGTTAATCTATCGACAATAACCCAAATTGCATCTATGCCTTGAGAAATCTTGGGAAGACTCGTAACGAAATCTATGGTAATGTGTTCCCACTTCCACTTTGGAATATCAAGTGGTTGCAATGGACCCTTTGGCACTTGATGCTCCGCCTTGACACGTTGACACGTTAAACACCTCGAGATGAACTCCGCGATCTCTCTCTTCATATTGCTCCACCAAAATGTATGACAAAGATCACGATACATTTTGGTACTCCCAAGATGGATTGCAAACGGTGTGTTGTGTGCCTCCATCATGATTCTATACTTCAAGTCAAAATTATTGGGAACACAAAGTCTAGAGTTGACTCGAAGTATCCCTTCTTCATCTATCCTTGCCTCTGGAATTGCACCTTCTTGCACTTTCTTCTTCATCTTTATCAGCTCCGGGTCTGTAGCTTGAGCAGCTTTAACTTTATCAATCAAAGTTGGTTCTACGCATATACTTGACATCATCATGTGGGTCCCCAGAGTCTTGAACTCTATCTCCATCCATTGTAAGTCACACAAAATGGATCTTTGTGTTGACAGCATCGCACTCATTCTCGCATATGATCTTCTACTCAACGCATCAGCTACCACGTTTGCTTTACCAGGATGGTATTGGATGGTATGGTCATAATCTTTCAACAGCTCAAGCCAACGTTGTTGCCGTATGTTGAGTTCCTTCTGGGTGAAGAAATACTTCAGGCTCTTATGATCCGTATAGATCTCCACTTTCTCCCCATATAGGTAGTGTCTCCAGATCTTCAAAGCGAAAATGACTGCTGCCAACTCTAGATCATGAGTAGGATAATTCCTCTCATATTCTTTGAGTTGTCGCGAGGCATTGGCTATGACTTTCCCATGTTGCATGAGAGCACATCCTAACCCTTTGCCCGAAGCATCGCTGTAAATGACAAATCCATCCGAACCATATGGAATCGTCAGAACAGGTGCCGATATGAGTCTCCTCTTGAGCTCTTGAAAGCTCTTCTCGCATTCTTTGTTCCATATGAATTTTGTATCTTTTCAAGTCAGCTGAGTTAATTGAGTAGCGATTCGA
The DNA here is from genome assembly GCA_020205555.1 of Panax stipuleanatus. Taxonomy (NCBI): domain Eukaryota; kingdom Viridiplantae; phylum Streptophyta; class Magnoliopsida; order Apiales; family Araliaceae; genus Panax; species Panax stipuleanatus. Next base: position 69,423,768 of record CM035120.1, on the reverse strand, counting down.
GAAAATCCTTCCACAAATCTCCGATAATAACCAGCTAAGCCCAGAAAGCTACGTACTTCGGTCACCGACTTAGGTTGCTCCCAACTTTGTATTGCTTCAATCTTCGTCGGGTCAACAGATACTCCACGTTTTGATACCACGTGCCCAAGGAATGCTACTTCCTCAAGCCAGAACTCACATTTCTCCAACTTGGCATAAAGCTTGTTATCACGAAGCCTTTGAAGTACCAGCTTCAAATGGTGCTCATGATCTTCACGACTTTTGGAATAGATGAGGATGTCATCAATAAAGACAACCACAAACTGATCCAAATATTCTTTGAATACACGGTTCACCATATCCATAAAAGTAGCAGGAGCATTAGTCAATCCAAAAGACATGACTAAGAATTCATAATGCCTGTATCGAGTTCTGAAAGCAGTCTTTGTAATATCCTCAGTTTTAATCTTTAACTAATGATATCCAGAACGAAGATCGATCTTTGAAAAGAATTGTGCACCTTACAACTGGTCGAATAGGTCATCAATATGAGGTAATGGATACCTATTCTTGATGGTGACATGTTTCAACTCCCGATAGTCAATACAAAGTCGCATACTCCCATCTTTCTTCTTTACGAATAAAACTAAAGCACCCCAAGGAGATGTACTAGGACGAATAAAATCGATGTCCAACAACTCTTGTAGTTGGACCTGTAACTCCTGAAGTTCAATAGGAGCCATTCGATATGGGGTTTTAGAGATTGGTTTTGTACCGGGTTCAAGATCAATAAAGAATTCAACTTCATGTTCTGGGGGTAGACCGGGAAGTTCTTCGAGAAATACATCAGGAAACTCATTAACAATAGAAATATCATTCAAACTTAACGTATTCTAGTTTAGATCAGTGACATGGGCTAAGAAAGCTTGACATCCATTTTTTAATAAACGAATATCTTTATGACTTAAAATGATATTGATTGATTTTAGTGGTTTGGTTGTTTGGATTCGCACAACAGGTTGGTTAGGAATATGAAAACTAACAACCTTACGAAAATAGTCAATTTTGGCATGATAAGTGGTTAACCAGTCAATTCCTAAAATCACGCCTAATGCAAGTATTTTCAAAGATATAAGATCAATAGGTAGGGTGAGGGTACCAATTTGAATCAAGCAAGATTTATAAACTGTAGATGTAACAAAGGTTTCTCCTAACGGAGTTTCAACAGATAAGTCAAAGTCTAATTTCTCAGAAGTCAAGTTCAAACGTTGAGCACAAGCATGTGAAATAAAAAAATGGGTAGCATCGGTATCTAATAGGGTATAGACTTCGCAAGAGTTTATGATTAGCTTACCCGTAATAACCTCATTCGGGTTCCTTGCTTGTTGGGCAGTTACGACAAAAGCTCTTCCAGGAACCACTGACTTTGACTTGTCAGGGACAGCCTTTGGAGTCACCATCCCTGTTGCATTTGGTTTCGCTATAGGACACACTCGAGCTATGTGCCCTTCCTTTCCACAGTTATAACACACCTTAGATTGATGTGTGCAGTTGGGACTGATGTGTCCCTCTTGCCTGCATTTATAGCATACGACCAGCGGTCGTTCTCCTCCCCTAGAAACAGTTGATGCTGCTGCTGCTGTCGACGTTTTCACGTTCTTATTGTTGTACCTTCTCTTCTTGAAATCTCCCTCCGACTCACTTCTTCTATTATCATAGCCACGATTACCACCAGAGTGGTTACCGCTTCTGTCATGATACTTTTCTCCTTGTTGGTTGTCATTGTTCCGATGACTGCTGCCACCTGTACGACCTTGGTTGTTGTCCCTTGGTTGAATATAATCACTATCTCGTTCTAACAATTGGGCCCTGTTCACTACATCCTAATATAGAGAAAATTTGTGAGAAATGAGGTATTGACGAATTTCTGGTTTCAAACCTCTTAGAAACATCCGCGTCATACGTTCCTCATTCTCCACCAGACGAGGTGCAAACCAGGATAACTTCGCGAACTTAGCCTCGTACTGGGACACCGTCATGTTGTTCTATTCCAGTCTGATAAACTCTACCTCTTTCATGTGACGAATACTTTTTGGAAAGTATTTGTCATTAAACAGTTTCTGGAATGCCTCCCAAGACATCTTAAGTGCGGCAGGCTGGGTACGCTTCACAGATTCCCACCAGTAATCTGCCTCTCCACGGAATATAAACATGGCGAATGGAACCTTTTGGTCCTCCGTGCATCCCAAGACATCAAATATCTTGGTAATTTGCTTAATCCAATTTTCTACCTTGATTGGATTTGGCTTTCCTTGAAACTCTGGTGGTCCCAACTCTTTGAACTGCTTGGCAGTGACAAGCTGCGAGTTATTTCAACCTGTATTATAAACACGAGTCTCCCTCGTCTGGTTTTGCATGAACTGCAAAAAGCTTCTAAACATCCCATCGTTCATCGTTTGATCGGTGGGGTTGTTTACAGGAGAATTATTGCCTTCTGTTGCATGTTCTCTTGGTTGGTGATAAAAGGTGTCTCAACGGTCTCATTCACTCCATTATTTAGATTTTCAGCTGCCATTCTCAAATACTACCACAAAACAAGGGTTAATCAAACAAATTAACATATCACATATTAACCCTATGTTCCAACCGACCAATTAAATACCAAATAATCTTAGGTAAGACACACACTAGCGAAGGATTTACTCGTCTCTCCCCTCCTAGTTCTATTCCCAGATCTCCGCTAGAGATCATATCCTTAAGCTCTGATACCAACTGTGACACCCCCAAAATAGGTTCAACACTCAACTCATTCTGAGTCGCCAAATACATGGTACAGAATTCAAATATAATCTATTATAACAAACGGTCGTTTAAAATACGATCATTCAAACTGTGAGTTTCAATACAAATCGTATATAATATAAAATATAAACATTCAAATTCATTCCTTATTCATTATAATAATTGTCTCACTATTTTGTAGAATAGTGAGAACTTCTACAGATCTAACTCTGATCATCACACTGTTCCCCGACTAGCCCCCGCGATATTCTCATTTCCTAAAGAGAATCATAGATGAAAAGGGTGAGCTCAACTAGCCCAGTAAAGAATATTATGACTAAGATAATGAAAAACAAATTATCGTTAGCCTTCAATAAATCAGATAAAATATAATGGACAACAAGTTTTAGATCAATATTCGCAGCGAAAATAACAATTCATTAGAAGAGTTAAGTAGAGAATGAAGTCTACTATCTTCTATGATTTAAAAGTCTATCATTAATATTTTATCCATGTAACATCAATCAATATACATCTCGAACCAAATATTCATCTTTGCACTACGGGCCAAAGATATTCATTTGTATCACCAGTTGGTCATGTTCATCTCAACACCTGTCCATCTTTGCACTACGGGCCAAAGATATTCATCAGGTAATCATTCATCTTTGCACAACAGGCCAAAGATATTCATCAAGTAATCATTCATCTTTGCACAACAGGCCAAAGATATTCAGTTATATCACCATTTAGGACTGAGGATGATGAAAAATAATACGAATAACGAATCCAGTGAGATAAAGGACAAATATTAGGGATTCGTAATTTAGTTTATCCAAGTTCAATAATACTCCGTAATAATCAATTGTGGAGCAAAATTCAAGAATGAAGATCAAAACTTAGATCCAATCAAAAAAAATATTTTTTTTACCATCAATAGTATCCCGTGAATAGTAACTCTACATGAAAAGATAAAAATTTCACGAGAAAGTTCAGAAAATTATTCAGGTGAAATGATACTAGATGAAGCGCAAAACTCAAGAAATTTCTGATCATTTCAGGAATTATAGAAGCAATACTTACCATGGTAAGTTCAGATTTAGGAATATAAAATAAAATATTATTACTTCCAAATATGAATATGAAAGAAAATAATATTCTTTATGAATATTGAAAGACAATAACATCATTTACTTGAAAAATAATATCCCTTACCTTAGTAGAATACTAGATCTGACTGGAATATCGGATATAATGCTGACGAAAACTTGCACTGTTCTCAACACTCAAAGTATCTAAATACTCACAAGAAATACGCTCGATATTACAAAGAGAAAATTTTCTGATTCTGGTGTGATTTTCATTTCTAACTAAGCACCCTATTTATAGAAAATGCTTAGCACTCCAGGATTGACAAAATATTACGCAGGGGCACATTTTGATTTGAAAACATTGGAGGCTGCTGGCTGCTGGCTGCTACACACATAATTAGACTCAAAAATCAGCATTTGTTTCACAGAAGACAAAAGTGGGGCCCACCCATGTTTTTAATAAAAATATTTATATTCAAAACTTCAATAATTTATAATAAATAGCCCTTTTATCAGAAAAATACAAATTATATGTCTTTTTTATAAGAAATTTAATTCTCTACAACTTTGTAGAAGGAAGTTTTTCCAAATTCCCAACGAAAAATGGCCGAAATCCACAAACGGGTGAGTTTTCACACCAAAATACTGATAAAAATATCTCAGCACTAATTCGTTCTTTTATATCCACAAAAAAAAAATTCTTATCATATAAATTAATAATTAATTATCACAAATAATTTTACAGAACTACAATATTGACAACCAGGTCGTTCCCAAGAAAGAGGGGGCCTTCTGGTAATGATTTCTCCTTACTGGCGCGCAATTAATCAACCCCTTTCCTAGACAGAGCTTCCTTAGACATTGCCAATAATGCTATCTAATAATATTATTCAAATAATATGAATTATTGATTTGATAATTTGAAATACTGTGCAATGACAATTATTGAATCAATAATATGAAATATCAACGTAGCAATTATGCAATTATCAATGTAGCAATTATTGAGTCAATATTATAAAATATTGAACAGTAATTACTGTAACAATTATTGAGTAAGTGACTTCTTACGTAAGAATCAATAATTCAAAATACTGTGCAATACCGTGTGCTACTGTGCAACACCGCGTATTACTGTATTTTTATCACCGGGTATTTCAACAGTTTAACAGTAACAGTTTTACCGTTATTTTTATAAAAAGATTATTTCTGTCGCTTTCTATATTCGACATTTATTCTGTTGTGGAGTCCACCAATGACTGCTCCGTCGTACGAATATTCTCCGACAAAAAGAATATTCCTCGACCAAACGAATATTCCCCGACACAATGAATATTTTATAACCACATGCTTACTTTAACATAGTTGCACATTTCACCCATAACTCATCACATTTATCAAATCAACACCTTACTATTTCAAAATAATATGTAAAGAAATTTAAATCTTTATTCATAAAATTTGGGGTCTTATAATCATCCCTCCCACTCTCCACGTGAACTAGATCCCACTCCACATTTCCAAGACGCTGGTCCAGATCTTGAATTGTCTCCTCCTTCTGCTGTATGTTGGTCTGACGCACATCCACCAGCTCCTCCAGCTCTCCGACTCTGCCCTATCGCTCAATGTTGCAGGTCGTAAACTTCCTCGTACATCACAGCGCTGATAGAGTTAGGTGGAAACTCCTCTTCAGGATCCTCCTCCTCCTCTGACTCATCCTCATCATCTCGGTCAAAGACTGGCTCATGCTCCTGATCCACTACTGTAACGAATGAGAATTTTATATATTAAATTTTAATATTTATTGAATTAAATAAATATTTTAATTGATTTATTTATTGAGTTAAATAAATAAATTATGTGATTGTTGTGGAGTAATTTAATTAAGTGTAATATATTAATTAAATGAATATTTAATATTTTATTTAATTGATGTGTGATGATTTTATGGTATAGCTCTAATTTGATTGAGATAATTAAATTAGATGAAGTTTGTGTGATAGTTGTTACATGAAATTATAATTAGCAAGTAATTGTAATTGTTGCATGGCAATTTTTATGTGATTAATTGATATTAGCTTTTAATAAATAAAATTAGAATGTCAAGATTTAATTAATTAAAGTATAACATTAAAAATATGTGTTAAAGGAATTATTAAAAGAATAAAACTGTTTTTAAATCCGTTTTGCCAAACGAGGCCCTTGCACCTCTTTTAACTCTGTTTTGTCAAACAGGACCTTAGTTACTAAAACCTGTTTCTAAAATTAAAGCTGTTTTTCCAAACAAGCCTTAGGGTTTTTAAAATTCAAAAATATATAACTTATATATTAATTGTTAATTAGTAATTGATATTATTATATACATTAAGTAGTTGTCAGTTACATATGTTATGTAAGTATACGTATTATATGTTATACAAAATAGTTTTACGTTAGTTGAATTAGAAGAACAAAACAAAGAAAAACAGAGAAATAAAAGAGAGAAGAGAGAAGAAGAAGAAGGGAAAAAAGGGAAAGCTTGAGAAATCAAAGAAACAATCAACTTCATCTTCTTCCTATCACTAAGCCAAAGGGTATAATCCTAACCTATAGTTTTAGAAGTTTTATTCTCGTGTTCTTCGTACTGTAGTTCTCTGTTAATTGAGTTTCTATGAAAATTTCATAAACATGAATTATATATGCAATTTATGTTATAAACATATTTATATATGATTCATATAGTTGTCTAAGTGATTCAATTCACGTAACTACGATGAACATGAAGAAATCATGTTCATAGTAATTTACAGTGAACTTATTTTGGAAATAGTCTTTAAATTATCAAAATTGGTGATTGATTATGCTTTGTTATGAAAATTGATCATGGAGTATGATAATATGTTAAACAATAAAGTTAATACAATTTGAATTACGTGATTTGGTTTAAAAATAAACTCATAGTATCACTTTTCGTCAAGAACACTTAAGAATGTTATTTTCTTTAAAAATCATGAAAATTGTGTTTTGATTATGTGTTATAGTGTTTATGAATGTTATAATAATGTTAGAAGTCTAAGATTTTGTTTTCATAAAGTTTCATGTGCATTATGTTGATAAAAATCGGACTTTGGTGCAAAAAAATAAGCCAAATTGGCTTATTTCTCTGCACGATCGCGAGTTGGGGGAACCCATCAGCATGGGGCCCCGCCCCAGTGGGGATTTTGCCTAGGGAACCCGCCCCAGTGGGGGTAATGGCTGTCAGGGAAAAAGTTTTATGCTTCGTGTACTTTTGTACAGTGTTTGTTTAGTTAACTTAAAGTGATGACATGTTAAGTGTATTGGACAATGAGATAACATATTTTTAATATGTTTAAGATAATTTGAAGTCTCATATTGATATATTATATGTGTACATGGAAATTATTATCATAAAGTATGATATAATAATTTAAAGTGCTATACGTGTATGATGTATATGATTATGAGTTAGACTCACGTATGTGTTTAGTTAGCGATTTATGTTGTAAACTACGTTGTGAGTTGAACTTAAGTAAGAAGTTCAACGGTTTAAACGTCATGGTGATGTACTAATTGATGTTATAAACATAATGTAAAATGTAGGATAATTTAGAGAGTGATTTGTAATTGTAAAGTGTAGGTTGCGCTTGAGACAAGTTTTTTTAAACCTTTCTTTTATGTTTATGCAAGTTTCTATCCCTAAAAACTTATTATTGATATTGTGCAAGTTCTTTAACCCTTACTCTTTATATCATGCAAGTTTGTTTTCGATTCTTAACATTTTAATTATTGTACAAGTTATGTTGTATTCTAATATTCATAATGAACAAGTATTGAACTTATTATTAAATTAATGCGATCTTGACGTATTTGTTCAAGCAAGATCTACTTAATATTTCAAATGCTTTAAGTTACTTCTAAAACATGCCTAGTTATTGTGAAGTCTATTGTTATAACTTATATTTGGTTCATAATTCTTATATGATCGAACTATTAAATTATTGTGAGTTGATTCAACTACTCCTTAGTTGATGATAGTTGAAACTCCAAATTTCCTTTTAGCTATCCAAACCAAACTTTTTTTGGTGCGGACTTGTATCAAATACTGAGATGAACAACTCTATTTATTAGGGGAGGTTACTACGCGAAAGCGTTAAATGTTTGTGCACAATACATGGTACGAAGGGCTGATCCCCCTAAGTACGAGTTGAGAGTCTATAGTCTAAATGACTGTTAAAGGTTTTAAACGAAAATTTTATAACCTAGGACATAGTTCAAGGTCTTATGACCCTCAGATGATTTCAATATTCAAAATTTTAAATATTGATGAAAAAATTATTATTCAATTATTTTTTGTTGATGAAAGTAAAGTTATTCAAATCTTTTGAAGTTATTCAGTTATGTAATATTATTGTTGTATTCCAAGTGAGCTTTTGTTTGCTCACTCTTGCATATTTAATAATCCCTTGCAGTTAAAGCCGAGAACGTTGACGTACCGTCAATAAGTAAAGGGAAAGGCAAGATGAATAAGTGAAGACTTGTTGTCTTTGATTTTGATTGTAATAAGACTTCGTTTATGATATTCTATTTCTGCACTTATTTGTTATGTTAAGGTTAGCAAACCTGGGATAATTTTGGACTAAGATTGTAATCCTTTTTCATAAGGAACATTTTATTTAATGATGAGGTTGTAATTTAATTTGCATTCCTTATTATTGGGTAGATGTATGTTTTATTTAGATAGTGAACACCAAATCGTGTGGAAACGAAGTACCCGGATGTGCTATGTGTTTACGTTTTAGTATTCGAAGAGTGTCGATCGATATCACGTAATAATTAAACTTTAAAATTTTCTTATCAGGATGACGAATGTTGGAGAGTCCAGTCAGGCTAGAGAGGAGTTACCTCAGATGCCGAGGGACGAGGAGCCTCGAGACATCCATGTTGTCTGCGAGCAGTTGGTTAGGAGAAAGCCATCTCCATTGATCACCATAGTTGGTCAGGAGCATGAGCCGACATCTGACAGAGAGGAGGAGGACGAGGATGAGTCAGGAGAGGAGGAGGAGGAGGAGGATCCCGAGGAGGAATTCCCACCTCACTTTACTAGTGCTGAGATGTACGAGGTGATCTACGACCGTAACGTGGAGCTTCATGAATTGGTGGACGAGAGTCGGACTACCATACAGCAGCGAGATGAGACTATCGAGGAGTTGGATAGTGAGCTAGGAAATGTAAAATGGGACCTAATCCACGTGGAGAGTGAAAGAGATGATGCACTGGCTGAACTAGCAAAGCTGAAGAGCGACATCCAGGAGGAGTCAGCAAAGCACGCCAGAGCGGAGGAAACAAGATTGAGGGCTACTCAAAGTGTCGATCGAGCTGAAGACGAGGTTCAAGCGAAGAAGGTCAAGCTGAGGGAGACGGAATACGCTTTCCATACGGCTATAGATAGGGCCTGGGATCGTGTCTTTTATTACCCAGCTCAGTTCCAAGGTTTACCATAGTACATGGTGGATCGCAAAACAACATTCCGGGTGATTGAAGAAGAACGTAAAAAGGTTGTGCGACGTCTTAACATGCCTAGATAGAAGAGTCTTTATTTATATGTTCTTTATGTATTAAATAAATGTAAATCCCAGAATTTGAGATAATAATGGGATGAGATAATGATGTAATCCTGTAACTTGTTCCAGTTCAGGAAAGATGATGTAATAGTAGAGATGCTATCTATTCTATGTTTTTAAATTTACGAATGAATGAATAAAGAAGTTTATTGACGTGTTATGTGTTCCATGTGAATGGAATTATTTAAATATTTAAGTATGAGCTTGAATACTTAAGAATTGAGTAAAGGATCTAATAAGAATATTTTTTAACAGAAAATGCCTCCTAGAAGAAGACCTACACATCAAAACCCAGAGGGTTCGATGAACAACAATAACAATAACGATGGGACGAATCCCAATTCGGTTCAACAGTTAGTGAACCTGCTGACGGGAGCACTTGCGAATCAGCCTCAAGTGCAGGGTACGACATTTAAGGAATTTAAGGTAGTAGGACTGCCAAAATTCCAAGGATTAGTAAACCCGATAGATGCCCAGACGTGGGTAATGGAGATGGAGAAGGTCTTTAAAGTAGGAAGAGTTGGCGAGGACCAAAAGACGTCTTTCACAACTTTTATGTTAAAATTGGATACTTGCCTCTAGTGGCAGGCCAATAAGACTAGAGAAGGAGAAGGTGTTATAGCATGGGACCATTTCAAAGAGATGTTCTTTGAAATGTACTTCCCCATTAGTTCGCAGGACCAGATGGAGGTCTAGTTTCTAGAGCTTAAGCAGGGAGGGATGACGGTGTTAGAGTACGCCGCGAAATTTAACGAGCTAGATAGGTTTGCGACATACCAGGTCAGTACTCATGCTAGGAAGGCGAGAAGGTTTGAGCGGGAACTGAAGCCCTAGCTCTACAGCAAGGTTTCCATTTTCCAGCTGAATACGTTTGTAGCTGTGCTAGAGAAGGCCATCCTCGCTGAAGGTGGAAGTGACGCGGTGACCAAGTTCAATCAGAACAAGAAGAAGAAGAATGAGACAGAGAACAAGGCTGGTGGTAGCGGGGCTATCAACTAGAAAAGGAAGTGGAACGATAACACCTCTGCTGGAAGTCAACAGGGAAACCAGCAGAAGAAGATCGAAGCATGTGCGACATGCGAAAAGAATCACACTAAAGTGTGCATGAAGGGGAGGCGGGTGTGCTTCAACTGTGGTCAGGAAGGCCACATTACGCCAAATTTCCAGAACCCAAAGAAGGGAGCTTGCTACACATGTGGATCCAAGGATCATATGGCTCAAAGTTGCCCGAAGAAGCCAGTAGTAGGGTCAACAGGGAGTGGCGGAAATGGTAGCGGCAACACTCTGACTATCACTGGACCACTGCAAGCCGTTCGACCCATTGCCCGCACATTCAACATGACGATACAAGATGTTGTGCAGTCAAAAGATGTGGTGTCAGGTATTATTCCGGTCAATAGTATAAATGCATATGTATTATTTGATTCTGGTGCTACTTGTTCATTCATATCTGATGATTTTGCTAAGACCCTAGACTTACCTAAAGAGGAATTAGTTTATCCCTTGAACATACAGATTGCGAATAGGGAGGTTATTCCTGTTAGGTTTGTTTACAAGAACTATAGATTGGACATTAAGGGCCAGGAATTGAGGGTAGATTTGATTCCGATAAAACTTGGGAGAATTCGATGTAATACTGGGTATGGTTTGGTTGTTCAACCATGGGGCGATAATCGACTGTCAGAATAAGTCAGTAAACCTTACAACTCTGTCAAAGTTAGTGCTCTATGGTAGCAAATTGCCTAGACAAGCGAGTTATCTGACGATCATGCAAGCCAAGAAACTTTTGACGCAAGGCTATGCAGGATATCTAGCCTACATAGTAGATACTCGTAAGGAGAGTCCGAAGATAGAAGAAATATCAATGGTTAGGGAGTTTGTGGACGCATTTTAGAGCGACTTGCCAGGACTTCCGCCAGATAAAGAGATAGAGTTCGTATCGACTTAGCACCAGGAACTGCTCTGATTTTGAAAGCTCCGTACAGAATGGCTCCAGTCGAGATGAAGGAGTTAATGGTTCAACTGCAAGAATTGCTGGACAAGAAGTATATTCAGTCGAGTGTTTCACCGTGGGGAGCGCCAGTTTTATTCGTGAAGAAAAAGGATGGATCGATGCGACTTTACATTGATTATAGGGAGTTGAACGAAGTTACGATCAAGAATAGGTATCCTTTACCTAGGATCGATGACTTGTTTGATCAACTGAAGGGTGCTAGATATTTTTTGAAAATTGATTTGAGAAGTGGATATCATCAGTTGAAGGTAAGAAGAGAAGATATACCCAAGACGGCTTTTAGGACTCAGTATGGTCATTACGAGTTCTTAGTGATGTCATTTGGTCTGACGAATGCCCCAGCTACATTTATGGACTTAATGAATAGGGTATTTAAGCCATTCCTAGATAAATTTGTAGTGGTGTTCATATATGACATCCTAGTTTATTCCAAGACCGAGGAGGAACACAATGAACACTTAAGGCTAACCTTAGAATTGCTGAGACGAGAGAAAGTTTATGCGAAATTCTATAAATACGAATTTTGGTTAGAACGTGTGCAATTTCTTGGCCACATGATTGACAAAGATGGGGTTTTGGTAGATCTGTCGAAGGTTGAAGCTGTGATGAATTGGGATCATCCGAAGACGCCGTCTGAAGTAAGGAGTTTCTTGGGATTGGCATGTTATTACGGAAGATTTATCCAAGACTTTTCTAGAATCATAACTCCGTTGACAAATTTGACTCGTAAAATAGTAAAGTTTGTTTGGACGGAAAATTATGACGAAAGTTTCCAGGAACTGAAGAAGAGGTTGAGTACTGCGCCGGTATTGCCATTGCCGAATAGTATGGGGAATTTTGTAGTTTATAGCAATGCCTCACATAAGGGATTAGGTTGCGTGCTGATGCAGAATGGCAAAGTCATTGCCTATGCGTCACGTCAGCTGAAGTACTACGAGAAAGGGTATTCGACCCATGATTTAGAATTGGCAGTAGTAGTGTTTGCTCTGAAGATTTAGAGACACTACTTATATGGAGAAAAGTGTGAGATATACACAGATCATAAAAGTCTGAAATATATCTTCAACCAGAACGATTTGAACATGCGCCAAAGAAGATGGTTGGAACTGATCAAGGACTATGACTGCGAGATACTTTACCATCCAGGTAAAGCTAACGTCGTCGCCGACGCTTTAAGTAGGAAAGGTCGGGAGACGCTAAACATGTTAACTGATCAGGATCAGTTGATAGAAGAGATGGCTAGATTGGAACTGGAAGTGAAGTATTTTAAGGAATCGGATGAGAAGTTGTTTCAAGTAACTACTTGTTCTACTCTGGTAGATAAGGTTAAAGAGGCACAACTTCACAATAAGGAGTGCGAAATGATCCGGAAGAGAATAGCCGACGGTGAAGATATCAAGTTCAAGATCGATAACGAAGGACTGTTACGATTTGAAGGAAGAATCTGGGTACCGCCAGTACCAAACGTAAAAGAGGAGGTTTTGAATGAAGCTCACAGTTTGAGGTATTCAATTCACCCTGGGAGTATGAAGATGTACCAGGATCTAAGACACCATTTCTGGTGGCCAAATATGAAGAGGGACGTTACTGAATACGTTGCGAAATGCTTAACATGCCAGAAAGTTAAAGCAGAACACCAGGGACCAAGTGGATTGCTACAACTGTTGGAGATTTCGGAATGGAAGTGGGATCATATCACGATGGATTTCGTGGTTGGTCTTCCAGCAACTCAGAAGGGTTTTGATGCGGTATGGGTAATAGTGGATCGACTGACGAAGTCAGCACATTTCCTACCAATCAAGATTAAGTACAACTTGGATCAGTTAGCGAAGTTGTACGTTAAGGAGATTATATCCCGACACGGTGTTCCAGTGTCGATTGTGTCCGACAGAGATTCACGTTTTACGTCAAATTTCTAGAAGTGTTTACAAGAGTGATTAGGGACGCAATTACAAATGAGTACGGCGTACCATCCTCAGACCGATGGCCAGAGCGAGAGAACGATCCAGACGCTAGAGGACATGTTGAGAGCCTATGTTATGGACTTCAAAGGAAGCTGGGATGATCATCTACCATTGGTGGAGTTCGCCTACAATAATAGTTATCATACGAGTATCGATATGCCACCTTATGAAGCGTTATACGACAGGAAGTGCAGAACTTTCTTATGCTGGGATGAGGTTGGTGAAAGACAACTGTTAGGACCGAAATTGGTACAACAAACCGCCAAAATCGTGAAGCTGATTAAAATGAGATTGGTTGCTGCTCAAGACAAACAAAAGAAGTATGCCGATCAACATCGAGAATTTTTACCAGGAAGCTTCATTTTCCTGAAGGTATCTCCCTGGAAGGGGAAGATTCGATTTGACAAGAAGGGGAAGCTGAGTCCTCAATTTATTGGAGCTTTCGAGATACTACAGAAGGTTGGCGAAGTGGCTTACGAGGTTGCGTTACCTCCGAAGCTAGACAATATACACAACGTTTTCCATATTTTCGTGTTACGAACTTACAAACACGACTACAAACATGTAATAGAATACGAGCCTTTACAGTTTGATAAAGACTTAACTTATGAAGAGGTTCCTGTTCAAATAGTTGATAGAAAGGAATAAGTTCTTAGAAATAAAATGATACCTTCTGTTAAGGTAATCTGGAGGAACCACAGTGATGAAGAAGCTACGTGGGAACTCGAAGATGTTATGAAGAAAATTTATCCCCATCTATTTGTGTAATTTCTTGTATACCGATTCTGGGGGCAAAATCTTTTTAAGGGGGGAAGAATGTAACAGTTGAGATTTTTTTTATGTGTGATTCTGGGGACAAAATCCTTTTAAAGAGAGAAGATTGTAACGAATGAGAATTTTATATATTAAATTTTAATATTTATTGAATTAAATAAATGTTTTAATTGATTTATTTATTGAGTTAAATAAATAAATTATATGATTATTGTAGAGTAATTTCATTAAGTGTAATATATTAATTAAATGAATATTTAATATTTTATTTAATTGATGTGTGATGATTTTATGGTATAGTTCTAATTTGATTGAGATAATTAAATTAGATGAAGTTTGTGTGATAATTATTACATGAAATTATAATTAGCAAGTAATTGTAATTGTTATGTGGCAATTTCTATGTGATTAATTGATGTTAGCTTTTAATTAATTAAATTAGAATGTCAAGATTTAATTAATTAAAGTATAACATTAAAAATATATGTTAAAGAAATTATTAAAAGAATAAAACTGTTTTTAAATTCGTTTTGCCAAACGAGGCCCTTGCACCTCATTTAACTCTGTTTTGCCAAACAGGGCCTTAGTTACAAAAACCTGTTTTTAAAAATAAAGCTATTTTTTCAAACAAGCCTTAAGGCTTTTAAAATTCAAAAATATGTAACTTATATATTAATTGTTAATTAGTAATTGATAATTATTATATACATTAAGTAATTGTCAGTTACATATGTTATGTAAGTATACGTATTATATATTATACAAAATAGTTTTACGTTAGTTGAGTTAGAAGAACAAAACAAAGAAGAACAGAGAAAGAAAAGAGAGAAGAGACAAGAAGAAGAAGAGAAAGAATGGGAAAGCTTGAGAAATCAAAGCAACAATCAACTTCATCTACTTCCTATCACTAAGCCAAATGGTATAATCCTAACCTATAGTTTTAGAAGTTTTATTCTCGTATTCTTCGTACTGTAGTTCTCTGTTAATTGAGTTTCTATGAAAATTTCATAAACATGAATTATATATACAATTTATGTTATAAACATGTTTATATATGATTCATATAGTTGTCTAAGTGATTCAATTCACGTAAATACGATGAACATGAAGAAATCATGTTCATAGTAATTTACAATGAACTTATTTTGAAAATAGTCTTTAAATTATCAAAATTGGTGATTGATTATGCTTTGTTAAGAAAATTAATCATGGAGTATGAAAATATGTTTTAAAAAAAGTTAATACAATTTGAACTACATGATTTGGTTTGAAAACAAACTCACAGTATTAATTTTCGTCAAGAACGCTTAAGAATGTAGTTTTCTTCAAAAATCATGAAAATTGTGTTTTGATTATGTGTTATAGTGTTTATGAATGTTATAATCATGTTAGAAGTCTAAGATTTTGTTTTCATAAAGTTTCGTGTGCATTATGTTGATAAAAATCGGACTTGGGTGCGAAGAAATAAGCCAAATTGGCTTATTTCTCTACACGATCGTGAGATGGGGGAACCCATCAGAATGGGGCCCTGCCCCAGCAGGGATTTTGCCTAGGGAACCCCGCCCCGGCGGGGGTAGTGGCTATCCGGGAAAAAGTTTTATGCTTCGTATAGATTTGTGCAGTGTTTGTTTAGTTAACTTAAAGTGATGACATATTAAGTGTATTGGACAATGAGATAACATATTTTTAATATGTTTAAGATAATTAGAAGTCTCATATTGATATATTATATGTGTACATGGAAATTATGGTAGAGTACGATATAATAATTTAAAGTGCTATACGTTTATGATGTACATGATTATGAGTTAGACTCACGTATGTGTTTAGTTAGCGATTTATGTTGTAAACCACGTTGTGAGTTGAACTTAAGTAAGAAGTTCAACGGTTTAAACGTCATGGTGATGTACTAATTGATGTTATACACATAATGTAAAATGTACGATAATTGTGGGAGTGATTTGTAATTGTAAAGTGTAGCTTGCGCTTGAGGCAAGTTTCCTAAACCTTTCTTTTATGTTTATGCAAGTTTCCTATCCCTAAAAACTTGTTATTTATATTGTGCAAGTTCTCTAACCCTTACTCTTTATATCATGCAAGTTTGTTTTCGATTCTTAACTTGTTAATTGTTGTACAAGTTATGTTGTATTCTAATATTCATAATGAACAAGTATTGAACTTATTATTGAATTAATGCTATCTTGACTTATTTGTTCAAGCAAGATCTGCTTAATCTTTCAAATGCTTTAAGTTACTTTTAAAGCATGCCTAGTTATTGTGAAGTCTATTGTTATGACTTATATTTAGTTCATAATTCTTATATTATCGAACTATTAAATTATTGTGAGTCGATTCTACTCTTTATTTGATGATAGTTGAAACTCCAAATTTTCTTTTAGCTATCCAAACCAATCTTTCTGTGGTGCGGACTTGTATCAAATAGTAAGATGAACAACCCTATTTATTAGGGGAGATTACTACGCAAAAGCGTTAAATGTTTGTGCACAATACATGGTACGAAGGGCTGATTCCCTTAAGTACGAGTTAAGAGTCCATAGTCTAAATGACTGTTAAAGGTTTTAAACGAAAATGTTTATAACCTAGGACATAGTTCAAGGTCTTATGACCCTCAGATGATTTCAATATTCGAAATTCTAAATATTGATGAAAGAATTATTATTCAATTATTTATTGTTGATGAAAGTTAAGTTATTCAAATCTTTTGAAGTTATTCAGTTATGTCATATTATTGTTGTATTCCAAGTGAGCTTTTGTTTGCTCACTCTTGCATATTTAATAATCCCTTGCAGTTAAAGCTGAGAAAGTTGACGTACCGTCAACAAGTAAAGGGAAATGCAAGATGAACAAGTGAAGACTTATTGTCTTTGATTTTGATTGTAATAAGACTTCGTTTATGATATTTTATTTCCGCACTTATTTGTTATGTTAAGGTTAGCAAACCTGTGATAATTTTGGACTAAGGTTGTAATCCTTTTTCATAAGGAAGATTTTATTTAATGATGAGGTTGTAATTTATTTTGCATTCCTTATTATTGGATAGATGTATGTTTTATTTAGATAGTGAACACCAAATCGTGGGAAATGAAGTACCCGGATTTGGGGGTGTCACAACTACTGTGATCAATGGAGATGGCTCTCTCTGAACTAACTACTTCCTGACAGTCTGGATGTCTCAAGGCTCCTCATTCCTAGGCATTTGGGGTAACTCTTCCATAGCCTGACTGGACTCTCCAACAATCGTCATCCTGATAACAAAATTTTAAGGTTTAATTATTACGTGATATTGATCGATACCCTCGAGTACATAATCATAAGCACATAGCACTTAAGGTAGTTTATTATCTTAACTATCACCACAATCTTTTCGATTTCCTATAAGGCTACTACCTATGGTTTCCCCACCTAAGGTTCATAACCTAAAGCTTTGATACCAACTTGTGACACCCCAAATTCGGGTACTTCATTTCCACAGGATTTGGTGTTCACTATCTAAATAAAAAATAACTAACTGCCCATAAATAAGGAATGCAAAATAAATTACAACCTTAATAATAAAAATCTTCCTTATAAAAGGATTACAACCTTGACAAAACGTTCCCAGGTTTCTAACCATAGATAAACATCAAATGCTGAAAATAAAATATCATATAAAAATTAAAGTCTTATTACAAGCTCATATAATAAATATGAACAAGTCTTCGCTACTTGTTCAACTTGCCTTTGCCCTTGCTGGTTGACGGCTCGTCAACCTTCTCAACTTTGGCTAAAATGGTTATATATGCAAGAGTGAGCAAACAAAAGCTCACTTGAAATACAATCAATAATGATGACATATCACTGAATAAGTTCAATTGAATTGAATAACATTTATGTCGACGTCGGGAAAAAATCTTGTCACGTTAGACCGAATATTTCTCTCTTCCTAAGTCTTGTTGTTTTCTACCCTAATTACCTTGTCTGTTTTATGAAAGGAGAAGTTTTTTAGGAAAATGCCAACATGTATCATGTAGACGATTTGAACGGTTTACAGAGTCGCCAGTTGGTAGATTTGAAATGGTTGTACCAACTCAACCGAGTTTTATTTGCAAGTAGGCCCAAATACTGGACACTGTAGAAACTTGATCTTGAAATCGAAGTTCTTAAGTTCGGGGCTTGGTTAAATGGGAGGAAGGTGTTAGGCACCCCTTTACTCCCGTGAAACACGGTACCGCATCTTTTCGATATTTTCTTTTTTTATTTGCAATGTGTGTGTATGCTGGAAGAAATTGGGCCTACATTTGTTTTAAAAGTATTGTCGTGCTTCGTTGAACTTATATACGAAGGGTTTGATTTGATTTGCAAAAGTCCTTTTTTAGACAAGATATGAAAATGATGTTTTAAAAGGTGGTTTTCAAACCCCTACGCTCTCATAGGAATAGAAGCCTTTTGATACTTCAATTTTATCTTTTCAGCCTTTTGGCTCAATTTGAATGGTGATTGTCGGGCTGCGAAGCATCCTCGACCACAAAATATATACAAGTGTTGGTCTTCTCATGGGCATGACAGCCATTAGAGTAACTTTAGCACGATAAACCATTATTTCATTATGTTTGAGACCTTAAACCCGGATAACCGTTTTAAGGTCTTTCGGATGTACATTTTTTACAAAAAAAAACTGGCAGGGTACATTTATAATGTGGAGTTTGTCCATCGTGGGAATCAGATTCTGATCAGTTTGATCATGAATCCCACGATTCCTAGGCTCATAGAGGGAGGCCAAGAAAACCTGCACAACACAGACATTTAGAGAAAATGTATATTTACATCAAAACATCGCAAAAACCAAGGATTCATCAGTTAAATCCTGGCATGCGCGTAGCCAAAGCTTCTCGTTCTCACTAGATAGTGATCTAAGGGTCGCGATGTTACTTTAATACTGAACAAAACTAGAAAGAAAACTAGATTTAAATAAATCTTAGTCATTCTAGCTTCCCGATTCCGGTTGGACTTATTTTGAACCGTTTGAAAGATAGAAAAGGCTAGATTTAAAGAAATCTAACTCATCCAAAATGATATTTGTGCCAATTCACATCAAATGAATATTTTCAGCAGATATTTAATCACAATGAAAAAAGAATATATATATATATATATATATATATACATATATAATTATATACATACGAAAACTGTAAAGGGCGATGGGTTTTCACTCTCAGGCCTGTACTAGAATGTAAATATATATATATATATATATATTTATAAAAGCTGTAAAAAACTACGAAGTAATCCAGGCTTGACAGAATAGAAATATATATATATATATATATATAAGCTGTAAAAGGCGACGAATTTCCAATCCTCTGCCCGGACGGAAATGGAAATATATATATATATATATATATATATATAAATGCTATAAAAAACCACGGAGTAATCTAGGCTTGATAGAATTAAAATATATATATAGAAAAGCTGTAAATGAGCCACGAAATAATCCAGGCTCGACGGAATGTAAATATATATATATATATATATATATATATATATATTATAAAAGCTGTAAAGAGCTACGAATTTATCCAGGCTCAACAGAATGGAAATATATATATATATATATATATATATATATATATATATATATATATATATATATATATATATATATATGTGTGTGTGTGTGTGTGTGTGTGTGTGTGTGTGTATAAAAGTAGTAAAAAGGCCACGAATTTTCAATCCAGGCCAAACAGAAATATAAATGTTAATATATACATTTAGTATATATATTAAAGCAATAAAGGCCACGAATTAGCAATCCAGGCCAAACAAAGTCAGAAAAATTTATATATATATATATATATATATATATATATATATATATAGTTATATAAATAAAAGCAGTAGCTACCGCGGATTTGCCATTCGGGCTTAACAAAATGAAAAGTTATTATACATATAGTCAAATATATACATAATTAATTTAAAAAGGCCACGAATCTGTGATCCAGGCCATGCAAGTTAATACATATATGTATATATATATATATATATATATATATATAAAAGCATGTAAAAGTCGCGGATCGTTGATCTGGGCTGTGCAAATGTGAAAAAATGTATATATGTACTAAAATGTACTAAAAAGTACGCAAAAACGGCCACGGAACTGAGTTTCAGGCAAAACCAAGAGATGAAACTTTACGTGCACGTGTATAAATACGTAATGAAGTAGGAAATTTGTTCTGATCGTAAAAATACTTACAATGGACTACTACAAGGGCTTTTTGCCACTTGGTAGGCTTCAAATGGATGTTTCCACTGGTGAATTTTTGGTATGTGGTAGTATATGAGTATACCTACGTGTTAGAGTAATAAAATCTAGGTTTGGAGTACTAGAAGTCGGGCTAGAAAATGAAATGGGCGAAGTTTTAAAGTGTTTTCTATTTTTGTTCTTCTTTTTTTTGGCAAGGGGGCACTTGTATTTAAAGACCCGATGGAAGCAGGCCTACCCATGGCAACCGCGGGTCTACCTGCGACTTCATGTGGCAAGGCCCACATGGTGGGTCCCATATCTCGAAGTATGTGCACTCTGAGCAACGCGATATCAGGTACAAAACTTTCTAACTTTTGATCAGAGCGTCCGTTTGAGGTGTGCTATACCTTTCTGAAAAGCCCTCGCCGAGAGCGTCACAATGACATGGGACTAAACCTTTTCCGAGTCCAAGAAGATGGGTTCATAATTGGATCTTCATTTCTTCGCAGTTTATCCGTTGAGCTGTATTATGCTGTATTCACTCGGGATTAATGTTATGGTTTTTTCTGACCTTGATGGCATCAATTCGGCTTGATTTTGACGGAATTGGCTTCAAGTTGGTAAAATAACCATTTTAGCCCTCTAGGGGTTATCTCCTGTACATGCACGGTCTTCGACTATCTTCCCGGGGTTGTCTCCGAGGTTTTGATCCCAGACAACTCTATTTGTCCTCAGGGTTATTTTCAAGGCTGATTTAGTTTCCCAGGATTGTCTTTGGGGATGATGTGATGCTTTGAAGTTGTCTCTGAAGGTTGGATTGATCTCCCGGGGTTGTCACCAGGGCTGCTGACATCCCGGTATGGTCATCGGGGCTTCACTTGACCTCCCGGTGTTGCTGGGGTTTGACTTGACATCCTGGTGTAGTGACCAGGGTTGAGCTTGACATCCTGGGGTTGTTGTCGGGGCTGCTTGACATCCCGGTATGGTCTCCGGGGCTTCACTTGACATCCCAGTGTTGCCGGGGTTTAACTTGACATCCCGGTGTAGTGACTGGGAGTAAAAAGATGGTTTTACTTTCCAGCATAGTTAGTAACAGGAATGCAAAATTTTGAGTGTCTACAAATGCCCCTCTTTATCATGTTTATGCAATGTAGCGGAATGAACATGATAAAGATTTACTAGACACTTGAAATATGACAAGATATATTTTTAATGATGCAAATCGCAATGCAATGAATGTTAAAATGTTTTTGCAAATCGCATTTCGCATTTCAGAAATCGCAAATCGCATCGCAAATTGCATCTCAAATCGTATATCGCATCGCATTTCGTATCGCAAATCACTTACCCTTATCGGTGCCTGTGTTGGGGCTGATCTCCACGGTTGACTTTTATCATTGATGCTGATGTCTATACTATTGTTGACTCCAATAGTTTGATTTCTATCGATGTTGCCGATGCTTGTTTGATGAAGATAAACAGAAATATTTTCTACATTTTTGCTGGGGATGATGTTTTAAAATCATTGGATCGTCCCAATGTTTACATTGGTAGCTTACAACGGTGCCTACCCTGTTGGTAGTTTGACAACGAAGCCTACCCTGCTGGTAGTTGACAACGGTGTCTACCCTGATGGTAGTTGACAACGAAGTCTACCCTGATGGTAGTTGACAACGGTTTATCTCCTCGAACTGTCTAGATGCCTACTCGAATGGTAGTTTTCAACAACGGAATTTTTCTCAAGTCTGGGTATTTAATGCATATGCATATTTAATTCTACTAGGTATGCATGCTTAAATTTTTAATGGAGATGTGCACTGATATAGCGTTTGTTGCACATGTGCAGACCATGCATGATGTGATGATCTTAATTTGTCTTAGGTTGATGTATATGCTTAATTGAATGGATGTAGAACCATACCTCACCCTTTCTGAGGCAATTTAGGTTTTCTTTTCATACATGGATTTTAATAGGTCTATGAGCTTCAACTCCCGTGTGGCTCCTCTTGTTATTCGTAGAGCAAATTCGGATGTTCCCCTTTCATATGTCGTCTTTGGTGGGGATCTCGCAGAGGCTGCTATTTTTCTTTTTGAATCTGGATCTGGTGCTGGTACCTCTGGCAATTCAGACACTGATGACTTTACTAGGAGATATCCCGATGTATTCGCTGAAGTAGTGTTCAATGGCATACATCACCGGATCTTTCCCCAACGCTATGCTGGATCGACGCCAACGGTTTGATCATTGATTATGAAAAGGGGTGACCTCTTTACTTTCCACCCTGATGGATTAGATACTGGCTTAGCTGATGACCCGGGTGTTGCTAACGTCCTAGAGGATGTATCCCGTTCTTTCATTGCCCATATTTGAACTTCGGCGTAGAGGCCTTGACTTGTGATGACTTAGCGCAGGTTGTCATGTTTGATGATGTAGATTTAATTTTCCAGACCTTTTGTCATCGAGCATCTATTTTTTCTGAGTTAAGGATTCTCTTGAGAATTTTTCCTTTCTTTTGCAGGGGCAAGCTTATGTTGCCATGATTTCTTTTAGGAATTCTCCCTTTTCCTTTTGATGAGAGGTTTAATCCCGCCTTAGATCCTTTCCATTTCATTGAATGTCGAAATGCCCTAACCCTTTCGTATGTTGTTACTGGGGCTCATAGAAGCAACTCACTTTGTTGACCACATCCAGAGTTAGCAATATCCTGTACATTGGACAAATAACAACATGCACCAAAAGCTTGATGGCTCAGGCCGTCGGGATTAGTATGATCTTGTGAATGAGGTATTTAAAGTTAAAGTTTATGAAATTGAATGCTTGTATTCACTGAGCTTTTATCTTATCGCTAAAGATCTTAAAATTGATTATGAAAATGAATTTTTCTTAAGAAAATCAAAATTTTCATTTGACAAGTTATGAAATCGCAAGAAAACCTTTAAGCATCCATGGTCATTTTTCATGGGTAGGATCAGATTCAAAAGACTTATCTCCCTCTACCAGAGACACCTCATCTTTGCTCTTAGACACTGCTCTTCACATAATTAACATCATATGGTATGTGCACTATGAGTAACGCAACCCTTAGCAGGGGTTTCTCTTCTATGACTTTAGATGATCTCATTTTTATCTTGCAAAATGTTTCTTGCTTTCATCACTTAACTTTGTCTCATTTTCTTAGGCTATTCAGAGTTACCCATTTAACGAGTTTTGGACCAATGACTCCTAAACCAGACAGCTTTAGGTCACTGGTGTTAAGACACCCCTTCGGGTTTACTGGCTCGAGTAAAAAAGGCCACACTTCGAGACAAGTCAGGCGGTCTGCTCTATTTGATCCTCACCTGAGCATATACAAGATTCATTTTCTTAGGCTTTAAATTACCCGTGTAGCTAGTGTTGGGCCGGTGACTCCCAAACCAGACGGCTTTAGGGCACCAGGTGTAGAGACACCCTTCATGCTTAATTACTCAAGTAGCCCAGGCCACGATTCAGATCTGCTCAGGTTTTACCTTCTTTGTTTTGTAATGCTCAGTTTTCTTAGGCATTGGGTTACCCATGTAACGAGCGTTGGGCCGGTGACTCCGAAACCAGATGGCTTTAGGGAACCAGGTGTAAAGACACCCCTCAGGCTTAATAACTCGAGTAACCCAGGCTACGATTCGAGACATTAGGATAGCTATTAATTGTCATCCTTGTCGCCATAATTTTAGACCCCACAACAAAGAGTTAGGGCAATCGCAAAGTGCAGACATGCATATGAGGTCAAGTTTGTTCCAAAAAGCGCTTTAAACTAGGATGTTGTGCCTAATCAAAAGGTTGAATTGTCTTAATTCTCTAATCGTTCCCATAATTCTTTCTCCACGGACGCTTATCGGAATTAATCCAATTCATAACAAGTTAAGCAAATATCTTCTCTTTTTAAAACCTTTTCCTAAGAATCTAACACAATATGTATACCCTTTTTAATGCATGTAACTGGAAATTAAAAGCACATAAAGAGATGAAAGAGTCATACCTTATCAATGGATCGCAGTATTCTAAGAAAATTATAATTGGAAAAGACCGATTAATCATATCAAATTGCCAATAATGGAAGCTTTGATGATGACGGACCATGCTGATGGTGCCGAATGGTTCATTTTCATTGGATGGTTGATAAACGCCCCAGTGTTGAGTTGTCGCAATTTATAAAATTACCCCAGTCTTTTTGTAAGGGTCCCAACATCAGGTTGTCGTTGATTTTGAACTTGCCCCAGTCTTACTTGTTTTATGGGGTAAGTACTTTGTTATATGTCTGATCGATGGGCTGATAAGATGACTAGATCGCAATAGTCTTTTTCCTCAGGACCCATATAGTGAACCGGTAGTGGATTTTTGACATTAAATTTTCCCCAATCCTTATTTTGACTTCTAGGCGCAATTGGCTTTGATGATTTTCTTCTTATAATTTGATGAAGGTTTCAGATTAAGAATATCAGCTCTTTGAAGGCCCTTGCTGATGATCATACTTGATATATCGATGTGTTTGTTGTTCTGACTTTGATAATTGATATCGAGATGCCTTCGGACTCCAATGAATTGGATCTAAAAGCTCAGCTTGGTTGGTGAGGTGATGGCTTCAACCGGATTTGGTATGATCTGTGATGTTTAATCCGTAGCCTTTTGCTCAGGGAATAGGTTGTCGGGTATGAGATCGACTTTGTCATGACGGTAGCCCATGTGTTTCTATGGGTCAAAGGAGATCAAGTCTTCTCGCACTTCAGGAGTGATGAGTTGCTGACAGGTTGCATCCTATGATGATTGCTATTTCATCCCTGTGACTAGTTATTTTGATGTATTGCTGCCTCTTCCTTTTTGAGACTTGTGCCATATTTGATGGAATGACATTGAGGTGCTGTTGGGTCCTCTCAACATGAGTCATCGATCTTTGAGTGTCTTTCTTGGATGTAGTCTTTTCAGGTTTTGCCTTCATGAGTTGACTCCTACGCTAGAGGAGTATGAGCGCCTCACGAGTTTGGCATTAGATTTACCATGTGCTAGGACAGTCATTAGTGACATGAGACGACCGTTCATGACCATGACTGGTCTGAGACGTAGAGTCATCATTAAAGAGATTATTGCTGGGCATATGGTGTCCCTGAACTTTTTGATTGATCGCTTTGGCCTGCTGAATAGCTACGAGTGATATTCAGGAGATTTTATCATCCCCGCAGATGAATGGCAGTTTGCACGTGTGGACGTTCTGCTGATGTGCGTCACAGCTTATTTGTACATGCCACTATATATTGACCATTTAGATACTGGCTTGATGGTAGTGGTTCGTGCCCTCAGACAGGGTTGTACTATCTTGTCGATGATATTAGTCGAGACTTTGAGGTCAGCCACTTTCTGCAGTACCCACCCAGAGGGGTTTTCTAGGGGTAGCGCAGTTCTACTATATATGTGGTTCATGACACATTCGAATCCTATCGGCACTTTTCGACATCATGGGTATTATTTTACCCATGAGACAGCTATGCCTTACTCCTTCCGGCCGGCGGAGTGTACGGATGGGGCATCATGGTTGGCCTTTTTATCGGAGATCGAGCATCCCCTTTTCAATCTTGCCTTGCTTAGGGCTTAGCTCCCCTTATAGCTTCATCACTCATGCAGTTGGCATGGATTATCTTCCCCTAACGGGTTTGAGAGGGGTGACCACGTATCATCCGCTGGCAGTCATGGGCCAGTATGATCAGTTTCAGAGCCTCCACCATTTTGAGGGGGCTACGGATCATTGGAAATCAGCTTCATCTTCGTCGTCAGCTGACCTGATCAGCACTTACAAGTGTTGGACTCATAGGAAGCTATCTGATTTCTCTACTTTCCATCTGAATCGTTCTCTAGAGTATTTGACATGGTTGGAGGTAGATATTGCATTAGCTGCAGTTACCCATTCAGCTCCGAGCATGGATTCAGATGAGGAGGAGCCTATGGAGGATCCTAATTCTCCCACAGAGGATGAGTTATTTACTGGTTTGACAGCAGCTTTAGTTGGTGACCCTCCGAGCATTCCAACTGGGACAGATCCAGCTCTTGTTGAGTCATTAGCTCGGATAAGTTTTGAGAGGGATCAGGCTAGAGCGCTGATGTTGACAACTTTTTCTAGCAGGGATACAGTTTTTGCTGACAGAGACGAGGCTCAAGCTACTCGAGATGCAGCATTTATTGAGAGAGATGAGGCTCGATCTACCCAAGATGCGGCTTTTGAGGAGATTGAGGAGGCCTTAGTTGCCCGGGATGCTGCTTATATTGAGAGGGATGAGGCCATAGCCACCCAGGATGTTTATATTGCGGACAACACTGTACTCAGATCATATACACACAGCTTGGTTGCAAATATGAGTTCTTTCATAGAAGGCCATAGGAGCACTATGTAGATGGCTGTGGATATTCTTGCTCATATGGAGACCAAGGGTTCTGAGCTTACAGCTGCTTTTCCATCTTCTGAGAGGGATGCCATATTGGCACTGATATCCCGTTTATCCACGGGTTCATAGACTAGCTTTTATTTTCCTGCACATACTAGATCAACCATTTTTGTCATGTACAGGTCACAGTGTATATATCAAATAGTTTTATATAGCAGAGAAATATATTTTTATTCACTTCCTTGTTGGATATGTATTGTCATTGCTGAGTGAATACCACTTCTTTCATGACTTGCTGTTGTTGATGTATCATGAGCTTCTCCTTGAGGGATTGACATTTAGATGTCGAAGAGTATCTCAGCAGGGCCTGTTGACTAGGGAGTCTTGATAAGATTTGGGTTTTATAGGGTTTTTGTGTCTTGGGACTGGTTCTTATTGGGGTTTTTTTTCTTTCTTTAAAGGTTACATCGCACCATGAATGGCTGCCTACGTACTCCCAGGTGGAAGGAGATCAGGTCATTCGTAGATCACGTTTACCCTAAAAGGTTTGAGAAGTGTTTATTTTGGGTTTGAACTTGGTTTGCTGAGTTTTTTGAAATTTTTGTTTGGTTTGACCGCACCGTAAATCGCTGCTTACGTACTCCCGGGTTGAGGGAGATCAAGACATTCGTAGTTCGAGCTTAGACTTGATTGGCTTGTTTTTTTAATTTTTTTTAAATTTTAATATCTACATGCATGGAACATAAAAGGAATAACGCTAATAAAGTGATAACGTCCCAACATCTCATGGAACTCGCAACTTTCCTCTTAATCTACGTCTTTCTGGCTAGCTGAGGCCTGATAGTCCAGTTGTCAATGGTTATGTTGCCTTCGAGGCTCGTGATAGAGGTTACCTCATGGTTATGAATATCTTCAATCATGGTCGTAACTTGATCATCTTCTGATTCAGCATATCCCTTAAGGAGGCTCAAATTGGGCTCGTCGTAAAAAAGGATGAACTCTTGATTCCTCGATTGGTTGGCTTCCTCGAGAACTTCACCACCTTTTTCTTCATCTGTTCCTTCATCTTTCTCATAGGTTTGAGAGGATTTGAATATGAAATTACTCTCGAACTGTTGTATTTCTCGCAAGGAACTTTCCTTTTTGGCTTCTTCCATTCTGGGAAGGATCAATATTTCCTCCTCATCATCTAGAAGGGTAAAATCAGGAATGTGGTTGCTGGCTTTGGGCAACAAGATATTTGATGGTGGCAGATGATTTTCTTTAGAGGACTCTCTTGTCTCCTCCATCACTCCCAGCATTAAGATCAGTCCACCTTGTGTTCTGCCAGGATTGATGCTCACAGCCATTACCTCCTTCGAACTGCCTGTCTCGAATGGACAGCTTAAGCTCTTTATTTCCCTTTTGCCCTTTCTAGTCATGGGGACTTCAATATTCAGTTCTCCATTTTCAATGAGATCCTGAATGTTATGTTTTAGAGACCAACATTCCTCAGTTGCATGTCTAGGTGAGTTAGAATGGTATAGACATATCTTGGTGGAATCATAACTTTCCGTCTCGGGCTTGGCAAGAGGCAGCAACTCCGTAATCTTTTTCTGCGCAACCAACAATAATAACACATTTTCCAACGAGTCCCCCAAAGACGTGAATACCCTTCTCCGCCTACTCTCCCTGACTCTCGGTGCCGTAGGATTTCGAGGGTTTGCCATTGTTGGGAATGTTGCTTGATATTTCTATTCGGGAATTTGCATTCCTCTGGACGATTTTTCCTTTGGCAAGATCTTCTAATAATTTTATCATTCCACCTTTCTCGTCTATTCAGCATGCTTTGATCTTCTTCATTTAGCTGGCTGATCTTGGAGGGAGATAGGCTTACATTCTGAATAACCTCGTTTTTCTCTTGGCTTTCTGATAGTTGAGTGAAAAGCTGCCTTGTATCCTGATGTTGGCGCACTTCCAGATTAGTCAACATAGTTACTTGATGCTAGATCGCATCCAATTTTTGCATCACTGTCATACCCTCCTCTGAATTTTCCACCTCTAGGAAATTTGTTCTGTTCCTTTGGGGGTATTCCTCCATCCTTCGTATGTATTTACTATTTGGATACATTTTGACGCTTCCTGACCCGATCATGTTCACTTCCTCCATATCCTGCTGTAACAAAAGGTTGGTGTTGACATTTGGATGGTCAGGTTGTTGGGCCACAACTTCGTCGCTTTCGATCAGATTTTAGATTTTATGCTTTAAGGACCAACAATCTTGTGTATCGTGTCCAGGAGACCCAGAGTGGTAAGCACATCTCTGGATCGAATTGTATCTTTTGCTTTTTGGATCTAGAGGTGGAGCCAATTCGGTTATTTTCTTCTGCTTGATTAATAACTCAAATTTATTTTTCATGGAATAGCCCAGTGGAGTGAACACCTGATTTTTTGTTCTTTCAAATTTTCTCTTTCTGCCCTGACATTGGTTGAATGCAGTTTGTTATTGTAATGACAGATTATCTTCCCTCTTCCAAATGGAGTGACTATAGTTGGGTCTCCTAACTTTACCCTGTAAAACGAGGGATACTTCTTTATCGCCTTTCTTGGGTACCCTTATGGGAGTGTTCGCATAGTTTCCAGACTGTATATGCTTAGCGACTACTTCCAAGGTAGTGAGATCTTTAATCTTGCCTGCTTTTAGGCCCATCTCTGCCATTTCGCCGTGTTTGATCATCTCTGATAATGGCTTTTCTATTCCAGCTAGGATCCTCTCATAGTAAGGTGGCTCTTGGATGTCTATGAAAGTTATCAACATTTCAGTTTCTGTCATAGGTGGGCTAACATGTGCTTCCAGACGTCTCCATCTTTGGGCATACTCACGGAAAGACTTGTTGATGTTCTTTTTGACCTTTGCCACTTGATATCGATCCGGAGCCATCTGAGACTGGAAGTTGTATTAATTTAGGAAGGCATGAGCTAGCTCTTCCCAGCTATGGATTTTTGTATTGTCAAGTCGGGCATACCACGTCCTAGCCTCTCCAGTGAGACTCTTTTGGAAAAGTTGCATTCTGAGGATTTCATCTTCAGTATAAGACCCTAGCTCTCCAATGTATACTTTTAAATGCGTACAGAGATCGCCTGCCCCATTGTACTTTTTAAACTCTGGGACTTAGAATTTGTCAGGATATATAGCCCCTGGGAATATGCAGAGATTTAAATAGGTGACACTTCCAAGGTTTTCAGTCCCTTTGATTGCCTGGATGGTTTCTTCCATTAGTTGGACTTTTCTTCGGATATCACCAGTTTCCCGATCTTCCCTAAGATTTGTGATTTCAGGGGTTTTGTTGGTTCTTTGACTAGATCGAGGTTCAGGGATCTGCATTTCCCCCTTTTTGTCAGCACTTTGATTGCCACCCTGTGAGGAGGACTCTGTTTGATTGGGCATTTCCTGGCCCTGAGTGCTTTTACTTTGTTCTTTTAGGAGGATGGCCAACTCTGTTATTTGATTCTTAAGTCCCTCAAACTCTTTTTGAGATACAAAACCTGATTCATGTTGGGGCACTTCCCGCCATGTCAATGGATAGACTTTGTGCTTTCTTAGATTTCGATCTGGTAATGAGACTAATCTTGCCTATGAGAAGAGTAGATAGTTTAGTCTTAATAAGCATTAATAACATGCGTTGATGCAATGTATTAGTTTTTTATGGGGTTTTAAAATTTTCCTGCAAAACAAACGTTTGTTGTTTTGATGACAGGATTTGATATCTGTATAATAATAAAATTAACGAGAAATAGAATGTACATTTACATTTTCTCTCTTTTTTTACATTTACATGTAATCGTAATTTACATTGAACCGAAATTTACATGGAATTGAAAGGGAAAAGTATAAAGAGACTCCCCTTCGCGTTTAGTTTATCAGAGGCTGACCTATCTTAGGCTACTCTCGCGATTTTTCGGCATGAAGGTCCTCATATCATCGCAATTTACTAGAGGAGAAATTAAACCGATCTTTCAATTGGAGTGGATCTGAGTGGTGCCTTTCCTAAGCCTCGCATGATTAGTCTCATTTGAGTCCAATAATCAAACACCGATGGGTTCGCCTCCTGGTGGAGGAATCACACAGCATACATTCACAAACATCGTGTCTCACCGTATGAAATGATGACATTTGTGCGAAGCACTAACATAAAACAATAAAGCATTCATTCACATTAATTCAATATAAAACACAGCATTCACACATACAAAGATAGAAAAGGGAACTTTTGAAAAGATTTGAGCGCGGCCTAAGCCCACTACTATCCCCAGCAGAGTCGCCACCTGTCGACGTCGAGAAAAAATCCTGTCGCGTTGGACCGAATCTTTCTCTCTTCCTAAGTCTTGTTATTTTCTACCCTTATTACCTTGTCTATTTTATGAAAGGTGAAGTTTTTTAGGAAAAGGCTAACGTGTATCATGTCGACAATTTGAACTATTTACAGAGTCGCCAGTTGGTGGATTTGAAATGGTTGTACCAACTCAACTGAGTTTTGTTTGCAAGTAGGCCCAATTACTGGACACTGTCGAAACTTGATCTTGAAACCGAAGTTCTTAGGTTCGGGGGCTTGGTTAAGTGGGGGGAAGGTGTTAGGCATCCCCCCCCCCCCCAACTCTCGTAAAATACGGTACCGCATCTTTTCGATATTTCACTTTTTTATTTTCAATGTGTGTGTATGCTGGAAGAAATTGGGCCTACGTTTGTTTTGAAAGTATTGTCGTGCTTCGTTGAACCTATATACGAAGGGTTTGATTTGATTTGCAGAAGTCCTTTTTAGGACAAGATATGAAAATGATGTTTTAAAAGGTGGTTTTCAAACCCCTAAGCTCTCAAAGGAATAGAAGCCTTTTGATACTTTCATTTTATCTTTTCAGCCTTTTGGCTCGATTTGAATTATGATTGTCGGGCTGCGAAGCATCCTCGACCACAAAATATATACAAGTGTCGGTCTTCTCATGGGCATAACAGCCATCGGAGTGACTCTAGCACAACAAACCATTATTTCATTATGTTTGAGACCTTAAACCCGGATAACTGTTTTAAGGTCTCTCGGATGTACATTTTTTACAGAAAAACTGGCAGGGTACATTTGTAATGTGGAGTTTGTCCATCGTGGGAATCAGATTCTGATCAGTTTAATCATGAATTCCACAATTCCTAGGCTCATAAAGGGAGGTCAAGAAAACCTGCACAACAAAGATATTTATAGAAAATGTATATTTACATCCAAACGTCGCAAAAACCAAGGATTCATCAGTCACATCCTGGCATGCGCGTAGCCAAAGTTTCTCGTTCCCACTAGATAGCGATCTAAGGGTCGGAGGTTGCTTTAATACTGAACAAAACTATAAAGAAAACTAGATTTAAATAAATCTTAGTCATTCTAGATTCCAGGTTCAAGTTGGACCTATTTTGAACAGTTTAAAAGATAGAAAAGGATAGATTTAAAGAAATCTAACTCGCCCAAAATGATATCAGTGCCAATTCACATCAAATGAATATTTTCAGCAGATATTTAATCACAATGAATAAAGAATATATATATATATATATATATATAATTATATGCATACGAAAACTGTAAAGGTTGATGGGTTTTCACTCTCAGGCCCGTACTGGAATGTAAATATATATATATATATATATATATATATATTTATTTATAAAAGCTGTAAAAAGCCACGAAGTAATCTAGGCTTGACAGAGTGGAAATATATATTTATAAAAGCTGTAGAGGGCGACGGATTTCCAATCCTATGCCCGAACTGAAATGAAAATATATATATATATATATATATATATATATATATATATATATATATAAGATGTAAAAAGCCATAGAGTAATCCAGACTTGCCAGAATTGAAATATATGTATAGAAAA
The DNA here is from genome assembly GCA_020205555.1 of Panax stipuleanatus. Classification (NCBI taxonomy): domain Eukaryota; kingdom Viridiplantae; phylum Streptophyta; class Magnoliopsida; order Apiales; family Araliaceae; genus Panax; species Panax stipuleanatus. The sequence continues at coordinate 69,390,981 of CM035120.1, read as the reverse complement.
GCTGTAAATGAGCCACGAATTAATCCAGGCTCGACGGAATGTAAATATATATATATATATATATATATATATATTATAAAAGCTATAAAGAGCCACGAATTTATCCAGGATTAACGGAATGGAAATATATATATATATATATATATATATATATATATATATAAGCAGTAAAAAGGCCACGAATTTTCAATCCAGGCTAAACAGAAATATAAATGTTAATATATACAGTTAGTATATATATTAAATCAATAAAGGCCACGAATTAGCAATTCAAGCCAAACGAAGTCAGAAAATTATATATATATATATATATATATATATATATAGTTATATATATAAAAACAGTATCTACCACGGATTTGTCATCCGGGCTTGATAGAATTAAAAGTTAGTATATATAGTCAAATATACACATAATTAATTTAAAAAGGTCATGACTCTGCGATCCAAGCCGTGCAAGTTAATACATAGATGTATATATATACATAAAAGAGAGTAAAAGTCGCGGATCGTTGATCCGGGATGTGCAAATGCGAAAAAACGTATATATGTACTAAAAAGTACGTAAAAACGGCCACGGAACTGAGTTCCAGGCAAAACCAAGAGATGAAACTTTACATGCACGTGTATAAATACGTAATGAAGTAGGAAACGAGTTCTAATCGTAAAAATACTTACAATTGACTGTTACACGGGCTTTTTGCCAATTGGTAGGCTTCAAATGGACGTTTTCACCTGTTAATTTTTGGAATGTGGTAGTATATGAGTATACCTATGTGTTAGAGTAATAAAATCTAGATTTGGAGTACTATAAGTCGGGCTAGGAAACGAAATGGGTGGAGTTTCAGAGTGTTTTCTATTTTTTTTTCTTCTTTTTTTTGGCTAGGGGGGCACTTGTATTTAAAGACCCGATGGAAGCGGGCCTACCTGTGACAGCCGCGGGTCTACCTGCGGCTCCACGTGGCAAGGCCCACATGGTGGGTCCCGTCGTCTCAAAGTATGTGCACTCCGAGCAACGAGATGTCAAGTTCAAAACTTTTTAACTTTTGATCGGAGCGTCCATTTGAGGTGTGCTATACCTTTTCGGAAAGCCCTCGCTAAGAGCGTCACAATAACATGGGACTAAACCTTTTCTAAGTCCAAGAAGACGTGTTCATAACCAGATCTTTGTTTCTTTGTAGTTTATCCGTTGAGCTGTATTGTGTTATTTTCACTTGGGATCAATGTTATGGTTCTTTCTGACCTTGATGGCATCAATTCGGCTTGATTTTGACTAGATTGGCTTTAACTTGGTAAAATGACCATTTTTCCCTCCAGGGGTTGTCTCCTGTACAGGCACGGTCTTCGACTGTCTTTCCGGGGTTGTCTCCGAGGTTTTGATCCCAGCTGACTCTGTTTGTCCTCAGGGTTGTCTTTGAGGCTGACTTGGTTTCCCAGGGTTGTCTCTGGGGATGATGTGATGCTTCGGAGTTATCTCCGAAGGTTGGATTGTTCTCTCGGGGTTGTCACCGGGGCTGCTTGACATCCCGATATGGTCACCGGGGCTTCACTTGACCTCCCGGTGTTGCCGGGGTTTGACTTGGCATCCCAGTATAGTGATTGGGGTTGAGCTTTACATCCCGGAGTTGTCGTCGGGGCTGCTTGACATTCCAGTATGGTCACCGGGGCTTCACTTGACATCCCGGTGTTGCCGGGGTTTAACTTGACATCCCGGTGTAGTGATCGACAGTAAAAAGACAGTTTTACCCTCCTACATGGTTAGTAACAGGAATGCAAAATTTTGAGTGTCTACAATTTCTATGATTGATAATCAAGAACTGAATACAAGATTTATAATTCATCTGAGGGTCACAAGACATTGAACTATGTCCCAAGTTATAAGTATTTCTACTTAGACCTTTAACTGTCATTAGACTATATGGACTCTAACTCGTACTTAGAGGGATCAGCCCTTCGTACCATATATTATGCACAAACATCTTAACGTTTTAGCATGGTAATCCCCTATTAATAGGGTTGTTCATCTCATCTTTAATTATTGAATCCGCACCAAAGAAAGTTTGGTTTGGATTAGCTCAAAGGGTAATTTAGAGTTCAACTATCATCAACTAAGGAGTAGTTGAATCAACTTACAATAATTTACGAGTTTAAAAACAAAAGAATTTTGAAATAACTATGAGTCATAACAATAGAGATCATATTTAACAGTCAGGCTTTAGAAATAAACCTAAAGTATTTGAAAGATATAATAGAATCTTGCTTGAACAATTAAGTCAAGGTTACATTATTTTCAAAAATGAAACTCAATAAGACATTTGTCCAATATGGAATTAAAAGAACTTGCTCAATTGTAAACTAGAAAGGATAGAATAGCTTGCTCAATTAAAAGTAGAGTTAGGAAACTTGCCTCGTGCGTAAGCTAGCAATTAATAACTTGTTCCACAATTTATCATACGTACACGTTATTAACAAATAGCAACACGAATTAGTTGTAATATAGTTAAGTCACATCATTAGTTAACTAATCCTAGTTAACTCACAATTCTTAGTCATTATGTTTAATCATTAGTTAGTTCGTAACATGATCAAACCATACATTCACATTAAACTTAAACTTATTAATAATCAATCAAATTATAATTTAAAATCATACATCTCATATTAAAAATATGATTACATACTGTTCAATTAACATATAATTTTATTAACATGATTTTATATTTATTACATTAACATTCTCAAAGAATTGTACATTTAAATATAATTTTCTGGCTAAACTGCATAGGTGGTGCTGCAGCGCCACATATTGAACTACAGCCGGTGCTGCCTCGACGCTGCAACGTGAGAAAAATAGCATGGAACCGTCGCTGCCGCGCCATGTCACGTCATCAATCTCTACATAACCAGACCTGGCGCTGCAGCGCTCCAGTTAACTCTCTGAACAGGCGCTGCCGCGTCGTGCCACGTTACCAGGTGCTATTGTGGCGCTGCAGCACCCTGTTTACTCACAAAACTGGAGTTGCGGCGCCACATCACAATGTGACGCAGACAGCCTTGCGAACTGTGCAGGAAAAAGTCAATTTAGTTTATTTCCTCTGATCAAACCCAAATTTCAACTCACATAATTCATATAAAACTTTACAGAATCATAACTTTCTGTTTCTAACATGTTTTAACACATAGAAACATCCCAACTCTCAATTAAAAACCTTTAATTTCATGATTTTGAAGAAAACTCCATTGTTAAGTGTTCTTGACAAAAATAAACACTGTGACTTTGTTTTTAAACCAAATCACTTAATTCAAATCATGTTATTTTTGTTTCTTAACATATTATCATAATCTATAATTAATTTACATAACATAGCATGAATTAGACATCAATTTCAATATCGAAGAAACTATTTTTCAAAATACTTCACTGTAAATTGCTATGAACATGATTTCTTCATGTTCATCATATTTACATGAATTAAACAACTTAAATTTGCATACAAATCATATATAAACAGTTTACGAACACAAATTACATACATAAACCATATTTACATGATTATCATGAAAAACTTCAAACACAGAGAAGTAAAAACATGAAGAACAATGATGAACAATAATTCATAATTTTAATGCTAAATGATTACCTTTGATTTTAGAAGAAGTTGATGATGATGGATTCTTGTTTTGATTTAACAGAGAACTTCTTCTTCTTTCTTTTCTTCATTCTTTCTTTTCTCTCTAACTCTCTGTTCTTTCTTCTAACTATAACTTAACGTAGTATAGAAAACTGACATATACATAATACATATAATTATATAATATAATAACTGACAAATATATTATCTCTCTATTAAAAATATATATCAGTTACATATTTTGAAAATCAAAAGTCATTAAGGCTTGTTTGGCAAAATATAATTTAAAATGGAATTTTAAAAGACTTAGGCATTGTTTGGTAAAACTGAATTAAAATAGACTTTTAAAAACTAAGGGCCTTGTTTGGTAAAACTAAATTAAAATCCTTTTAATTTATTTTAATAACTACTTTACTATATGGTTTAAATGTCACATTTTATTCAATTAAATCCCAATATTCCAATTTAATTAAATTAAAGCTAACATTAACTTATTAAATAAAATTGCCACATAAATCAAATCATTACACAATTATAATTTACTTATTAATCATAATTTCATGTAACAAATTAGTAATTCCCTAATTTAATTATTTAAATTAAATTAAACATTACTATAATTATTCATTAAATCATTACTACCAAATTACCACATAACAATTCATCTAATTTAATTATCTTAATTAAATTAAAACTTCACCATAAAATTATTAAACATCAATTTAATTAACATATTGAACTTAATTAAATTACTCCACCATATAATCATTTCAATTATTTATTCCACTCAATAAATCAATCAACTAAAATATTTATTTAATTCAATAAATATTTAAAATTAAAATACAAAAATTTCGTTTGTTACACTTATTCTATAATAAGACTTTCTTATTTATAGATGTAGGTAACCTTCCTAACCAATTTAGGATTTGGGTTTCATTTAATTAATTAAAATCATTTAATTAATGAAACTTCCTAATCTTATTAGGAATAATTAATTAAACTCTTTTAATTAATTAGCCTCCTAATATTATTAGGAATTTATGAGAGTACTTTTATTAATTTAATTCCCAAACTCCTTTAGGAATTAAACTAATAATAATAATAGTAATAATAATAATTAGACTCCTCTTATTAATTTATATTTCCAAAATATTAAATAATAAATATTAAGCTATTTAATTTATTCTATCACCATAGATTACATTAAATATACTTAACTTATTATTACGATTATACCATTTGCTTCTTAAATAAATATTCTTCCTTTTATGGTATGACCCTTTAGGTTCTCCATATTAAACCGGTTGTGAATAAATCGATTAGAACATTTTTAATCTTATTTAAATAAATAAATTAAACTATTTAATTCATTTAAATAAATAATATTTATTCTACAATAAGGGTAAGCCCCCTTAGCGTTCAACGACTTTTTAGATATTATAGACTTCAACATTAATCATAAAAGAACCTTTGAGTTAATAGTTACCGTACAATTCATTCCTTCCACTATACAATGTCCCAATTAATTATAAGACATGGAATTACTATCAAATCTTATTTTATTTAATTATATATATTTCGATCCTTAAATGCTCAACTCTAGATATTGCAAATTAGAAACTACTTTATAATTTTATTCTGCCTTGGCCAAGGACTACTGAGTTCTCTTTCATCGAATCATATAGGATTTTCTGTTCTTTTACTAGAAGTGGTAGATTTTTTATTGATCATTCATTATCTCCATGTATAAATTATTATACCCAAGCATACTCTTTGATATATCCTTAGGGTCTTAAGGGACATGTCAAAGTATAATTCATTATACACAAGATACTATGATGATCTTAAGTCTAAGGATTACTTGTATTACTATCACTGGAAGAATTCCTATTGATAGGCAAGTAAAACTCCATTTGGTATTCCTCAGCGAGCCACGTTCAGTGTATTTATTCTCCAATAAGCACCTACATACTTGCTTTAGTATCTCAACACAAATGATTATGAAATCGATCATCCTCATCCAATAAGCAAGCAACGTATGTACCAATCTAACTGAATTCACTAATCCCTATTTTAGTAATCTAACGATTGAGAATAATTTTAGTTTTTAAGCTATCTAAGAATTTAGATCTCATTAGCATGAGCATCATCATGATTCTAAAAACGTTGCTTAAAACTATGGGTTTATCACATATTATAAAAATAACACCATGTAAATAATTAAATGTCTTTAAATAAATAATTTTTATATTAATAAATGAATAAGATTATTACAAAGTATATGCTTCATCATATCAAATATGATTGACTTGTGTGCATACTACTTTCAATCTCCCACTTGCACTAAAGCGAATTGTCATGGTATCTCATACCCATCTTCTCTAAGTGACGATCAAACTGATGTTGTGTTAAAGCTTTAGTAAATAGATCTGCAATATTGTCTTGAGAATCAACTCGCTCCAGGGTGACGTCTCATCTTTCAATGATCTCTCTAATAAAATGAAATCGCTGCAACACGTGTTTGAATTTCTGATGAGACATGGATTCCTTGGCTTATACAACAGCTCCAGTATTGTCACAGAATAAATGTATGATAGTAGTGTGCATTCAAGCCAATCATGTATGATGATAAAGCACATACTTTGTAAACAATCTTATTTATTTATTAATAAAATATTCATTTATTAAAAGCATTTAATTATCTACATGGTGCTATTTTTATAATATGTAAATAACCCATAGTTTTAAGCAATGCTTTTAGAATCATGATGATGATCATGCTAATGAGATCTAAATTCTTAGAAAGCTTAAAAACTAAAATAGTTCCCAATCATGGGATTACTAAAAAGGGGAATTAGTAAATTCGGATAAATTGGTACATATGTTGCTTGCTCATTGGATGAGGATGACTGATCTCATGATCATTTGTGTGGAGACACTAAAGCAAGTATGTAGATGCTTATTGGAGAATAAGTTCACTGAACGTGACTCGCTATGGAATACCTAACGGAGTTTTACTCGCCTGTCAATAGGAATTCCTAATGTGATAGTAGTACAAGTGATCCTTGGACTTGAGATCATCATAGTATCTTGTATGTAATGAATTATACTTTGACTTATTCCTTAAGGCCCTTTAGGATAAATAAAAGTGTATGCTTGGGTATAATGAGTTACATATGGAGATAATGTATGATTAATAAAGAATCTACCACCTCTAATAAAAGAGGATATATGTCCTATATGATTCATTAAATGACAACCCAAGAATCCTTGGCCAAGGTGTAATGAAATTAGAAAAGAGTTTCTAATTTGTATTATTTGGAGTTGTGCATTTTCTAATCGAAATACATATAATTAAATTAAATAAGACTTGACAGTAAATCAATGTCTTATATTTAATTGGGACATTGTATGGTGGAAGGATTGAATTGTACGGTAACTATTAACTCACAGGTTCATTTATGATTAATGTTGAAATCTGTATTATCTAGAAAGTCGTTGATCGCTAGGGAGGCTTATCCCTATTATAGAATAAATATTATTTATTTAAATAGATTATTAGTTTAATTTATTTATTTAAATAAGATTAGAATTGTTCTAATTGATTTATTCACAACCAGTTTAATATGGAGAACCTAAAGGGTCACACCATAAAAGCAAGAAGAATTATTTAAGAAGATAATGGCATAATAGTAATAATACATTAAGTGTGATTAATTTAATCTATGGTGATAGAATAAATTAAATAGCTTAATATTTATTATTTAATATTTTAGAAATATTAAATATAAATTAATAAGTGGAGTCTTATTAATATTATTATTATTATTTTAATTCTAAAGGAGTTTAGGAATTAATTTAATAAAACTACTCTCACTTAATCCTAATGAGATTAGGAAGTACATTAATTAAAGAGTTTAATTAATTAATTAAATAAAACCTTATTCTAATAAGATTAGTAGGGTTAACCTAATATCTATATAATAAAGTATTATATCAGATACAAGGTAACGTGAATTCCAAAAGTTGGGAGAGTACGCCCTTTTTCTATACAGATAGAAAAACTAGGTTTTGAGCCAATACACCTTCTTCTTGATTCTTGTTCTTCCTTAGTGGATCACCTCTATAGGCCACACGCTTGGGTGGCTGACGTTGCTCAAAAGAAGGAACCAAACCCGCGTAGTCAACGAGAGCATAAAGGATTAGGAGTTGAACTTGTACCTAAGGAAGCTGTGACGCCCCCAAATTCGGACCGCCACAGGGTCACTCGAATTCGGTTCGTCACGTTCTAAACTCTAACACCATGATAATAATATTACGACTAATTATCACATCGCACAATGGAATAATTCACAATACTACTACCGAATAGATTATATTTAAATAATATAATTTATTCACGTCCCAAGGTCTCGTAACTTAAACAGTGATTACATAGATTAGACATATCTTAAGCATAAATAACCTTAACTAGTACATAATATCATAAGTTCTTTATTACAATCATAAGTCCTACATAATTAAAGCTACTCAGTAGCCTTTCCCTTGCCCTTATCTGTGCCCGAAGGTCCACACTACTCTGCATTAACTGAAATGTTTTAGGGAAAGCAAGAATGAGCAACAAGTTTGCTCAGCAAGTAATATAACAACAAGGGTGAGTAATATAATTCTCGAAACTTTAAAAAGATATGGCAAGGTGTGATAGTTCAAGGATAACAAGAATATCAACAGTTCTCAATAATAGTCGCTAAGGACAGAATAATATTAATGTGATTCAATAATAAATTAATTCAAGATTTCAAGATAACTGAATACTGAGCAGTCACTAAGGACTATGAACTTCTACTAGAATTAACAGTATTAAACTGATAACCCAAATCAAAAATAAGTGCAACAGGTGATCAGCCTAAAGTACCCTACGTTATGCAAAACAATCAATCGTACTCAAGTGCGCACGTTGGTTTTCCGACAATTATATATTCCCTTCAAAGAAGGTTGTTCTTCTCAGTCAAAGACAAGATCCCACACCAATCAATTGGTTTGGGTCGCTTTTTAACAATATAAGTCTAGCCGAATCAAATGGCATAGATCACAACAATTATAAGTTCAATCTCAAGGTTTAAAGTTCGTAGAATATAAATCAAGTTTTATCTCATATATGATTCATAATATTTGAATTCCAATCTCAATAGTTTACTTGTACGACAATAATAGCACAAGCTAAATGCATATCCAATAAAGAGTAGAGTTAGGAACTTGCTTACAACGTTCCTCGAAATAAAACAAACACAAAGATAGGATACTCGCACTATAAATGAGTGTAAGTAAGGAAACTTTCCTTTAGCGTAGTTTATCCACGAAAAGTAAATCAACACTTTCGAATTCCTATAGTAATATAGTTACGTATATATATGATATTCATTAATCATATAATTTAATGTCACATCATATCTTTGGATATACGATCAACACATAAGCTAAGTTTTAATCTAGCCATACAGTTATATAGTGTCGTATTAATATAATTTTTATCCTTAACGTTCCTCTTTTCTCAAGTTAATCATCTTTATACATCATTACTATCATGTGAGACTACCACAAATAGCAAAGACACTCTATTTAGCGAGTTATAGCATTACTATAAGCTAACCGTCAAATCGGATTCAAGTAACAACATATGATATCACATAGCATATAACCATTCTTGATTTCATTGTCGCAAGTTTTAACTTACAATTTACATGGTATTAAGGGATAGAAACGCCATGTGGTTATCATGCTTTATAACTTGACTATACGTTCTACATAGAGGTCACATAATCTGTTAATACACATGCTCATAATGTTCATATTATTTATTCATAACTAGCATTGTTTAGTACTTGGAAACATGCTTTAAACTTATGTCCGATTAAATTATCATTATGTCTACCATATACAAATCATGTTTAGAGACATGTTAAACCCAACATGCCATCTTAACCCTTCAGAATCTAGATACCCATGTGATGCAACTCTATTTTTGAAAACATGTTCAAGATTGCCTTTGAAATTACTTTATCATAATACTGTAATAGAACACATATAAGGCAACTTTAAAAGCTCTTATCATACATAACTAAGTCATGATAACCTCCTTTCAAGATCAGGAACTATATCTTGTAGCATTCATGTTCATTAGCTTACTATGCTAAGCTTTTCTTTTAAAATAATTTCTAACACAGGCTAACTCGTTTGATCATGACAAAGACGCTATAACCACTATATCATGCTTATGTATATCTGAAATCAAGCACGTATATAACACACTAAGTTCAGAATTCATAGAACATGTATTACTTCAAAGTTTGTTTTTAAAATACTAAGTTTATCACGGAAACCATATCCTTTTCGTTAACCATGCATGCTAATATACTAAAACATACTTACATACTAAAACATACTTACATTGCCTCATTATGTTTATATATATATGTTACACATGCTTGCATGCTCATCTAAGTTATATAAGCAAGAAGTACATAGCAGATTTTCAAGCAGATTGCAGAAACTGCAGCAGGCTGCTGGCACAGCTGCGCAGCTACCCAGTACAAAACTGGCGCAGCTGCGCCGGCTAGCAGCCAGCGACAGACTGTTCCAGCCTCGGCAGATTTCCAGCCCAAACACAAAATTACTTCACGAAATTGATTACAGTTATGCCATATTCTAGTTTAAACTTACTACTAAGACTACATAACAATCAAACAATCATTCTAACATCCAATTGTCATCTAATTTCACATAATTAAGAATTTGAATTTGACAGAGAATGAAAATTTGACAAAGCAACAAAATGAAGAACAAAGAATTATCGTATGATTTTGATTGTTAGTAAGCCACAGTGTATACTCATGTGATTGTAAGTCTTATACAACAACCCACAAACATTATCCAAGTACAACTTCATGAATTTCAAGCTAGATTCACGAAGTTGAAAACTTCAGTGAACAAAAGAATGGAAAACAAGGGAGAGATTTTATACCTCTGATATATGATTAAAGTTGGCTGTAGCTTGATTCCTCTCTTAACTGACCCTCTATCTATATGTATTTCAGTGAACTAGCAATACTTCACTTCACAAGATTCTCAGCAAGATGAAATGTGAATGAGATGGGTAGTATTTATAGAGGAAATGATATCCAGACATTGCATTTGCCCAACAAATTGAACCACGAGATTTATGAATTGCATGGAGATTAATAGGGGGTTGGTAATGGTTGTTGAAATCCATCATGATAGCCACACCCTTACTCATCATTTGCTATAGAATGCTGAGTTTAAGGAATATAGGGAAGTAGGATAGCTTGTGTATTTCACGTGAAGGAGAATGAGTGCCTTATATTATGGGACAAGCAAGATAAGTCTCAGCAATTGCAAATGGACTACATGCTACACTTGTATACACATGTTATATATTATATGTACTCTTAGGTTATATCTTGTATACATTTTATCCATACATAGGTTTAAATGTCACAATAAAATAGTATTTCAATGTAATTTGTACATATATAATCCATGTACATTTTATCATGACGTTATAATTTTATCAGATATTACCACATTACATCATCTCCTTTATTATTAAAATGTTCACCATATATTCATGATGTCTCACTTTAATGTATATTCACACATCAGTTGTCACATAAGCATAAATCATGTAGTTCACATAATTTAATTAACCTTAATACATGGTCCCTATATATAGTATGGTCACATAATTGTTGCACCACATTATATAATATAGTTGCACTACACTTCACACTTCATATAATATATAGTTAGCTACTATACGTTATACAATTAATTATCACATATTATTAATTAATTACCATTAATATATTATAAAAATTAATTAATATTCTATAATAACAATTAACAATTAATATAGATTAATTGTTCACTTAATAATTCCTTCGTTAATTAATATCATCATTAATATTCCTCATCATTGTGCCACACAAGGCTTTCACGAGTTTATTATAAACTCGACATTTCCTCAATTATTATAATTATTCAATTTAATATAACCGAGCTAACTTATCTCATAACACAAAATCGTTTATATTCAAATAAATATTCATTCTCCATTAATATATTTATTTAATAATATATAAAATTTCTCGGGTATTACATCCTCCCCCCCCCCCCCTTATAAAAATTTCGTCCTCGAAATTGCTACAAGGTTACACAAATAGATGGGGATAATCTCTCATCATCCTATTTTCTAACTCTCACGTAGCCTCCTCGACATCGTGGTTACGCCAAAGTACTTTTACAGATGAAATAATTTTATTTCTCAATGTTTGCTCTTTCCTATCTAGTATTTGGACAGGAATTTTTTCATACGCCAAGTTCTTCTCCACTTGAATGGGCTCATAAGAAATTATGTGCTTGTAGTCGGCCTTGTACGGTCGCAACACGGAATTGTGAAACACGTTGTGGATGTGCTCCAACTTGGGTGGTAACGCAACTTTGTATGCCACTTCGCCCACTCGCTTCAGTATCTCGAACGGTCCTATGAATCTTGGACTCAATTTTCCTTTCTTGCCGAAACGGATCTTTCCCTTCCATGGAGATACCTTCAAGAATACGAAACTACCGACTTTAAAGTCTCGGTCCTGTCGATGCAAATCTGCGTACTTTTTCTGACGGTCTTGAGCTGCTACTAGTCTGGCTCTTATCACTGTCACCACGTCCGCGGTTTGTTGTACTAACTCTGGTCCGAGTATTCGTCACTCTCCTACTTCGTCCCAACATAATGGCATTCTGTACTTTCTTTCGTAAAGAGCTTCGTACGGTGGCATGCCGATACTCGCATGGTAACTATTGTTATACGCAAATTCGACTAAGGGTAGGTGGTCGTCCCAATTTCCCTTAAAGTCCATCACGCAAGTCCTAAGCATATCCTCAAGCATTTGTATAGTTCGCTCACTCTGTCCGTCTGTCTGAGGATGATAAGAGGTACTCAACCTCAACTGTGTTCCCGTCCTCTCTTGCAAACTTTTCCAAAATTTGACGTAAAGCGCGAATCTCGATCAGAGACAATCGATACCGGCACTCCATGTTGTGAAACAATCTCCTTTACGTAAAGGCTCGCTAACTGGTTCATACTGTATCGGATCTTGATCGGTAGAAAATGTGCGGTCTTCGTAAGTCGATCCACAATAACCCAAATGGCATCATAACCTTTCTGCGTAACTGGAAGTCCTACCACGAAGTCCATCGTAATATGCTCCCATTTCCACTCTGGTATTTTCAACGGTTATAGTAAACCACTCGGCCGCTGATGCTCTACTTTTACGCGTTGGCAAGTCAAACATCTACTAAAGCACTTTGCGACTTCCCGTTTCAAATTGGGCCACCAAAAATGTTGCCTTAAATCTCGGTACATCTTTGTGCCTCCCGGATGAACGAAATATGTCGTGTTGTGTGCCTCATGCAAAACCTCTTCCCTTAACTCGGTTACCGCTGGTACCCACACTCTTCCTTCGAATCTTAAGATACCGTCTTTATCCATTCAGAATTTCTCTTCTTCATTTTCTGTAATCCTTTTTCGAATTTTCTCACACTCTTCATCTTTTTCCTGGGCTTCCTTTACTCTATCCAACAATGTCGGATGAGCTTCCATTACAAACAACTTCTCTGGTTCTTTTACCTCTATCTCCAATTTCTCCATCTCTCTGATCAATTCTTCCTGAGTCGTCAAATGAAACAATTTCCCCCTTCCTTTCCTGCTTAGAGCGTCGGCTACCACGTTTGCCTTCCCCGGGTGATAAAGAATATCGCAGTCATAGTCCTTGATTAATTCTAACCACCTTTTTTGCCGCATGTTCAACTCCTTCTGTGTGAAGATATATTTCAAACTTTTGTGGTCCGTGTATATCTCACATTTCTCTCCGTATAAATAGTGCCTCCAAATCTTTAACGCAAAAACTACTGTCGCTAATTCTAACTCATGAATAGGGTATCATTTTTCGTAATCCTTCAATTGTCGTGATGCATACGCAATGATTTTGCCGTGTTGCATGAGCACACAACCAAGTCCCTTGTGCGATGCGTCACTATACACCACAAAATTTCCCGCATCATCTGGTAATGATAACACAGGCGCTTCGCTCAATCTCTTCTTCAACTCCTAAAAACTCTCTTGGCATTTGTCGGTCCATACAAATTTCACTGTCTTCCTCGTCAGATTAGTCAACGGGGTTGCTATCTTAGAAAAATCTTGGATGAATCTTCGATAGTACCCAACTAACCCTAACAAGCTTCTCACCTCCGTCAGTGTTCTCGGTTGTTCCCAATAACTTACTGCCTCGACCTTTGCAGGGTCTACTGAGATTCCATTCTTATCCACCACGTGGCCTAAGAATTTAACCTTCTCCATCCAAAATTCACATTTAGAAAATTTCGCATACATCTTCTCCTTCCTTAGTGCCTCTACAACAATTTTCAGATGTTCGGCGTATTCTTCCCCTGTCTTCGAGTAGATCAAAATATCATCGATGAAAACTACAACAAATTTATCCAAGTATGGCTTGAAAACTCTGTTCATCAAGTCCATAAATGCTGTCGGAGCATTAGTCAATCCAAATGACATTACCAAAAACTCGTAATGTCCATAACAGGTTTGAAACGCAGTCTTTGGTATGTCCTCATCCCGTACCTTCAGTTGGTGATATCCTGTCCATAGGTCGATCTTCGAGAAACATTTCGCTCCCTTCAGTTGATCAAATAAGTCGTCTATCCTCGGTAGCGGATATATGTTCTTAATCGTTACTTTTTTCAGTTCTCAATAATCGATACAGAGCCTCATCGATCCGTCCTTTTTCTTGACAAATAACACTGGTGCTCCCCAAGGAGACACACTCGGTCGAATGTGACCCTTATCCAACAATTCTTGTAATTGTATCATCAATTCCTTCATTTCTACTGGCGCCATACGATATGGAGCTTTCAAAATCGGTGCCGTTCCCGGTGGTAAGTCTATTACGAATTCGATTTCTCTGTCTGGCGGAAGACCAGGCAGACCGTTCGAAAATACATCTCGAAATTCATTCACTACGGATATATATTTAATTTCTACTCCCTTTTTTGAGTATCTACGATGTAAGCTAAGTAACCTACACATCCTTTCCTTAACAATTTCTTGGCCTGCATCATCATAACGCAACACGATTTCTTAAGCGATGAGCTACCATAAAACACTACCTTAGACTTACTCGGAGTTTGAAGGTTCACACATTTATTCTGACAGTCAATTATCGTAACATGGTTATACAACCAATCCATTCCCAGTATTACGTCAAACTCTCCCAATCTAATAGGAATCAAGTCTACTTTCAGTTTATGTTCTCTAATGTTTGCGCGATAATTTCGATAAACATATTCTACAGAGATTATTTCCTTATTTGCAACTTCTATGTTCAAAGGATCTTCTAAACGTTCTCGGGGTGTACTAAGTTTACTAGCAAATTCTTTAGATATAAAAGAACAGGTGGCACCCGAATCAAATAATACGTAAGCATTTATATCATTGATTGGGATTATACCTGACACCACGTCCTTTGTAGCCACTGCGTTCTGGACGGTCATGTTAAAGGTTCTGGCGGTTGGTCGGTTGGATTGTGTCGGTCAGCCGATCATCAGTTTGTTCCCTCCTTGTTAGCTGCTACCTCCGCCACTTCCCTTCTTCGGACAATCCTTAATCCGGTGCTCCGTCAAGCCACATGCAAAGCATCCTTATATCTTTTTTGGTTTCAGGCAGTTGGGCGAGATGTGCCCTTCCTGTCCGCAGTTGTAGCAAGTGCCGCGACCCTTCCAGCACTCACCCTGGTGGTTCTTCCCACACTTCGGGCATCCTTCAGCCTTCTTCTTGAATCCTCCACGAAAATTTCCTGATTGATTATTGTTGTTTTTGTTGTTGTTGTTATTCTCCCACTTTCTCTTTCCCAAGTTGCTTCCTCCGCTACTGCTTCCTCCAGTACGGTTCTCTCCTCCAGTATTCTTGTTTTTCTTTTCTTTGTTATACAAGCTCAAAGCTTCACTTCCTCCCTCAGTAATAATAGCCTTTTCCAGCAGTGTTGCAAAAGAATCGATCTAAAGAACTAACACCTTATTGAATAGCCAAGGCTTTAGTCCTTGTTTGAATCGTCTAGCCTTCCTCTCTTCATCACCAACTTGGTGCTCCATAAATCGCGCTAGTTCGTTAAACTTAGCTGCGTATTGCGCTACCGTCATCTCACCTTGTTTTAACTCTAGGAATTTCACCTCCATTCTATTCTTCATGCTCTTCGGGAAGTAATTCTCAAAGAACAGCGTCTTAAACCTATCCCATGTTATTGTCCCTTCTCCAGCTCTCTGCTGATTAGCCTCCCACCAATAGTTCGCTTCTCCCCTCATCATGTACGTAGCAAACACCGTCTTCTGATCTTCGCCCACGCGAGCTATAGCGAAAGCCTTCTCGATCTCTTTGATCCAGGTTTGTGCTACGATTGGGTCGGTAGTACCCTCGAACTCTGGGGGTCCTACACTTCTAAAGTCTTTGAAGGTTGTTACTGGCACAGCCTGAGGGTTTGGGTGAACAGGTTCGTTGTTCCTTCCCCTAAGAGCCTCTCCTAACAGATCAACTAGCTTTTGGATGGGATCTACTTGTTCCCTCTCATTGTTTACTGACTCTTCGGGTGCAGTCAATCTATGTCTTGGTGCCATGATCTGCATCACAAATTTTTATTTTATTATTATTCAATTATATTACTTAAATATTTTCTTTTAATACAAAAAGAATAATTTACAACACGTTTCTGAAATAAACTTCATTTATATTCATATGCCAAATCGTTTCATTACATAGTTTCCCTAGCATATTTCTATAAATGTTATCACATGTATCCCCTAATATCACAAAAGACGGGGAAAATGCTAACATACTACCATACTACCCCTCTAACAAAAGCTTACTCGGGGTTCACATCACTATCCCATACTTTACATAAAAAGTTAGGATTACAACATAGTATATACATCACATAAGATAAATACTATTACTAAACTGTCTAAGGGTCTCATCCCATCATGCCACGCTCCACAGCGCTCTTATACTCGATCTGGGCTATATACACAACCAACTCTCGGCTCAAAGTATGTAAGGTCTGTCCCTGCTCTGCTGGGTAGTGGTACACACCGTCAAACACTCTCTCAAATGTCTAACGGAACACGTACCCCATCTTGTTTATTTTCCTCTTTTTACATCTGACCTCATCCTCCAGGTCATCAGCTCTCTCATTGGCCTCCTCCCACTTCTCCTCGAAGTGTATCCTATCCATAACCTCTAATTTCAACTGAGTACGGAGTGCTTCCTTCTCAGTCTTCTCACTAAGCACCCTCTGTTCAACCTCTTCTAGCTTTCCTGCTAGATCCACGTTCCTAGCCACTGACTTGTGAAATAAAGTCCCCATCTGGATTCCAGCCTCCTTGCGATAAGCAATTTCTACCTCTAGCTCCTGCATGGCCAACTTCCTCTGGTGGTCTTCGTCCCGCAGTTTCTGGAACTCTGACTCTCTCTCTAGGGCCTCTGCCTCTAACTCCTGGACTCTGTAGTCCAACTCTAGGATCCGCTACTCATACTCGCCTTGCATCTACTCCTCTACAGTATCCTCATCAGAGTCCACCACTGGCTCATCCTCCATCGGCTCGTCCTCCATTGGCTCCTCCTCTGTATTCGACTCAATCTCAATCTCAATCTCAATCTCATCCTCAGTCATCTGACTCGGATGGTGCAATAGCCTGCACTAGCATAGCCTCTAAAGGTGCCTCGTATACTACATGTCTATCTCTGGGCTCCTCCTCGACCACTCTACTAGGTACTCCGATATCTGCCATCTACAATCACAAACACAAGACAAACAAACAGCAACTCCATTAGAATGTTAAATAAAACATAAGTTCATTGTATAGAATGAAGTTACATTTCATAACACGCTAAGTCTCGCTCTAGGGAAAACTCTATGTGAATTCTATCCCTTTCTAACTTCTAAGTTTTTCTAAGTTATAATCTAAGGACACTCGCTCCTAAGGTTTATAACTACAGCTTTGATACCAACCTGTGACGCTCCCAAATTTGGACCGCCACAGGGTCAATCGAATTTGGTTCATCACGTTCTAAACTCTAACACCATGATAATAATATTACGACTAATTGTCGCATCGCACAGCGGAATAATTCACAATACTACTACCGAATAGATTACATTTAAATAATATAATTTATTCGCTTCCCAAGGTCTCGTAACTTAAACAGTGATTACATAGATTAGATATATCTTAAGCATAAATAACCTTAACTAGTATATAATATCATAAGTTCTTTATTACAATCATAAGTCCTACATAATTAAAGCTACTCAATAGCCTTTCCCTTGCCCTTATCTGTGCCCGAAGGTCCACACTGCTCTGCCATAACTGAAAATGTTTTAGGGAAAGCAAGAATGAGCAACAAGTTTGCTCAGCAAGTGATATAACAACAAGGGTGAGTAATATAATTCTCGAATCTTTAAAAAGATATGGCAAGGTGTGATAGTTCAAGGATAACAAGAATATCAACAGTTCTCAATAATAGTCGCTAAGGACAGAATAATATCAATGTGATTCAATAATAAATCAATTCAAGATTTCAAGATAACTGAATACTGAGCAGTCACTAAGGACTATGAACTTCTACTAGAATTAACAGTATTAAACTGATAACCCAAATCAAAAACAAGTACAACAGGTGATCAGCCTAAAGTACCCTACGTTATGCATAACAATCAATCGTACTCAAATGCACACGTCGGTTCTCCGATAATTATATATTCCCTTTAAAGAAGGTTGTTCTTCTCAGTCAAAGACAAGATCCCGCACTAATCAATTGGTTTGGGTCACTTTTCAACAATATAAGTCTAGCCGAACAAAATGGCATAGATCACAACAATTATAAGTTCAATCTCAAGGTTTAAAGTTCGTAGAATATAAATCGAGTTTTATCTCATATATGATTCATAATATTTGAATTCCAATCTCAATAGTTTACTTGTACGAAAATAATAGCACAAGCTAAATGCATGTCCAATAAAGAGTAAAGTTAGGAACTTGCTTACAACGTTCCTCGAAATAAAACAAACACAAAGATAGGATACTCGCACTATAAATGAGTGTAAGTAAGGAAACTTGCCTTTAGAGTAGTTTATCCACGAAAAGAAAATCAACACTTTCGAATTCCTATCATAATATAGTTACGTATATATATAATATTCATTAGTCATATAATTTAATGTCACATCTTATCTTTGGATATACGATCAACACATAAGCTAAGTTTTAATCTAGCCATACAGTTATATAGTGTCGTATTAATATAATTTTTATCCTTAACGTTCCTCTTTTCTCAAGTTAATCATCTTTATACATCATTACTATCATGTGAGACTACCACAAATAGCAAACATACTCTATTTAGCGAGTTATAGCATTACTATGAGCTAACCGTCAAATCGAATTCAAGTAACAACATATGATATCACATAGCATATAACCATTCTTGATTTCATTATCGCAAGTTTTAACTTACAATTTACATGGTATTAAGGGATAGAAAAGCCATGTGGTTATCATGCTTTATAACTTGACTATACGTTCTACATAGAGGTCACATAATCTGTTAATACACATGCTCATAGTGTTCATATTATTTATTCATAACTAGCATTGTTTAGTACTTGGAAACATGCTTTAAACTCATGTCTGATTAAATTATCATTATGTCTACCACATACGAATCATGTTTAGAGACATGTTAAACCCAACATGCCATCTTAACCCTTCAGAATCTAGATACTCATGTGATGCAACTTTATTTTTGAAAACATGTTCAAGATTGCCTTTGAAATCACTTTATCATAATACTACAACAGAACACATATAAGGCAACTTTAAAAGCTCTTATCATACGTAACTAAGTCATGATAACCTCTTTTCAAGATCAGGAACTATATCTTGTAGCATTCATGTTCATTAACTTACTATGCTAAGCTTTTCTTTTAAAATAATTTCTAACACAGGCTAACTCGTTTGATCATGACAAAGACGCTATAACCACTATATCATGCTTATGTATATCTGAAATCAAGCACGTATATAACACACTAAGTTCAGAATTCGTAGAACATGTATTACTTCAAAGCTTGTTTTTAAAATACTAAGTTTATCACAAAAATCATATCCTTTTCGTTAACCATGTATGCTAATATACTAAAACATACTTACATTGCCTCATTATGTTTATATATATATATATATATATATATATATATATATATATATATATATATTATATATATATATATTTATATATATATATGTTACACATGTTTGCATGCTCATCTAAGTTATATAAGCAAGTAGTACATAGCAGATTTTCAAGTAGATTGCAGAAACTGCAGCAGGCTGCTAACGCAGCTGCGCCGGCTCGCGGCCAGCGGCAGACTGTTCCAGCCTCGGCAGATTTCCAGCCCAAACACAAAATTACTTCACGAAATTGATTACAGTTATGCCACATTCCAGTTTAAACTTACTACTAAGACTACATAACAATCAAACAATCATTCTAACATCCAATTGTCATCTAATTTCACATAATTAAGAATTTGAATTTGACAGAGAATGAAAATTTGACAGAGTAACAAAATGAAGAACAAAGAATTGTCGTATGATTTTGATTGTTAGTAAGCCACATTGTATACTCATGTGATTGTAAGTCTTATACAACAACCCACAAACATTATCCAAGTACAACTTCATGAATTTCAAGCTAGATTCACGAAATTGAAAATTCAATGAACAAAAGAATGGAGAACAAGGGAGAGATTTTATACCTCTGATATATGAATTAGGTTGGTTGTAGCTTGATTCCTCTCTTAACTGACTCTCAATCTATATGTATTTCATTGAACTAGCAATACTTCACTTCACAGGATTCTCAGCAAGATGAAATGTGAAGGAGATGGGTTGTATTTATAGAGGAAATGATATCCAGACATTGCATTTACCCAACAAATTGAACCACGAGATTTATGAATTGCATGGAGATTAATAGGGGGTTGGTAATGGTTGTTGAAATCCATCATGATAGCCACACCCTTGCTCATCATTTGCTATGGAATGCTGAGTTTAAGGAATATAGGGGAGTAGGATAGCTTGTGTATTTCACGTGAAGGAGAATGAGTGCCTTATATTATGGGACAAGCAAGATAAGTCTCAGCAATTGCAAATGGACTACATGCTACACTTGTATACACATGTTATATATTATATGTACTCTTAGGTTATATCTTGTATACATTTTATCCATACATAGGTTTAAATGTTACAACAAAATAGTATTTCAATGTAATTTGTACATATATAATCTATGTACATTTTATCATAACGGTATAATTTTATCAGATATTACCACATTACATCATCTCCTTTATTATTAAAATGTTCACTATATATTCATGATGTCTCACTTTAATGTATATTCACACATCATTGTTACATAAGCATAAATCATGTAGTTCATATAATTTAATTAACCTTAATACATGGTCCTTATATATAGTATGGTCACATAATTGTTGCACCACATTATATAATATAGTTGCACTACACTTCATACTTCATATAATATATAGTTAGTTATTATACGTTATACAATTAATTATCACATATTATTAATTAATTACCATTAATATATTATAACAATTAAATAATATTCTATAATAACAATTAACAATTAATATAGATTAATTGTTCACTTAATAATTTCTTCGTTAATTAATATCATCATTAATATTCCTCATTACTGTGCCACACAAGGCTTTCACGAGTTTATTATAAACTCCACATTTCCTCAATTATTATAATTATTCAATTTAATATAACCGAGCTAACTTATCTCATAACACAAAATCGTTTATATTCAAATAAATATTCATTCTCCATTAATATATTTATTTAATAATATATAAAATTTCTCGGGTATTACAGAAGCTCGGATCTTCAAAGGTATAATTATGTTTCTCCTACTCTTTATTGACTGATAATCAAAGGACAAGAACAATCATGGTTAATGGTTTGAAAGAAAATTTTAAAATCCGTTTTATCATCCCTTCCGCTGCGTTTATGTAATTTGATTGCATGCTCATGTTTCTAGCAAACCTAATAGTGGTATCAGAGTCCAATCTTGTGCTAATTATCAGTTTTTGTGATTCCATACATGCATTATATGCGATTCAATCGAGTTTCTGGGCAACAGGAAAGTTTTCTGTTTCTGCGACGCAACGTAGCTGCGCCGTCTCCAGTTCATTCTGGAGCGCAGCTGCGCCGGTACCCAGATCCAGATTTCTCGGATGACCAGCGCAGCTACGCTGTGTCCCAGTTCATTCTGGGCATAGCTGCGCCGTTACCTAGAAATCAGCATTCTGGCCTTGAAGCACAGCTGCTCTGTGTCCCAGTTCTTTCTGGGCGCTATTGCGCCCTTGGGCAGAATCTGAAAAACTTTTGTTTTCTTTAATTAAATAAATGGTTTATTTAATTGATAAAAGTTTAAAATAAAGATGTTTATTTTATATGAAATATAATTACAGAATGACTAAAATTAAAGTGTTTAATTTGGATTTATTTTTTATTAAAATAAAAGAGTTTATTTTTCAAAAACAAAGTTTAGCAAACTTTTACCCATTAATTGATATTAATGCATATATGGAATGAATTTACTTTCATGATATGAATGATTATTTATTGATACATATGATGATATGTATGTTAATAAATGGGATTGATTATGGACTATGACCAATGTGATTGGATTTTATTTTGAATGAATGCTTGAATGTATGAGTTTTATAAAATGGGGTCTGCGTACCTCATCTTTTCTAGTTTTCTTCTTGTTGTAAATTCTATCTCTCTCCTATGTACTTCCTCTTGACTGCTGATCAAGGTTTCTATTTAAATGAAATAGTTTATGTAATAGGATTAGTTAGAATTTTTTAGAAGAATAGGAGATCAGTGAGCAAGGAGCGCTTGAAGACCCATTTGTATGGAGCCCGGG